>OX637532.1:141972273-142697273 GCA_951800035.1 Linnaemya tessellans
TAGATTGAGTTTTGCTGTTAAGAGGGTGGAGATTAATACCACCAATCTATCTAACAAATATTGGTAGCAGTGGTAACGTTGGTACCGGTGGTTGAGAGTCAACATTAAAAAATCATAAATCAGCAATATATGTGTTTGCAAAATTATGTTCACATATATGCGTACAAACGCCCATAATCGGTTAGAAAACTATGGCATAAGTATGAATATCCTATACAAGGTGTTCTGATATCAGGTGTAGATTTGACATTCTTATCCCTTTTGTATTGCCCCTGATTAACGTTCTGACATACTCGCTGATCACAATGAATACCACGAAATAGAGCTCTATCGAACTTAAAGCAGTCAGTACTGCCATAGTCAATACAAAATGATTTTTAGTGCATCCAACATAATTTATTTAATATTTTCAATTACACAACTTGTTATTTCCTGTTAATTTTTTTTTTATTTACAACATGAAAGAAATTAAATATTGTACAGAATAATTTGTTGTAATCGCTCTTGTACACACACCCTTTATGGTTATTTATATACCATCCACATATCAAAACCTTGATAAATATATTCGCTTTCATACAACTTTCAGTTGTAGGTGGTATCAAAATGTTGTTTTTTTTTTCGTTGGCCAAACAAATTTTAACTAATATCTATCTATTTATCTATACATGCAAATGAAAGTCCAAATTCACTGGGTCAATGTTTTCAAAAGTGGTAGCGGTTTTATATATGGCTTAATGTATTTAAATTTCTGTTGCATGCACATATTTCTGTGTGAGTATTTTAATTTCTAAATAATATGAATATATCAATGCAAGAATCTATACTGACTTAAATGAAAGAAACACATCAACTGCTTACACCAACATAATTAATGAATGTAAGTAAAATATAACTGATGGTATTGGTTCTACGGTTTGAGGGTCCATTACGTTGAGATATTTAATGTTGAACGAATTTCTGATTTTAAGACAGATTGTTTTATACATTTGCATATACTTATTTCTATTGATAAATCTCTTCTACATGTGGGTCGCAGCAGCTGACGTGTGGAATAAGTTTTTCTTCGTCAGGCTTTATCCAGGGAGTGCTCAAGAATGATTCAGTGAACAGATTAGAAGTTGTTATGCTACAGACAGTGATGCTGGATGTCATAGAAATTTATTTGCATCAGAGCAATTGAATGGCTCTCAGAAAACTGAGGGTGATGTTGGCTGAGGTAGATAACACGAGACTATAGAGCGAAGGGCCCTGAGTTCAACCCCGCGCTCAGTCATTAATATTGTGTGGAGTTCTTCTGAAAAGAATTAGTACATGGTTGTGTTAGTTGTTGTCAGTCTGTTTTGGTGATGAAGGCCTAGCACTCACTGGTCACTGAACATAACTGACAGCGACTGGCACTATCATGTACTAAAAGCAGAGTAACAACAGCAACCTCCCTCGTCGGTGCTGCAGCAGAAATTATCCGGCGAAGTAAAAGGTTGAATAGCTACAAAAAATTCTCTATTTTCTCATCCTTCTTTATCTGTCCTCTCAATACTATCACCTACTTTCTAGTTCCAGCGCAATGCACTGCATATGTAGGGGTCATCCCCTGAATGCTTGTCCGAGTTAAAAAAAATATTGAAGCTGGTACATAAAACAATTTCACCATGTATTACAACTTATTTTGGGAACCCAGTTCTGATCTTACATACGGCTAAAATGCAGCTTTCAATTTCTGCCCAAATGTTTAATGCATTTCATTAGTACAATCAGTGAGGCCTTTAGAAATATGTGATTAGGCACTAATTTGTTTTGTAAACGTATTGATAGCATTAAAACGATGCTGACTTGTGTTGCTACATCTAAATGTACACCATAGCTCAGACTGATTAAAAATGTTCTTGAATACTTTCCTAACAAAACCTAAAATAACATATTCAAGAATGATTATTTTTAATTTTCCTTTGCACCCTGGCACTAGCAGCGAAATCAATTCTCTTTCTCAATTATATTTTTGCTGCTTTGTTTTTGATGTTTAATTCTGCATAATAATTATTTTTCATTTAGCAAGTAATTGTCATTAGAACATGTGGCTGTCGCAGTCAACGCTCAACCAGGTTCAGTCACACAATAGGAAGTCTCGTCTCGCACGAAATTGTTGCCTATTTTTCCAATTTGTTTTTATGATCACTATAGGGCTGTCTTCTGTAAAATAAAATAAAATAAGCAAAGTACTGCTTCCTAAGGCGGCTTTTATATGTATACCTACGATTACATACACATAAATATTTTTATAAAGCATGTTGTATTTGTTGTGTTCCGTTGGCATGAATGGGGCCAAAAGAGTTCATTGTTGTCACGTTGCAACGGTAGTTAAGTTGGCTGGCTGTTGGTTGCTTATTAAAGCAGCAACAACAACAATTCTTAGTCATATCTTAAGTGATTTGTTTCGGTGTATTCGTACTGCCGTCATTCTTTTGTAAGCTTTTATCTACAAAACAGATACAAAGTACGATATATTTTTCATTTTTTTTTTTTTAACATAAAGAATCAAACTCCAGGCAAAACATTCAAATGCAAATCTTTACCTTGCCGCGCTCTACATACAAATTTGTTGAAATAACATTTAATTCTTCCAAATTGACTGCACTCGTATGTCTGTTTGTTTTTTTCATATTTATGCTTTTTTCCAACAACATTTTTTTCCACGCCATTTTTATTCAGTTTCTTTGTCTTTTAAGCCAAAAAAAGAAAAAAAAACATAATTTTTTATTCATGTTTTTTAACTTGGCTGTGTTGTTTAATTCTTCAGAGCCTTGAAGTATGATTTTCTGTGCTTTGTTTTTCTGGAGTTAATTTTTTCTTATTCTTATTATTATAATATTTTTTTTCTTTTTCTTGTTAAGTGTTGAGTTATGAGGCGTTGTTTGCATGAAGTGGTATCAGTACAACCATCAATGATGTTTCGTGTTCGAAAGAATAACACTTGACATTGCCAGCATGCTGATTTATGCTAAAGAATACTTACTTTGTTTTACATGAAGTGTGTTAGAACGCTGTTTTATTATACAGTTCAGCTACGGCTAGTAAACCCTAGATATAAGCTAGTACTGCCCAATAGAATAGACGTATTTAAACTAACGTTTCCTGTACAAATACAAACTGCCAAGAATCTCGCATTATTTGCAGAAGTATTCTGGATATTGAGAGTATTAATAAGGCTATTCAAAGTGTGAATAATTCAATTGCTTACATCTCTAAACTATTATGTGCGGCCTAACATCAAATTCATAAAGTGTATTTACACTAGAATACCAGGGAATGCGTGATGCAAGCGGGATAATCCACATCGATTTCCTTCAAAAGGGGAAAACAATAAATGGGGAATATTCCCCCTGATTGTGTAAGGTATTGGCGTTTACGCCTCAGGCGTTTTTCGTAGTAGCTTAAAGAAAACTGCTTGTATGTTTCTATAATCTTGTACAAAAAACGCCTTCGTCGTAAACGTCAACGCCTTACACAATCAGACGGACTATGGCAACTTATTAGACCGATTTAATGAGGATATAAAAGGCGACCCCATATGGCCAAGAAAAAGTTCAATAAAATGCACATGTGCAGTCTCAATAGCAAAACTTTTTGAATTGGGCTACGAATTGGTACCTCATCCGCCATGTTCTCCGGATTTAAACCCTAGTGACTACTTCCTATTTCCAATCCTAAATAAATGGCTCAGTGGAAAGAGATTTAACTCCAACGATGAAATTATTGACCAAACAAATGCCTATTTTAAGGACCTCGAAAAATCCTATTCTTAGGAAAAGATAAAAAAACTGGAGAAACGTTGTTGCAAAATAAATGTTAGTTTTGTAAAAAAAAGTGTGTTTCATTCAAAAAGTCACGGACTTATTTATCCGCCCTCGTATAAACGGGCATAGTCAATAAAATACACGAATAAATCTTAATAGTTTGAAAAGAGAGCAAAAGTGTTCGCTTGGAAACAATTTTTCAACCCGGGTACAAAATAATTATATGAACTAAATTATTAAATGATATATAAATATTGTTGAAATCGTCTAAGCAAAATACATGAATCCGATTCCACTGTCAAACATAGAAATTTAAAATTGTTGTTATTAAAACAATTTTTAAAATCACTATTCTCTCATGCACTGGCCAGCCAATGGAATAATTCATAGCCTTTAGGACAGAAGCAAATGCTTAGTTTTATTTAACTTATTTGCTTCAATTTCCGTTGCATTTGAAATATGAGTTTGTGAAATAGCTAGAAAGTGTAAGTGCCTTGTTATCTACGTAAAAGCGCCTAAATTTTATATGAGCCCTTCGTTACTGTTAACAATTAAAACACAATATATTTTTTTTTGTCATTGTAACGCAGGCAGATTTTCACTCGTATGCGTAATGAAGAAAAGTTTTGTTCAAATGTTTAAAATGCTTTAGGCCAAAATAGATTAGTTTATCAAAAAGTTCAAGGTTTTTAGACAAACAAGTAGTCAAATTTACTGCTTTAGGCTGCTAGTAAAGAAAACTTGAATTAATCATTTTCTCTTAAATTATGACTAATTAAAAATATATTTGGTTTAGCATTTCAAATTGCTTGTTGTAAATTTACAAGAATGTTAGAGATTTTACAGATTGGCTTATTTTGCTTAAGCTTTGCAAAAATCTCTCATAGTCTCCAACTCTAGTTCATGGTTGACGGCTATTTTTGTACTCCCAAGTTCAAATGTTGTTTGTATTTTCATGTCATTTACTACAATTAATAAATTGTTAATGTTAATGTTGAACTGAGGGTTTCGAATTGTCATCTGAATTCCTTTACAAAACAAATCAATACAAAATCAAGTCGACATTCACACAAAATGATATATGTGAGCACGTTTATTTCTGTAGGTGTATGTGCCATAGTTTAGCAACCGCAAACGTGTACGCAACACATGCAACAATACATAACAAATGACTAAAACAAACCACACATCATTATGATTTCTTGTGTTATTTAAGTTCATTTGTTATATGTACACAGATTCGAATATTTATTTATACAAATTCATTCACGTGAGCATGTGGACATAAATCTGTTTATATACGAGTATCTGTCATACTCTTATATGTATATACACACTGACAAATATTAGAAAAATATAACATATATTTCACATTACAAAGTAAAAGTTGCAATTATTGTTCCTGCAACATTTTATATGTGGAACTTTATGTTGGAGAATTCTGATCGATTGTGGCTTAGATTCAAAATTTTTTCATTTTGCTTAAGCCAATAGCCTCAATAAATAACA
Source organism: Linnaemya tessellans (assembly GCA_951800035.1). NCBI lineage: Eukaryota > Metazoa > Arthropoda > Insecta > Diptera > Tachinidae > Linnaemya > Linnaemya tessellans. Next base: position 141,977,577 of record OX637532.1, read on the forward strand.
CTGTACAACAAAATCAAATTTTTTCCAAAATTACAAGGTCCGACCTAAAAATTTTGATAGAGGAGACAAAAAAAAAGACACGTGTATCGGCGTTTTTAAAGTTTACATCTGAATTTCATTTGAGTTTGCATTAAAGTTTCCCAGCTCTGGCACATTCTTATTGTTAATCGGCATAAGAATCCATGTGATCCTTACATTTTAGGTACAAAATGTGTTCACCAAATTTACGTAAAATGTTACGGAGAACATTTTTGTAGAATATGTTAACCCTATAACTCCTCAAGGTATGGGTTTTTTGTCATTCTTTTAAAAAAAGAGCAAAAAACACCATTAAATCAGGGATTTAAGGGGCTAAAATGTTTCGCAAAAATTTTATCCGTTACATTACAACAAAAACAATGAAGAAAAACAATATAGGCCAGTAGCTAATCAATTAAAATAAGATCAATGAAAAGCAAAATCAAAACAAAAATCAAGTGCTATATTTTTATATTTTTGTCTCCTCTACCAAAATTTTTAGGTCGGAGCTTGTAATTTTTTTTTGTGTTGTACAGTGTAATTTTTGAAATATTTGCAAAATCTAAAAAATTTTTTAAAGTTTTTTAAAAATTGGTTTCGATTTTGGTATAAATTTTACTAATGTAACTAATGTAAATAATACAAGACATCGAAGCAGATCTGTAAGCACAAAATGTTTGTCTCCTGCTTCCGAACAGCAAGATTTTTATTCACATTTGAAAGCAATTAAGACTTAAAATTAATCTTATTATAAAAAATATTTAGAATATAAAAAAATATAAGAAATAAATTTGTAGAGCCCATTTGGAAAATGATAGCATCGATCTCAGCAAGTTCTCCTCTTTTATATTCAACATCAAATAGTAACATCAATTCCGTAGGCTGAATCCCGCACTCGCTTAGGTGAATATTCCTACTCGAAATTTCAGATCAGGGCATCCACTAGGGAAAAAATATATTTATTGTTAAATTTTTGTATATATAGGAACATTTTTTAAACACTTCAATTAAGAAAAAAAATTTTACAGTGCTGATTCTTGTTTCCTATAATAAATAAAAAATCCAAAATGATATTTGAAAGGTGTTTGTATTATAATATTAAGGCTTTCATCTTCGTCAGGATCAGAGAAAGAAAAAGAGAAAAATTAAACTGGACCCGGTGCTTTTTATGTTTGAAAATGATTTTGTGATTGTTTGTACAGCAGAAAAAAATGTTCAAAATGGAGTAACACTATCAGAAATCTTTGCACTATCGAAATTAAATTTTATTCAATTGTAAATTTGATCGCAACTGCAGAAATCAGCCTGCGTATTCTCTCTCAACGAAATCCTAGGTATTTCCATTGGTTGCAGCTAAAGAAATAGTATATAGTAAGTAAAAAATAGGAAAATCCATGAGTAAAACATTAACTAAGAATTTAAAATTTATAACATATTTATATATTATCTTAACCACTTAAATTGACTAGTTTGAATAAATCCTCTTAGCCCTGTTCTCATAATTTCATGTCACTCTGTATGTAATTTTGTGTACTTATATACTTATATCCAACACATCAAATAGAGATGAATTCAAATATTGGTTTTATACGAGTATTAGTGATGAAAAGAGCACCCGTCATTGTAAAGTGTCAAGTTGAATATTCAAATGCAAAAGCAATTGTGACAATAAATCTATTAAGCAAACATTTATGAATGAACAACAATGCAAAACATTTCAATTTAATAGTAACCAGCAAGTGCAACACCACAACAAATGAAAAATATAATAAGAATAGGCAACTATATTATAGTTTAAGATAATTATGAATTGTTATGCGTTTAAGAATATATGTTGATATTTTTAAACTGTTTACGATTTAAATATCTAAAGGCACACAAAAATCGCATAAGTAATCTATTAATCTTAAGTAATTAATGTTGTGCGTGCGTGTTTAAAGATATACACAGAGTGGTGCTAAACCAAGTTTTCGATACAAATAATTTAAAATGTTTTCTTACAAAACTTGCTCGTTTCATTAGTTTAAAATTCATATAGGAAATATCTGATATGGCTGAAAGCTGATAGATTGTCTAGCAACTACGAAGATCATTCTGCTAGATGATATCTAGATTATACAAATTCGATCAAGAGTATCCTGTAGATTTGTCATGCAGAAAATGTTTAGCACCTCTATATCGGATGGCAGTATACTTGGGCCCCACATTTGGCAACTAAGCGATATTTGAAAGTTCTTTACATTTTTTATTTATGGATCAATTTTCAAGCACTCTTTTTTACTTAAAAACTTTTCTTTCACAAGGCTTCATGCCATCAAAATAGAGGGCAAATAGAAAAATATTTTATTTGACTGCCAATGTGACATCACCCATAAAGCCATAATAAAGTACTAATCTGATCACTTAAAGCCAAAAACCTTCGAAGTATCATATCAAAAGAAATTTTATTTGTGGAATGTTGCGTTCATCCTAAAAAGATTTAAAAAATTAATTAGTAAAATTAGCAAGATCGAATCTATCTGCCAAAGCAATTAAAAATTTATTTTGGAATGCGGGAGTTATTTTTGGCACTTTAATGAAAAAATTGCAACATATGAGATTGATATTAACTATTTTTACCTATTGTTAGGGAGATTTTTCATATGAAGATATTATAGAGAATGTGGAATTTATAGAAGAAATGAAAATGTGGAATCAATCTAGCTGGGAAGCTTGCACCTCTCACCCCGAGACAAGTACAGATATTAGCTGCTTGCAATTATTTTTGCAAGATGTAACGAATATCGTTCCTTCACTGTAACAGCAAGTGACTCTTGCGCCCCACATCACACTATTACAAAAGCGAAATTCGTTTAATAAAAATTAATATTATTAACGCCAGCAAACAAACAATTACATGCAGCTGTGTGTGAATAAATTATTTTAAGAAAGCCTGAAAATATGCCGTCTTCTTATGATGATTGCGACTATTGTGACTGTGATGGCAAATGTTCACTTAATGAATTTATTCAACTTGTTTTTTTCTAAATCACTTAACTTTGAGTGAGTAAATATCAAATTAAACGGAAGAGTAGAAAATAAAGATTCTTGAATATTTAATTAAATAATAAAAATTCCAAGCACCATTTAACTAATTTCTTTATCATTTAATCTAATTTGCTTTAAGCTGATTACATTTTGCAAGTATTTGCTTTAAATTGTTGAAGAACAATCATTTTCATTCCAAGTACTTGTTCATTTAACTACTGCAAATTGTGCATATAATTTCATTTTTCTCTTAGTTTGAGTGAATTTGAATCGAATGGATGCTTTCTTTTTTGCAATTGCCAGCCATTTTGCTCACCTGATGACACAACCAATTATTTAAACAATGCAATAGGAACTTCCTATTGTAGTTACATTCTGATCTTATACTCGCTTATTCACCCTTAATTAGACTTAACGTTTCAATGAGAAAGTACAGCAGCGCCAGCAAAATGTTCAAATTCATCAGAGACTCATTTATGTCTGTTTTATACATTCAACTTTAGTTTATTCACTACTTCTGTCATTTGTGTTTTAAGCGTTTTTGTCCTCAATTTTGGCACTAGTACACTCGCTGTATGGAAATTATAAATTTGTTTCAGAGTTTAATGAAGTTTATGTCGTTTTCTCTACACTTCCCTCGCCAGTTGTATGTGCGCAGGTAAAAATGATTTTGGTTGTGTTGGAATTTCGTTGTCGTTATCATTTATCAGCTGTTTCTGCAATGATTATTTTTTGGCTCTACTCCCACAGTACTTTAACTAATTACTTATTGGTATGTTAAAATAATGCTTAACAGCAGCATAAAATGTTTATTATATTTGGCATCGGTCGGTATACGCTCATTAAGGCGCCTTGTTGGAGGATATAATTTTATTTAAAGTAACCTAATTTAAATATGAAAAACGCAATACTCTTTAATGAATTATAATTTTATAATCAAATATAACTATAAACACTAATACGTGATTCAAGACAAAGAATAGAATTTTGCCTCAAAGAGAACCCTCAGCTACGTTGTTGGAAAAAAAAGCTGTGTTCCAGCTCATTTAAGACCTATTTTCTATGCTATGGTTGTTTGGTAGACAACTCTTTTAATCCTGGCTAAAACGTTGATGTTATTTTTCTATGCAATAACTGATCATCCGCATTAAAATAATGACAAGAGATACGATTTTTACTTTGTTGCAAAAAGTATGACAGAATTATACATAGAATAAAATTTGTTATTATAAAATTTTTAAAATTATTCGTGCTGATTCTTTTCCCAATTTTTATTGGAGGGTTTTATCTATTCCTATGAGAATTTCACTGGGCCTAGTGCAAATTATCAAGGAACCTTTAACCAATATTTCTTAGAATAAATTCGCTATCGACCATGGAAATGAAAAAATACTTGCAAACTCAACATCTTTCAACAAATTCATTAAAGCTGGCATTCTAAGTTTGTACTTCCATTTCATATTATAACAGAAATCATTATTCTTTAACATTTCAGTTTAATTTTAATAGCACTGATTCTGTTATCCATGATTTTAAGAAAACTTCAAAGTGATTATTAAGTTGTGTGTGCAAAAATTTCTTTGAACAACTAAAAATATGATTTAAAAATTCACTTAAAGGAATTAGACTTTTAATCAAAGGAATAAATCATAACAAGAAGTCAATGGCAGCCTTTCCTCTTTATTTTCTTACTGTATTGTAATACATTGGCTGTCTTTTTCCAACTCTGAGTTCTTATTAAAATTTGGGAAAAGAAAATCAGCTCCATTGATATTAAATTGAAGTGCTAAGCAAGAATTTTCAAACATATAAATTTAATTATTATTTTTTGTTTCAGTTTCCGTAAACACCCAGTGACAGATTTTGGTTTTCATATATAATACGATCAACACCAGTTACATTATGAAAAGCTGTATGTGTGTGAATGTAAGTATATCATCCGTATTTTTTCAAAACTAGCATCATAAATATAATGAAATTTTAAACAATTGAGAATGAAACTTTTAACTAAAACTTACTTTCTTTCATTTGTTTACAACGAAAACTACTTTGCCATATTACGGATAAAACTGTTTTTGAAAAACTTCGTATATTCTCCGGCAGAGTTTAACAAGAATTTTACATATTTTTTTTATTTAGTTTTGATTAAAAAATTTTACCGTAAGTTTGTATCATCTTTTTAAAGAAAAAACAAGTAAAAGGAATGCATACATAAACAAGTATAATGTCCATTTATCCGTAAATTTCCCTTTTTTCTTATATATTTTTATTTTTACTCCGCTCTCATTTCTTTTTGTTCTAAATTCAATTACAAAAGTGCAATCTTCATAAATCCACTTAAGTGAAATTTCAAAGCGAGCATAAATGTCATTTACAGAGTATAAGAAAAACAAAATGCAACAAAAATATTTGCAACATAAAAAAAGGAGACAGTCATAAGGTACGAATACATGGTTTAACACAAAGAATAGTAGTCAGTAACGTTACTGGCAGAAGTATCGCTACTATTGGGGAGGGGAAGTAATCTCTGAAGTTGAAGTGTAATGAAACAACTTGAATGTGTGCCTTTAATTTCGTATGACGATGTTGAACATTGGAGATACAGTATGACATCCGGCTAGGATTTCTTGAAGGGACTTAAGTATTTTGGCAAATCTATAATAAAATAGAGCAAGAAGTATATGGAAATGTATGGAAAAGAAATAGGACTTTTAGCACTAGTCCAGATATAGGAGAAGTGGCATCTATGCTTTTAGTCGGACCTAAAGACCACAAAGCTACCAAGGGAACCAATAACAGCATTAGAATAACCTTGAATAATTTGTCATGCACTTTAATTACCCTGTATTTAAGCGAGCATAAAAACATCTTCAATTTATATGTGCTGCCTATTTCACAATAGATAAATAAATAAACTCTTTTTTTCGTTCAAATACTTGTATAAAAATTATAAATTGTTTTTGTTCCAAATGTATTTATACGAAAGAAAGAACTATTTCAACATTGTGAAATCGGTAGTTAATTCTTGGGCTTTCTTCTTTGGGCCTAATAATTACCACGTTTTTATCTAGTCTTCTACACAAAATAATTCGAGGATCGCACCATCATATTCAGCATTCTGAGATATAGCAAGACAAGGATATATATTTTTAAGTAGGACCAGCACTCATAGGATGACCCCTAATTATGCATTGCATTGCTTCCGAACTAGAAAGAAGGGGATAGGATTGAGAAGACAGATACATAAAAATGAGAAAATGAAGAATGTTTCACCTATTTGGGCATTTCACTTCGCGAGCTAATTTTTGGTATAGGGACGATGAAGGAGCGTGCTGTTACTCCGCTCTTTAGTACATGTTTGTGCTATGATCAGTGACCACATGATCAGTGACCATATGATCAGTGACCATAAGATCACTGGCCATATGATCACAAACAATATGATCAGTGCCCATATGATCAGTGACTATATGATCAATGACCATATGATCAAGGACCATATAATCAGTGACCATATGATCAGTGACCTTATGATCAGTGACCATATGATCAGTGACCACATGATCAGTGACCATATGATCAAGGACCATTTAATCAGTGACCATATGATCAGTGACCATATGATCAGTGACCATATGATCAGTGACCACATGATCAGTGACCATATGATCAAGGACCATTTAATCAGTGACCATATGATCAGTGACCATATGATCAGTGACCATATGATCAGTGACCACATGATCAGTGACCATATGATCAAGGACCATATAATCAGTGACCATATGATCAGTGACCATATGATCAGTGACCACATGATCAAGGACCATATAATCAGTGACCATTTAATCAGTGACCATATGATCAGTGACCATATGATCAGTGACCATATGATCAGTGACCATATGATCGGTGACCATATGATCAAGGACCATATAATCAGTGACCATATGATCAGTGACCATATGATCAGTGACCACATGATCAGTGACCATATGATCAAGGACCATTTAATCAGTGACCATATGATCAGTGACCATATGATCAGTGACCATATGATCAGTGACCACATGATCAGTGACCATATGATCAAGGACCATATAATCAGTGACCATATGATCAGTGACCATATGATCAGTGACCACATGATCAAGGACCATATAATCAGTGACCATATGATCAGTGACCATATAATCAGTGACCATATGATCAGTGACCATATGATCAGTGACCATATGATCAGTGACCACATGATCAGTGACCATATGATCAAGGACCATATAATCAGTGACCATATGATCAGTGACCATATGATCAATGACCACATGATCAGTGACCATATGATCAAGGACCATATAATCAGTGACCATATGATCAGTGTCCATATGATCAGTGACCATATGATCAGTGACCACATGATCAGTGACCATATGATCAGTGACCATATGATCAGTGACCATATGATCAGTGACTATATGATTAGTGACCATATGATCAGTGACCATATGATCAGTGACCATATGATCAGTGACCATATGATCAGTGACCATATGATCAAGGACCATATAATCAGTGACCATATGATCAGTGACCATATGATCAGTAACAATATGATCAGTGGCCAGTGGTATGCCTTGGTTACTGAAGCAGGGCGACAACAACTGACACCAACATGCATTAATGTAGATCAGAAGAATTCGACACGATATTCATGACTGAACGGGGAGTCGTACTGAAAACACACTGCATCAAAGTCTTGTGTTAACTAGTTCAGCCAACAGCACCCTAGCTTACACTTCGAATAACACATTCAGTGAGCTAAATTGTTGTTAAGAAATGACTATTTTCCCGCCCTCCAACATTAACAGGATGCCCAGTCAGAAGGAACGACAACTAAAAACAAGCAGCAACATATTGACACACACTACTTATAACTACAGCCACTGCTAAAACAATGATACTCTTCCCCTACGTTCGTCGTACTCGTCTTTTGGATTTATGCTTTCATTGCACGAAGTATAACACAACTATGTCCGTAACAGTTCAAGCATTTAAAAGGCGATAACACCAAATGCGCCTTAGCAAAACTTTCCACATTTTTTTCTATTCGAACTAACTTTAAACAATGTTGGCAACTTTTTTAAAAATAAACAACAATAACAATAGAAAAACAAAATAATAAAAATTCAAAAGCATTAACAGCAACACTTTCCTTTTGCCGAACGAGTTGTAGGACAACAGCAACAATAACAACAGCTAACGTTAAAACCATTGTTGATGTCGCTTTTATTATTTTTAAGACTCTTAAGACGGTATAAACAACATTTTCAACTTTCATAAAATTAAAATAAAGCACAAATGGAGGAAAATCAGTAAAAGGTGTCAAAACTTTCAAGTTTTGATATTAAAATATCATAGATGTTTTTTAGCAAAAGTCCTTTAGCCAGCCAGCGCAATGCAACTTAAAAGCCAGAGCTGCTGCACATCAATGCGGGCGTAATTCAAAGCAAAAAAAACTGCCAGCTATACAAAATCTATTTGCTGCTTGTTTTTCTTTTTTATTTTTAATTATTTAATTCAAGTAAATATTTTGTAAAAGAATACACTTTTCCATTTTCCACCAACTTTCAGATTACATACACAAATATTAGGGACAATGATGATGAACAACTTTGCTGCATCTTTGCGGGCAAAACAAAAATTCTATACAATTTAACCTGTTCCCACAAACGTATATCTTGATTTGCTTCTTATTAAATAGAATGAAAAGGTTTCTTATTCATTTTATTATTTTCCAGCCATTCATTGAAATAAACAATGAATAATGCAAACACTGAAAATAACAATGAAATTAAGAAGCAAAAACTTTAAATGCAAACTTTTTCTTACGCTCTTTTGCACCGACAGTTTCTTTTTTTTTGCACTTTTTTGAAATTTTGTGCCAGCAAGAAGACAATTCATTTGTATGTAATTTGCTTTTATTTTATGGCAGCTTACCCTGCAAAGAAAAGTTATGATATAAATGTGGTCTCAGCATGACTGTCCTTTTACCTGCAGTTTTTGGAAATAATGGTCGACCAGCTGAAAGTGATCTTCCCAAGGTCTCAATAACTTACCGAGCACATGGTCGGAAAAGCGCATCTGGTAGGATATTTTGTAATAGTTTATGAATTGGCGTGCCTTTCTTTTCATACCCTCTAGAAAAGAACTGGAGGGTATATTTACTTTATCATTCCGTGTGTAACGCAGCGAAATATTCTTCTAAGACCCCATAAAATATATATATTCATGATCACTGATGAAATCTAAGACGATCTAGCCATGTCCGTCCGTCTGTGGAAATCACGATTCAATCCAAACGAAAAGAAATTTGGTATAGAAATTTTTGAGGATAGCACAGGTCAAAGTCGTAGATGGGCTAAATCGGGCTAGAGGGGAAACGGTTCCCAACCACTAAATAACAACATAATTTTTAAAATGTTTTTGTAATTTTGTTAAGCAAATGATACATTTTCCAGAAAATCAGAAAAATCAATTTTTGGGCTCCGCCCTCTTTAGTGGACGCTGAAGTAACATATTACATGAAAAAATATTGTAAATATTTAACAAATTATATTCCCTAAGCCTACATTCTTTAAAAAATAAATTTTTAAGCTCTTATGACGCAGCTGAGATGATCTCTGATCTTCCTCTGCCCTAATCCCCGCCGTTATCACTATCAAAATAAAAATAAAAATTTACAATTAATAACCCCAAAAATGTACTTGATATTTTGTTAATTCAAAAGTGAGATGTCTCCCCCACCGCCCCTTTCCGCAGTGATCCTGTCAAAATGGAGTTTTAAAATTGAGCACAAAAATGTTTTATAAGAACTTTTAACATTGAAAAGTTTTTAAATTCTTTACTAAATATTTGGAGGGTATTTAAGCTTCGACCCGGTCGAATATATACGTTCTTACTTGTTTTATTTCTTTTAATTTTATTTATGGTTACATTCCCAAACCAGAAAACATAGATGTTAAAGTTTCCATTTCATTTGTAATTTAATTGTGTTTAGAGGCTTACAACTTTAGGTGCCCCAAATTTCCATTCAGGATTTGTCAAATAAGCTGTTTGTGAACATAAAATATTTTTTATGAATTTAGCCTGTAGCATTTACCTATAACCCAACTTTACAATGCAGTAAGAGTTTAGGATTATTTTTCTTTTCTTTCTTAATTATACGAGTATAATATCAATATGTTATAATATATTTTCATTTCAATTTGCTATTATTTTAAAAAAGGAAACAAGTAAAAGAGCTTTCTAATAATTTTTTTTGAGATTTGAGGATAGAAAGCTATAGTTGAGAGAATATAATTACATTGAGAATATCTCCTTGATAAGATTAAAAATAAACTTACAAAATTTGTTACTGAAAACTACTGTAATCCTTTGGATGCGTGTTTTGACAAGTTCAACGTTTCCCAAGATGTGAAGCCCTTGAGTAGAATAATGCCAGGGAACATTCTGTACTAATTTATATACAACAACTGTGCAATTGCCAAAAAGGATGTTAGCACAATTAAATATATGTGGTGGCATTGGATTGCCTTTCTTCATGTCTCATTTCAAGTTCTCTTATATGTTCTCATGTAGTTAAGCATTAAAGTCAAATCAAGATGCTTTGAAGAGGTCAAAATCAGGAACAATGACTAGCAACTTTCAGGCTTCAATGCTTGCTGTTTTAGTAAATATTCCAAAGACTAAAATTCAAGCGTTATAATCACAACTATTTACGATTGTTATACATACGAGTATTACGATTTTAATTAAATGCTATGTGATAGCAATAGTTTCTAAAATCATTTAATATAAAGATATACATACGTGCATAATATAAAACGTACATACTTCTATATTTATATACACCTCCCCTTTAACTTAATTATAAAGGGTGTTCAAAACTGAGGTATCATTATAATTTCAATAAAAGAAATTCCTTGTTTTTCAGATATTAAAAATATTTTGATTTCACTAATGCAGATCAGATAAATTCGACACCATATTCATGACACTGAGGGCGCAGTCGAACTCAAGATTTGTGGCTTAACTACTTCAGCCAGCAGTACCCTCAAATATATTCCAAGTTCGACTAATGAACTGCATATTCGAGAGTAATTATTTTATTTATAATTGATAGATAACACAAACATTCGCATATAATAGACACAAATATTTCTTATTGCGAAATCATCTATCTTCATTTCATTTAATTTTTTGTACTAGAAAGTTCTCATTAAGCACTTTTGTGTCGAACCATGTACACTTTAGCGAACATTCGATTGCGTTTGAAACTCAGGTCAAGTGGGAACCGATAACATGCACACAAACAAACACACAATAACACTAAATTATATAGTTGCATGTGTATGAAACTTATGTATATGCGTTTGTACAGATACTCAAATATTTTGCCTGACAAAATTTATAACTACAAGAAATGCTAAGACAAAAAAAAAATTAATGCACAGAAACTCCTTCTTTTAATCAACAAAACCTTGTAATTTCAAAAGTTAATTAAATGATCTGATCTCTATTATCCCCAAATAGCTAATCTCAATTACAAAATTGAAGTGAACAATAGTGCTGCACAAACAGTTTCACACATGCACATTCTTAAACACACACACACACACCCACATATATAAAAAGCATATGTATGTGTATGTAAACACATGACACAGCATGACTGTGGGTGAGCATATAGCCAAGAAAAAAAGGTATGGGGTAGAAACACTTCGATGTAGGTGTTAAACATGTTATCAATGCCCCTGGCATCAAGTAGTGGTCGACATATGAAAGTTGGTAGTTAATTCTATTACAAATGACTAACAGCCATCATCATGCATTCTCTGCTATTATTTCTCTTCTTTTGTTTTCAATCTCATTTGTCCAATACAATTTCTTTTTTTTTTTTTTTTGTTAGTCTCATGCATTTGAAAAATACTTGAGAACACAAAATGTTTAGCAAAACAATATGAAAAAGTCATTCCAAATGTCTTCCCTAACGTTGTGCTACTGAAAGGCTCCCAAACGTATTGTAGATGTCAAAGAAAATTATAGTTCGATGTAAGTAGAAGAGAATAGAACGCGAAATAAGTTCGATTGGTGTGTGCAATAGTTATTAATCGTAATAGTTGCAATCTCGTCTTTGATAGTTAGACATATTTGAGTCTTCAGATGGAGAACATTTTAGACAAACGAGTAGAAAGTGACGGAGATGGAAATGGAAATGTTAAAATGTCAAACTTGATTTGTAACTGAATCTGAGGAATGTGCAATAGCCAACTTTATTAATTTTGGCAAATTCTCTGGCAGCTCTTGGACAAATGAATGAAAGAGAAAAAAAGACTTTAGCAATCAATTATTATTTAGCAGGCATCGTCATGCACTTAAATTAATGTCTTTTCTTATATTAAGGGTATCAAAAATATGTTCTCTTGTTATCGAAATAAGAATATTAATAAATTGGAAATCGCTTAACACTAACAGTGTAAATTTTGTGATCACAATCTATTGCCCAATTTTTTCCCACCACACACGGAAACTGGTAAAGTCGAAAAATGTTATTTTAATTAATATCCCTTTTTTGTTGTTTACATATTTTCTTTTTTTCAAAGAGTTCTGTAAACAGATTTTGAAACTAAACACTATGAAATTGTCAAAAAAGGCTACAGGACAGTGTTGTACAACACATACATGCGTATACACTTAGATGCAAAATTATTTGCTTGCCCAAACATTTCTATACAACAGTCCATAACATTGCCTAATTGGCTTTTACCCTAAATTATTCAAACATAGAGGCAAACTTGTTTTAATTGCAATATGTGCAATTATGCTTTTGATACATTTAAGCAAATACTTTAAAACTAATACGTATACAAATAAGTAGACACACACATTGCCATCCTAACCAAAGCCGTAATGTCTGCATATTTGCCACACATGATCCAACTTGGAATTTAAATATTTCAAGCCGTAGAGAAAACAGGCTAAATGAACAACAAACTTAACTATACAATCAAGTAAATAACTGCAATTGATAACTCAAAGTGTTACAACTTACAGAATCTATACACACGCACACAGCCATGCTTACAAACAAGAGTTTATATGTATTAACATCTTGAGAGCAGACCACCCTTTTGTGTTATCATGTTAATACGAAAAAGTGAATTCGAGATATTAACACCACCTTTCAGTTTTCTAGGTTAGAATAACAAGAACCTCAAGTAGTTATTAGTAGCAACTGCCAGCCACTCGTTGTACCAGTACACACTTGTACAGCACACATATACATACATACATACGGACATGCACACGCATGTGTGCTCCATTGAAGTTAATTCAAATACAATTTAATTAATTAGTTCTGCTTGTACTTATATTCAAATACACACATACATATATCTCGCTTTCATATCACCATCATCATCATCGTCGTCGTTGCTTTGAGCTAGAGGAGTAAAGACTTCAAGAACCCGATAAGTTACCTTTTGGCACACTTTCTCATCGATTGCCAGGCTATTCATAAGTACAAGTATTTCATTTAATACTTCTTACATGCATCTACTCATGAGTGTGTATGAAAATGAATTCTCTATGATAATTACAGTGACCATTAAATTTACAAAAATTATATGTACAAATTTCTCATAGTACCTGCCTGCCATTCGTCAGCATATTTTTATATAAAATTTTTACAGAAGAAATTTTTCTATGTGGGCAAAGAAAATTCAAAAAGCTTATCCAAAAATTTTAAATTTTTTACAGAAGAACCATTAAAGTTGCATAAACAAAAAAATGTACCGCCAATTAGTACAAAATCTTACAATAGAATTTTTTTTTTATCTTGGACCAGCACTCAGGGGATGACCCCTATATATGCAATGCATTGCGCTGGAACTGAAAACGAGGGGATAGTATTGAGGGGACAGATGAGAAGATAGAGAATTTTTTTGTAGCTATTTCAACCTTTTTTACTTCGTCGGCTAAATTTTGCTACAGGGAAGACGAAGGTGGGTGCTGTTACTCTGCTTTTCAGTACATGATAGTGTCAGCCGCTGCCAATAATTGACCAGTGACCAGTGACTATGCCTTCATCATTGAAACAGGCTAGCAACAACTAACACAACCACGCACTAATGCTGATCAAAAGAAATTCAACACAATATTTCATGAGTCAGCGCGGGCTCGAAATCAGGACCCTTCGCATCATAGTCTCCTGTTCTACTACTTCAGCCAACAGCACCCACAACGAGTTGAATTTAAATAGGACTCATTAATTAACAAAATATTTTTGATTTATTTCACATGTTAAATTTTTAATATTTTAAATAAGCGTTTTTGCATTTTGTATAGCAATATGCACAAGATCATACATCAGATCGTACACTATATGTTACAATGGTGGGCCACAATTTTAAAAGTATTCCTCTTAATAATCTCTTTAATCGACTAACAGCGTGTGCCGAAATTTTTTCAACTTTCTATATCATTAAATGATTTCACAAAAGCGCTAAGTTACAACACTGGTCGGGAATTCTCCAACAACAGAAATGTATACTCCCTACAATAAAAATAATTTAAAAAAAATGCCGAAAGGCCATCTCTGCAATTTGCCGCTAATTTTAACCACTAAAAATGATATTGTTTTAATTTCCAGACTGCTTTAACTTTTGAATGTAGCTGCCGATTCCCACATCATAAGCGGTGACTGATGTAGTTCTTCGATTCCTATTAAAGGATCGAAAAGCCTAACTGATCACATATATAATTCCGCGGTTTTTTTTAAATTCACTTTTCGGGTTTTTTCGTTCTCGATATCTCAGGAACACATTAACCGATTTAGAGCCTGCCAATTCACAGGAAATCTAAGTTTGAAACTTTAGCCAGTTTGTTTTGATTCGGTTCCGCCATTCAAAAGCTGTAAGGGTCACATACTTGCATACACACACATACTTACATTGCGATATTCTCTTAGGAATATTGTGGAAAGCCTCCTAGCAACTCAAAACATGTAAATCGGGTGAAAATGCCTATTCTTCAAACGGGGTAAAATTTCACCGATTTGTTGAAAATTTTCAGTTTTCTTAAAAAGTACGTTCTTATCAACTGAGGGTGTTGTAGGCTCAATTAGTTAACGCGAAACTGTTGGTACTGTTGGCTGAAGTAGTTAAAACTAGACGAGCGGAGGGTCCTGAGTTCAACTCCACGCTCAGTCATGCATATTGTGTCGACTGCTTCTGATCAGCATTAGAACATGGTTGTGTTAGTTGTTGTCAGCCTGTTTCATTGATGAAAGCAAAGTCACTGAACATAATTAATAATGACTGACACAATCATGTACTAAAGAGCAGAGGAACAGCACTCCCCTTCGTCGGCGAACTAAAAAGGTTCTAATAGTTACAAAAAAAAAAAAAAATCTGTCTTCTCATCTTTCTTCATCTGCCCTCTTAAAGATATCACCTTGTACTTTCAAGTTACGGCGCAATGCACTGCATGTGTAAGGTTCATCCCCTAAGTGCTAGTCCTACAAAATTTTTTTTTTTTTAGTTTTTGTTTGAATTTTTTCCATATTAGAAACTTATTTACATCTCCTGTAAAATTTCTTCAATGCAACTTATGGCTTTTTTCAAAATTCTAGAACGATATGAAAATATGTATTAAACGTAAGAAGAGAAAAAATCTAAAGCTTTTAAATGATATTAATTTTTCAAAAGTAGATGACTAGATACAACTTTAAAAATATAGATTTTACCACAAACAATTTTTTAAATCCATTTTATCAAGTTTTAATTTTTTTTTTTTTTTGTTAATTCTTTTTTTTTTTTTTTTGCTTTGAACGAGTTATAGGATTTTAGCTGGCAACTCATGGTGCTCTTCAGATATAGAATATAGAAAAAATTCCAAGTAGTTGCAGCTTATATTCTGATATAATTTTCTCGCGTACCGAAAAGCAAAGCTTTTGCTGGGATGTGATAATTCAATATGTGTTGAATAAACGCTACCTACTAATCAAGTAGTTAAGAGTATTGGCCACATTTACATGAGCGTTATAATTCGGCTTAGTAAATAGACTTATGTCTAGTATATCAAGTAGTATAATAAAACTAAGAAAGCGTATTAATACTGGCCTACTTTCTGCAATTAGAGAGATGAAAGCACAAGTTCCTCTTTAGAATACAGACCAGATAATATAATAATTTCTACATGGATTTGATTTGATTATAAACATTTCGATTGTAAAAACAGACGCAATAGAGCATTTAGTTGTATCAAACACACATCAAATGTTTGGCAATGGCCAAATTTGATTATCAATTAGTATTCAGTTACTGTACAAACAGCAGTATGTTTGTGTGTGAGATAATAATTTTTTTTTGCTCATATACTTGTACTCCTTTACCGTTCTATTGAAAAAGTAAAAGAGATAATCTACATATTCAGGCATTCTGTTTAAGTGCTCAAAAGTCCAAAACTATAGTTTGTGACGCAGATGCCACAAAAAAAAGAGGAATTAAAAACAGTTATGCGATATTAAATGCCACTATAACATCAGCTCACAATGTATTGTTTAGTTAATGCCCTGGATATGACGACTGATTGCGGGTATATGACACACACTTATTTGGATTTTTGACTTGAAAGAGATTTATTTGCATATGGGAAAAAATATGTTAATACTATTTCAATTTTTTATCTACGATTAAAAATATATTTTCCATAATTTTTGTTTTATTTTTATTACGCTCTTTACGATACCTTTTACATTTTCATATGTATTTACGTGTACAAGTTAACGTGATTGACGGCATTAAAGAATGTGTAATTGACAATGTAATAAATAAAAAACATGTATGATTGTGTTGTTTAAATACAACCTCCACAGCTTACATGTATTCTATACACATAAATAACGCTAACAAATACATACATACATGTGTATTTATATATGTGTGTATTTATGTTAATAACTATTTATATACTCGTTAACATGTAAAAAACATAAACCGCAGCAGTATAGAAAAACGGTTGATTGACAAAGTTATACGAGTATAAAATTCTTTATTATAAATAACCCATGAATATTACATTTTTTAAATGTGAAATGCATCAATTAAATGTCACAAACAACACAATTTAAAACAAAAAGTTAACCATCAATTCGTTCGATGATTTAAGTAAATTTCAGAAATAAACTGACTTATCATCAAAGCAGCCAGTAAAACGAATAAATGTAGGTTTTTGATTTTAATATTTTACCAATGAAAATTAATTTTTTAGGTATATAACAAATTATATTATTTTGTTTTCGCCAAATACAAAAATGAAATGCTTTCCTTTGGCTTTTGGTCAAATAGTCAACACAATAAAATGTTTAAGTCTCTTTAATAATTTCAAACATTGTCTTCCTGTAAAATGCAATGAAACTATTCCAATCTTGAAATTTTATATAAAATCATTTGTTCAAGAAATAAGATGAATTTTAAATATATTTTCAAAACATATTTATTTATTTAGCAATATCTCTTTATTTTCAAAGTAGTTCCCCTCAGATATAAGACACTTATGTCAGCATTTTTCTTTTTTGATGTGTAAACATCTATACGCTGGGGGTAAACATATTTTTCACAATACAATCACAAATTTAGAGTAAATTCAAATCGGTGTGAGTTATATATGAGTGTATTAGTGTAATCATACGGAAAAAAAGAAGTACAGAAAAACTTAACAGCTGTATGGAAATACACTTAACAACATCTAGTGTGCAATAGACTAGTGGTCCAACTAGCTCATTCGCTCAAGAACCTCTGATCAAACCCATTTAAATTACATAGGTTTGATTAAAGGTTCTTGTCAAAACTACAAACTAGACTTGTGTCCAACTAGCTCATTCTCTCAGTTTTGACAAGAACCTCTGATCAAACCCATTAAAATTGCATAGGTTTGATTAAAGGTTATTGTCAAATCTAAGCGAATGAACTAGTTGGACACAAGTCTAGTTTGCAATAGTAGTCGTCGTACATTATCGTAGGCATATAAAAAGAAATAAATAAAATGAGTACAAAAACATATAATTTTAATAACTTTTAAAAAGATTTTTTGCACTTTTAATAAAAAAATTTCCTAAAACAAAGCAAAATAAGGAAAACAAAATAAATAAACTTGCCAAACTAAAAGTCTTCTTCATCTTTGAGATTGTCATTCATACGGACAATAAGAAGTACAGAGAAGCTTAACAGCTGCATATAAACACCATCTAGTGTGCATTACTAGCTACAAATTTTCATTAACATATAATTGTGTTAGCGCTGTACAGTTCGTAACCCATTGCTGTAAAATAACTACATGCATTACATTTCAGTAAACAGCTGATTAATAGCTTTTTCATTACTAGATCTTTACAAATCTCCCCTGTGCTCGGACTCACACTGCTTTTTTCCACTCCTCGAATCAGTTTTTATATGCTCGTTTTGGTACATCCTTGAGCTCTCTCAGCTATTCGGTTTTTACATCCGCAATCCCAGCAAAACGTCTTGGGTATGAGTTCGACTGATTTGAAAATTCATTATATTATTTATAAGTGAATTCAAAATTATTTATTATGATATCAATACGAAATAATATAACAAAATTTATTATCAGGGGAGTTATATTTTGTAAAGTAGGACAATTACAGTTGAAATAAATCTTTACAGTGTTTGTTTTAAATGCTTGAGAATTATCGATATCGATAACTATTATTTGATAGCTGAGAAAGTCAAACTGCATTGACATTTCTCTTCAGTTAGGTTTGCAAAGTCATCACAAATCGTTTCACACCAAACTAGTGGAAATTGTAGAATTTTAAACTTTTCTATAAACGAATTTTGTTTAGTAATGAAGTCCACTTCTAGATAAATTTCTACACCAGGCAGCAAAATTGCTATGTTTGGAGTGAAGACAATCCTTAAACCTGTAACGAGTCAACATTGTATCCATTACACTTCACTGTTTGATGTTTCATGGGTTCGATGAGTGCTTATTTAAAAGAGCTGCTACCAGGGTGAAAGGGAAGCACTATTTTTTATTTTTTATTCATTCTTGTTTTGAAACCCTAAATAAATTAAACTTAATTTAAATAATAAATCAAATGAATAAGGATATAATTTTTTTCCAAAAACTGATCAGCAATATTGATTCCTACAAGATTTGCAATAAAGCACGCTTTATAATCTATTCATTGCTAAATCAATTTGGCCACAACTTTTTTACTGATGATTACATTTTTATCACTAACAAAGACTGTAAAAGATATTACGTAATTGTATCAAAGTATATCTAAAATATAGTATTAAAATCAAATTTGTTCTTGTAGGCACTTTTTTTAATGCTTTAATATATTTTCTTATGCATATTATCGAATCAATAAATCACAGAGCTTTCAGTTTCTTCTACAACCCCATTTAAGAAATAAAATATATTAAAACTATTAATACCACAACCAGTATTTAATCTTTCAGCCTTTAACAAAAAAAAAATAATATTAATTTATGCATTTTCAATTATCTTCTTAAAAAGGCACTCCTTTACACGAGTACTTTGTAGCCCTCTGCGTATGAGTGATATGACAAGAGAATGATGCCACGCAACCGATTTCTCTACTAATTTTGCAGAAGACATTATTTATTAGCTACAAAAAGAAATTAATTTAAAAAAAATTAATTTTGCTAAAGACATTAGCTATAAAAGCTATAAAAGAAATACTCAATGTTGACTATACTTTATTTAAGCTTTTTATATTCGAAGATTTTCAATAACTTAATTAGAAAATGTATCAAAAATTAAATGGCAGGTTCGAACATGTTCCCATTGATGCATTAATTTATTTATTGTCTCAAAATTTTTACATTAAAGTATAATGAATATTCTGTATTAAATACAATATAATCTCGAACTCAGAAATATGTATTTAAAAATTTTCTTATTAAATTCACGAATTTTATATTGAAATATCACAATCATTCTCTGGTGTGTTTGTTAGCACATGACGTCAGTATGTGTGTGTGCGTGCATGTGTATGTGTGTGTATACTAGTGCTTTAAAAATGCCAATCAATGCAGTGATTTGTAAACATATTTTAAACGTACATTTTATTCCTTTTTATTTTTGATTCGATTCGATAATTTAATTTTTTTTTTTTATTTTTATATAGAATTCGTTGTTATATATTATATTGTACGTTCCTTTATGAGATTCTTTTATGTTTTATTTCCTTTCACAATCTTCGTTCACTAAGGTGACATGTCTGGTTGGTGATGCGGTTAAATTAAAGTTAATTTTACTCAATATATGTGTATTGTATTATGAGATATTGTTCATTCAAAAAATTAAATGATTCGTAATTTTCCTGGAGTGATAAAGTGTATTAATGCATATTTTTTTTTAATGAACGTTCATTTAAATGAAAGTCTTGTTCATAAAAACAGACTCGTGTATGATTTTATACGGGTGTGTTTGTGTAAATATGTGTGCGTGTCTACGTATATTTTAAAGCCTTTAAGCTTTGAATTTTAATCTGGCTATAAGTTGGATAATTTGCAGATTTCCCACAAGAACTGAAAATTATTTGCATTGATGTGTGTTTTTGTTGCCTTTATACATGCGTGTGTGTGTTTGAGTAATAACAACAATAAAAATTGCTCTTGAAGGAAGGAATAAAACCGCAAAAAAGTATGCAATACCTTAAGGCATTGACATACTCGTGATACTTCGAGCACAATACACTTAGACAAAAATAAGTTAAAGTTAAGGGCCATTATTACAACTTGCTAATAGCTAAAGTTAAGGTGTTATCGGACAGATAATTAGTTTTTCATTATCATGAGTACACTTTAAGCTAAAAGTGGTTAATAAGCTAAAGTGAACCCGATTTGAACTTTAATTGTTAACGTAAACAAGACAGTCGTTGCCACTATGTACTTAATGATGCCACTTTGTAATGTTAACTTGTCAAAAGTTATCGGTTTTTTCTGTGGTACTAATGAAAAATTTTAAAGTTCACTTTATTCCCTACTTTAGCTATTTTTTACCTTTTACTATCAGCTGCATTAAAGGCAAGTTGTAATAATGGCCATAAGAGTATAAAAATATATATTTACATTAAAGTAATAGATGGTATGTATTAGCATATATTGCAGGTTCGATATCAGAGCGCAAAATTTCATTTAGGTTAAAAGGAATATAATATTCAAATCAATTCCAAAATTATGTGTCCTTTAAACACTAAAAAGTTCTTAGGTTTATTTTATAAAGTTTTAATTTGCAGCTTACCTCAGAATTGTTTGAGCCTTGTGTTAAGTAAACCGACACATGACAGACATTTTAAGCTTAAACAGTAACAAGTTGTGGCAATTAGTCTCCTACAGTGACACCGCCTTTTAAAGCTACCGCTCTCCTTTTTGCATGAAGTTCTGGAGCCCATTGCAATTCCCTAGTAACCAATCACATCATATGTCTTGTTATAGAGTGCGTTCCCTCTGAGGAATAGGTAATCCACATGTTAATAATCATGGACTGCATAATCATATTCTAGATCGTAATTGCCTCATTTACATATGTTCACATATCATCTACAAGCTACAGTTATTAATACAGTCCCTGGTGTCCGCCGGGAAGGTACACTACTTTGTTTTGCCGCCATATTGTTAAACATTAGTCTTGACAGTTCATATTTAGCAGACGTAAAGTAGACACGTGACAAATTTCTTATGGAAAAATATTCGATGCCACATCGCATACAGCCAGGATTACAATGGAAATACTGCGATACCTCTTTCCACATCAAGTTATTTCAAGAAATGGTGTTGTTGATTGGCCTTGACGGTCGCCTGATTTGTTTGATCCGGACTTACTGTTGTGGGGATATCTGAAAAGCAAGGTTTATGCAAACAAACCAGAAACGCTTGAGCAGTTCAAGCAAAATATTCGTGATGAAATTTTTTTTTATCCTGGACCAGCACTCAGGGGATGACCCCTATATATGCAATGCATTGCGCCGGAACTGAAAACGAGGGGATAGTATTGAGGGGACAGATTAGGAATGATGAAAAGATAGACATTTTCTTGTAGGTATTTCAACGTTTTTTACTTCGCCGGCTAATTTTTGCTACAGGGCCGACGAAGGTGGGTGCTGTTACTCTGCTTTTTAGTACATGACAGTGTCGGTCGCTGCCAATTATGTTCAGTGACTAGTGCAATGCCCTCACCATTGAAAACAGGCTGGCAACGACTAACACAACCATGCACTAATGCTGATCAGAAGAATTCAACACAATATTTCATGACTCAGCGGGGGCTCGAACTCACGACCCTCCGCTTCATAGTCTCGTGTTCTACTACTTCAGCCAACAGCAGCCACAGGTTATGTTTAATTAAAATTAATGAAATACCGCGTGAAATGTATGAGAATGTAATGAAAAATGTGCTCCAAAGGGCTCCCATTTGTGAGGCTAACAGTGGCGGACATTTATCTGATATTTTATCTCATACATAATTGCAAACATTAAATAAAATATTTATCAATATAAGATCCATTCTCTTTCATTTAATTATAATAAACAACAAAGTAGTATATGTTCCCGCCAGACACCCTGTATAACTTCTATGATCACACTTACTTCGCTTCTAAGCAAAATCTTACAAATCCCAGCAATTGAACACTGCATTCATTTTGGTGTGTTTCTCATACCTAAAGTTGCATAGCCTATAACGATCAGTGTCGCTTTAAAATGTCTACACTACAACAAATACTACTGGTCAGGTACAAAAAACTATATCATACAGAATTTCTGCCAAGTGTACATCCTTGCACACAGTCCAAACAATAATATCATTATTATCTTGTATATTGTGGATGGCTACAGTATTGCTGGTCATACAGATACACGTTGATGCTGATGACGATAATAATGATAAACATCATTAACAATGTTACCATATGCAACTGGGCATTTCAGACCTCTGGAAACAAACACGAAAACCCAAATGCAACCACATAAAGAACAGAGAATGTTGAGGCCAACATTCTAGAGAAATAATTTTCATTCTTCTCTTCTGTTTTACATTGTAACTACAAAGTGGATAAGTACAGCTAAATATTGGTATAATAGGTTTAATAAAAGGTTTGTAATATAAGCAGCCAAAATATATTTTTTACTAGAAATGTCAGGTTTCAGAAATGCATTATTAAGTACACATAGCTTGACTTAAATATACCCAGCAACATTAATTTACAGATTTAAGCCAGGCTCAATTATTCGTTTCGATCACTTGGGGCCATGATTTAAGGTATTTCTATTATATCCTTCGCTATTTTAATGCCGTTCAAGAATGAAGCCTAAATGACCACAGGTCTTAAATAAATTTTCCCCTGTAAAATAATTATATTTGGAACAAGTAGGCCATTATATGGCTTTTTAGTTTCTCAACCGCTCTCACAATGCACACCAACGTGTTATGCCTGCAAACATCAAAACACAACAACCGACTAAAATTGTTTTTGGTCAGTTTAGTTTAAAATAATTTTCAAGTGTGGAGTTAAATTACTGCAAGAAAAAGCTCAAAGGACCTCTATGAAAATAAAACCGGCATTAAATTGTAATAAAACAACACAGGCTGCAAAATATAAACCAAAAAAAAAAGCAATGCATGAATCTACCATTTCGTTTGTGTAGTACATGCAATTCTTTTTTTTCTTCTTTCTAGTGCAAACATTTGTACGTATTTACATCACTAGAGATACATAACATGAACATCCACTATACATTTATTAGAGTACTGGCTTTCAAAGAGGAAAGTGCAAATGTGTGTTCTATTCTTAAGTCCATATTTCTTTCAGCATACAGCAGACATACTTTTAAGTTACACGTATGCACTGGAATCCATAGACAACATACGGAAAACGTTATAAAATTATGGTGGCTAAGTGTTGCTTATTTTTTCCTCCTATTCGAGTATATCTCAAACAGCACAAGCCATACAAGTATTTTCCTAAGTGTGCGGTGCAAGACATAACGATAATATATCACGGCAATCACTATCAAAACTAAATTAATAAAATTACTTTGAAAATTTGCTGCAAAATATCATTCAATAAATTCACTTAATTTGGCGTAATGGATATTTGAAAAGGACTTTGATTTATTGAATAGAGAAAATGTAAAAATGCCGAGTGCAAAAATATGAAAACAGGATAAACCCACAAAATAACACTTTAAATTACAAATAATATTTGAGTTACAGATTATTTTTGCAAAATATGAAGCTTCTGGTTCGAACTAATCACTTTTTAAACGGAAATCTTCTGCTTCCTTGTAATAAAAATCAATATATGAAAGCATTTTTACATATAAAAATCATTTTAAGGCTTCTTTCAGATTAGGCAAGTTTGCTTGCGCAAGTCTTTTGTTTGTGGGTGTGAGAGGAAAGGTCGGTTTGAAGGGGAAAGAATTGCCGAGATTTGAGTACAGACTTGCTTGTACTTGGCAATTCTGTTTCTGCTGTCATTCTTGTCTTGGGATATTT
Organism: Linnaemya tessellans; assembly: GCA_951800035.1. Taxonomy (NCBI): domain Eukaryota; kingdom Metazoa; phylum Arthropoda; class Insecta; order Diptera; family Tachinidae; genus Linnaemya; species Linnaemya tessellans. The sequence continues at coordinate 142,002,234 of OX637532.1, forward strand.
ATTTGTTTTTGACATTGTCTTTTATTTCTTCTTCGGTGTGTTGTCTAATCTTGTGTTAAGAAAATGTTATATATGTTAATAAGTGAATAAAAAGTTACAGTTATGAGAAATTGGAAGCGAAATGAAACGAAACAAATAATGCATTTTTAATGTTCGTTTATTCTCATATTTAGACCGCAATAAAAAAGCGGAATCTTTTAATGAAATTTTAAATGATATGAAAAAGACAGACAGCACTATAACCATGGAAGAAATGCAACAAAACGTCAACAAATTAAGAAAATTCGAACATAAGAAAATTAAACTTACTCAACAAAGTTGCTGAATGTGAACATAAAAGCAAGTTCAAAAGAAAATAAATAAAAATGAAAATTATACTTGCGCAATTAAAGTTGCCTAATCTGAAAAGGGGCCTAAAATTACTTTTTTAAAAAGTTCATAAATTTAATATTATGTGAGTATTCCATGGCACAGTGGGGTAGAATTAGAATATTTTTGAAATAATTCATCCATTTGTTATAATAAAATCACATTTATAAATTATGTATGAATTTTTATTAGTCGAACTTTCTTATGTAAATTGATAAAGAGATACATGGAATATTGGGAATATTAATCGTCAGGGTTGGGGAATTTCGTACTAATCAGAAAGGTAATAATAATTTAAAACTATGAATGTGGGAACTTCTCATATTCAATTTTCGTTAAAAACATTGGTTAAATAGTTGATAGTTAAATATTCCAATCTTAATATAAAAAATAATTAATAGGATTTGAACAAATTCATTTATTAATAAAATAATAAAAAATCATTTGCATTCATGCAGATTCGAACATAAGCCCGTTGAAAAAATTAACAAAACATATTTATATCTAAATGGACTTGCTGAATGTTTTGAATACCAAAGTACCAAATCGTTCAATTTTTATGTATTTTCATTTTTTTTTATCAAATTTCAATTAAGACTGTTATCAAAATTTTTAAAACAAAACATTAATCAGTTGAAAAAAAGGCAACTTAAACTTTTCAAAGCATGTGTATACATTTTTACTGTTATGAAGTTTCAGTTAAATATTCCTTTAACTTTTCAATAAACAAATATTAAAAACTATATATTTTATTCTTGTTATCCTTGTAAATTTGTTCTTTCTGGCGTACTTTATGAGCACAAAACTCTAAAGTTTTGCTATAGTTGTTACATTAAACAACCGCATTGTTAAAATCATATTGCAAGACTCATTAAATTTTGTCGCAAATATAATTTTCTGTCTTCCTTTGATGAGAATTAATTGTAGCATATATACCTTAATTAAAATATAAGCAGTTTACATTAGCGCTCTTAAATTTTCATTTTCTCACATTTATAATTGTAAACTAATTTAATTAACGAAGACGAACGCAACGGCAAGGTATACACTTTCACAGGGAAGTGACTAGATATAATAATATCACATGCATGAAAGCACACAGTAACTGTTAAAAAGAGTATTCGTTTAAAAAAATATATATATATTAAAAATCTGGTAAAAGGATCATTATGCAACATTTATAAGCGCTTGGTATAAAAAAACAACATTCAACAACAAGTCGTAGTAAGATTAGATATAAAAGAATTGCCAGACATTCAAGTTTTTATTCAACTAATATCACAAATAATAAAATTTAAGTGCCATAGCTTTTTAAAAAAAAAATAAATTTATCAAAAGAACTGTTTCACTAAAAATATTTAACGGTGTTTTTAAAAAAATAAACTTGAGTTGTTGAATTTACAAGGAAGCTGCAGAAGACAGCCACCTATTAAAAAGACAATGAATATTTCATGTACACGCGGCAACTCTATGCAACACTTAGCTACTAAATAAAATGGTAATAATACACACAAATTTTTTTCCAACATTATTTATGCCAGTTTTGGTAAATTATTTCCGTTTCAGTTTTATCAAAGTATACAAGTATTCTCTCCTTTTCGCCACTTGCGGTTTTCATTTATTGCTGAGACTGAACATTATTTTTTAGGTTGCAAAATGGAAAATGATGAGGTCGTTTTTGCCACAATAACAAAAAATAAATACTAAAAAAAACCCGTGTGCAAATTATTAGCTGTAAAAAAAAATATTTTAAAAGTTAGTGTTAATGCTGATTAAATAAAACGTGGTAGAAATATAATATAATGCAGGTAAAGAGATAATTGTTACAATTACGCACACACAATAGAAGAAAGTAAATGAAATATTTAATTGGAGGAGAGAAACGAATATTTAAATATGTTTGATATAACACTAAATTCAAAAAAGTATTTTAAGCAAATCAATTTATCTCTTTTGAAGTAATCATATCTTTCACCGGTAATTTTTCAACAAAGAAAATTTGTTGATTGATTGATATGTAGTTGCAAAGTTGCCCCAATTATTGATTATTGTTAGCCGTATTGAAATGAAAACTACCTGAGTTTTCATGTGCTATAAATTTTACAATTTCTAGACTTTAAATCCTATGAGTTCATATTGCGATATTAATTGTCTTTTGTTTCATCGACAAAACGAAATTATTAATTTCTCTGGCAATTTATGTGATTTCTTGTACAGTAAACTTGAAATTTCTGCTTTTAAGTTAAATTTTCTAAAAACTGGCTGTCCCACAAAAGCAGTCGAATCTTAGAATTTATTTTTGTTTAAAATATAATTGTGCTACAGAAAGATATCTAGTACGTGTAATTTATTCTTTTAGACTGTTATAAAATTTACTATTTGACATATTGTCATAATTCTATTTTTAAATTAAATTTATTTGTTGATGTTTAAGAATGTCTATATGCATTACCAAATCATCAATAGACTTCGGCCATAGTTTTTAAAAAGTTACAAACCGCTTATCTTATGCACATAATTTCAAAAACCATGTGAGAGTTTAAAAATTGTTTTCAAAAATGTTTGAAAATTATTTTTACATTCTTTTATACTTTAACGTAATTTAGTGTTAATATTTTGTTGGGTTAATTTCCTATTTATCTTCATAACATTGTCTTACTGCCATATTGACCATTTCTGAACTAGTCTACAAACTTTTATATTTCGGTATTATTCCATACCTAATGTTGGTTCTAGTGATAAAAATACACAAGACTGCTGATGTTGAAAGTGCAGCGACCTTCTAAAACAGTTGTTTTAGTATTCTGTATGTTGCATAATTAAATTGATGTTGATTTTCCCTTGTACCTTGAAGCATTTTTTATATGTGTTTGCAATCAATATCTTACATATACAATCCTATTGATCTTAATTGAAGTTAATATATCATATATTTTATGTAATAAATATATTCATTGTCTACCAAAAACAAATAAAAAATGCAAAAATAGATTCAAAGGAGGAACAGCTTTATTTACCTTCTTTCAAATTTTGTATTCCTAAATTTTTATAATTTTTATATAAGCGTAAAAGTTTAAAAACTTTTCACTAATTAAAGTTAAATGTTCAATACTAAGTTTTTTTTAAACAACAGATAAATAATTTTAAAACATAAACTCCTAATATATTTAAAAAAAAAATCTATGCCCAACAAATATTATAAAAATTTATTCGCACAGTTTTAAATCCGAACAATTTGACCACACTAGTGTTTTACCTTTTATCTAATTTTCTTTTCAAAATTTAGAGTAATTCATACACTAAAAATTACAAAAAACAACAGCAAACCTTCTCTATATTCTTTTTATTTACACTAGATATATTCTTTTATTATGAAAACATTTTAATATTTTCTTGCACGTGTGTGCAAAAGAACTGTGTGAACTGCGAAAATAATGTATGTAAGTGTTTTTCGAGAGTTTTCAAGTGGCAACAAAAAAAAAGAAGTTTCTTTACAAACAGTTGGCCGCTTGTATAAATTTATTTCTCAATTCCCACTTCAATTTCGTAAATTGAATGAAAAAGCAAAATGAAAATCCATAAAACTAGAATTTTTGAAACAATGCAGCAACACGAAGCCAAAAAAAAAAATATATAATAGCAAAAGACAGTAGATGAAATAATGTTTTTATTAAACCATTCATTTGCAAAATGAACAACCTGTATTTACTATTCCCACACAAGTATATACTCGAACTCACTCGTATTCGCAATAATTGTCGGGTAGACCTTTCTTGGAACAAATTATTTAAATTTTGCGAAACTAAAAAATAAATACTGATAGAAGTTTTAAATTGCAAATTAATTTGCTTGCGAAATATTTGCATAAGGAAAATAATGGAATAATTTATTACCTACTAAAGGCACTGAGATTTAATATTCGTGTGTGGAGATAATAAGAATTTTTAAAAAATAAATTTAAATATAAAATACATTCAAGCATTCTTTAATTCAAAGTTAACAAATATAAAATTGCATTTTATAATACAGAAAGAAAGATAATGTTTTTAAGACGGGAAGACATTCTGCGTCTAATGGCGAATGTCCACAAAAATTCGGAGACCTTCAACACTCTCTGAAACTTTTGTTCACATAATTTTTCTTAGCCAATCGGGCAACTTATCAGACTATTATACTATATGACGCTCAGATATATGGCTATAAGATATTTTGAACTTCAAAGCATGGGATTAATTTATTCAAGCGTAGCAGTCAAGCAGGCGCTGCTCTTACACATGAACGTTCCACCCCTAAAATTGTGGTACACTTTTAGTCATGTTGGCGTCTATAAATAGTAATCAATAGTACATTGTTCAAAAGGTATTTTTGTGCAAATATACACAACATAAATAATTTTTCTAAATTATCTGCATAAAAGAGTATGAAATGTACTAAAAAAAACAACAACATTATTTTTGTTTTAGACCTACAATTTCACGTATATAAAAATTTAAAAATATCTGTATAATTTTATACGGCTGGTAGGAAGAAAACAAGTACTTTTCCTGTTCTACTAAAATTTGTTGTTTAAGGATTAAGAATTATTATGAAAGTTATTTGTTAATTGCCAAAAACCGTAGCAGACATAATTTGAAGTAAGAAAATCATATACACTTATATGGATATATTTTAAATTTAAGTATCAAATTGTCAAATTTACACTAGCGTCCGATCTTGGTAATTTCAAAAGATTCTTAACATGTTCCTGACTATGCCCATGTTATATATGTGTTTAGTTGTTATTGATAAAAAAAAAACATTTTTAACAATTTTTAAATCCACATAATTTATTATCAATACAGCAGTAAATGATTAATCTTAAATAAGAAAAAACACTTAAATACAGCTATTTTTGCAATCCGGTACAATAATAAATATATTCATGCCTTAAAAAAAAATTAAAAAAATTGGTACACAGAACTATTGCCTAAAAGAGAATAAAAAATGAAAATCAAAAACACAATACTAACAACAAACTGCTGAAAGGAAGGAAACTGTGCTAGAAAATCGGAAACAAACCGCGAGTAAAGTATTTGTTATGCGGTAAAAATGCATAAAAATCCCAAGACCGGCATTTATTCAAATTTATGCCGTAACCCAACATGGCTAATGTAAAATAACTGCAATAACTGAAATAAGAGCAAACAAGAGCCACAATAGTAACGTAACAACTATTGGAGTAACAAAAGGAAAATGGAAAAAGTATATGCAATATATAGCCACCACTCGCTACCCCATATTTACAATCTAACCATAACAAAGATTTTAGAATGAAGGTAATATTTGTAGTGAAATTATTTAACCGAACCAACAAAAAGAAAACTTAACCGAGTGAAATAGTCAAACCAGACAAAGCAACAAGCAAAAAAACAAACAAACAAGCAAATATTTTACAAATAAAATAATGCCACTCTTACAATGAGGTCTAAGCTACAGTCATTCATCCTTTTTGGAATACAATGCTAAAATGCATTTTATTCTTAGAGTTTATAGGTAAAAGTGGCGCGTATGTTAAAGAGGACATTCCGTATTTGACTAACTTTTCTTTTATTACTGTAAGTGAGTCTGCATATAATCGCTGTGCTAGCAGCTAGTTGCTCTTTACCGGCTGCAGTAGAACGCAAAGGCATTGCAAATCATTTCCAAAATGCATTTGCTTTGGTATTTAATTTTACATATTTTCGGTTAGAAGAAAGGCTGCTGTGTACAGAAAAGTGTTGCTAAGTTGAAAAATTTATTTAAAAAACGCTGCCTGAAACTTACAGCGATTTTCAAGATTGTTTTAGCTTTAGTCCAAGAGATGTTGTTATGACAACAGATCACAATCTCAACATACAAGGTATTTATTTTCAGTTGAATGTCATTCCTTTTTACTACCGTAGAATATTTCTAATATTTTTATTAAATTACAATCATTTTTAAAAACCCAAAAGGAACAGCTCAATTTTAAAATAAAATAATGAAAATAAGTTGAATAACATACATATATTTTTGATCAGCAGATTTCTATATACCTCTATTTCCAACTTGCACAGCAGAGCAGAACTGCGGTTTTCGAAAGCCGCTACACTTTCATAATCAGTACTCATGTGTATTTTTCTTTTCGTTTTCTTCTTTTTTAATTCGGACCAGCACACAGGGGATGAACCCCTGCATATGAAGTGCATTGCGCCGGCACTTGTAAGAAGGGAATACTATTGAGAGGACAGATGAGAAGAATTTTTTTCTGTAGCTGTTTCAACCTTTTTCTTCACCGGCAAATTTTTTTGCTATAGGACCGACAAAATAGGGTGCTGTTACTCTGCTCTTAGCACATGATAGTGTCAATCGCTGCCAATTAAGTGGCATGCTAAAACAGGCCGACAACAACGAACACAACCACGCACTAATGCTGCCAAATATTCATAACTAAGCTTATAGTCGCACTCAGGACCTTCCGTTTCATACAACATCACTCTTTTCGTCTGTCATTAATGATTAGGCGGCTTAGCTGAATTTGATAAGAGTTTTAAAGTTATATAAAATTTAATTAGGAAATTGCATACGAGAATTGTATCAAACCGAAGGCGATATATCGAACACTCTTCATTTTCCATTTTCTGCTTTTTTTGTTGTTCTTGTTCTTAGGCCAAACTTTTTATGTCAACGTTTTTTATTTTTATTTCTTATTTCTAATAGGGGTCAATCCTACGGGGTTTTTATTGTTATTCTTAGCGCAAACCAGTCGCTTAAATTTTCATGTTAGTATTTTTGTATCGAATTATTTATTGCTAAATGAAATTCAATTACGATTGGTAGGCAAATTGTTTTAAAAGGTGGGGTTTAAACTCAGAAAGACATGATAAAAATGTCACAGCACTTCTGTTCTTTAAATAATACTTCGAATTCTGACTAAATTTTACTCTTACCTCCAATTTATTTTATTTACTTATTTTTTTATTTATTTAGTCTATGGATTAATCCTTACAGACTGATACAATTAAAATGTAACAATGTTTCAGAAATGATAAGTACATACATATATAAATGGAATCGATACAGCTTTGTTTTACAATAGTAACAAGACAAATTACAACAAAAACAAAAATTATGGCTTTAACAAATGTCGATTTAACAAATTAAACATTTATTTATAATCAATTTTGTAATATAAAATTATATCATTTTTTACGACATCAATACTTTTGTTGAAATCGATACAAGGGTAAAGTCTATTAAAATCATTGCAAATTCTCCGAAAGGGATCGAAGTTACTATAGTTTGTAGTGTAAAACTTAATTCTCAAGAAGCTATAATACTTTGTTGGACGATTGGGTATATTCAAGTTTATTTTGCTCAGGAGAAATTGAGATGTGACGCAGCTGTTTATTAATTTCAGCAGAAAGTTAACATTTAGCATTTGCCGACGGCTCCTTAAGGTTGGGAGCTTAATAAGCGCTATGCGTCTCTCGTAAGATAGTAATCTTATATTAGAGTTCCAAGGAAGACCACGAAGACAAAATAATAAGAATTGCACTTGTACTGACTCTATTTTATTTGAATGTGAAAGATATTGTGGGTCACATACAACAGATCCGTATTCAAGTATTGGGCGAACTAAAGTAGTAAATAACATCTTGGTTGTGTAAGGGTCAGAGAACTCCTTAGCCCAGCTTTTAATAAAATCCAGAACACCAGTAGCTTTGTTAAAAGTCGAAGTTATATGGCACCTGAAGTCCAGTTTTTTATCTAAAATAACTCCCAAGTCATTAAATGAATCCACTAGGTCAAGAACAGCATTATTCATTTTATAGAGTCCATTGATTAGAGTTATTCTTGATAAAATCATGTATTTGCACTTTTAGCTCCATTAAATTATTAGCGCCCTAAGTGGTTAAGTGTATAATGTCAGCTTGGAGACGCAACTGTTGGTCAATAGAGTCAAACGATAAGAATAACTTTACGTCATCTGCATATATTAGTATATTTGAGTTTTCAACAACGGAGGGAAGATCATTAATAAATAACGTAAATAAATAATGTATTATCTGTAACCGTCCTGGCGTGTTAGGCTCGTTTCGTAAAACATACCAAAAGTACATCTCAAATATGAATTTTTCTCAAACAAAAATCGCTGGATGACTAACACGGATGTTGGTTTTTGAAAATGTGTGGGCTCAGATGAATGCTGTTGGCATAGAATTTTCAATGTAACTTTTATTGTTATAAGTGTGTGTTAGTGAAGCACAAAAATGCCACAAAATAGAATGAAAATTATTTATTTGTTTTCGGTGTATTTTTGCCTCCACACATACATACATACATACAAATGTGTGTTTAGCATACATACAAAAATGCCCAGCAGGCGTAAGAGAAGCGTAAAATAGTCTGCTAGGAATCTCATGAAGACCGATGCACCAGAGAAACTGCAACGAGCCGATTCTTCTATGAAATTCTTCAAGAAAACATCAAAAGAAGTTTGTATTAATCGTAGAGAGAGTCGTTTGAAATGCGTATAGAGATTATCTAAAATAAAATTTATAAAACAAGAATCCTATGAGGGTCCTGTAGGGATTAACTTACACATAATGGAATATGCATACAGAGGGTCACAAAATGTTCATTCGATAATGATTTAAATGATTTAATATTTAATTTTCATATTATCTGACAAACAGTCAATGCTAGCTGGGTAAGTACAACCTTGCTTACATATACATACATATTTATGCATATGTATGTATGCTTGTTGTTATCTGTGTGCGCTAAGAGATTCTTTTCATTATTTTATTTCAACTTCCCATTCAAATATTCAAGAGTTTACCATTGTTATGCAAACATTTTCATTTGCATTATGTCAGTAAGTTGTAGTTATTTAATTTTTTGTTCTGCGCACTTTCTTTTTTTTTTGTTCTTTTGACAAATGTGGCAATAGAAAACACCCAACAAAAAAAAATTATTTGAAAATGTATAGAAATTCATAGCAATTCGTTATATTATATTTATTTCATGACTAATATTGAGCATAAGTGGGAGGTTATTTGAATATTTTGCAAAATCCGAATATGTGCAGGATTAAAAAAGAGCAGCCTATTCAAGCAAACAATAAGGATTCAAATAAATACATGTATTAAAATAAATTTTATTATAAATTCAAAATAAAAAAAAAGATGACACAATATATTGAATGTATTAAGTTTTAATGAATTTTGTACTTATATAAAACAAGATTGCTTATATTATTTATAGATTAGAGAGACATAAAAAATAAATAAGTGTATTTATTCACTTTCTGCAAAAAACGTATGCCAATTGATGTAGAATATCCTCCACGAGCATGTGGTATTCAAATACCAAATGATTGTTCCCACATGCTGACATTTTTCTGTGTAAAAATAAAATTCCCTTCAAATTACTGTCTTTAACATGCATTTGATTTTTCAAACAATTTCAAATGGAACTGTGGAAGTTCACAAGACTAGGATTTAAAAAAAATCCTTTAAACTAAACGGCTATAGTTTATGACAAACAATCTCTTGATTACCTATTTTAAAACGGGGTCAAGATATAATTTAAATGCTTGACCAGCATTTTTATGGTATCATTGAAAATTTGTGTGATAGCGATGACGCTTAATGGAAAGTCAAATAAATTTATATATTGAAAATTATTCACGTTAAGCACATACATATACACGAGCTTCAAAGCACTCTAATAAGTTTGATCCTAGCTGTTACTCCAAGTAAAATTAAAAATAATACTAATTTACGGTCAAATTAATACTGATCGAGATATTATTATGTGTGAGGCAAACATAGGCCAATTGACGCTTGTTTGTACATTTCCAAGTAATGCTCTAAACACATAGACGACAGCAGACAGCAAGCAGCAATATGTCAAACATAAAATCCATGTGTTTAAATGAAAATCATTATTTTGAGGGCAACACAGCAGCAGGACTGCATAACAGCATTTGCTGCTGCTGCCAAGTTAGGATATTTTCTATTTTGACGGGCAGCAATAAACAAATATAGTGTTGCCATTATATATATAAATTGGAAAAATAAGAACAACAACGTTTATTTTAATATTAAACATAAAAGGGTGGGTGCTGTTGGCTGAACTAGTAGAACACGAGACTATGAAGCAGAGAGTCCTGAGTTCGAGCCCCCGCTGAGTCATGAAATATTGTGTTGAATTCTTCTGATCAGCATTAGTGCGTGGTTGTGTTAGTTGTTGCCAGCCTGTTTTCAGTGATGAAGGCATAGTACTGATCACTGGACAATTACTGGCAGCGACTGACCCAATCATGTACTAAAAGCAGAGTAGCAGCACCCACCTTGGTCGGCCCTGTAGCAAAAACTAGCCGGCGAGGTAAAAAAGGTTGAAATAGCTACAACAAAAAAAAACTGTCTATCTTCTCATCTTTCCTAATCTGTCCCCTCAATACTATCCCCTCGTTTTCAGTTCCATCGCAATGCATTGCATATATAGGGGACATCCCCTGAGTGCTGGTCCTACTCCTACAAAAAAAAAAAAAAAAAAAAAAAATATACAATATACAATATAGAAATAAATTTATGTGTTTCTAAAGTTTTTCGTGATATTATTACATTTTTTATCAATAACTTTAATTTTGTTCATTATAAAATATATATGCGGCATCCCTGTTGTTATGTTGTTGCTGTCTTCAAAATAATTATGAAGCTGACTTCATAGCAGCATTTGAAGTTGGCAGCATTTGAAGCCGTGAACTTGTGAAGTCTGCTGTCGTCTATGTGTTTAGAACTTAAGCGTGTAAATCACACATTCCCGGTGCCGTTGAAAATTTCAAAAGCAACTACAAAGAGAAAACATTATAAAATTAATTTATTTGTCCATAACCCACTTGTATAATTTTAGGAGAAGGGGAATACTATACTAGATCAGTCATTAAGTTTCGTCATAGTGGCGACTTCACTCACATGCTCGGCTTCTTTAGAAACTTCTGCCACAAGTACAGCAAATTATTAGCAACGAAGCAGACTATAAAGGTTAAGGCACATGCAAGCCATAGCCTTTTACATTTATTACTTTTTTCTACTGACAACGAATTGTAAGTCCAGCCGTTCTTTTTGGTAAATTTAGGCGATAACTCTCAGTTAGATGCTTCCTTTGCTTTAAACTAACTTTCTGTATTGTTTAGCAGCCAAAATAAAATTAAATACAAAGAATCAGAATAATAATTAATTTAAGTTCTAATTTAATTTAAATCTATAGAGCAATTTATCTGGTATCCATCAAAAAAGTTGTCACTGTGTTTACCTTCAACATCGATAAGTTACCGCCAGCTCAAACAGGCGATGTATAATCTACGTCGAGTTCCATGTAACTGGGTATTAAGTCCTCACGAGCTTTAGACTTGAACAAGACATAAAAATGACGAACGAATTTGTTCTGCCTCCTCAAATAATCTTGAGGTTGTGCAAAATATATAAATTCCAGCTTATTTCGTTCTGTCCTTCTTGCCATCCTTTGAAATCATAATTGAAAGACGAAATTAATTCGCATATGGATGGCCAGCTATATATCCTACTATGCAGGATATGGACGAGACATGGATATTTGCGGTCTATACTGGCAATTCTCATGTCCCACGTGATTTCCAGTGGAGACTTACTCTCCGTCTTATTGATTTGGCTTAGTTAATACTGAGTTCTTGATTTCTCTTTATTTTTTTATAAAGTGATTGTCACATTGTTTTGATATAAATATTTACAATGTAAGGAATGAACTTCAACTCCAGCATCAATTCAAAAAATCATCGCCGTTAATTATAGAAAATATCATCGGCAGATGATGACACTTAATAGAAAAAAAACAGCCGTATATTTAAAATACAGTCAAACATTTTATTTCTCCTCAGCTCTTTGCTGGCATTTTTTTTAATAATTTCTATAGCAAACGTTCCTCCATTGTATAAAATCACCGACAAGTACATCCTATAGATGAGCTATATTTTCCGTCTGATTGTGCTGTAAGCCAACCAAAACAATATAGTTTTTTTTACAAAAGAACATTTAAAAAAGACTTTAATGCACATAATTTATATAAAAAAGAACATTAAAGCAATTATTCCGGCTCGCTAACCATCAGTTTTTTTTTTTTTTTTTTTTAAGCTTGTAACTGTAGCATGATGCCACTTATAGGAAGAAAAAAAACCTCGAACCACAATATAATTATTTTTAAGAAATTATAATATCTGTGTGCAGAGAAGAAAACAATTGCAATGTTGCGTTTAATTAAAAAATAAGTCCATTTGAAAGCTCTCAGCGAATACACGCACATTAAAACAAAATGCATGCATGCATGTGTGTGTGTGTGTGTGCACATACAAGTTATTTTACCGGCTGTACACCTCAGAAATAAACTGCAACCGATTTGTGGAACTATCATTTTACCTCTTTTCAGTTAAGCGAAGTTGATAACAAGCGCTGCCAATACGAACTCTATAGACTCGTACACACACGCTGTTGCTAATAAAAATCGTTGCAAACATGTTTAATAGAAGACTGAACGACTACTGATGCAACAATAACAACAACATCCAGCAACAACAGCGGCAGTAGAATTTAACCGCTTTAACCGCTTTTATTGAAGTGAGTCATTTTAATAAAGACTTTTAATTGAAAATTTTCAATTGTTGCTTTTTATCATTGTTGCATGCGAGTATAACTAACGTAAGTTGCAGGAAGGCACAGCTAACTACGCGCGCACTGATGCAAACAAAAGTCGAATATATACGTAAATGTGCGGGAATTTTTCGCTTTTGCCGCTTTTAACGGTTAAATTCATGCACAAAATGTTGCTTTACAATCACATATTGATGTGGAACATTTCTATAAATGTGTGCCGTAAATTAATTTCAGTTTCTGTATGTTGCACATGTGTGTGTGTGCTTGTGTATGTGCATTTCTGTATTTGTGTGGCAAATGGAAATGTGGTTAAATAAATACAACAACTGCAGGCATAAATCTATAACAAAATGAGAATCAGTGCCGTTTCTAGTCTAGTCAATGCCCAGTGAGATTTTATTTTTGCTTCTCTAGCAGAGGTTTAATAATGAAGTAGCTCATTTTGCCAGACCCTAGTCCAAATGCCTCTTATATAACTTCTAGATACGTTTCTATGTAGATACTTATTTGAAAATCAACAACAACAAAAAACAAATATTTAAATATTTTATGTGCACTGTTCAAAAATGTTAATGTTGCCTCCCCATACTTATGCATACGTTCGCATACACATTTACAGCCACACGCATACAAATCCATGTGGCAATAAAGCAAATTGCTTTTAAATACTTAACGCAATTTTTGTTTAGTTAGAGGATATGTGAATGAGGCTACCGACATGGCCTTGTATGTATTTGAGAGTATGTGTGTTAGCAATGGCGTTACTTCCGTTTCCGTTTTTTATTCATTATGTCATCGCAGTCATTTGGAATTGTAATTTACTCCACTTGTTGTGTTGATCTTTAATGCTCTGATTAATTTCAAAGTATTGCCAATGTGTGCGTATATCACAAGATATACATGTGGCATAGTCAGCACTGCTTTTAGCAACTTTAAAATGTGTAACAGCTCCTTTTATATTCATCGGCATATTCATTTAATTCTTGTTAAACAGTAATTGGGTTTTAATCTTATCTAAGTTTTTTTAATAATTTATGGGAACGTAAATATAATTCGTTTTAAAACTTTGCCTTTGTTTGAGTGCCTGCCAGGAGACATAGAAACAAAAGAAAAGCAGCTTCCTCTTAGAACTGCAATTACGAAAAAAAAATTTAAAAAAAATTTATATATCCAAAGTATTTATTGATGAATATATCTCTAAAGAGGAATAGCAGTGAAATTCAGTGTCTGAGTTTCCCATTTTGTAATCATTATTGTGCAAAAAAATGTATTCTTAAAGACCTTTCGGATTTGTTTTAAAATAAAATGCATACGATTTAAAATATTTATGAAATCTTTATTTGAGTCCATAGAACGATCTAAATAATTCAATACAAAAATGATTTCGTTTAACTATTGACCGCGACCATGCCTCAAATGTTTCATACACTGCATCCAATTTTGGCATTTCAATGATCGGTCTCAAACGTGAAATAAACTGTTCACGGAACTCGCCTCCAAAATCAGGCCATAGTTTTGCCTGCTGTGCAGTATGTAGCACAGTCTTGTTGAAACCACATGGAAACCAAGAACAGCTTCTGCACTTTGTGCAAAAAAAATTGTATTCATCCCACGGTAGCATTTGCCGTTTACAGTAATGTTCCTGCCTGCGTCGTCTATGAAAAATGATGCCACCGACCCATAATCCTTCTCTTCACACCAAATACGGAAATATTGCTAAATCACGTATGCATTCAACCAGAAATGAGCCTCGTCCATAACATTTAAGAAGTGCATAATGCATAATAATAGAATCCGTCATACGTTATGCGTCGCCTTTTTCAACTGACATGAACGTACTGGCGGAAAAGGTTGGCACGATGACTACTTTGTTGACGGATATTAAATCAATTGTATGTTCCCCATTTTATTTATTTATGTTAAATTTATATATTTTATCAAATGTTTTTGTATATTATTTAATTTTTCCTGAACACACAATACAAAAAATTGATTAAAACAATTTGAAAAAGTCCAAGTATTCAACATACGTCAAAAGTTAAAAGTTGACCAACTTTCGTATTTTGCTTTGACGCAGAAGTACTGAATGTGACAACACACATAAGAAAGCATGTATTTCAACTCAGCTGTCACTTAAAAAAGGCGACGTATAACGTATGAAGGATTCTATGTGTCTCGGCCTTTACATGTTATACGTTATTCTGAAAACAATGTCGCCTAATAGAAAGTTAAATTCCTTAATTACGTAGAAAGAATGATAATAATGTGCACTTTGGAAATAAAGCCAAGGTATTGAAAAAAGGTGAGCCACTTAGCTTTTTATTATTTTATTTCGCCGGAGATATTTTTTGCTACAATAGCGATAAAGAAAGTTACTGTATGCTCTCTTCAGTAAATGATGGGATCAATCGCTGTCGATAATTGTCCGTCACCAATTTTTTTGCCTTCGTTATTTGCACTAGATGACAAACAAACGAACTAAAGCAGACCACATCGCTATAGTCAGTAGCACCCATAACTATCATCTTGAATAGCTTGAAACAAATGACTGAATGAAACAACAATAAACAAATCTGATGCACAATTCATGTACTCATGTTTTGAAAATCATCAGCTTAAATTAAAATTTCTCAAACTTTGAGATGGCCTAGCGGCCTGGAAATCAGTACTGATCCGTTCTGCTGTTATACTCTTAATAAAAATTCGAATTGTAACAAATTCTTGAAAAAATAATATGTAAGTTCGCGAAATTGAACTATAGCCTGAATAATAATTCTTAACTTAATAATAGAAATTAAACTGAAATTTTAATACTTCATTTTCTTTCTTATTTAATGCCAACATATTTTTCAATTGATGCAATAACTCATTATGGATAATATATATATATATATATATATATATATATATATATATATATATATATATATATATCTTCCATAATGCAGTACTTTAATCAAGTATTTTGTATATAATTCAAAAAACTCCATAAATACTATGGCTTGATTTTCTTTTAAGCCTACAAAACGTTTTATTTAGGGTTATTTCGTTTATGTGAAAAATAACAAAATTTTATGCTGTTAATTTAAAAAATTTTAAATATTGTTAAAGCAGGAGCATCAAACCCCTCTTCGTTACAAATTTCATGACAATTGTGTAATATTAATTTATTTTTTGTTGATTAATAACCGTTAAGTGATTTTCATTGTTAGCGGTTTTCTATTGTTCTGCAGTATTAAAATTTGACTAAATCCTTACACGCACACATACTCCTACATACAAACGATTTACACAATTACAAATCGGTTTCATTTGTATGTAACCCGGTAAGTAATTTTGCTGTGGCATGTGTTTTCTATTTGGATACTCATTGCAATATTTTATTTGTTCAACATTTAATGTTAATTGTTTTATAAATTGCTTAATTACACAATACGACAATATTGCGGCGATGACAACTTAAATAAACAATTGAATGTATTAATGCGTAAGCTAAAAGCCAATAATACCATTCTATTATTTAAATTATTGACCACATTCATATTGTGAGTGCTTATGATTTTCCGCACGAGCAGACACAAAGAGCAGCAAACAGAAAATAGTAAAAATGTTTTGGGAAAAAATTTAAAAATAACTTACATAAAAAAGCCCGGAGAAAAATTATCGAAATAAACACTAAAATATGGAGATGTCTAGAATACCTTAAGCTAAGGGCAGTTACTCATCTGACTAATCCTTAATAAATCAACTAGGATCCATTAAAAAATCATATACTAAAAAAATTTAAGTTGTTCGACAGTAAATGCCAACGAATTTTTTGTGTTCTCTTTGCTAACAGTAGGCAGGTGGCAATTATTTACCAACAACAACACGGGCATATATTATATATGTATATTAGACCGTAATGGCAATCAGCAGCAAAATATTATCCAACTCGGGTATACTAATTAATTAGTTTTTTTGTGAATGTGGCAGTAAATTGCTAAGTTACGTATAATTAAAAGTAAAATTCTCTTTGATATATTAAAAATGTAAATTATACTTTCAGGCGAAACCTCTATGTGAACTTTAAGATTATCAAAGATTGCCAAAATAATTATTACATTTCTTTTAAATTTAAATAATTTTTAGATATATTGAAAACCACATATAATTTTCGTTCAAGCTAAGTTATTCATTTCAGTTTCCATACTATCGTTAATTCTTGGTTGTTGTTGAAGGGGACCGGCAATAGGTAATTTCAATAAAACAGATTATCATCAACTGTTTTACTGTCGCTTAAAAATTAATACAAATATTTTCCACATAATAATTTGTTTTTGACTATGATGACAATACGAATAGAAACATGTTTGAAAGTTAAAACTTTAGCTTAAAATAGTGTGTGAAACAAAACATCGTCAGTCATCTCTTTGTCTCTTAGGCCTAAATAAACAACTAATGAAGTACTTCTAGCTATTGAAATTAATTACAAATGATCATTTAAATGTTAGCTTTTATTACAACTTCTAACTTAAAATATTGAAACTCTAAATAACTCACATAAACCTGAGCCAGTCTAATAAGGAAATATTTACCCACTGCTGTGGTACTTGCTCAACGTATACAAGACAAAAACAAAATAAATAGAAAATCAAACGTAATAAAAAATAGCATAAGAAATAAATTTAAAAAAAGGAAAACAATGGAAGGAACTACTAGAACAAAAACAACATGGACAACATAAAATCCCTTTCTAAGACTTTGTTGTTGCACAATAAGATTAATGAGCCAAGTTAAGGTGTTGCAAACAAACTCTGTAACTTTATGCCAGCATACACATAAATAAATGCATTTTGTGCTCGATGTACAGTGTCTTAAAAAAAGATATCGCCCATTTACATGGGATTATTATTATGCAAAAATTATTAGAATCTATTTTAGGGTAACTGCTTTTTGACTGCTCCCAAAATATCATTAATGAGTTGTGTTTTGGACTACTCAAGAAGTTGTTATTGGGTATATTTAAATGAGAGCACTCCTAGCAGTTTGTTGGCTTATTCGATGGCCACTGTACAAGCCGTGACATACAAGAGAATAGAATATAACTTTGCCGTACATATTACTTTTTGCCGTAATGCTTTAAAACCTGATGACAAACACTTTAAGAGCGTCAAAATGCCAAATTCAGCAGTGACACAAAGTTATTATAACCCTAATCTCGATTTTGACAAGGTCAAAGTGAGATATTTTTTTAACACATTTGACATAACATCAAGTAATAAAATGCAATTATAAGACTAATAACTCACTAAATTTGTCTTAGACAAGTGCTCTTCCGACAACACAAAGAACAACTAAAAAGTGAGAAATTATTTCCAAACTTACATCATATGTAGGGCATCATTCCGAATCTATTAGCACCAAAACTTGTGCCTGCCTCTGCAAGCTACGCAACTAGAGTACAACTCTAGAAAGAACCAACAAGAATTCAAGAGTCTACCTTAGGGGTTGTTGAAAAGGAATGTGGCAGCAGCAACTTTAAAAAAAGAAACCAAAATCTGAGATTATCAGTAGAAACAAACAAACAAACAACTTGCTTCAAGCACAAGTCAAAGCCAAAGAACAGAGAGACAGGTGAAAGGATGTATGAACGTAAAGACAAACTGACAAACGATTAAATAGATGGACATTTATTAAGCTGGTGGGGCATACTGCTGTCGTAATTATGCTGTGGGTAGCAGTTTTGTATGCAGTAGAATAGTATGACAAAATACCACCTACTAAACGTACATTAGATGATGATGCTCCAACACTGTAGGAACGAACGAACGTACACATGGTTACAAGAACATTAATGTTGTTTACACTCTTGCCACTCGAAGGGCATTATCCGGTTTAAGGATACACGATTGACCGAACAATAACAATCATCATCCAACTTCATGCCCTTATACTTTGCCATTAAAAGAATACAAGTTGCTGTTCGAAAACAAGTTGTGTATTAAGGATGCTGGTGGCAGCAACTGTGTGTTGTTTTTGGGTACAAAGGATTAACAATAAAAACAAGAGCAACAGTAACATTAACCAAGAAAATAACAGGAGTTTACCGAAAGCTGGTTATCGTCTGTTTTACGCTTGCTGTGTTGCTGTTGCTGCGAAGCAAATAATGACATACATCTTCCTGGTATATTTTCCATTTATCTTTTTTTCCTTCTTCTAGGTTTCTCTTCTTTTTTTTTTTTTTTGTCGTAAAATATTGCAGCATGTTTTTGCTTTTCGCTTATATTTTTCAGTGTACAAAAAGGTTCGGTTGTAAATAAAATTTACTTTTTTTTGTTTTCTGCCTTGCCTGGCCTTGTTTTTATGAATTTGTGGGAGTAAATAATGAAAAATGAGTAAAATATCCACTGCCGTCCATTTCTTCTATTGCTTCATATAAATTCCATTGTGAAAATTATAGATTTTTAAAAGTTTTTACACTAATTGTTAGAAATTTCGACTTGAAATAATTTCAAGCGATTCATTACAGACTCCACCACAAATTAACGAATGGCAAAATATTTTATATTATTTAAAATAAGTTATAAAACAGATTTATCCCAGATCAAGGTTGATTGAGTCGTACACTAAATTTCTTTGTGTTTTAGCCCAGCAAATGCTTTAGGAACTTTTACATAAAAGAGCTACAAAGTATCAGACGGTACTTTTCATTTCACTATTTTTCTCCCTGTAGCAGTTGATTGGTGATCAATAAAACAAATTTGTTATTTGCAAAACATTTATGTTTTACACTGATAGTCTAGCACAGAATTATAGACATTTGATTTACAAAAATAGATTATTAAAATGATCATAGGGTAAACTAGAATGTGTTCAAATTTTATTAATTATTATATTCATTTCCTCATTTTTCAAATTTCAATTTTCATAATGTAGACAGGAAAGAAAAAAGTTTCAATTTTGAAATGTTTTTAATATGTATGAAAAAATTTTTCATTCATTTTCAATTTTTTATATAAAAACAAAAAACAACAAAAATATTTAAGTTTATATAATTTATAACAAATTTTGTTATTGTTAAATTATTATAAATAATTTTATCCTGAAGAAGATATCCAGAGGATATCGAAATATTGAACTAAATATAAAATAAATAATTTTTATAAAAATAAGCCTCAAGCTCAATATAAATTAAAATAAAATAAGTAAACAAATATTGAGAAATAATTGACGGAGCGAATAAAGAATTGATATGAGGAATCACACAATCATTATTGTACGAAATTGCGAATTGAGTTGCGGCCATTCATTATTATTCAATCTTGGACATTTTGCAAAACAAATTTGCAAAAGGTTTAATCACAAAATAAAAATATTTAGAGACATCGCGTGAATTAACACAATGAAAGAAAAGTATTTAAACTTATCACTTTTGTTTTTGTTTCTTTTTTTTCAATATCGAATAAATTTTTTTAGTTTCTCTATTCTGGTGGATCACGCAAGAACTTGGGTTACTTCTGCAATTGTTTTTTTAGCATCTTCAGGAATGCCAAGTTTTTAATTGTTACTTTCTTTTTTAAGGATATAATTCTTTAATTTCAGATCTTAGTTTCTAAATTAACTTAAATATTGGATATTTATATACCATTGAAATTCGAATAGCACTTTCTCTATTGCAAGATTGTGGGAGTTTTTAATAATACATATGCTGAACAATTCCAGGACGAGTAAAGCTATTCTTCTCAACTGGCTTATTGCCGGATGTAAAAATTTCAAATAGTCTCTTAGCAAACTAAAGACATAAATCTTCTCTAAAGGCTAAAGTTATAAACACGCCAGATACTATCTAATTAACGCAGCTATTTTTTGCATACCCAAAGCAAAAAAAATGTTTCCCTTACAAAAACGAATTTCTTTGCAAAGCTCCAGGCTAACATAACGTGAAGAAAAATAAAGAAATAGTGAACATTTTAAAAAAGTTTGGAAGACTGTGCGCTATTTTTGGGAATAAGAGTATATCTTTACAAACTTGAAAAAAAATGTTGAATATGATTGCGTATAAAACAAATAAAATTAAACATGTCAAACAAATTTTTTGATATTCAATGAGCAGTTAAATTCTAACTTGCACTACGCGATCCATTGATGCTCACCAGCTCTGAGCCGGCTGGTGGGGTTCGGTCCACGTCAAAACCAAATGCGATAACACACGACGCCTGTACACATGCACTGTATTAATGGCAACTGGTTTTGTAACAAACGATCCGTTTATTGAAACATCATTTACTGATTTCAACTTTTGATCTCCTAGTGAGTTGTTAAAATTCAATATGATCGGCATACATGACAAATTCATAAAAATACGCAGAAGGCTGAATACTTATTAAATAAAAATATAGTTAGAATTGACACATAATTAGAAATATATGCACTAAATAGTTAGAGATTTTAAAGAGAATAAAATGCTGGGTCATTTGATAAGTTTACAAAAGTAGTTGATATTTTCCCAATTATAATATTTTAAAATATAAAACAAACACTATTATTATAGACTCTCTAAAGCCCCCCATACACGACATGTTTTTCACATCTGACATCTCAAATTTTCCACTGCAAAACACATACATGTGGTGTGTTACCTTTCAAACATTGCTTCTGTAAAAGTCAGACAAAAAGATGTCTGACAAAATTTCAATTAGAGCATGTTCTATTTTCTTCTGACAAACCTTCTGACATCAGCTGTTTTTATTACGAAAAATACTTTCTAGGAATTCTATGCCGTGACGAAACAAGCAGCGGCGGGCCACGGCTAATGAAAGCATTAGCCGGCCAAACTTGATATATTACAATACCGCCGAATGCTTGTTCTTTTAGTCATTTAATAGAAATTATACACATAAATAAAACTTTAGTGTTATATCCTGACTTAATATCCTCAAATTAATAGTAAAAATCTTTAAAATTGTTGAATTCTTTTACGGCACAAACAAACTTGTTTGTGACGGCAAGATGACGTTTTGAAACCCACGACCTACTTTTGTGTCTGCGAAAACTATACAAAATGCGTAGACCAGCTGTTGAAAAAAACATAAACTATGTCAGAAACAATTAACATGTACGTTTGTGACCAAATATTATTAACCTTCTGTAAAATTATTGTTTTTGAAAGACATGCAGAATTACATATGAGTTGAAAAGTTGACAACTCAGATGTAAAAAACATGTCGTGTATGGCAGGCTTAACTAGATCATGTCTGTTTTTTTTTTTTGGTCATAAGAGGAGAATTACGAACAGTTAGTTAACTCGGGGTGTATCTGAACGTAAGCGTCATTTGATGCGAGGTCCTTCCCAACCAGATGTCCTGGTGGCCACAACGCCACCTTGAACGACATTACCTCAGCTTATTACACCTTTAAGTGACTTTATCTGTACTTCACGTGTTTCTTAATAATTAAATAAATTTCAGTCTAAAATTAATTTTAAACTCTTGTGTAATTTAAAATTATTGACTGATTTCAAATATATTACTTAGAAGTGTTTAGTCATACTGACAGATTATTCTTAGTTTGGATTGGCACTCAGGAAATGATTCTTAGTCACTTAATGCAGTGTGCCAGAGAGAACTCACGGAAGCCTTATTTACTTTATCATGATTTTTACTAAATAATAGTACTGTTCTGTGGCCAGTTTAAAGACGCCGAAAACAACTGACACAGGCACGCACTAATACATTAAATTTCAGTTCCAAGATAAATACAATTAAAATTTTAAAATCAGTTAAGCAAGTGTGCAAAGCAGTTGCTTCAATAAGGACTAATTAAAGATTTTTTCTTCGATATCAATTTCAATTTGTTTTGTTAAATATTTTTGTTTAATTATTTTAAAAGCTATTCTAGCCAAAAAAAATGGTTATCAACACACCCTTTAGTTTCCTCTTCGTAATAGAAAAGGTCTTAGAGTACTATTTAACAAAATTTATCCGTCTTAAAGCAAAAACTTCAGTATGAACAAGTCTATATTCATGCATTTACAAACTCTTCACTTCTTCTTTTTCTTTCCAGCCATGCCTGCGAAGGTGTAAATAGAGCGAATGGAAACCTTTGTGTATCTAGCCTTTTGTTTTGACCATTTTCTATTACTTTTATTTCTAACTTTATGCAAAGCGAATTTCACTGCAATACAAGATGGAATATTGTTGGCAGTTGTTCTTAGAAAAGTGGGCTGAGAACCGAAATACGAAGATACGGAGAAATAAACAACAAACTGTAAGTAAAAGGTTTGTTTTGAAAACATTGTAAAATTACAGGGAGTTGGAGTTCTTTATTTCTTAAGTTTGCATTTCGCTTGCTTTTTGCACCGTTTTTTTATTATTCATACTTTGCTGCTGGTGAGTAGTAAAGAAAATAATAGTAGAAAACATTTCTATAAAGCCCTTTAGTTACATATATTTTTTACTTTTATTTATTTTATATTTTTCATTTTCTTAAGTTTTTTTTTTCTTCTGGTATTTATGGCTTAATATGTCTCACACGTTCCAATTACAAGTAAAATAATGGCGTGCAAAAGAGCCACTTAAGCGTACAACGGAAGTGATTGAGGTAATGTTCGTACACATGTACGAAGTATAACTGTAGGGGTGTGTGTGTGTGTGCGTGTGTAATTGTTCGAGTTTGGTGTAAAAGTAAAATAGTAGTAGTAGTAGTGAATGTTTTAATGCATGCATACAAACAAACATACCATGTAAGCATAATATTTCTATTAAAACATACAACAAACTTAAACTCACATATTCTGAAGCGTTTACTCTCAACTCAATTCTCAAGAGTCTTCTGTTTTTTTTTTTCAAAAATATTTCTGGGCTGCTTGAAAAGTTTTGTGGAAATAATTCTTTAATATTTCATCAATTTATAGCAGTTTAGTGACAATGACCCTTTAACCGTTTGGCAAATTATTATGTATTTCTAGCACATCTTAAGTAGAGTCCTAGTACTACGACAATACACCTGCAAAACTTTTCGCTGCACCCTCGCAAGCCTAAAGTGGTTAACATTTAGTTATTCTTTAAAAAAGGTTCTTGCAGCCAACATATGCTGATGTACACAAGGTACGTGTGCATGATTGTTTTATAAACATCTAGCTGCAAACATTTATAGTTCGCAATATTTTTCTTGAAGGGCTTATTTTCTAGTTTTTGCTGTTGTGTGTTTTTATTTCGTTAAAGTGCTAAACTATGTTGATGGACTATGCTCGGACTCTTGGGTTCATAGAACTAAACAAATTTTCTAACAAACCATCAGCATACAAATCGCCATATACGTGTTTTGTGTGCCATTTCTTTTCTCCTTTCTTTACTTAGTTTTGCTGGTTTTGATGTATTTTATATAATGGGTTACTAGGTTCGAAAATGTCTACAAAATTCTATTTGTATGTAAACGTATTTCAATATGTTGCCATACAGGTCTACTACATTTAACGTCTTGTTGCCAGTGTTTTGTAAAAAAGGAAAAAAAATGTATAGTATATATTGTTTAATGGTCCCTTGGGTGTGTGCGTGTAATGGTCGACAAATGTTTTCAATTAGCAACTCATGAATTTTTTATAAAAAATTCACTTCAATAAATATTGTATTGGCCATGGGCGGCTGAATGCATTGATTTGCTAAAAAGGACCCTTAAATGTTTTTTTCAGTTATTTTTTTTCACAAAATACAAATAAATAATACAAAACATCGGCTGTTTGCTGTTTGATTGAATTTTGTTAAATAATTTCTTTAGAAGACAGGGGTTGTTTAACAGAACTTGGATATGTGATTTTAACTTGTGCAATTTGTATTTGTATGAAAGGATTTCTTTGGAGTGAATTTCAAAACAAAATTGCAGTACTGATCACTCATCATTTGTAAAGTCGATGTTTAAGAATTTCTAGAAATAAAAAACATACACAAACTTTCGCTTTGACAGCAGAATTGAAAAGATAGTTGTCAACAAGTAGTTTGACATCTTAAGAAAGCATGAATTAAATTGTGTTTGCCTTGCAGAATATTTTATAGAAAATAGAAAATTGCAGGCTCTTGTATTTAAAATTAATTGATATCCCGCTTCTTTCATTGCGCTAGCACACAATGATTTTTCTTTCTGTCAATCCTCAGAAACTACACTGTGAAATGGATCTACTTCTGTACACAGAATTAATTAAAAAACACATTTCATCTATTAAATTGTTACAAATCTTGCCGAATACACGATAATTGCAATTGTCAAAGATTTTAGCGGAATAGATACTAATTTGGTTTTCAAATTTAATTAATATTTTTAGGGCTTAAGGGTATTGAATTGACATGATGTCGACAAATAATTACAAAGTAAAGAGCTAATTTTCGTTTTAAAATTGAATTAATATTTTTAAGAATTATTGGAACGAAATTCCTTAACGTAAGATTTTTTGGTTCTAAATCAAAGTTGAAGACGTATGAGTAATACGATTCCATACAAACAAATATTAATCATACGCAGCGGTGCCGTGACAGAATTCAATTTCGTTTGGGAACAAAATTGATTCTGTATTTTCGTTGGTCGGCGAAAAAAAATCATAATAAAAAATGTGTACCCGAATAATTATTTTCTTTATACCTCGAATAGAACTTAAAATTAATAATTTTATAATAAGGAACTTCGTTCCTATCCGGTGTCCCACGACACTACACATCTTTTTTTTCTTTCTTTTTTTATATCCGAACATTTTTTGTTTAGGGTTTTTAACTGCGTGGCCCACGAATTTCAAAATTTTGTTTTTGTTTTAAATATATTTATATGAGAAAACGATATCGAGTGACATCGTGGGCCAGGCAGTAAGTTCTATATTTAAGTTCATAATGATTTTTATACTACTCCATAGATATTTTGTTAAAAAAAACCTTGAGATGGTTTTCGAAAATAAATAAACAAGAATAGTTTGTTTTTCTTTTATTCAAATTATATTTATTCCAATTCCAAAAAAAAAAATAATTACTTCTTGGTATTTAAAAACCGCGATGTCTTGTCCTCGCATAATAATTATCTGAAATTCTAAGTTTTCTGTATTTTTGTTACATTGCATTATTGCGAGGACAATAACTATCTTTTATATGTTTTCTTTCTTGCATTGATGTCAGTAATATCCATAATATTCCTTGGCATTTCATTATAAATCTTCCGCAGTATTATTTTCAGTGTTTGGTTGATTCAAAAAGCAAAACTTATTTTAAAGGTTATCCCCCCTTATTCAGTAACTATTTGTCCACGTCAACAACAAGACAATCTTCTATATAATGAATGACGACATTAACACCGTATCAAAACGACAGTAAAAACTATCTTCTCCTTGTCGATAGCACCTGACTACTATTGACGTGTTTTATCAATATTATATGTCTTAGATAATTCTAAGAGATTGTCAACAGTAATTAATTGTTATCGACAACTATTAGAAAAGTAAAATTTTTTTTCTGTCGAGTTGCTGTGATGTCGACAACGTCATTCATAATAGGGGCGAATATCAAAAATAGGGAAATTATTTATCGAAGAGCTACTTTGTTGCCCTAAAGTTCTAAACACATAGACGACAGCAGACTTCACGGCTTCAAATGCTCCCAACTTCAAATGCTGCTATGAAGTCAGCTTCATAATTATTTTGAAAACAGCAACAAACATAACAACAGGAATGCCGCATATATATTTTATACTGAACAAAATTAAAGTTATTTATAAAAAATGTAATAATATCACGAACAACTATAAAAACACATAAATTTATTTCTATATTGTATATTTGTAATGTTCTTTAATGTTTAATATTAAAAAAAAAACTTTGTTGTTCTAATTTTTCCAATTTATATATAATGGCAACACTATATTTCTTTATTGCTGCCCGTCAAAATAGAAAATAGCCTAATTTGGCAGCAGCTGCAAATGCTGTTGTGCAGTCCTGCTGCTGTGCTGCCCTCAAAATAATCATTTTCATTTTAACACATGGATTTTATTTTTTAAGAGAGTATTCTATGGGTATCACCAGAATTAAATTTTTCACCACAACAAGTATCTAAGTATCCCATTTTAAAATATTGCCTTGATGTTGACGTCGGCAAATAGTTACGGAATAAGGATGAATATATTAAGAATAAATAATATATCACTGTAGCAAAATATGACGATAAATTCCTTAGGTTAAACCGTAAATAAATTATGAGTACAAAATATCGCCGTGTTTTATACAAGCGGGCAACATTACAAATTCCTACTCTTACAAATGATATGCCAACAATTCAGTCTGACTCTTTACCAAATCCATCATACCTTCGCTGTACTCCTCATCATTGTTGTAGATTCTTAAATGAAAGAAATATATTGGATACGAATCTATGTATTTCATCACACGTTCTTCATTGAAATAAAATGTCATCGTTTTGTGCAAAATTTTTGAAATTATAGTAGGATTTTTAATATGTAATTCTCAAATGATGTTTGAAAGATTTTACATAAGCTGAGAGGTTATGGATCATTTCAAAATTTGGTTAGAGTCATTTGATGAATAATAAATACAGCAATTTTTTAAATATGTATTGAGGCAATATATCAAACAATTTCGTTAAATGTTGTGTAGATATTTTTTCTTTTTTTGATATCTTCTAACTGGAATAGTTTCAATTATTTCCATATAAGTGTTCACTCCCTGTTGCAATACAACAACGTGTATATGTTGTCAATCAACTTTTTATGTATGTTTTAAATACGTGCAGCATGTTCATAAATGGGCTTTCATTACAGTTAAATATTTTTGCTAACTTTGGTATTAAGATGGTCGCAAACTGCATCGATAACTACTGAATTAATTTTTTATGGAGGTCAATTTAAATATAAAAAACATTGTTCAATTAAATACCTCAGTTAATAAAGTTGTTGCTAATAGCCATCACGCTGACGTTATATGACACTAATTTCAACAAGGCGTTCGAAAAAGTTAACCATGACCTGCTGTTGATAAAACTAGTGTTAATAGGCTTCAGTAGTAACTATTCTGAGTTGGATTAATCCATATTGGCTATTTAAAACAGTATGCGTAAATTTTAATAGAGCACTTTTCAGGAAAATTTTTATACATTCTACTGTTTCCCAGATTTCGTTGCCCTTTTCTATTAATGACTTTTTACAAGGATCAATAAAATACCGCATGTTTGCAGATTGTGTAAACATTTTTCTGGTATAATATTTTCCCCTCAGCAGCAGTTTCTACAAAATGACTTGGATATTTTTATAAAGGGTGAAAATAAGACTGCGGACAAAATAACCACAATATATAGTTTTCTTGCAAAAAAAATTATATAACATATATAGAAAATACTTGTGTTAACTCTCTTTAGAGTATTAAGAACAAACAATATATTTTATATTTCTGTAACGCATACAGAGAAGTATAATTTTTTTTATTTTGGCATAGATGCCGAATATACAAATTATTTAAAACTTTATTTGACAAAGTGATATTGTTGTCAAATCTTTGTATTTTTCTATTTATTTTTGACGCAAATTGCACTCAAACGAGTGCACCGAAAAACAAATGAAACAGCCAACTATCTACTAATCCATATTTCAAAAGTCATAACAAAATGTTTTACACCTTGTAGAGACATAAATAAATATTCCATTTATTAATGTTGCAAAAAGGGCACAAAAAAATTTCAAAAATTGCTTGGATTTTTTGTCCCATACAAAGAAGGAGCAAAAATGACAAATGGCGCAAATAGAAACTTACACATCGTTACTAATGACGTATTTAGACGATGTGTATACGACATTCAGGATGAAACTTTCCCGTGATGTTTTCTTCTTTGGATAAAACCAACCGTTTCTTTTTGCGTTAAATTTTATGCTCATGCCAGGGAAAATTCTTCTTCTATGAAATTCTTTGTCGCTTGTAATTAAAGAATTCGCATTAACTTTTATATGGACTCGAGAAGTAATAAAAATACGTTTGGCAAATACACGCCGTATAAACTCGCTTTAATGCTAATGCATTTCATGATTGTCACTTAACATATTTTCAAAAGGTATTCGACACAAACGATTTACACACAACTTTCAACTTGTGGAAATAGTTTTTGTTTTGCTTTCTTTGGTTTAGTTTGTATTTGTTCAAACTTTTTTGCTTGTTGCAAGTTGCAACTGCAAAAAACTTTTCGAGAGTGTGTATATTTATAAAGGTAAATTTGTGTATGTACGACTGCAAACTGGTTAAGAAAAAAGCCAACAACGTTTCCTTAAAAGTTTATGAGGAAAATAAGCAAAGTTTTTATGTGACTTTTCTTCTTTCTCATGTTCTATTCTTGTTTTTTTCGTCACTTGTTTTGAACTCCTATTAAACGAATGTGTTCGTACATATGTTGTATGTACATGGCTGTCAAAAGAACTTTGAACTTTTTGTGGTGAACATACATAAATGACCAGTCAACTTTAACAAGAGAGGAAAAACGGACGCGCTGAGCAATACGGACACTAACAACAGCAAAACAACAAACATTAACAATAATAGCAACAACCAAATAGCATACCATTTTAACAGCTTAATGTTTAAAGCAACACGAAAAAAGGACACCAGAGAGACAAACAAAAAAAAACATTTTTTGAACATTTATAACTGCAGCAGACAAAAAAATTAAATCAACAGCAGCAAAACAAAAAGGCTAACCGACACAAACAAACAACAGCAGCAACTAAAACCGACAGCCAACATATGCAACTACTTATGTGCTCAAACACACACACACACACACACACACACACACATACACACAGCCCTGCTTGCTTGTTATAAGACACATTTGAAATCGAAAACAAACACTTAGGATTTATTTCGTTGCAAGTACTTACGTGCCAGTGTTGCTGTAAATGCAAGTGTTAGGAAGAGTATCACCGTATTTGTGTAAGCCTGCATGTGTACAAGTAAATGTGGCATATGTTCTTTCAAACACCTGCAGCAATTTCAAAATTGCACCAATAGAAAAACTACAAAGTGAAATGAAGCAAATATTTCGTCGTGAATGTGTGTGATTGTATGTAAAAATAAATACAAGTGCTTTTATTAGAGACAACCATATCAATGAATGCATGTAGATAATGCTAAGCTCCCTTGTCCAACATTAAGCCAATAGCGGATATTATAAATTGGATTTTTAAAAGTTTTGGTACTTAGTATCAAGATTTTCCATGTAGTATTTTTTTTATTTAAATCATCACACTAGATAATCCGAAGCCATTTTAGGGTTTTAAGGACGAACTAAAGCAATGGGCTATAGAATAGCATACAAGAGATTGGCAGCACTCTACCGTAGGTAGGGTGGTTACAATTCTATGGAGAGACCCAGATGGTAACAGGACAAAGGAGATCCTAACACTATGTTGGCGATATAACATACAGGGCCTGTCAGGAAGATGTCCAGCTTTTAGTCAAGTTAGAAGAAAAACATTTAATCAGGAGATTCTACAGAAGATGGAATTTCTTAGGGGCTCTAATTGGAGAGACTTAAGAAGATACATTGAAGATCTAGGTTCTTGTTGTAATCAAATCCAGAGGTTTCCATGATTTTAGTGGAGGCTTCCTATAATAAAAGGGAACTCCTTATAATAGAGCGCACAACAGGCCAATGAGGCCTAGGTGTAACCCTGAACGGATTAGGATAGCCCTTGCTTTCGCCCCTTTTTTCAGCCTAACCTAACCTTTCTTTGGCTTTTCAAGCAAAGGAGCGCCGTTACATTTGAAAACCTACATTTAGGACCAATTTTACTGTAAAAAAAAATTACTTCCAGCTTATCCTACTTTATCAGTCTACCCAATAATTACCCAATTGGGGAGTACTTCATCATCTTAATTTAGTCCGAGGTACATCTAACAAATACCTTCATTCGTACCATTCCAGTTGGTGGTGTTGGCTGAAGAAGTTAACATGACACTATGAAGCGGAGGGCCCTGAGTTCGACCTCGCACTCAGTCATAAACATTGTGTCGAATTCTTCTGACCAGCAGTAGCGATTGATTTGTGTTAGTTGTTGTCAGCCTGTTTCAGTGATGAAGGCATAGCACTGATCACTGAACATAGTTGGCAGCGACTGACACAATTATGTACTAAAGAGCAGAGGAACAGCGCCCTCCTTCGTCTGCCCTGTAGCAAAAAATTGCTCGGCGAAGTAAAAAGGTTCAAATTGCTATCAATACTATCCTCTCGTTTTCAGTTCCGGCGCAATGCATTGCATACGAAGGGGTCACCCCATGAGCGCTGGTTCTACTCTTATTTGTAGAATATTAAAGATTTCTCTCTGATAACTTTTATTGAACTTTATTCATTTTATTATTTATGTATATTAAGCTCGAGGTTTTTTTCATGAAGTTATTAAAAATTTTATTTGTTAAAATTCAATATTTCGCCAACAGTTTGTTAACATCATCAGGAACAAATAATAGAAAATTAATTTTGCAATTGAATTGAATTTTTCAATTTCTAATACTTATTCCTAACAAAATGTTAACGAAGTATTGAATTTAAATAAATAAAATTTTTAATAATTTCGTAAAAAGGTCTCGAGCTAAATAAGTATAATAAAATAAAAACTTGGCTTGATATCGTAAAGCAAACAGTTAGCATTTTTCATAATACGAATATAAACAGATGCGGATAGGAATAACATCATGGAAACATAATCAGGAACTTGTATGTAATGAGTACAGACAAGATGAAAATATAGGCTTAATTGTTGCAACCAACAAAATTTGCTACAGCCATAGGTAATATAGTTGCAAAGTCAAATGTTGTTAAATTTCTAAAACACCGCTTCTATGCCAAACTGATAATGAGCTTATTCCAAAGGTGCGACATCTTAGTCTGTCTGTACAAGCAAAAAAGTAACACGATTTAAAATTGTAGCAGGCAAAAAAGCCAAACAACTACAAGTAAAAGTTGTTTCGAATTGTACTTGTAAATACTTTGGTGCAATTGCAACAAAAACTGCAATAAAGAAAACTACAAAAAAAAGAAAACAACTAGACGTGCAAACAACAAACAATGTACCGGAAATTCATTCGAATGTTTGCTGTTTCCGTTTTCCATCTAATGACCGGAAACTATTTTTACAACCTCTGATCTCTTTGGTTTTATTTTCTTCTTTTTGTTGCAATTTTCCGAATACAACTTTTGCATAGAAAAACCTTGATTCTTAAAAATGATTACGACATAAAGGGAAGAGCTAGTCTATCCAAATGTCATTATACTAAAAACATGCAAATATACACTGTCCATTCGTGTTCTTTTACTTTGTGCCTGATAATTCGACCCATATTCAGAATAAATTGTATATGCAACAAACACTCTTACAAAATGTTGATGTATTTGTTAAGAAATTCTTGTAATTTATTGATACACTCACTGCAATAAATGTTCACTTTACATGCAGTTTTCAATTTACAATTATTATGATTATTATTATTTTGCATTAAGGGTGCAAACGAAAACAACAAGAAGAACGGCAGGAGGAAAAATACGTAGAAGAACACATCGGAAAATTAAGTTTGTTTACTATTAAACATGATTTACGTTTTTCAAATCACTGAAGTGCACGTTCATATCTTAACAGATCTTAACAAAAACTGATAAAGACACGTACTCGTACAACCACAACACTGGCAAAAGTTTACGTCATTGAAGCGATAGATTAAATCGTAACAAAATACTTTTGCAAGTCCGTTTATCGGTAAATTTAAATATGATAAAGTTCAGTTATACTAGTTATTCAGTTATATAGTTATTTGATAGTAATTCCTTGGAGAACAATATTGCATCAGCCAGTGTTTGTTTCTTTTTATTGCATTGACTAACAAAACGTTTCTAAAGGTGAATTTTCTCATATGTGTTTATAGATATTACGCAATATATCAAGAGCATAAATGCCAAATTCCAAGTGCATAAACCAGTAGAGTATATTTTGATATCCTTGATATTTTTGGAGAGCACACATCCTTGGCAGCAGCAACAACACAGAAAACTATTATCGATTTTAACTTTTTTGTTGCATTTGCTAATAATAATACAAATTAAACTTTTACTAATCCTTAAAGCAAACAACACATTTCGAAAGCAATATAAATAATGTTTACGAATTGTATTATTTTCGTATGAATAAATTTTCATAAACAAACAAACAAAAAGGCACTACAAGCAAGAAAATATTCATGTCGGATTTTGAATAAAAATTAGGAAGAGTATTTAATTTACAATTATATCATGTGCATAAAAGATGAAATTTTCAAATGCATAAAAAGTTTCATATATGAGTACATGAGCACAAACAAGCTACTCGTTGTTGCAGCTGCATTAAGAATCCTTAAAATTTATTTTGTGGTTTTGTCATACTCGTACTCTGTTTCTTCTTACACATATTTCAAAAATTCATTATGACTTTTTTCTGTCTTTTTTGTCTCTGTTGTTTTTTTTTCGTAATTTTCACACAAAGACTCAGATAAACTAATTTGCTTTTGATTACAAAAATTAATGCATATGAGAATGTATAGGACTCGTACTTGCCGGGTACATTGTGCACTTATGATAAAGGGTTTCTAGCTGTCTGTGAAAGTATGTTACTTTTAAGTTTTCACTGCATTTTTCTTTTTTATGATTTCGATATTTATGCTTAGCATAAACAATGCAAACAGTGCTTCACATTTGTGCGTGCAGCTCGTTAAAACATTCAGAAGTTTAGTTCATTGCAGTTACAATAAATGCTGAAGAAGTGAAGCAACACTAGTAAGGCTGCCATTACATGTAGTAATCAAGTGAAACCATTGCGTCGTGTGTATACAGCATAAGAATATGAACATGACTTTTGAAAATTGTATGAATGTCTTGCTAGCAAAAAATTGTACCTACTCACTCCTGCACATATAGCAAAATTTATTAAAACCACAACAAAAAAAATATGTTGATCACAAAAAAGCAAAACTCCTGCTACATGTGTGGTCTTGTCATACTGCAGAAAAAAATATGTAGACATTAAGTAATATTAGTAGAAGAAGGAATGAATTGGAAAAAAATTATACGAGTAGCATAATAAAAGGAAAACATATTGAAGTAATCCTTTCGTTTGTCATATTTCTACTTTCAGAAATAAAAGTAAGTACAGCTCTGGTTGCTTGGGCAACAAGCTCTGGGCGCATTATTACAGCTTTACTTAAGCAAATACAAAAACCTTACTTATACAGCGAATATTTTACTCCAAAAAAAAGAGAATGTAAATTCCAACTTTAATATCACATTTTGAAAATTAAACAGTAATATACATAGGTTCAAAGCAATCTTTACTAATAAATATGAAAGTAACTCTGTCTGTCATATTTTCACTCTTAAACTGCTGAAGAGTGGCCTAAAATTTCTAAGAACGTTTTAAACTTTGATACAGTAAAAATACAAAAATATAACAAAATACTTTAATACTTCATACACGCTGGTATGATCGTATAAGCTTCCCCTTTTCATAATGACTTTTTACGATACTTTGCACTTTTTATAATTATTTTCCCTTTTCATAATGACTTGCCCTTTTTATAATGACATGCACTTTTTATGATAATTTCCACTTTTTGTGATAACTTGCACTTTTCATAATGACTTGCACTTTTTATAATGACTTGCACTTTTTATGATGGTTTGCACTTTTCATAATGACTTGCACTTTTTATAATGACTTGCACTTTTTATGATAACTTACTCTTTTTTTAATGACTTGCACTTTTTATAATAACTTGCACTTTTTATGATGGCTTGCACTTTTCATACTGACTTGCACTTTTTATAATGACTTGCACTTTTTATAATGACTTGCACTTTTTATAATGACTTGCACTTTTTATAATGACTTGCACTTTTCATAATGACTTGCTCTTTTTATAATGACTTGCACTTTTTATGATGACTTGCACTTTTCATAATGACTTGCACTTTTTATATGACTTGCACTTTTTGTAATGACTTGCACTTTTCATAATGACTTGTTCTTTTCATTATGACTTGCGCTTTTCATTATGACTTGCGCTTTTTATGATGACTTGCACTTTTCATAATGACTTGTTCTTTTCATTATGACATGCGCTTTTCATTATGACTTGCACTTTTTATAATAACTTGATCTTTTCATAATGACTTGCACTTGTTTTCTTATTAAAATAATAAATATGAAAGTAACTCTGTGTCTATCTGTTACCATTTCACGCTCAAACCGCTGAACCGATTTAGATGAAATTTGGCACAGAGATATTTTGAGATACGAAGAATAACATAGAGTATTTTTTTGGAAATAATCCTATTATGTAATCAAGGATTGTCGAAAATTTGTATGGAGATAAAAAATTTTTAAAGTTATAATTATGAACATTTTTAGCTTTGATACAGTTGACTTAACAATGTATTTGATTTTGGCAAAGACTTTATGAGGGATAAAGGGTGGTCTAAAGATTCGAGGGATATATGAAATTATGAAACTAATAACTAAGAATGTTTCAAACTCTGATACACTAAAAATACAACAGATCATTGACATAAAGTATACTTTAACTGAAGTTTCACATATTCTTCGCGAATAAAGTCGCAGGTAAAATTCAGTATAGAAGAAATGTATTTGTTATAAAGTCTTAATATATTTATTCTATTCTATTCCTTTTAATAAGAATTACTCATTTCATCTCTGGTACACGTAAGGCATACTTGTGTACTTTAGAAGAATCTCACAAGCATTAAATGAAGTAAAAAGTCATTTTAAAGTACTCCCTAGAAGTTTCAAAATGTATAACATACTTCAATGTTAATGCAAGTACAAACTTTAGTACAGGGACGTTTCTGTCTCATAATCTTCTAGAGGCAATTTTATTTATTGACGAGTCAATTTAAGGGGGTTTTGGAAATTTATATAGTATAATTAGTTAAAAAATAACTCATTATAATCAATTCAAAGTAAAGATTTAAATATTTTTAAAATAATGTTTTAATGACCGATTTGGATTGAAAATACCAGCAAAAATATATGTTCATATTATAGAATTTTTTTAACAAGTATTTTTGTGCGAAATATTAAATCATCACAGCAATAGTTCGGCTGCATCATCGGCTGCAATAGTTAACACCTAGACTAGTTCTAATTAACTTTTTCAAAATGGAAACATTCAATTATTTAAGAAATAAGGCCACCATAAAAAAAATCTAAGCAATTCCATAGTGCCAGCCTTATATTGCTCCAAAATAGTTCAAATCAAATTGTAAAGGGAGCTAAAATCTAAAATATATCGATTTGTGCAATAATTAATTTTACTCAAATCAACCCATCCAATCACATCTCTGCCTATTTTATTAACTTTTAGTACCTCTTGTATTCATACTCCGTCTCTTGTATCAACTGAAACATGTGCACACATTCATCCGGAATATTTTTCTGTTTCTCATCTTCGCAGATGATTGTTTTTATTATATTTGTCACCCGTTTTCTATTGCTGTTGCAAATATCTTGCCACAACAGTTACTAAACAAGAGCAACTGAAGCTGTTGTTTAATAACATTCAAAGCTCTACAATTTTATCCACATGTGCAATTTTAAACACAGTGAGAGTATGAAATTAAGTTTTTTTTTTCTCTCCCATATATATTTGAAGCAGCTCTTTAGTTGTTTTTGTTATTATGTTACTTATTTCTTGTTCTTCGTTCATTCTGAAGGTAGAAAGAAAAATAGTTACTCGTATGTATGCTTCCTTTGTGTACATGTGTACACATTTGGCTTAAGTGCCACTTGAGCACAAGCTTGTTTATAAAACAAGTAATACTTATGAGCAGAATTAATACATATACCTACACATACATACCCGTACGTTTATATGTATTAAGGATGTGTACGCTTATTAGTAGCTTGTGATCAAATATATTTCCTTTACAATGTTTGCATAATGAGAACATCATTCGAATATACGCTATTCGAATATTCGAAGAAATTTGTTGAAAACATGTACTATCTCTTTATTTAGAAAATTTTCGATCGAATATTCGAATAACATTTTTTAACTGATATATAGCAATTTTGCAGCAAATCCTTTACGAAAAAAAATTGCGGCAGCAAGACAAAACAAGATGATATGGATAATCATCCTGTAAGAGCTGCATACTATAAACAAATCATATGATGTTAGTTTCATCATAATATCATATAAATAATTCAGAGAAGAAATATGGCTGTATCATGTATGCAATGATAAAACTTATTATGTTTTTTACAATAGTATATTCTTTATTATACAGATGTATATACAACAAAAATTTTAAGTAAATAACATATGAGCAACTAATTTTCGCAATAAATTTATATTGGTGAAAATAAAAGGAAGCCTCTTTCGTAAACGACCGATTCATATCCGACTCAGATTGATTGTTTACCCTGTGAACGCACTAGAAGGATAAACAACCCAAAGCAGGAGTAATTGCGAACCCTAATGGCATCCGCTACACTGCACTACATTAAGCAGCCCAGTGGAAAAATTTAGATCTAAAAGCCCTTACTACTGAATAAGGAATGTAGCAGAATGGCGACACTTGTGCAGAAGCTCCATCTAGAGGCCGAAAATGGCGAGACTTGTGCAGAAGCTCCATCTAGAGGCCGAAATTTGTGTTTTATAATTTTGATAGAATTAACTTATGCAACATTATGATATCCTTTAGGAGAATTTTTTACGGAATATTTAAATAGTGAATCCGTCTTTTTTTATCTCTAGCCTGTTTGATTTTACATACACACACACATACTTTAAAAATAAACGATTGGAAAAATCATTCTAACTTTAATACTAATTAAAAACTTATGCAAAGAGGAGTCAGTCGTTTAAAAATACTAAAAATGTTTTAATTTAATTCGTGCTGATTCTGTTTCGAAATTTACAAAGAAATAAAAATTGATTATTGCGAGGTTTTTTTAAAAAATGTTGTGCAAAACAACAGAAACCCAAATGTATAAAATGGTTTAATATTTATTTTTTATAAAGCATTAAATTAGTAGGCCATCATATCATAAGGGGCTGAAAAAGGGATCCTTTCAAATTAAATTCCGAGAGGGTGCTTAAAGTCATAATAAAATTTCATAGACATTTGATGTGTATATGTAACATGTTTGGTGCACAAAATTATATATCTATATAAATAGTCACAGCTTTTTAGTTATAGTGGTGGAAATCTCTATAAAGGCACCGAATTTCAAATAAAATACATCATTGTAATATCTAATGCATACACTTATATAATAGAAATCGAATAACTAACAACTAGAACTAAGTTTATCGCCGAAATTAAAACTCGTTTACGCAGGGGTTATAATAGACCAATTTTTTTGGCGATTTATAATAGAGTGGGTGCAGTGCGCTGATATAGTTATTGTTTAGACTGCAATGCCAAGTTTCGTGGGTTCTATCCCCCAGATTAAGTTTTTTGATCTGCATTATTAAACGCAGGCACACTACGGATCACTGAATATGTACTAAAGATCGCATTACAGCACCTGATTACTTTTATCTTGTCATCGTTCTCCATCTACCCTCTTAGTTCGATCCCCCTGTTTTCCATAGGTCGGGTATAATACACTGCATGGCTATTTCCAGTCATAATTAAATGAATTCAAATTGAATAATCTAATCTAATTGGGGTATTTTCTTAGTTAATTTACTAAAGAAATATATTGTGTGCCTGCATTTCGTTAGTTCTTACACCAAATTATCAATATACATCAATTTAATTCCAAAATTATAAAACACTACTTTATGCATAATTTTCAAAAACCATTTGAGAATTATACACAAAAAACCACAGCAGGTTTTGAAGTTAAAAATAAATAAAAAAAAAATTTATTCGATATAAATCCAAATTGGGAAAGAGGAGAAAATTTCGTTAATAGTTATTTTAACTAATTTTTTCATAGGACACCTTAACTACAGCAACCAATACCACCCACAATGCATACTCACAACAATTAAAGCTATGGAAGTATGTCCTGTCACTCCACTACAGGCATGGGGGTTTCATATTCCACCCAAAATGTTGGCTGTTGTCGCAAATAAATATCAAGAGTCTCAAAATTCTTTTTTCTTTCAAAAGTAATAAGTATTTAAAAATGTAAAAGCTAATATGTGATTTTAGATTTTAAAGAGCAAATATATGACAGACTTGTTACTATTTTCACCACTGTAATCCAAGTGTATTGTCACAAGAAAATGTAGCAGAAATTTCAAAATAATACATACTCTACATGCTTCATATGTCAAATGTTGAGTAGAGTGCTTTTGTTTTAGTGTTATTTGCAACTACTGCACACCACCCTCATCGAATGCAGCAACAAACAGCAGACGGACAATTTTGCAAACAAATAAAAATAAAAAGAAAGCAAACTCAAAATTCACTAATGAGCTATGTGTTGCACAAAAGTTGCAACATGAAAACAAAGGCAAAAAACTATATAGTTGTAAGAAGAGAAGCAGGTATGGGGAATACTCTTTCTATTTTATTTAAATTAAACAAGCATTTTTCATATTATGAACGTAATACCGCACAGTATAACTACATGCATACATCATGCACCTTAAACTACAACTACAGCTACAAACAGATGTATTCACATGTGTGAACGTATAATGATTTATATATTTTTGCATGTATGTGTGTAACAAACTAATTGTGCAATTATTTTAACATAAAGTGGCATAAACATGACAGAAGTGGCATTATGAGTGGCTTGACTTATGCAGTAACATCAAGATTTGCATCACTTTAGCAAATACATTCATACGTACACACACACAAACACACACACACTTGCAAACAATAGCTCACGCACTCATACTATAGAATAATTTTTAGAGCAAAAATAATACGTTCGTTGCAGTGAGTAAAATAGAATCATTCGACACTTTTTCATAATGTCATTTTAATGTAATATTTAATTATAGTAGTCGCATTTTCCTACTTCTGCCACAATATAATATGTGTTTTGTTCGCCCTTGGCTTTTAGGGTTAGTGGAATAAATCCAAAATTTAATTAAAAATGGGAACACTCTGATGAGTGAGAAGCCACAGACGATTGTTCGCTTACAATAATTTTAGCTGAAAGTAGGTGTCACAAACTGTTGCATACAAAAGAAGATGATTGTAATTATTTCTCTTATTTATATATTTTATAGAGCAGTAGATTTAAATTCAAGACTAACATCTTAAATTACTGTCTATTAAAAGACAGTCTTCGAATTATAAGTTTACGAGGTCTACTAATGTGTGGCTGTCAAACGAAGACATAAAACGTCAATAGTTTTAACGAATACGTAAAAACAGCATTGCAGGTATTAAATAAGGCCTTGAAACAGGCTACAGAGTTTTGGCAGTATCAGTTTCAGTAGTGGTTGAATAATATTTGCCATTGTAGTGGTTAAAAGGCAGATTTCGACCAGATTTATTACAGATTGTTCCTTCGGCCATGGAAGAATTTCGATTTTAGCTCGTTTTATGATTTTTTTTAACTTATTTTATATTTTCTTAAGTGAATAGCTGCAAATATAATATGCGTCAGAAGGCAATAACTGCATTTTATTATTCCAGCTAAGGCTGTATTCATTTATTTCAAAATTAAATTAGTTTAAAAAATCGAAACGTAATTCTAAAGAGCATTAAAATTTTTCGAAAAATTCCTTTTCTTATAGTTTTTCAATAGAACAACATATTTAAAAGCGTTTTTGGTAGCTTTCTAGTCCACTTGCATCTCC
Source organism: Linnaemya tessellans (assembly GCA_951800035.1). Lineage (NCBI taxonomy): Eukaryota > Metazoa > Arthropoda > Insecta > Diptera > Tachinidae > Linnaemya > Linnaemya tessellans. The sequence goes on from OX637532.1 coordinate 142,043,121, forward strand.
TCTTCATGCAAGCATAAAAATATATCCTGAAAATATGCATGACACAACCAGCCACTAGCAATTTTTAAGTTTAAAATATCAGAACAATATTTTTTTGTCTTGGACCAGCACTCAGGGGATGACCCCTACATATGCAGTGCATTGCGCCAGAACTAAAAAGGAGGGGATAGTACTGAGGGGACAGATGAAAAAAGATGAGAAGATGGAAAATTGTTAGTAGCTATTTCAACCTTTTTACTTCGTCGTCTAATTTTTGCTACAGGACCGACGAAGGAGGGTGCTGTTATTCTGCTTTTTTATGATAGCGTCAGTCGCTGCCAATTGTGTTCAGTGATCAGTGCTATGCCTTCATCACTGAATCAGGAATTCAACACAATCCTTCATGACTCAGCGCGGGGTTGAACTCAGGACCATCCGCTTCATAGTCTCGGTTTCTACTACTTCAGCCAACAGCACCACATATATAATAATTCGACTTGAAAACAGACACATATAACTAAATCTCATATATAGGGAAATATTTCTAAAAGAATAGATTGTTTTTGAATATTTTTTAATTGTTATTTTAAATACTCAAGTATTTTTTCAGTTTGAACAGTTAATTAATTGAAATTTACAGTAAAATGCTTTTAAATATATTTTTTTCATGGCCATATTCGTCAATTAATATTTTTCCTTCCAATGGCACTCATCGAAACTGCCTTTTTGTTTTTTCATTTATCGTACGTACCTTAACGTTATCCATCTCTCGGACAGATTGCTATACATGTTGCTAATACATTTTTAACTTTCTCATATTGACTAAATATAGCTGAAGATGAATCATTTAAGCAATCAAAGCCTACAGACATATCGAGTATCCTGCAAACACGGAGCCCTCCACTCTATAAATCATGAGATATCCAATATGAGTTCTATCTATTTTTGTTTGCTTTTCTTTTATATTTGATGCATTTTCCATAACATCATTTACAATTTGTGGCTGTAGCAACAAATGTTGTCCTTGAGTTCAAGGTTCTTTGTTCAGTTCTGAATATCGCCAATATTCTGCAGACCTTATTTATATAATTGGAAAAAAATATAATAAAGAAAATAATAAAGATATTAAGCTGTTCAGAACCATTGTGAGTTCTGGGCCCACCCCGTACAATATCAATTAAGTAACGGTGTTGTATTGGATCCAATACTTTTGGCAGTAGGTGACTTTGGATTTCACAACAATCATGTGATCTAAATGGATTATTGTCCACATACGAGTATCTAATAATTTCAACGTGTCGTTGACAAAATTAGAAGAAGTTAAAGGATGTATTTTTTTACTGGTTCGGTTTTATTCTATACTGTGTTTTGTATTAATTTTTTGTATTATTATTATAATTTTTTTATAATACCAGACTCATGTTGAAATTTGTACCCAACATTTTATACAAACATACACATACATACTTATATAATTGAATGCTTGAGTAGTATTTGTTTTTGTTGCTGAAATATTCGATAACTACTGGTTAGAATTCTATACTGATGAAATGGTATTAAATTTTATTTATTTTTTTCTCTTTTATTTTGTATATGTAATAGCTGTGCAATAGATATTTCGAGTATAAATAAACAATGTTTACCTAAATGTTAGATTAAATGGTAACTATTTTATTGCCAGGTTTTTCTGTTTGAAACTTTTTGTATGTTTACATTGACAAATGGTACAAATATATCGTTTATATTTTAGGCAGAAAACACCAAAGTTGCAAAGACAAAATGCTATTGAATAAAACTAATATTGAGAATCTTAGCCAAAGGAATAATAGGTTTAAGGCCAGTGCAAATGCTAGCAATTGAAGTGATTTTTATTTACCGAAGACACTGATCTCTACACCCAGACGTCAAAACTATTTCCTAACAACTTTAAACAAATTTCTAATTTGTATTCTGTGGAAATGCGGACTGTATTTTATGTAATTCAAAATATTTGCCAAGCGAGTGGCTTAAGAAGATGTTTTACGTGAATCTCTTTACACATAAAGAATTTTCTGGAATACCTGCACTGTTTTTTTTAAATAGGGCTTATCACTGGAGGTATAGTGTGTAAGGAAAACCGTTTGGCAGCGCTATTAATCGTTTAGTGTCAAAATTTCTTTAGTGTTAGCTAGCCCACAAACCAATATTTAAAGCTGTACATTTTCCAAATTTTTGAACCTGATCTTTGGCATCAATGACCATCAAGATCGATTTAAAGTCCTGTGAGAATGTTAATAAACAAAATTGCTGCATGTAGATTTCGTAGAAACTACATGAGATATAAGAAATATTATAACGTATTTAAAAAATAATTTCGGTTACCTATGATTCTAACGTTAAACGATAATTTTTCACTAACAATGGGAAACGATATCGATTAGTAAACAAATTCAACAGTCTCATATTATTTATGTAGATAGATTCCTCAGCGCAATACATGATCATACACCTTAGCTCTAAAATTCTTACCAATCTAGTTCCATACGCCCGAATTTGTCCAGATCACCTATAAGATATTTTGTTAAACATAAAAAATTTTTCATTTTATTCGTGCTGATTTTTTTCCCAAATTTATAAAATAAGTTCAAAATTTATTACTGAGAGGCTTAGCTATTTTTTATGACTATATCACTGAAGCTAATGCAGATCATGCGGGCAACCTTTACCCAACATTTAGTACAATAACTAAAAATATTCTTTTAAACTTGAACTGCATCAGAAGCTTAAACAAATATCAAAGCCACAACAAGAGCTCAATAATCAATTTATTTTAATTCTTACTATATACTATAATTGGTTGGCTTTTTTCCAAATCTAATTGTAGGTGTAAAATTTTAACTCAAAATTATTTTTAGTTATATTATTTTAAAGGAAAAAACTTTTTTCTCCTAACTTATATAAAAACGAAAGATTAGTAATGTTTCCAATTTCATAAAAGACTATGTCGTACATGATTCTAATAGTTTACTAAATGAATCTGCAGACCACTTTCAGACAAACCTCAAGCAAATATTTTTCATTAGAAGATTATTGATAAGAAGAGTTTACAAATATTGAAAATAATAACAAGTACATAAATATATATTTTACTGTACATCTACTTTGTAAGCTTTGGGAAATAAATACTTGAAAACATTAAAGTAAAATGTAATTCAAATGGCATGTAAATATGTACTTAAGAGCGTTCATAAGACGAACGCAAACAATTTTTTGTTTAATATAATTTTAACAATTATTTTAAAAAGTTTAAACAAATCAAATACTACTACACTGCAATTCGTGACAAAAATAATATAATAGTCAGTACAATTTCAAGTTTTCTATATGTAAATATTATTAAAAAATTATTAACAAAGTAAAAGTTTTTAAAACCTCAATATCATTAATATTAAATTTTTGTGTACACTGACACATTCATATTAATGCAAAACTAACTATTGAAATTTTTAACCACAAATTACATTCATTTTGGTTTCACATATCCAATTAATTAAATATTTGTTAATAACATCAAATAACTATGGATAACAGTGTGTAGTTCAGATATTTAAATCTAATTTTTCACATTTTTCCCATAAGGTTGTAAAAAGAGAAATTTGCATTAAGGCAGCTTTGTTCTTTAGACCGAATATAAAACTTAATAATGAGCAAATAGCAAATTTGAATAAGTTTAAAAATATTTCTGTAATTAATTTAAACAAATAAGCTTAATGTGTATGTTGTGACTTAAAAGTTTTAAATTATTCGTACCTACACAGAAGAACGAAAACTGTTTTGAATTGAATTATTGTGAGTAATTTCAATAATCCGAATTGAGAGTATCAATTAGAGAAACAGAGTCTGTTTTTTTTAGCTTACTGTTAAGATAAGCAACAACATATACGTCTAGTTACTAATTCCCAATGATCACTGCGTATAACAAACTTTTTATATTAATGATCATGTTTGACAAAATAGTGATACGCCAAACCATAAAATTGTAGGTGAAGTAATTTGTAGTCAGTACTAATATTATATATATATATATATATATATATATATATATATATATATATATATATATATACATATATATATATATATATATATATATATATGTGTGTGTAATTATGTATGTATGTACATACATACATATATCAAATCATTGTTATATATAATATTTTATAAATTTAACAAAGCCAAGTTAAATGTGCTGTTAATTTATAAAGAAGTTCTCACATAATGTTGTTAAACTTCAACACTTACACAATATTTGTTTATAAGAACTTTCAATTAATTTAATTAAATTTGAAGCATTATTAAATTTGAAGTATTATTAAATTTACATGTCTTGAATGTATAGACCAAAATTAAGCTTTCAAGTTGTTTAGCATATCACATTGCAGAAATATTTGCTTGTCTTTATATATATCACATATTAATAACTAAAATAATTGTTAATAATATTTTGTTTGAAAAATCATTACTTCTGATATTTTTGCTTATATTTGATACAGTTGTTTTGTCTTGACTGCCGTTTGTTTGTTTCTATAAAATTCCAAGTTGGATTTTAAATGAGCCGTGTTATATGTTATTCTAAAATTCATCTTCATAATACATATTCCTAATTAGTTTTATTTTCTCAATGAAATCTTTTTTTAAAAATTCTGGATGCTTTTTGTTCTATTTTATAATGAAAATGGAACAGATTTTTATTTAAAGTATACACAAACAAATACATATATTTTGGTTAAATAATTTCCATTACTTTAGTGGCACTTTTCGACAGAAATTCATAATTAGACAGCTGCACATTAAGTCAGTTATATCATGAAAGTTTATTGTGCAACCAAGTCAAATGTTATGTGATATTAAAAAGTATGAGCATTATGAAATTTTATATATGAGATATTACTCATACGCAACCACTTTCACAAAACTATTGCATATTTTAATACTCAACAGCAATATTGTAACTCAGTAGGTATGACTAAAATCAATGCCCACAATTAGTTGTGCAATAACCATAGCATACTTTTTTGGTTATCTATAATTATAACATTGTGTTCTTTTATGTATGAGATGATATTTTTTTTTCTTTTTTCGTAGTTATATGGAATAAAACTAAAATAAAATATTATGCATTTTTATAGAAATATGTAACAATTTGTATGTGTGTATAATTATTTACAAAAAGATTGAAACATTAATATGTATTATTATTATTAAAACTAATATTCTTCAACAACAATAACTTTCAACTGCTATTTTTACAAAACACATCAACAGTAATTTAAAATAAAACAGTTACAGAAAGCCATCTAATGTCAAAGAACAAAATCGCTAATACTTTCCATAACGCTAATTGGGCTCAAGATTTTAATGATCGCATATCTCAATCATCATCTTGTCTTATTTTCGCTGGATCGGCTATATTATGGAAATCACCTAAACGTATTTTACTTTAATTATATAAAATACAATAAAGTTCCAATACGTTTTATGCTTTCTACAATATAAATTGAAGATATCGCAATTTCAAACTTAGCAAGACAAACTAAATTGTTTTACAAATTAAAAAGTGATTGAAAAATCAACGTAACATCTGTCTTAAGAATATATACCTTAAATATATATTAAGAGTATTACTTACAACAATTACTAACTAATAAATTAAATCACACTTTTCTTTTTTCATATAACTCCAATTACAAATGTGCAATTAGCAAACAAGGATTTATGAAATATTCCTCACTGACTTATAAATACTTTGTATAAAACAATTAAATAAAATAAAAATAAATGAAAATAAAAAGATTGCATGTAAGTAACCATTAAACTAACACTCTTTAGAGTTGTTAACATAATACCGTAATTAGTTTTAATGCACACAAAACACTAATTAATTACAAAGACATAAAATATTTTCGTAAAATCTGCCCAGTAAACATTTGCTATTGTTGAAAGGGTTATTTGCGTGTAACAAAAATATATTATATAATTAAGATCTGAGTATCACACTACTAGCAATATTAAAAGAACTTAAGAAATTATATATACTTCCCAATATTTTTCTCATTAGTAACTTTGATATTTTCATGAAAATTTATTAATTTTTTTTGTCATAGAGGGACAGATAAAACTTTGATAGGCTAAAAATGTCTTATATTCTGTATCAATTATTAATTACGACACAATATCAAATCAAAAAATTTATATTTAGGTATATATTGTATAAGATTCTTTTGCAGCCTTATCAAATGCTTGCTGACAGCAACTAGATATTAACATGGGAAACTGGAAAAATATTACAAAAATTCATTTAAAAAGCAGCACTTTAGAATTTTAAATTCAGTCTTAGAAACGTATCTAAGAGAGAATTGACCATATATCTTAGCAAAACGTATTCCATTCATCCTTAAGTCTTTGGCTTTGTAAACAGCAAACTTTCTTTCCACCATCTACTAGAGGAGTCGAAGGCATCATAACTTTCAAAATGTTTAGAGGGATGATGTCAAAAACATTGTCAAATGCATATACAAATACATACTTGCCTGTATATGCGCATATATTTATGCATCCACACATATATTTTAACATGTAAAACTGCCTAATATGCATGCTTAGCTCTACAGAAAACAAAAGAGAAAATGGTATGCCATAACACAATAGGGTGGAACTTTGTTTTAAGGAATAAGAATAAATTATGTTTAATATTCATCAAAAATAAAATTATAATAATAGACTAGGCTTTAGTTACTACTTCTGAATCTTATGTTTATGGCAAAATTACCGTACTCGATATCCGAAATTTCAATACTGTCCCTTCGTTTTCAGTTCCGGCGCAATACATTGCATATATAGGGGTCATCCCCTGAGTGCTGGTCCAAGATAATATACAAATTTCGATTGAAATCGAATGCCATAATTTGCACATACACACATTCATAGAAAGGATGCTGAATTGATAAAGAGGATAGCTTAAGTATATATATCCTACATTTAACTCAGATATTTTTCAGTGGTCGATTCTGCAAACTAATAATAAACTGCGCGTTCCTCTGATGGTAACTGCTTAAATCTATTTTCGTCCTTTTATTTCTATTTATGCATCTAATTCTGTAGTAAGACTAAGATCTACCCTATTGCACTTGTGTGTTCATAAATAATTCGAAATCCTCCTGTATAGTATGTGTGTAAGAAGAATGTTCCTCGAAATGTTCCAAATAATACAACAATTTAAAGTGAAGGGCAAAAAAGTAAAACATACTGCAGTTTTATTACCAGCAATAAATCAAAATTGCATCAGAAAGCAATTAATATGCCCCAGTTGGATCCCACAGGAGTATCAGGGCCACCCTAAAAAGTAACAAAGCGCACAACAGCAGAACTGTAAAAATGAATTTATCCTCTGTTTCATCCTCAGTGAATTGTAGAGTAAAGAAGTAATTTCTTACCAGCATAGGAAAAAATATGCTTGCTAATACAATTTTATGGTTTCTGGGTCGTTTTAAAATTAGAATTTTTAAATAATATGCCAGAAAATTATTTCGTACGAAACTTGCCGATGTAAATACTTACGTTCTATAAAACCATGTTTAACTAAAAGCTAGACACAAATTGATAGCTTTTCATTTATTTTAAATATGGCTAAGATATTTCCCTGTTTTCGACATATATTTGCTGATTTTATTATAGGGTCCGCCAAATAATTTTTTTTTGAAAATGCTATAAAAAAACTACTGAATATTTTCTCAAATTTCCTTTTTTATTTGAAAGTACAATCCTTCCGGTTAATAATGGAAAATAATTTCATTCAAATGGCTGCGTGGCCCGATAACGATCGCCATTGACTGTAACGGCTACTCCTTGCACATTTTCGAAGAAAATGGCCCAATTATGCCTCTGGTCCAAAATCCGCCCCAAACAGTGACTCTTTTTGGGTGCGTCGGCTTTTCAATGTATGCGTGCGGGTTTTCTGTGCCCCAAATGCGATAATTTTGCTTGTTTACATAGCCGCCAAGATCAAAATGAACTTCATCTGAAAAGATGATTTTTTGGCAAAATCGGCATCTTCTGTAAGTCGATCGCAGCCCCACTTAGCGAAGCGCAAACGCATTAGATGGTCAACCATATTCGTTTAACGGAAGGACAAAACTAATTATCTGTCAAATCAGACATGAGCTAAGTGTTACCATTCACGAAATAAGCACTAGTTGAAATAAAAAACGTTAGATTGCGGACCCTATATTTCAGCCATATTTTTACTTATTGTGGAGTTTTCAAAAATTTTTTTGTGAATACATAAAAATATATGCAAAAATGACAAAAACAATGAATTAGATATGAAACAAATTGCCAAAACTTATTACTCTTCACAGTAAATGTTTAAAACGCGAAGCTATGCATTTGGAAACTTAACACCGGATATGCTTTATGGTAGGATTTGGTGTTAACGTTATTTTGAATAACACGATCCGAGCACAAACTTTACATGCAGATGTACAAATGCTCTCAGGTATACTAATGAATTTATATACGCGTATGTATGTACCACATATACATATGCATATGCATTTAAAGCTGTGTGTGTGTGTGTCTGTGTGTAATCCTAAGCCCAGGTGTTATTTACTAAACGCCATTGAATTTCAAATAAACTAAAACTATACTATTTTGCTTGTTTTCGGCCGATTATAAAAATGTATACAAGAATGGGAGTGTAAAAGGTTTTGCGAGGTCCCAAATAAAGTGGAAATAAAAGTATTCTTCTGGTTCCACTGTCCAAATTGTTTCAACAGCAAAGGAAAATGTTGCAAATTTTTCTAAAAATCGTTTTGAATTTGAAATTTCTCTTTCTGAAAAAAATTTTTTTTTCAAGTTTAGAAATACCAGCTCTAAACATTATCTTTAAATATATTTTATGAAATACCATATGTTCAAAAATAGAACAATAATATAAAATATATAATTCGTACACATTATTTATGCATAGATATACTCATTTATATATCTGATCATTATTCATTTAAATTGTAAATAACTTGGGCTAGTGTTGTGTTAAAATATGTGTCATAGTAGTGCTCGTAACCGCACAATATTTATGTTCAGCAGAATAATCGCTATTATTTCTTTCCAGCCTAAATCCAAACTATTAAAGAAGCAATAATATCGAAAAGTTTTGCAACAAAAGGCCGTAAAAGCTTTTTACTCTAATTGCTTCTTTGGATCTTTTAAAGCAGAACAACAACTACAAAAAATCGTGTAAAAACTCTCACAAAATAAATTCATAAATAATAACTCGTACGTCAATAAACTGTTTGTAATGCACACATATACTCACACACACACACACACATACACACTCGTATACACATGAAAAGCAAATCACTTGACCCACTCAGTTTTTCATTTAAGGTGAGAATATTGTCATACATTTTACGTTTTTGCAATTTTTTCAAATGCAGTTGGATTAATAAGTGTAAATTATGGCACTCTGTGGAACCATAAAATATTTATTTTTTTTTTTTCTTTTTGCATTTACATTTGCCTTTATACTTATATATCTGTTTTTATTATTTTTTTCGCAAACAGATGGATATTTTTATGGTTTTGTCACTTTGCCAAGTAAAATAAAATTGTTGGTTCTCTTAGCACAGGTCTGGCTTCAGTTTGCCAGTTAAAAGGTGGAGAATATTTTAATTTGGCAATAGTGCACTAGTTATTTTTAAAAAAATTTCACACAACTTTTAAACAAATTTTATTTGTTAATTTACTTTTTTTATGCCATCAAAATCTGTGATTAAAATAAAGAGTAAATAAAAAAATGTTTTTCTTGAATTTAATAGCATAAAAGTATGCTACATCTTTTTTTTATTTAAGCACTCAATTACTGTAATGGGTTGCGTATACTTAATATGAAAATTTGAGAATTAATAAACAAGATCGCTTTCAAAAAAGCATTTGCTTATGCAGTTTTGAATGTCAGTAATGTGGTATTAGTTATCGCATACTTAAACAATGTTTACGAATGAATGAATAAATCAAATAGAATATTTCAAGACCTATAGGCTTCTCAATAAAACGATTAGAAAAGCATATGAAATTTAATCGTTTGGTTAGAAAAGAATTTTTTATAAAAATTATTAACAACAAAAATATAATAGTGTATAATCATACGATTGTATAACACATATCACGTTTATATTACGTTTTGTATTGAACACATAAAAATCAAACACCATATTGTCATATGATGAATATTTATTTTATTGTGCAATGATAGGTCGCGTAGTAAAACTAATCAAAAACTCTTTTAACTGAAGTCGCATTCAGCTGTTGTCTACCAAAACTAAGTGAAAGTTTAAAAACAGGGCTGTCAAATATTTTAGTTTAACGAGGTAAAATATAACATTAAAAATGCTGCAGGAGAATATGTTTTAGGACGGAAACCCATAACTACTGCTTTTCTTATAGTGAAGATTTGTGAAACAAATTTTTATTTTAAAACGGCTTTTTAGAATGAAATCATAATGTATTTTATTGCAATTTGTTATTCACATTTCTTGACCTTAAGATAATACATTGTTGATACTTAAAGAGCACAACGTACTTTATTTTTTTTTTTCACTCCATAAAGTATTTTTGATGGAATTTTAAAATCTAATCACATGCATGAAAACTATAAATAATTAACTTATCACTGATAATTAACAAGTTTTCCTTTCTCTTTCAGGAATCGAATATGAAATGTTTTCTTCTACGAAGTCCGAGAATCTCTTAAATGTATTTCTCATAACAAATTGTATTGGCTGCCTGATTTAAACGCTTGTATTCATCAGAAGATATGGGAAGTGAAATGACAAAATCAACTTAGGAAAAAACTAACAACTACTTCGCTTTATTAGATAATAGATTGGGTCATTTTGGGAAACTAACAGCTTTTCTTAATAATTAATGGACCCACCCAAAATAATAAAAACTCTACGTAACTGCTTTTATAAAGTGATCTATTTAGTTGGATTTTTATATCCCTTTTTTTATTCCCAGCTTTTGCGTTGCTTATAAAAGTGTAAATGTGTGCATGCATCTATAAATCGTTTGTAGCCAACCCAGTGAACACAAAAGAGTTAAGTTTTTATACGTATTAGGTTGAATATTAATTTTCCCTTTAACATAATATATAGAAAAGCCGATATGTCTTCAAAATATTTACTGAACTTCAAATTAAAAAAATGGTTCAAAATAATTTAAGTGATTGTACTCTAATATATAAAAATGAATGGCTCTTGTAATGAGATTTCATAAGCTTAAACTGACCGCAGTATTTAAATTTTAATTTAACGGCCTATTTCAGAATGACGAATAAATTCTTTATTTCATAAAAATATATTTGAAACCAAAATAAAATTTTATAAATTGTTTTTGTTTCAAATGTATTTATACGCAAGAAGGAACTCTTTCGACACTGTGAAATTGGCAGTAAATAATATATTGGAGGAACTAACATATTCACCCTTATCGTAGTTGGCGTCTTTCGCATTCAAATTCGACAATTTGTAGTAGATTAAAGAAAAATTTAGCTTTTTGTCTTTAAGCTATTACAAATTGGCGAATTTGAAGGCCAAAAACGCCAACCACGATAAGGGTGATTATAAAATGCTTCAAATAGACAATTTTAAACGTTATGACGGCTCATCTCAGTAATTGTGTTAAACTTACATATTCATGTCTTACATTATCTTCATTTTACTTTTTCTGTGTGGGGAGTTATTTTCTGAAATTGTTTTTTTTTTCTTTTACATCAATTTAACTTTTCTAGCCTTTTTACATATTTTCCTGCTATAATAGCGAATACAGCTCATGGCAATTTTAAAAAAATATTCCCTAATGGCTCGATTAGAACCAACAAAATACGGATGGGAATAAACTAAATGTCTCAATAATCAACTTCATTTTTTTAATTTCTTAATATTAAAAAAAATATGGGTTCTCGTATTAATTTTTGGGAACTAATTACCAAAGCTTAAACGAGATTGCAAGTTAACACTATTGTAAATATTTGCTATCTTTTGCTTCAAAACTTTACCAGGAAATTTGCCAAAAGGTACTTCAGGCTAAAAATAACGTCTTCCTCCTGATTTTTGCTGACCGAATTAGGCAAGATGAATTGGTTAAACTTGCCAAAGATTGCTCGCTGAGAAATTTATAAGGACCACTTACCAAACAAACAACGCACACACACACACACTCACACATGTACACATATTTACCAGCGGTTATATAATTTTTTTTTTATTTGCGTATTTCTTCTTCTTTAATGTTACTTTCTGGTCCTCTTGCTTCGTTTCAAAATATTTAGGGACTGCACGCGTTAAGTGTAAAACCCCATTTACTTTGAGTAATTTTATTTATACATAGAATATTTTTACTTTTTTGTGTGGAATAAATATTAATCTGGTTGCACAAATATTATTTTTACTGCCGCACACTACACACCCCATTACTCGCACGGATTAATATTTATGTACGAGCTGTTTAAGCTTTTAGCATAACTTTATTTTTGGACTCTTTGGCCATTGTCGTTTTTTATTTCTTATATTCTTTTTCTTTACTTTTCAATTGAACTAATGATCCTTGTTTTGTAACACAAACTAAACTGTAAAAGTTCACCATAATACCGTTTGGCAGTTTTGTACGTTATTTCTATTTAATATGAAGTGAAAGTATTTTATACTCGTAGTTTTAATTCTTTTGTCATTTTAGCGTTGATAGTCTATTAGAGTCTTATTATAACATTAAAACTTTTGGGTTCAACATTAATTTTAGTTTGCATAGTTTTTTTTTTTTTGTTTTTGCTTTTATTATTCAATGGAAGTAATATATATAGTATTTTTTTTTTTCTGAAAAAAAAAACAAACAGATATTTTTATATGAATTTATTAATATTCTGGGAATTGGGTATTAAATGCAGAAACTATTTGCTTTTGTTTGTAGAAAAAGTGGAAAAAGTTTGTGACATATAAAAAGTTATTTTAAATATTTGTCTGCATATTTAAGTAAAATTTTAAATTGTCAGTGTTTAAAATTTAAATGTTTTATACAATATTTTTAAACGTCAATTATGCTATAAAGAATAATAAAGTAAAGGGAAGCAAGTTAAAAATTATTCTATTACTTCTATTATTAATTGGCTTTTTTAAGAATTAATATTTACACTAAAATATTTAAGGAAAAAACGAAAATTTATTAAAGTTTTTCGTAATTTTGATGTCACAAACAAAATATGATCATAAAAAATATATAAACACAAAAACTTTAAAAATGAAATTTAATGTTCATATCTTATGGAGAAATTAATTGACTGTCCCAGGAAAGTGAAAGAAATGTCGGAAGAGCGAGTCATACCATCTTCCGAACTCTGCTTCTTAGGAGTTCACATTTAAAAGACAAAAGCATTTATATCTGCATTTTTGCTGTCACTTCAAAAATTCTGCATATTAATCGACATTGTCAAAGGAAGAATGGTTAAACTAGAAGGGTTTTGCTGTAAAGTGCAGTCCGGCGACAAAATAACATGGAATCACATCAACAAAATCGTAATAAATTCGAAATCTTCAACAATTTCAAATAAGCGAATGGTCTGCGCAGAAAAACATGCTCTAATGCGGATCAGAAACTGTTGATACCATCTGCATGACTGATAGTGGACTTGAACTCTTGGGTACATTAAACATTTTTAAAGCATATTTGAATACTTTTTGCTGAAATTTGCTTTTAAGCGTTTAGCTGAGGAAACAAAAATTTTCTTTGTTCTCATATGAAACATATTGCGTCTTCTATATTTTGAAATTCAACGTAATTTCGTTTAAGTTAAAGCGAACTATCCGCTAAGCGGTACCAAAACGAATTTTCTTCATCACATTAGCGGCAAATACATATTTCCCGTGCAGCAATAGACTCAGTAGTCAGATGCCTGGGATTTTCGTAACATATTAACACATAAACCACTTTGCAATTCGTCCTTCCAGAAATAATAAACAATTAACCTAAATATATAACTCACATTTGATGGCACCGCATCGTTATTGTCGAAAATAAACCAATTTATAGAATATTTTTGGATTTTTTTTTCATCGCATTCAGCCAATCAATTTTGAGTCAACAAGGCTGAAAGACGCCGCAAGTTTTACACCACAGCAAACTCAAGTACACATATTTTTTTATAAAATTCGCTAATAAAAAAAAAGATTTTCTACCATTTGATTATTTCTTTATTCGCACTGAACCTAAAGTGTATCACTCTAAATCCAGTGCAACTTTCATACAGAAAATGTAAAATAAATAGGATGCAACATAACAGAACAGAACATTTATAATACAAAACGAATGCAAAATATAAAAAAAAGTTTTCATATTTCTATGCTTGACAAAATAACTATAATATGATGAATGCAATAAATAAAGAATAAAAAACGTTATTATGTTTTATTAGAGTATTTACAGGGATGAGCAATTGCCAAGTGAAAAAATTTATATTTTTGCTCCAGAATCAAATAAATAAATAGAAATAAAAATAACACATTTTTGTTTGTTATTGAGATAAAAATTCCTTTATTGGACTCAAGTTCACATCTGCAATTTGCAAATTATTTTTTTGGAATTTTTGTTAAATTCAATTTATTTTTATTTAAAGTGGAATATTCGAATATTTTAAATGATCAAACTAGCGGAACGGATCAGTACTGATTTCGAGGCCACTACGCCATCTCATTGGCGTTATTTGTTCAACTGTTTCCACTTTCCACGGTGGTACCAGTCATTTGGAATATCAACTATTTAATGTTTTTAACGAAATATAATATGAGAACTTCTCTTTTTTTATAACTAACATTTAAAGCTTTATCGGGTTTTTAAATTTCTTAAAGTATTATATTTACGGCTGATTTCATAATGTACGATTAAAAATGAACGTAGACTTTAACGTCAAGTTTGGCATACAAAAGTTGTCGTTAAAGTAAACGTTAAGTCTTAATCATACATTGTGAAAATGGCCGTTACTGCTTTTGAGTTATAAAATTATTTCTGATAATACGTGTATAAATTAAGAGCTTTGCCACTTATTGGTTCCAGCCTACTGATGATTTGGCATAAGCGCCAATAGCATTCTGCCATGCTTGATCTTCAACAGAAAAACCTTTTTCAAATTTTAAATAGCAGAATATGCCAAGTAAATTTCATTAAATAGTTTAATAAAAGTACATGAAAATACAATCCTTTTAATAATTTTCAAAATTTTGTGATATAAAGTTAGTTACAAATGTTTCTATTTGCAAAAGCTCGAGCAAAATAATACTAAAACAAATTAGTTTTACTCCAATGCTTCAGTAAAGTTTCTATTTTCTAGAAAATTCATTGCCCTGCTCATATATTTGACCATTACAAAGGTTTCTCCTCTCTGCACTTTCATTGAATTCTAAAGTATTTTTTTCTTCCGTTATAGTTTTATGACTAAAGTGCACTTGATATGCCTGAAAATGCAAAAAAGGCAACAACATCAATTTAAAAATATTTTCATAGTCGGTGAAAAGCGCATCGTTTTCGTTATTGTTCGTCAAAAAAAAATATCTACATTTATTCCATAAAGCGCACATAAGAGTGCTAAAATCATATAACTCGTTCATTTTTATTGCTGCAACTATTCTAAGTACATTCAAATTCATGATTATTTCAAATGCAAATATAAATTGAACTTTCTGGAGTTCTTTAAAAGAAAATTCCAAGAACATTTCATCAAAACGAAAAATTTATTGTATCGTACATACATGTATACATATAAACGTGTTTATTAGGGTAATAACTTTTTTTTGGGCGTCATTCTCCCAGTCCGTGTTGTTTTGTTAATAAAAAAACATTAATTTCTTTAACTCAATTTGGTGAAAAAAGTACACCCACCAAAAGCGATTTATTTCTAAAACGTATTTGATATATTTTATTCCATATTTTTTTATATAATTTTTTTAAATTCTTAATGGAGTACATACATGTCTTATAGTTAAATATGACTAGGTTTAAGAGAAATAAACTTCAAGTGCAGTGTACTTTAATTTCATTTAACTGCAAATAATGTGACAAAATTACATGAAAAGGAAAGCATTCTCACATAAAAATTATATAGTTTCAGTAAAAAAAAAATCCGTTTTGATTAAAAACTTCAAGGTGTTTGGTGCGTGTACTTTTTTAACGATAGCGAAAAACTAAAAATGCAGTTCTTAATATTTTTTCATGCCCTTTACGATTTAACTTTGGGGAAGTAATATATGCAAAAAAAAAATTCAAAAAGTTACCACCCTAGTGTTTATACATTTTATATACTTTTAACTTGAATTAAAAGTCTAAAAGGCAAAAAGGTATTGTTATTGTTAAAAGGTATCTATTAAACTTGACTTGCAAAGTAATATTTACACATACATACTCGTATATATTTATTATACAAATATTCGCCCCTATTATGAATGGCGACGTCGACGTCACATCAACTCGACAGCAAAAAATTATCACCTGTCTGTAGGTTGTCGATAACAATTAATTACTCTGGACGATTTCTTATCATTCTCTAGGGCATATAATATCGATAGAACATGTCAATAGTAGTCAGTTGCTGTCGCAAAAGAGTGGACAAGCGGCAATCTTTTGATGTCGTCTTGATAACGCGTCGATGTTGTCATTCATAATAGGGGCGATTATATATTTTAGATAATTGAATAAAAAATATAGTCTTACATCCTATACGTAATGGGTAATTTTTTAACCGTTTGTTTTTTATCTTGGACCAGCACTCAGGGGATAACCCCTATATATGCAATGCATTGCGGCGGAACTGAAAACGAGGGGATAGTATCGAGCGGACAGATTAGGAGAGATGAGAAGCTAGATAGTTTTTTATTTTGTAGCTATTTCAACCCTTTTACTTTGCCGGCTAATTTTTTGCTACAGGGCCGACGAAGGCCTGGGTTTTGAAAATTTAATAAAAAACGAAAACTTCGAAAAGTGATTGATATGTTTTCTTTTTTTTAAATGAAAGCCTGTAAAAGTAAGTATGTGCCTTTTAAAGATTATATCATATAAATGTTGCCTGCAGTTACAAAGTAAATTAATCATTTGTGCGCTAAAATTTTTACATGTCTTTTCCACTATTTCTGCTGGTGTCTCAACTTTACTTTCATATGACTATGGTATCGCGTGCCTTGAATTATATGGCGGCGTCTTGTTGAAACCACATATAAAACAAGTCCAATTTTTTCATATTGACGGTAATATGGCGACTTTTATCGTCCTTGAGGAAGTACATTCTAATGATGCAGGCAATAATGAGCTTCGTGGCCGCAAACAATTGTTTACACATTATCTTATGATTTAAATTTTTATTTGACTCATTGCCAATTCATTTTTACATCTGCACTAAAACCATAATTATTATTTTTGGCCATTTAAAATTGCAAAAAAAATCGCACTGTGGTCCGATATTCAGAGTGCAAGTAATTGATTTGAAGACAACATGTGGAAACCATGCAAAAAACTGGTAATTATTTTCAATAGTTGCCTGCCCGCTTATGGTAATCGCGCCTTATCTCACAACCTGCCCATGTCGTATTGTAGTATTCAATTTTAATAAATCTAGCTGATATTGCCAAATGATTCTACTCTAAGCTGCATTATAGTATTATCATAATTTCTTCAATGAATAAGAACAAACTAATCATAATGTTAATGAACTTTTGTAAATAAATAAACAAAGAATTTCTAAAGAATCAGCAGAAATACACAAATTTAGTAACTAAAAAGATTAATCTGCATATTTTGTTAATAATATGTTCACACAAGTGTTTATCGTTTTTCTTTTTTACAATTAAAATGCAACTGTCAGCACGTTTGTGTTAATAACAAAAATTCCAAATGCAATGAGACAAGAGACAACGAGCGTTTTTGCATTGTTTGAGAGATTAATTCATTTATCTTTCACGAAGTTGTGCGCTAAAATGATAAGTGCACTTTAGTTACCTCTGCTAAGCCATACATAAAGATCTTTTAGCAGAATGTGCTAGATGATAATATTTTTTTAATTGCCAGCCACTGTTACTGATGGACTTGTTACACAAGAGACACATTAACACAATAAATACTAAGCCAATACAAAATATGCAAATTGTAAAAAAGGTTACTTTGGCAAGAGGTACCCCTTTCCAAAAAATATTAAGAAAATATGTTTTTTTATAAATGCAAATAACATTATCTTTTCACGCTTAAATGGATGAACCCATTTAAAAGACATTTGGCGTAGAAATAATTTGAGATCCGAAGAACAACACAGGGGATTTTTGGTTTTATAAATGTCATTATGAAACTGATATTAATGAACATTTTAATTTTTACAATGGACTCGTATTTCTTTTTGGCAATGACTTTGTGAAAGGTCAAGAAGAGTGGTCTGAAGTTTCTAGGGATATATGAAATTATGAAATTGATAACTAAGAAATTTAATATTTCATACATGCTGGTTTGAGCGCAAAAAATTCCGTTTTTCATAATGAGTTGCACTTTTTATAATGACTTGCATTTTTTATGATGACTTCCACTTTTTGTGATGAATTCCACTTTTTATAATGACTTTCACTTTTTATGATGGCTTGCACTTTTTATGATGACTTGCACTTTTTCTGATGACTTGCATTTTTAATGATAACTTGAATTTTTTATAATGAATCGCACTTTTTATTATGACTTGCACTTTTTATAATGACTTGCACTTTTTATGATGACTTGCAATTTTTCTGATGACTTTTTCTAATAACTTTGCAGTTATTTCCTAATGAATATAATAAATATGAATGTAACTTTGTCTTCCTCTTACCTTTTCATGCTCAAATGAAATTTGTCATAGAGATATTTTAAGATCCGAGAAATTATATAGTTTGGTTTCGGAAATGATGCTATTGAGTGCTCAAGAGTGGTCGAAAATTTTTACGTTGGAACGTTTTATAATTTTACACAGCGAAAAATACAGCACATTATTGACGTAGGATACACATTAGATGGAGTTTCACATATTCTTCGCGGACAAAGTCGTGGGTAAAGGCTACTTTCTAATAAATAAGTATTGAAAGCAATTTCAAATGTGAAGAAGCTTTCAAAAAATTTTAATTCGCATGCATTAAAGAAAATAAATAAAAAACTAATTTTTTGGACAGGGTTATTTCTAATATATAAGTATTAAAAAGATTTTTAAATATGAAGATGCATTCAAAAAAATGTTAATTCCATGCATTTAAGCAAAAAAAAATTTTATCAAGTTTTTTGGAAAAAATCTATTTTTTTGGTTGAAACACAATTTTACCCAAAAGGCGTTTATTTCTTATAAGAGAAAGGAGTTGCAAATGCGAAGAAGCTTCCGAAAAAGCGTAAGTCGCATGCATTTAAAGAAAAAAAATTGTTGACCAATTTTTTTGGAAAGGGGTACCTCTTTGCAAAACATCAATTTTTTGGTTGAAATACAATTTTACCCAATTTTACCCAAAAAGCGTTTATTTCTTATAATTGAGTATTGAAAGGAGTTTCAAATGCGAAGAAGCTTCCGAAAAAGCGTAAATCGCATGCATTTAAGCAAAAAAAAAACGTTAACCAATTTTTTTGGTTGAAACACAATTTGTCCCAAAACGTGTTTATTTCTATTAAATAAGTATTGAAAGAAGTTTCAAATGTGACGAAGCTTCCAAAAAATCTTAAGTCGCAAGCATTTGAACAAACAAATTTTTTAAAAATTTTTTTGGAAAGGGGTACCTCTTTACAAAATTAAATTTTTTGGTTGAAACACAATTTTACCCAAAACATATTTATTTCTAAGAGAAGCTTTCGAAAAAGCTCAAATCGCATGTATATAAGACAAAAATATTATTTTTTAATTTTTTTTCTCATAATGATTAAATTTTTACAATGACTAACACTTTTTATGATGACTAGCACGTTTTACAATGACCTGCAATTATATGCTGACTTGCATTTTTTATAATAACTTGCAATTTTTATGATTACTTGCACTTTTTATGGAGACTTGCACTTTTTATGATGACTTGCATTTTTTATAATGACTTGCACTTTTTATGATGACTTGCACTTTTTATGATGACTTGCATTTTTTACGATGACTTGCACTTTTTCTGATGACTTGCACTTTTTATGATAAGTTGCACTTTTTATGATGACTTGCACTTTTTATGATAACTTGCACTTTTTATGATGACTTGCACTTTTTTCCTTACTACTGAAAATTATTCTGTCTTTGTTATCTTTTCCTGCTCAACCTGCTGAACTGATTTAGATGAAGATTGGCATAGAGATATTTTAAGATCCAAGGAATAACATAGTTTTGTTTTCGAAATTATCCTATTGAGTGGTCAATAAACAAGTATTGAAATTAGTTTAAAATGTGAAGAAGCTGTCGAGAAAACTTAAGTCGCATGAATTTATGCGTCAATTCTTTTTGGAAAGGGGTACCTCCTTGCAAACTTCAATATATTGGTTGAAACACAATATACCCAAAACGTGTTCATTTCTAATATATGTTTTGCTAGGAATTTTAAAACCAAACAAGCTTTTGAAAAAGCTCAAATCGCTTCAAATAAAAACAAAATATATATATTATTTTTTGGAAGAAATACGTTTTTGCAAAAATCCATATTTGTGTAATCTTTTTATTACCCATAATTATTTCTAACAAATACATTTTGCACGGGATTTTAAAAGCTGAGAAGCTTTTGAAGAATCTTAAATCGCTTGCGAAAATCCATATATTTGGAATTTTTTCCAATATATGGATACCAATATTTAGTAATAATAAAAACATTTTTACATTTTTTTTCATTAATATTGTTTATTTATTGAAAAATTCATATTAACTTAGATAAACAGAAACAAATAGTATGAAATATATCTTATTCTAAACACAAAGTCAAATAATTTCAAATAATACTTATATGTATCGTAAATTTATATACATACATACATATGCAGGTACAATATTTCGTTTGTATTTAAGCAAAAATGGAAGGAAACGCTTTACCTCGTATTGTGGAATCTAATAGTGAGGTCAAGCAAAAACCATATACGTACTTCTCAGGTAATTCAGCAGTATTTTAGAGTATTTAAATTTGTTTTGATATGTTTATCTCCTATATAAATACTTGTATCGAAAAGACAATTATCAAGGCAAAGGTATTAATTGCTAATAAATACGTCTTGTAAGGTATTTTATAAGTATAGTTAGAAACTTTTGAAGAATCGCTTGGAATTAAAAAATAATATATTTTTTCTTTTTGGAAAAGGGAACCTTTCTCCAAAAATCAGATTTTCTCAAATCGTATTTATTTTTTTAAATACGTTTTGAAATAAGTTTTTAAGGCTAAGAAGCTTTTGAAGAATTTTAATCGCATGCATTTACAAAAAAAAATATATTTTTTTCTTATATTTTCGTACTTATTTAGAAAACAAGGCCATCTTTTATAAAGCAAGTATTAAACGGATTTGGACTTCTGGTATACACATTTGGGGAACAACTGGTTCTTCTAACGTAGAAACTCTTCAGCGGTCGGAGGCGTTTGGACTCTTTGCAAAAGAACCATAGTTTATAGCCAATAAATGCCTACATAATGATCACAAAACAACAACAACAAAAGAGGAAATTAGTAAATTTACAATAAATACCTATATACAAATATTTACATCTTCAGACAATTGTGATAAAATACTTAAACTCAAACAATTTCAAGAGCTTGCTCTACATTTTACGTTATTAGGATTATAAATTATTGTATTGTATTTTCTATTAAATTGATTATTGTATTTTATTAAGTACACTAATATAAAATATATAAATATATTGCAAATAAATTAAATTACAAAAAAAAAAACACTTTTTTGCGAAGGGGCAAAAATTAATTTTTTCTAATAAATAAGTATTAAAAGGAGTTTCAAATACAAAGAACCTTTCGAAAAAGCGTAAGTCGCATGCATTTAAGCAAAAAAATTGTTTGACCAATATTTTTGGAAAAAATCAATTTTTTGGTTCAAACACAATTTGGCCCAAAAAGCGTTTATTTCTTATAAGTGAGTATTGAAAAGAGTTTCAAATGCGAAGAAGCTTCCGAAAAAGCGTAAGTAGCATGCATTTAAGCAAAAAAAATTTTGACCAATTATTTTGGAAAAAATCAATTTTTTGGTTCAAACACAATTTTACCCAAAAAGCGTTTATTTCTTATAAGTGAGAATTGAAAGCAGTTTCAAATGCGAAGAAGCATCCGAAAAAGCGTAAGTGGAATGCATTTAAGCAAAAAAACGTTTGACCAATTTTTTTGCAAAAAATCAATTTTTTGGTTGAAACACAATTTTACCCAATTTGACCCAAAAAGCGTTTATATCTTAAAAAAGAGTATTGAAAGGAGTTTCAAATGCGAAGAAGCTTCCGAAAAAGCGTAAGTGGCATGCATTTAAGCAAAAAAACGTTTGACCAATTTTTTTGCAAAAAATCAATTTTTTGGTTGAAACACAATTTTACCCAATTTGCCCCAAAAAGCGTTTATATCTTATAAGTGAGTATTGAAAGGAGTTTCAAATGCGAAGAAGCTTCCGAAAAAGCGCAAGTCGCATGCATTTAAGGAAAACAATTTTTGACCAATTTTTTTGGAAAGGGGTACCTCTTTGCAAAAAATCAATTTTTTGGTTGAAACACAATTTTACCCAATTTGACCCAAAAAACGTTTATTTCTTATAAGTGAGTATTGAAAGGAGTTTCAAATGCGAAGAAGCATCCGAAAAAGCGCAAGTCGCATGCATTTAAGCAAAAAAAATTTTTGACCAATTTTTTTGGAAAGGGGTACCTCTTTGCAAAAAATGAATTTTTTGGTTGAAACACAACTTTACCCAATTTGACCTAAAAAGCGTTTATTTCTTATAAGTGCGTATTGAAATGAGTTTCAAATGCGAAGAAGCTTCCGAAAAAGCGTAAGTCGCATGCATTTAAGCAAAAAAAATTTTGACCAATTATTTTGGAAAAAATCAATTTTTTGGTTCAAACACAATTTTACCCAAAAAGCGTTTATTTCTTATAAGTGAGTATTGAAAGGAGTTTCAAATGTGAAGAAGCTTCCGAAAAAGCGCAAGTCGCATGCATTTAAGCAAAAAAAATTTTTTACCAATATTTTTGGAAAGGGGTACCTCTTTGCAAAAAATCAATTTTTTGGTTGAAACACAATTTTACCCAATTTGACCCAAAAAGCGTTTATTTCTTATAAGTGAGTATCGAAAGGAGTTTCAAATGCGAAGAAGCTTCCGAAAAAGCGTCAGTGGCATGCATTTAAGCAAAAAAACGTTTGACCAATTTTTTTGCAAAAAATCAATTTTTTGGTTGAAACACAATTGTACCCAATTTGCCCCAAAAAGCGTTTATATCTTATAAGTGAGTATTGAAAGGAGTTTCAAATGCGAAGAAGCTTCCGAAAAAGCGCAAGTCGCATGCATTTAAGGAAAACAATTTTTGACCAATATTTTTGGAAAGAGGTACCTCTTCAATACTCACTTATAAGAAATAAACGCTTTTTGGGTCAAATTGGGTAAAATTGTGTTTCAACAAAAAAATTGATTTTTTGCATGCGTTAGTAGCATGCATTTAAGCAAAAAAAATGGTTGACCAATTTTTTTGGAAAGAGGTACCTCTTTGCAAAAAATCAATTTTTTGGTTGAAACACAATTTTACCCAATTTGACCCAAAAAACGTTTATTTCTTATAAGTGAGTATTGAAAGGAGTTTCAAATGCGAAGAAACATCCGAAAAAGCGCAAGTCGCATGCATTTAAGCAAAAAAAATTTTTGACCAATTTTTTTGGAAAGAGGTACCTCTTCAATACTCACTTATAAGAAATAAACGCTTTTTGGGTCAAATTGGGTAAAATTGTGTTTCAACAAAAAAATTGATTTTTTGCATGCGTTAGTAGCATGCATTTAAGCAAAAAAAATTTTTGACTAATTTTTTTGGAAAGGGGTACTTCTTCAATACTCACTTATAAGAAATAAACGCTTTTTGGGTCAAATTGGGTAAAATTGTGTTTCAACCAAAAAATTGATTTTTTGCAAAGAGGTACCTCTTTCCAAAAAAATTGGTCAAAAATTTTTTTTGCTTAAATGCATGCTACTTACGCTTTTTCGGAAGCTTCTTCGCATTTGAAACTCCTTTCAATACTTAGTTATTAGAAATAAACGCCTTTTGGGCAAAATTGGGTAAAATTGTGTTTCAACCAAAAAATCGATTTTTTGCAAAAAATTGACCAAAAAATTTTTTTGCTTAAATGCATGCGACTTAAGCTTTTTCGGAAGCTTCGTCGCATTTGAAACTCCTTTCAATACTTAGTTATTAGAAATAAACGGATTTTGGGCAAAATTGGGTAAAATTGTGTTTCAACCAAAAAATCGATTTTTTGCAAAGAGGTACCCCTTTGCTAAAAAATTTACCAAAAATTTTTTTTGCTTAAATGCATGCGACTTAAGCTTTTTCGGAAGCTTCGTCGCATTTGAAACTCCTTTCAATACTTAGTTATAAGGAATAAACGCCTTTTGGGTAAAATTGTGTTTCAACCAAAAAATCGATTTTTTGCAAAGAGGTACCCCTTTGCTAAAAAATTGACCAAAAATTTTTTTTGCTTAAATGCATGCGACTTAAGCTTTTTCGGAAGCTTCGTCGCATTTGAAACTCCTTTCAATACTTAGTTATTAGAAATAAACGCCTTTTGGGCAAAATTGGGTAAAATTGTGTTTCAACCAAAAAATCAATTTTTTGCAAAGAGGTACCCCTTTGCTAAAAAATTTACCAAAAATTTTTTTTGCTTAAATGCATGCGACTTAAGCTTTTTCGGAAGCTTCGTCGCATTTGAAACTCCTTTCAATACTTAGTTATAAGGAATAAACGCCTTTTGGGTAAAATTGTGTTTCAACCAAAAAATCGATTTTTTGCAAAGAGGTACCCCTTTGCTAAAAAATTTACCAAAAATTTTTTTTGCTTAAATGCATGCGACTTAAGCTTTTTCGGAAGCTTCGTCGCATTTGAAACTCCTTTCAATACTTAGTTATAAGGAATAAACGCCTTTTGGGCAAAATTGGGTAAAATTGTGTTTCAACCAAAAAATCGATTTTTTGCAAAGAGGTACCCCTTTGCTAAAAAATTGAAAAAATTTTTTTTGCTTAAATGCATGCGACTTAAGCTTTTTCGAAAGCTTCGTCGCATTTGAAACTCCTTTCAATACTTAGTTATTAGAAATAAACGCCTTTTGGGCAAAATTGGATAAAATTGTGTTTCAACCAAAAAATCGATTTGTTGCAAAGAGGTACCCCTTTGCTAAAAAATTGACCAAAAAATTTTTTTGCTTAAATGCATGCGACTTAAGCTTTTTCGGAAGCTTCGTCGCATTTGAAACTCCTTTCAATACTTAGTTATTAGAAATAAACGCCTTTTGGGCAAAATTGGGTAAAATTTTGTTTCAACCAAAAAATCGATTTTTTGCAAAGAGGTACCCCTTTGCTAAAAAATTGACCAAAAATTTTTTTTGCTTAAATGCATGCGACTTAAGCTTTTTCGGAAGCTTCGTCGCATTTGAAACTCCTTTCAATACTTAGTTATTAGAAATAAACGCCTTTTGGGCAAAATTGGGTAAAATTGTGTTTCAACCAAAAAATCGATTTTTTTCAAAGAGGTACCCCTTTGCTAAAAAATTGACCAAAAAATTTTTTTGCTTAAATGCATGCGACTTAAGCTTTTTCGGAAGCTTCGTCGCATTTGAAACTCCTTTCAATACTTAGTTATTAGAAATAAACGCCTTTTGGGCAAAATTGGATAAAATTGTGTTTCAACCAAAAAATCGATTTTTTGCAAAGAGGTACCCCTTTGCTAAAAAATTGACCAAACATTTTTTTTGCTTAAATGCATGCGACTTAAGCTTTTTCGGAAGCTTCGTCGCATTTGAAACTCCTTTCAATACTTAGTTATTAGAAATAAACGCTCTTTGGGCAAAATTGGGTAAAATTGTGTTTCAACCAAAAAATCGATTTTTTGCAAAGAGGTACCCCTTTGCTAAAAAATTGACCAAAAATTTTTTTTGCTTAAATGCATGCGACTTAAGCTTTTTCGGAAGCTTCGTCGCATTTGAAACTCCTTTCAATACTTAGTTATTAGAAATAAACGCCCTTTGGGCAAAATTGGGTAAAATTGTGTTTCAACCAAAAAATCGATTTTTTGCAAAGAGGTACCCCTTTGCTAAAAAATTGACCAAAAATTTTTTTTGCTTAAATGCATGCGACTTAAGCTTTTTCGGAAGCTTCGTCGCATTTGAAACTCCTTTCAATACTTAGTTATTAGAAATAAACGCCTTTTGGGCAAAATTGGGTAAAATTGTGTTTCAACCAAAAAATCGATTTTTTGCAAAGAGGTACCCCTTTGCTAAAAAATTGACCAAAAATTTTTTTTGCTTAAATGCATGCGACTTAAGCTTTTTCGGAAGCTTCGTCGCATTTGAAACTCCTTTCAATACTTAGTGATTAGAAATAATCGCCCTTTGGGCAAAATTGGGTAAAATTGTGTTTCAACCAAAAAATCGATTTTTTGCAAAGAGGTACCCCTTTGCTAAAAAATTGACCAAAAATTTTTTTTGCTTAAATGCATGCGACTTAAGCTTTTTCGGAAGCTTCGTCGCATTTGAAACTCCTTTCAATACTTAGTTATAAGGAATAAACGCCTTTTGGGCAAAATTGGGTAAAATTGTGTTTCAACCAAAAATCGATTTTTTGCAAAGAGGTACCCCTCTGCTAAAAAATTGACCAAAAATTTTTTTTGCTTAAATGCATGCGACTTAAGCTTTTTCGGAAGCTTCGTCGCATTTGAAACTCTTTTCAATACTTAGTTATTAGAAATAAACGCCTTTTGGGCAAAATTGGGTAAAATTGTGTTTCAACCAAAAAATCGATTTTTTGCAAAGAGGTACCCCTTTGCTAAAAAATTGACCAAAAAATTTTTTTGTTTAAATGCATGCGACTTAAGCT
Source organism: Linnaemya tessellans (assembly GCA_951800035.1). Classification (NCBI taxonomy): domain Eukaryota; kingdom Metazoa; phylum Arthropoda; class Insecta; order Diptera; family Tachinidae; genus Linnaemya; species Linnaemya tessellans. The sequence goes on from OX637532.1 coordinate 142,070,247, forward strand.
TTTTCGGAAGCTTCGTCGCATTTAAAACTCCTTTCAATACTTAGTTATTAGAAATAAACGCCTTTTGGGCAAAATTGGGTAAAATTGTGTTTCAACCAAAAAATCGATTTTTTGCAAAGAGGTACCCCTTTGCTAAAAAATTGACCAAAAATTTTTTTTGCTTAAATGCATGCGACTTAAGCTTTTTCGGAAGCTTCGTCGCATTTGAAACTCCTTTCAATACTTAGTGATTAGAAATAAACGCCCTTTGGGCAAAATTGGGTAAAATTGTGTTTCAACCAAAAAATCGATTTTTTGCAAAGAGGTACCCCTTTGCTAAAAAATTGACCAAAAATTTTTTTTGCTTAAATGCATGCGACTTAAGCTTTTTCGGAAGCTTCGTCGCATTTGAAACTCCTTTCAATACTTAGTTATAAGGAATAAACGCCTTTTGGGCAAAATTGGGTAAAATTGTGTTTCAACCAAAAATCGATTTTTTGCAAAGAGGTACCCCTCTGCTAAAAAATTGACCAAAAATTTTTTTTGCTTAAATGCATGCGACTTAAGCTTTTTCGGAAGCTTCGTCGCATTTGAAACTCCTTTCAATACTTAGTTATTAGAAATAAACGCCTTTTGGGCAAAATTGGGTAAAATTGTGTTTCAACCAAAAAATCGATTTTTTGCAAAAAAATTGACCAAAAATTTTTTTTGCTTAAATGCATGCGACTTAAGCTTTTTCGGAAGCTTCGTCGCATTTGAAACTCCTTTCAATACTTAGTTATTAGAAATAAACGCCTTTTGGGCAAAATTGGGTAAAATTGTGTTTCAACCAAAAAATCGATTTTTTGCAAAGATGTACCCCTTTGCTAAAAAATTGACCAAAAATTTTTTTTGCTTAAATGCATGCGACTTAAGCTTTTTCGGAAGCTTCGTCGCATTTGAAACTCCTTTCAATACTTAGTTATTAGAAATAAACGCCCTTTGGGCAAAATTGGGTAAAATTGTGTTTCAACCAAAAAATCGATTTTTTGCAAAGAGGTACCCCTTTGCTAAAAAATTGACCAAAAAATTTTTTTGCTTAAATGCATGCGACTTAAGCTTTTTCGGAAGCTTCGTCGCATTTGAAACTCCTTTCAATACTTAGTTATTAGAAATAAACGCCTTTTGGGCAAAATTGGGTAAAATTGTGTTTCAACCAAAAAATCGATTTTTTGCAAAGAGGTACCCCTTTGCTAAAAAATTGACCAAATAATTTTTTTGCTTAAATGCATGCGACTTAAGCTTTTTCGGAAGCTTCGTCGCATTTGAAACTCCTTTCAATACTTAGTTATTAGAAATAAACGCCTTTTGGGCAAAATTGGGTAAAATTGTGTTTCAACCAAAAAATCGATTTTTTGCAAAGTGGTACCCCTTTGCTAAAAAATTGACCAAAAAATTTTTTTGCTTGAATGCATGCGACTTAAGCTTTTTCGGAAGCTTCGTCGCATTTAAAACTCCTTTCAATACTTAGTTATTAGAAATAAACGCCTTTTGGGCAAAATTGGGTAAAATTGTGTTTCAACCAAAAAATCGATTTTTTGCAAAGAGGTACCCCTTTGCTAAAAAATTGACCAAATAATTTTTTTGCTTAAATGCATGCGACTTAAGCTTTTTCGGAAGCTTCGTCGCATTTGAAACTCCTTTCAATACTTAGTTATTAGAAATAAACGCCTTTTGGGCAAAATTGGGTAAAATTGTGTTTCAACCAAAAAATCGATTTTTTGCAAAGATGTACCCCTTTGCTAAAAAATTGACCAAAAATTTTTTTTGCTTAAATGCATGCGACTTAAGCTTTTTCGGAAGCTTCGTCGCATTTGAAACTCCTTTCAATACTTAGTTATAAGGAATAAACGCCTTTTGGGCAAAATTGGGTAAAATTGTGTTTCAACCAAAAAATCGATTTTTTGCAAAGTGGTACCCCTTTGCTAAAAAATTGACCAAAAAATTTTTTTGCTTGAATGCATGCGACTTAAGCTTTTTCGGAAGCTTCGTCGCATTTAAAACTCCTTTCAATACTTAGTTATTAGAAATAAACGCCTTTTGGGCAAAATTGGGTAAAATTGTGTTTCAACCAAAAAATCGATTTTTTGCAAAGAGGTACCCCTTTGCTAAAAAATTGACCAAATAATTTTTTTGCTTAAATGCATGCGACTTAAGCTTTTTCGGAAGCTTCGTCGCATTTGAAACTCCTTTCAATACTTAGTTATTAGAAATAAACGCCTTTTGGGCAAAATTGGGTAAAATTGTGTTTCAACCAAAAAATCGATTTTTTGCAAAGTGGTACCCCTTTGCTAAAAAATTGACCAAAAAATTTTTTTGCTTGAATGCATGCGACTTAAGCTTTTTCGGAAGCTTCGTCGCATTTAAAACTCCTTTCAATACTTAGTTATTAGAAATAAACGCCTTTTGGGCAAAATTGGGTAAAATTGTGTTTCAACCAAGAAATCGATTGTTTGCAAAGAGGTACCCCTTTGCTTAAAAATTGACCATAAAATTTTTTTGCTTAAATGCATGCGACTTAAGCTTTTTCGGAAGCTTCGTCGCATTTAAAACTCCTTTCAATACTTAGTTATTAGAAATAAACGCCTTTTGGGCAAAATTGGGTAAAATTGTGTTTCAACCAAAAAATCGATTTTTTGCAAAGTGGTACCCCTTTGCTAAAAAATTGACCAAAAAATTTTTTTGCTTGAATGCATGCGACTTAAGCTTTTTCGGAAGCTTCGTCGCATTTAAAACTCCTTTCAATACTTAGTTATTAGAAATAAACGCCTTTTGGGCAAAATTGGGTAAAATTGTGTTTCAACCAAGAAATCGATTTTTTGCAAAGAGGTACCCCTTTGCTTAAAAATTGACCATAAAATTTTTTTGCTTAAATGCATGCGACTTAAGCTTTTTCGGAAGCTTCGTCGCATTTGAAACTCCTTTCAATACTTAGTTATTAGAAATAAACGCCTTTTGGGCAAAATTGGGTAAAATTGTGTTTCAACCAAAAAATCGATTTTTTGCAAAGATGTACCCCTTTGCTAAAAAATTGACCAAAAAATTTTTTTGCTTAAATGCATGCGACTTAAGCTTTTTCGGAAGCTTCGTCGCATTTGAAACTCCTTTCAATACTTAGTTATTAGAAATAAACGCCTTTTGGGCAAAATTGGGTAAAATTGTGTTTCAACCAAAAAATCGATTTTTTGCAAAGAGGTACCCCTTTGCTAAAAAATTGACCAAAAAATTTTTTTGCTAAAATGCATGCGACTTAAGCTTTTTCGGAAGCTTCGTCGCATTTGAAACTCTTTTCAATACTTAGTTATTAGAAATAAACGCCTTTTGGGCAAAATTGGGTAAAATTGTGTTTCAACCAAAAAATCGATTTTTTGCAAAGAGGTACCCCTTTGCTAAAAAATTGACCAAACATTTTTTTTGCTTAAATGCATGCGACTTAAGCTTTTTCGGAAGCTTCGTCGCATTTGAAACTCTTTTCAATACTTAGTTATTAGAAATAAACGCCTTTTGGGCAAAATTGGGTAAAATTGTGTTTCAACCAAAAAATCGATTTTTTGCAAAGAGGTACCCCTTTGCTAAAAAATTGACCAAACATTTTTTTTGCTTAAATGCATGCGACTTAAGCTTTTTCGGAAGCTTCGTCGCATTTGAAACTCTTTTCAATGCTTAGTTATTAGAAATAAACGCCTTTTGGGCAAAATTGGGTAAAATTGTGTTTCAACCAAAAAATCGATTTTTTGCAAAGAGGTACCCCTTTGCTAAAAAATTGACCAAAAATTTTTTTTGCTTAAATGCATGCGACTTAAGCTTTTTCGGAAGCTTCGTCGCATTTGAAACTCCTTTCAATACTTAGTTATAAGGAATAAACGCCTTTTGGGTAAAATTGTGTTTCAACCAAAAAATCGATTTTTTGCAAAGAGGTACCCCTTTACTAAAAAATTGGTCAAAAATTTTTTTTGCTTAAATGCATGCGACTTAAGCTTTTTCGGAAGCTTCTTCGCATTTGAAACTCCTTTCAATACTCAGTTATTAGAAATAAACGCCTTTTGGGCAAAATTGGATAAAATTGTGTTTCAACCAAAAATTTGATTTTTAGCAAAGGGGTTAGCCTTTCCTAAAAAATTGGTCAAAAATTTTTTTTGTTTAAATGCATGCGACTTAAGCTTTTTCGGAAGCTTCTTCGCATTTGAAACTCCTTTCAATACTCAGTTATTAGAAATAAACGCCTTTTGGGCAAAATTGGATAAAATTGTGTTTCAACCAAAAATTTGATTTTTAGCAAAGGGGTTAGCCTTTCCTAAAAAATTGGTCAAAAATTTTTTTTGCTTAAATGCATGCGACTTCAGCTTTTTCGGAAGCTTCTTCGCATTTGAAACTCCTTTCAATACTCAGTTATTAGAAATAAACGCCTTTTGGGCAAAATTGGATAAAATTGTGTTTCAACCAAAAATTTGATTTTTAGCAAAGGGGTTAGCCTTTCCTAAAAAATTGGTCAAAAATTTTTTTTGCTTAAATGCATGCGACTTAAGCTTTTTCGGAAGCTTCTTCGCATTTGAAACTCCTTTCAATACTCAGTTATTAGAAATAAACGCCTTTTGGGCAAAATTGGATAAAATTGTGTTTCAACCAAAAATTTGATTTTTAGCAAAGGGGGTTAGCCTTTCCTAAAAAATTGGTCAAAAATTTTTTTTGCTTAAATGCATGCGACTTAAGCTTTTTCGGAAGCTTCTTCGCATTTGAAACTCCTTTCAATACTCAGTTATTAGAAATAAACGCCTTTTGGGCAAAATTGGATAAAATTGTGTTTCAACCAAAAATTTGATTTTTAGCAAAGGGGTTAGCCTTTCCTAAAAAATTGGTCAAAAATTTTTTTTGCTTAAATGCATGCGACTTAAGCTTTTTCGGAAGCTTCTTCGCATTTGAAACTCCTTTCAATACTCAGTTATTAGAAATAAACGCCTTTTGGGCAAAATTGGATAAAATTGTGTTTCAACCAAAAATTTGATTTTTAGCAAAGGGGTTAGCCTTTCCTAAAAAATTGGTCAAAAATTTTTTTTGCTTAAATGCATGCGACTTAAGCTTTTTCGGAAGCTTCTTCGCATTTGAAACTCCTTTCAATACTCAGTTATTAGAAATAAACGCCTTTTGGGCAAAATTGGATAAAATTGTGTTTCAACCAAAAATTTGATTTTTAGCAAAGGGGTTAGCCTTTCCTAAAAAATTGGTCAAAAATTTTTTTTGCTTAAATGCATGCGACTTAAGCTTTTTCGGAAGCTTCTTCGCATTTGAAACTCCTTTCAATACTCAGTTATTAGAAATAAACGCCTTTTGGGCAAAATTGGATAAAATTGTGTTTCAACCAAAAATTTGATTTTTAGCAAAGGGGTTAGCCTTTCCTAAAAAATTGGTCAAAAATTTTTTTTGCTTAAATGCATGCGACTTAAGCTTTTTCGGAAGCTTCTTCGCATTTGAAACTCCTTTCAATACTCAGTTATTAGAAATAAACGCCTTTTGGGCAAAATTGGATAAAATTGTGTTTCAACCAAAAATTTGATTTTTAGCAAAGGGGGTTAGCCTTTCCTAAAAAATTGGTCAAAAATTTTTTTTGCTTAAATGCATGCGACTTAAGCTTTTTCGGAAGCTTCTTCGCATTTGAAACTCCTTTCAATACTCAGTTATTAGAAATAAACGCCTTTTGGGCAAAATTGGATAAAATTGTGTTTCAACCAAAAATTTGATTTTTAGCAAAGGGGTTAGCCTTTCCTAAAAAATTGGTCAAAAATTTTTTTTGCTTAAATGCATGCGACTTAAGCTTTTTCGGAAGCTTCTTCGCATTTGAAACTCCTTTCAATACTCAGTTATTAGAAATAAACGCCTTTTGGGCAAAATTGGATAAAATTGTGTTTCAACCAAAAATTTGATTTTTAGCAAAGGGGTTAGCCTTTCCTAAAAAATTGGTCAAAAATTTTTTTTGCTTAAATGCATGCGACTTAAGCTTTTTCGGAAGCTTCTTCGCATTTGAAACTCCTTTCAATACTCAGTTATTAGAAATAAACGCCTTTTGGGCAAAATTGGATAAAATTGTGTTTCAACCAAAAATTTGATTTTTAGCAAAGGGGTTAGCCTTTCCTAAAAAATTGGTCAAAAATTTTTTTTGCTTAAATGCATGCGACTTAAGCTTTTTCGGAAGCTTCTTCGCATTTGAAACTCCTTTCAATACTCAGTTATTAGAAATAAACGCCTTTTGGGCAAAATTGGATAAAATTGTGTTTCAACCAAAAATTTGATTTTTAGCAAAGGGGTTATTAGCCTTTCCTAAAAAATTGGTCAAAAATTTTTTTTGCTTAAATGCATGCGACTTAAGCTTTTTCGGAAGCTTCTTCGCATTTGAAACTCCTTTCAATACTCAGTTATTAGAAATAAACGCCTTTTGGGCAAAATTGGATAAAATTGTGTTTCAACCAAAAATTTGATTTTTAGCAAAGGGGTTAGCCTTTCCTAAAAAATTGGTCAAAAATTTTTTTTGCTTAAATGCATGCGACTTAAGCTTTTTCGGAAGCTTCTTCGCGTTTGAAACTCCTTTCAATACTCAGTTATTAGAAATAAACGCCTTTTGGGCAAAATTGGATAAAATTGTGTTTCAACCAAAAATTTGATTTTTAGCAAAGGGGTTAGCCTTTCCTAAAAAATTGGTAAAAAATTTTTTTTGCTTAAATGCATGCGACTTAAGCTTTTTCGGAAGCTTCGTCGCATTTGAAACTCCTTTCAATACTTAGTTATTAGAAATAAACGCCTTTTGGGCAAAATTGGGTAAAATTGTGTTTCAACCAAAAAATAGATTTTTTGCAAAGAGGTACCCCTTTGCTAAAAAATTGACCAAAAATTTTTTTTGCTTAAATGCATGCGACTTAAGCTTTTTCGGAAGCTTCGTCGCATTTGAAACTCCTTTCAATACTTAGTTATTAGAAATAAACGCCCTTTGGGCAAAATTGGGTAAAATTGTGTTTCAACCAAAAAATCGATTTTTTGCAAAGAGGTACCCCTTTGCTAAAAAATTGACCAAAAATTTTTTTTTGCTTAAATGCATGCGACTTAAGCTTTTTCGGAAGCTTCGTCGCATTTGAAACTCCTTTCAATACTTAGTTATTAGAAATAAACGCCTTTTGGGCAAAATTGGGTAAAATTGTGTTTCAACCAAAAATCTATTTTTTGCAAAGAGGTACCCCTCTGCTAAAAAATTGACCAAAAATTTTTTTTGCTTAAATGCATGCGACTTAAGCTTTTTCGGAAGCTTCGTCGCATTTGAAACTCCTTTCAATACTTAGTTATTAGAAATAAACGCCTTTTGGGCAAAATTGGGTAAAATTGTGTTTCAACCAAAAAATCGATTATTTGCAAAGAGGTACCCCTTTGCTAAAAAATTGACCAAAAAATTTTTTTGCTTAAATGCATGCGACTTAAGCTTTTTCGGAAGCTTCGTCGCATTTAAAACTCCTTTCAATACTTAGTTATTAGAAATAAACGCCTTTTGGGCAAAATTGGGTAAAATTGTGTTTCAACCAAAAAATCGATTTTTTGCAAAGAGGTACCCCTTTGCTAAAAAATTGACCAAAAATTTTTTTTGCTTAAATGCATGCGACTTAAGCTTTTTCGGAAGCTTCGTCGCATTTGAAACTCCTTTCAATACTTAGTTATAAGGAATAAACGCCTTTTGGGCAAAATTGGGTAAAATTGTGTTTCAACCAAAAAATCGATTTTTTGCAAAGAGGTACCCCTTTGCTAAAAAATTTACCAAAAATTTTTTTGCTTAAATGCATGCGACTTAAGCTTTTTCGGAAGCTTCGTCGCATTTGAAACTCCTTTCAATACTTAGTGATTAGAAATAAACGCCCTTTGGGCAAAATTGGGTAAAATTGTGTTTCAACCAAAAAATCGATTTTTTGCAAAGAGGTACCCCTTTGCTAAAAAATTGACCAAAAATTTTTTTTGCTTAAATGCATGCGACTTAAGCTTTTTCGGAAGCTTCGTCGCATTTGAAACTCCTTTCAATACTTAGTTATAAGGAATAAACGCCTTTTGGGCAAAATTGGGTAAAATTGTGTTTCAACCAAAAATCGATTTTTTGCAAAGAGGTACCCCTTTGCTAAAAAATTGACCAAAAATTTTTTTTGCTTAAATGCATGCGACTTAAGCTTTTTCGGAAGTTTCGTCGCATTTGAAACTCCTTTCAATACTTAGTTATTAGAAATAAACGCCTTTTGGGCAAAATTGGGTAAAATTGTGTTTCAACCAAAAAATCGATTTTTTGCAAAGAGGTACCCCTTTGCTAAAAAATTGACCAAAAAATTTTTTTGCTTAAATGCATGCGACTTAAGCTTTTTCGGAAGCTTCGTCGCATTTTAAACTCCTTTCAATACTTAGTTATTAGAAATAAACGCCTTTTGGGCAAAATTGGGTAAAATTGTGTTTCAACCAAAAAATCGATTTTTTGCAAAGAGGTACCCCTTTGCTAAAAACTTGACCAAAAAAGTTTTTTGCTTAAATGCATGCGACTTAAGCTTTTTCGGAAGCTTCGTCGCATTTGAAACTCCTTTCAATACTTAGTTATTAGAAATAAACGCCTTTTGGGCAAAATTGGGTAAAATTGTGTTTCAACCAAAAAATCGATTTTTTGCAAAGAGGTACCCCTTTGCTAAAAAATTGACCAAAAAATTTTTTTGCTTAAATGCATGCGACTTAAGCTTTTTCGGAAGCTTCGTCGCATTTGAAACTCCTTTCAATACTTAGTTATAAGGAATAAACGCCTTTTGGGCAAAATTGGGTAAAATTGTGTTTCAACCAAAAAATCGATTTTTTGCAAAGAGGTACCCCTTTGCTAAAAAATTTACCAAAAATTTTTTTGCTTAAATGCATGCGACTTAAGCTTTTTCGGAAGCTTCGTCGCATTTGAAACTCCTTTCAATACTTAGTGATTAGAAATAAACGCCCTTTGGGCAAAATTGGGTAAAATTGTGTTTCAACCAAAAAATCGATTTTTTGCAAAGAGGTACCCCTTTGCTAAAAAATTGACCAAAAATTTTTTTTGCTTAAATGCATGCGACTTAAGCTTTTTCGGAAGCTTCGTCGCATTTGAAACTCCTTTCAATACTTAGTTATAAGGAATAAACGCCTTTTGGGCAAAATTGGGTAAAATTGTGTTTCAACCAAAAATCGATTTTTTGCAAAGAGGTACCCCTTTGCTAAAAAATTGACCAAAAATTTTTTTTGCTTAAATGCATGCGACTTAAGCTTTTTCGGAAGCTTCGTCGCATTTGAAACTCCTTTCAATACTTAGTTATTAGAAATAAACGCCTTTTGGGCAAAATTGGGTAAAATTGTGTTTCAACCAAAAAATCGATTTTTTGCAAAGAGGTACCCCTTTGCTAAAAAATTGACCAAAAAATTTTTTTGCTTAAATGCATGCGACTTAAGCTTTTTCGGAAGCTTCGTCGCATTTTAAACTCCTTTCAATACTTAGTTATTAGAAATAAACGCCTTTTGGGCAAAATTGGGTAAAATTGTGTTTCAACCAAAAAATCGATTTTTTGCAAAGAGGTACCCCTTTGCTAAAAACTTGACCAAAAAAGTTTTTTGCTTAAATGCATGCGACTTAAGCTTTTTCGGAAGCTTCGTCGCATTTGAAACTCCTTTCAATACTTAGTTATTAGAAATAAACGCCTTTTGGGCAAAATTGGGTAAAATTGTGTTTCAACCAAAAAATCGATTTTTTGCAAAGAGGTACCCCTTTGCTAAAAAATTGACCAAAAAATTTTTTTGCTTAAATGCATGCGACTTAAGCTTTTTCGGAAGCTTCGTCGCATTTGAAACTCCTTTCAATACTTAGTTATAAGGAATAAACGCCTTTTGGGCAAAATTGGGTAAAATTGTGTTTCAACCAAAAAATCGATTTTTTGCAAAGAGGTACCCCTTTGCTAAAAAATTTACCAAAAATTTTTTTGCTTAAATGCATGCGACTTAAGCTTTTTCGGAAGCTTCGTCGCATTTGAAACTCCTTTCAATACTTAGTGATTAGAAATAAACGCCCTTTGGGCAAAATTGGGTAAAATTGTGTTTCAACCAAAAAATCGATTTTTTGCAAAGAGGTACCCCTTTGCTAAAAAATTGACCAAAAATTTTTTTTGCTTAAATGCATGCGACTTAAGCTTTTTCGGAAGCTTCGTCGCATTTGAAACTCCTTTCAATACTTAGTTATAAGGAATAAACGCCTTTTGGGCAAAATTGGGTAAAATTGTGTTTCAACCAAAAATCGATTTTTTGCAAAGAGGTACCCCTTTGCTAAAAAATTGACCAAAAATTTTTTTTGCTTAAATGCATGCGACTTAAGCTTTTTCGGAAGCTTCGTCGCATTTGAAACTCCTTTCAATACTTAGTTATTAGAAATAAACGCCTTTTGGGCAAAATTGGGTAAAATTGTGTTTCAACCAAAAAATCGATTTTTTGCAAAGAGGTACCCCTTTGCTAAAAAATTGACCAAAAAATTTTTTTGCTTAAATGCATGCGACTTAAGCTTTTTCGGAAGCTTCGTCGCATTTTAAACTCCTTTCAATACTTAGTTATTAGAAATAAACGCCTTTTGGGCAAAATTGGGTAAAATTGTGTTTCAACCAAAAAATCGATTTTTTGCAAAGAGGTACCCCTTTGCTAAAAACTTGACCAAAAAAGTTTTTTGCTTAAATGCATGCGACTTAAGCTTTTTCGGAAGCTTCGTCGCATTTGAAACTCCTTTCAATACTTAGTTATTAGAAATAAACGCCTTTTGGGCAAAATTGGGTAAAATTGTGTTTCAACCAAAAAATCGATTTTTTGCAAAGAGGTACCCCTTTGCTAAAAAATTGACCAAAAAATTTTTTTGCTTAAATGCATGCGACTTAAGCTTTTTCGGAAGCTTCGTCGCATTTAAAACTCCTTTCAATACTTAGTTATTAGAAATAAACGCCTTTTGGGCAAAATTGGGTAAAATTGTGTTTCAACCAAAAAATCGATTTTTTGCAAAGAGGTACCCCTTTGCTAAAAAATTGACCAAAAATTTTTTTTGCTTAAATGCATGCGACTTAAGCTTTTTCGGAAGCTTCGTCGCATTTGAAACTCCTTTCAATACTTAGTTATTAGAAATAAACGCCTTTTGGGCAAACTTGGGTAAAATTGTGTTTCAACCAAAAAATCGATTTTTTGCAAAGAGGTACCCCCTTTGCTAAAAAATTGACCAAACATTTTTTTGCTTAAATGCATGCGACTTAAGCTTTTTCGGAAGCTTCGTCGCATTTGAAACTCCTTTCAATACTTAGTTATTAGAAATAAACGCCTTTTGGGCAAAATTGGGTAAAATTGTGTTTCAACCAAAAAATCGATTTTTTGCAAAGAGGTACCCCTTTGCTAAAAAATTCACCAAACATTTTTTTTGCTTAAATGCATGCGACTTAAGCTTTTTCGGAAGCTTCGTCGCATTTAAAACTCCTTTCAATACTTAGTTATTAGAAATAAACGCCTTTTGGGCAAAATTGGGTAAAATTGTGTTTCAACCAAAAAATCGATTTTTTGCAAAGAGGTACCCCTTTGCTAAAAAATTGACCAAAAATTTTTTTTGCTTAAATGCATGCGACTTAAGCTTTTTCGGAAGCTTCGTCGCATTTGAAACTCCTTTCAATACTTAGTTATAAGGAATAAACGCCTTTTGGGCAAAATTGGGTAAAATTGTGTTTCAACCAAAAAATCGATTTTTTGCAAAGAGGTACCCCTTTGCTAAAAAATTGACCAAAAATTTTTTTTGCTTAAATGCACGCGACTTAAGCTTTTTCTGAAGCTTCGTCGCATTTGAAATTCCTTTCAATACTTAGTTATTAGAAATAAACGCCTTTTGGGCAAAATTGGGTAAAATTGTGTTTCAACCAAAAAATCGATTTTTTGCAAAGAGATACCCCTTTGCTAAAAAATTGACCAAAAAATTTTTTTGCTTAAATGCATGCGACTTAAGCTTTTTCGGAAGCTTCGTCGCATTTGAAACTCCTTTCAATACTTAGTTATTAGAAATAAACGCCTTTTGGGCAAAATTGGGTAAAATTGTGTTTCAACCAAAAAATCGATTTTTTGCAAAGAGGTACCCCTTTGCTAAAAAATTTACCAAAAATTTTTTTTGCTTAAATGCATGCGACTTAAGCTTTTTCGGAAGCTTCGTCGCATTTGAAACTCCTTTCAATACTTAGTTATTAGAAATAAACGCCTTTTGGGCAAAATTGGGTAAAATTGTGTTTCAACCAAAGAGGTACCCCTTTGCTAAAAAATTGACCAAAAAATTTTTTTGCTTAAATGCATGCGACTTAAGCTTTTTCGGAAGCTTCGTCGCATTTGAAACTCCTTTCAATACTTAGTTATTAGAAATAAACGCCTTTTGGGCAAAATTGGGTAAAATTGTGTTTCAACCAAAAAATCGATTTTTTGCAAAGAGGTACCCCTTTGCTTAAAAATTGACCAAAAAATTTTTTTGCTTAAATGCATGCGACTTAAGCTTTTTCGGAAGCTTCGTCGCATTTGAAACTCCTTTCAATACTTAGTTATTAGAAATAAACGCCTTTTGGGCAAAATTGGGTAAAATTGTGTTTCAACCAAAAAATCGATTTTTTGCAAAGAGGTACCCCTTTGCTAAAAAATTGACCAAAAAATTTTTTTGCTTAAATGCATGCGACTTAAGCTTTTTCGGAAGCTTCGTCGCATTTGAAACTCCTTTCAATACTTAGTTATTAGAAATAAACGCCTTTTGGGCAAAATTGGGTAAAATTGTGTTTCAACCAAAAAATCGATTTTTTGCAAAGAGGTACCCCTTTGCTAAAAAATTGACCAAAAATTTTTTTTGCTTAAATGCATGCGACTTAAGCTTTTTCGGAAGCTTCGTCGCATTTGAAACTCCTTTCAATACTTAGTTATTAGAAATAAACGCCTTTTGGGCAAAATTGGGTAAAATTGTGTTTCAACCAAAAATTTGATTTTTAGTAAAGGGGTTAGCCTTTCCTAAAAAATTGGTCAAAAATTTTTTTTGCTTAAATGCATGCGACTTAAGCTTTTTCGGAAGCTTCTTCGCATTTGAAACTCCTTTCAATACTCAGTTATTAGAAATAAACGCCTTTTGGGCAAAATTGGGTAAAATTGTGTTTGAACCAAAAATTTGATTTTTAGCAAAGGGGTTAGCCTTTCCTAAAAAATTGGTCAAAAATTTTTTTTGCTTAAATGCATGCGACTTAAGCTTTTTCGGAAGCTTCTTCGCATTTGAAACTCCTTTCAATACTCAGTTATTAGAAATAAACGCCTTTTGGGCAAAATTGGATAAAATTGTGTTTCAACCAAAAATTTGATTTTTAGCAAAGGGGTTAGCCTTTCCTAAAAAATTGGTCAAAAATTTTTTTTGCTTAAATACATGCGACTTAAGCTTTTTCGGAAGCTTCTTCGCATTTGAAACTCCTTTCAATACTCAGTTATTAGAAATAAACGCCTTTTGGGCAAAATTGGATAAAATTGTGTTTCAACCAAAAATTTGATTTTTAGCAAAGGGGTTAGCCTTTCCTAAAAAATTGGTCAAAAATTTTTTTTGCTTAAATGCATGCGACTTAAGCTTTTTCGGAAGCTTCTTCGCATTTGAAACTCCTTTCAATACTCAGTTATTAGAAATAAACGCCTTTTGGGCAAAATTGGATAAAATTGTGTTTCAACCAAAAATTTGATTTTTAGCAAAGGGGTTAGCCTTTCCTAAAAAATTGGTCAAAAATTTTTTTTGCTTAAATGCATGCGACTTAAGCTTTTTCGGAAGCTTCTTCGCATTTGAAACTCCTTTCAATACTCAGTTATTAGAAATAAACGCCTTTTGGGCAAAATTGGATAAAATTGTGTTTCAACCAAAAATTTGATTTTTAGCAAAGGGGTTAGCCTTTCCTAAAAAATTGGTCAAAAATTTTTTTTGCTTAAATGCATGCGACTTAAGCTTTTTCGGAAGCTTCTTCGCATTTGAAACTCCTTTCAATACTCAGTTATTAGAAATAAACGTCTTTTGGGCAAAATTGGATAAAATTGTGTTTCAACCAAAAATTTGATTTTTAGCAAAGGGGTTAGTTAGCCTTTCCTAAAAAATTGGTCAAAAATTTTTTTTGCTTAAATGCATGCGACTTAAGCTTTTTCGGAAGCTTCTTCGCATTTGAAACTCCTTTCAATACTCAGTTATTAGAAATAAACGCCTTTTGGGCAAAATTGGATAAAATTGTGTTTCAACCAAAAATTTGATTTTTAGCAAAGGGGTTAGCCTTTCCTAAAAAATTGGTCAAAAATTTTTTTTGCTTAAATGCATGCGACTTAAGCTTTTTCGGAAGCTTCTTCGCATTTGAAACTCCTTTCAATACTCAGTTATTAGAAATAAACGTCTTTTGGGCAAAATTGGATAAAATTGTGTTTCAACCAAAAATTTGATTTTTAGCAAAGGGGTTAGTTAGCCTTTCCTAAAAAATTGGTCAAAAATTTTTTATGCTTAAATGCATGCGACTTAAGCTTTTTCGGAAGCTTCTTCGCATTTGAAACTCCTTTCAATACTCAGTTATTAGAAATAAACGCCTTTTGGGCAAAATTGGATAAAATTGTGTTTCAACCAAAAATTTGATTTTTAGCAAAGGGGTTAGCCTTTCCTAAAAAATTGGTCAAAAATTTTTTTGCTTAAATGCATGCGACTTAAGCTTTTTCGGAAGCTTCTTCGCATTTGAAACTCCTTTCAATACTCAGTTATTAGAAATAAACGTCTTTTGGGCAAAATTGGATAAAATTGTGTTTCAACCAAAAATTTGATTTTTAGCAAAGGGGTTAGTTAGCCTTTCCTAAAAAATTGGTCAAAAATTTTTTTTGCTTAAATGCATGCGACTTAAGCTTTTTCGGAAGCTTCTTCGCATTTGAAACTCCTTTCAATACTCAGTTATTAGAAATAAACGCCTTTTGGGCAAAATTGGATAAAATTGTGTTTCAACCAAAAATTTGATTTTTAGCAAAGGGGTTAGCCTTTCCTAAAAAATTGGTCAAAAATTTTTTTTGCTTAAATGCATGCGACTTAAGCTTTTTCGGAAGCTTCTTCGCATTTGAAACTCCTTTCAATACTCAGTTATTAGAAATAAACGCCTTTTGGGCAAAATTGGATAAAATTGTGTTTCAACCAAAAATTTGATTTTTAGCAAAGGGGTTAGCCTTTCCTAAAAAATTGGTCAAAAATTTTTTTTGCTTAAATGCATGCGACTTAAGCTTTTTCGGAAGCTTCTTCGCATTTGAAACTCCTTTCAATACTCAGTTTTTAGAAATAAACGCCTTTTGGGCAAAATTGGATAAAATTGTGTTTCAACCAAAAATTTGATTTTTAGCAAAGAGTTTCAAATGCGAAGAAGCTTCCGAAAAAGCTTAAGTCGCATGCATTTAAGCAAAAAAAATTTTTGACCAATTTTTTAGGAAAGGCTAACCCCTTTGCTAAAAATCAAATTTTTGGTTGAAACACAATTTTATCCAATTTTGCCCAAAAGGCGTTTATTTCTAATAACTGAGTATTGAAAGGAGTTTCAAATGCGAAGAAGCTTCCGAAAAAGCTTAAGTCGCATGCATTTAAGCAAAAAAAATTTTTGACCAATTTTTTAGGAAAGGCTAACCCCTTTGCTAAAAATCAAATTTTTGGTTGAAACACAATTTTATCCAATTTTGCCCAAAAGGCGTTTATTTCTAATAACTGAGTATTGAAAGGAGTTTCAAATGCGAAGAAGCTTCCGAAAAAGCTTAAGTCGCATGCATTTAAGCAAAAAAAATTTTTGACCAATTTTTTAGGAAAGGCTAACCCCTTTGCTAAAAATCAAATTTTTGGTTGAAACACAATTTTATCCAATTTTGCCCAAAAGGCGTTTATTTCTAATAACTGAGTATTGAAAGGAGTTTCAAATGCGAAGAAGCTTCCGAAAAAGCTTAAGTCGCATGCATTTAAGCAAAAAAAATTTTTGACCAATTTTTTAGGAAAGGCTAACCCCTTTGCTAAAAATCAAATTTTTGGTTGAAACACAATTTTATCCAATTTTGCCCAAAAGGCGTTTATTTCTAATAACTGAGTATTGAAAGGAGTTTCAAATGCGAAGAAGCTTCCGAAAAAGCTTAAGTCGCATGCATTTAAGCAAAAAAAATTTTTGACCAATTTTTTAGGAAAGGCTAACCCCTTTGCTAAAAATCAAATTTTTGGTTGAAACACAATTTTATCCAATTTTGCCCAAAAGGCGTTTATTTCTAATAACTGAGTATTGAAAGGAGTTTCAAATGCGAAGAAGCTTCCGAAAAAGCTTAAGTCGCATGCATTTAAGCAAAAAAAATTTTTGACCAATTTTTTAGGAAAGGCTAACTAACCCCTTTGCTAAAAATCAAATTTTTGGTTGAAACACAATTTTATCCAATTTTGCCCAAAAGGCGTTTATTTCTAATAACTGAGTATCGAAAGGAGTTTCAAATGCGAAGAAGCTTCCGAAAAAGCTTAAGTCGCATGCATTTAAGCAAAAAAAATTTTTGACCAATTTTTTAGGAAAGGCTAACTAACCCCTTTGCTAAAAATCAAATTTTTGGTTGAAACACAATTTTATCCAATTTTGCCCAAAAGGCGTTTATTTCTAATAACTGAGTATTGAAAGGAGTTTCAAATGCGAAGAAGCTTCCGAAAAAGCTTAAGTCGCATGCATTTAAGCAAAAAAAATTTTTGACCAATTTTTTAGGAAAGGCTAACCCCTTTGCTAAAAATCAAATTTTTGGTTGAAACACAATTTTATCCAATTTTGCCCAAAAGGCGTTTATTTCTAATAACTGAGTATTGAAAGGAGTTTCAAATGCGAAGAAGCTTCCGAAAAAGCTTAAGTCGCATGCATTTAAGCAAAAAAAATTTTTGACCAATTTTTTAGGAAAGGCTAACCCCTTTGCTAAAAATCAAATTTTTGGTTGAAACACAATTTTATCCAATTTTGCCCAAAAGGCGTTTATTTCTAATAACTGAGTATTGAAAGGAGTTTCAAATGCGAAGAAGCTTCCGAAAAAGCTTAAGTCGCATGCATTTAAGCAAAAAAAATTTTTGACCAATTTTTTAGGAAAGGCTAACTAACCCCTTTGCTAAAAATCAAATTTTTGGTTGAAACACAATTTTATCCAATTTTGCCCAAAAGGCGTTTATTTCTAATAACTGAGTATCGAAAGGAGTTTCAAATGCGAAGAAGCTTCCGAAAAAGCTTAAGTCGCATCCATTTAAGCAAAAAAAATTTTTGACCAATTTTTTAGGAAAGGCTAACCCCTTTGCTAAAAATCAAATTTTTGGTTGAAACACAATTTTATCCAATTTTGCCCAAAAGGCGTTTATTTCTAATAACTGAGTATTGAAAGGAGTTTCAAATGCGAAGAAGCTTCCGAAAAAGCTTAAGTCGCATGCATTTAAGCAAAAAAAATTTTTGACCAATTTTTTAGGAAAGGCTAACCCCTTTGCTAAAAATCAAATTTTTGGTTGAAACACAATTTTATCCAATTTTGCCCAAAAGGCGTTTATTTCTAATAACTGAGTATTGAAAGGAGTTTCAAATGCGAAGAAGCTTCCGAAAAAGCTTAAGTCGCATGCATTTAAGCAAAAAAAATTTTTGACCAATTTTTTAGGAAAGGCTAACCCCTTTGCTAAAAATCAAATTTTTGGTTGAAACACAATTTTATCCAATTTTGCCCAAAAGGCGTTTATTTCTAATAACTGAGTATTGAAAGGAGTTTCAAATGCGAAGAAGCTTCCGAAAAAGCTTAAGTCGCATGCATTTAAGCAAAAAAAATTTTTGACCAATTTTTTAGGAAAGGCTAACCCCTTTGCTAAAAATCAAATTTTTGGTTGAAACACAATTTTATCCAATTTTGCCCAAAAGGCGTTTATTTCTAATAACTGAGTATTGAAAGGAGTTTCAAATGCGAAGAAGCTTCCGAAAAAGCTTAAGTCGCATGCATTTAAGCAAAAAAAATTTTTGACCAATTTTTTAGGAAAGGCTAACCCCTTTGCTAAAAATCAAATTTTTGGTTGAAACACAATTTTATCCAATTTTGCCCAAAAGGCGTTTATTTCTAATAACTGAGTATTGAAAGGAGTTTCAAATGCGAAGAAGCTTCCGAAAAAGCTTAAGTCGCATGCATTTAAGCAAAAAAAATTTTTGACCAATTTTTTAGGAAAGGCTAACCCCTTTGCTAAAAATCAAATTTTTGGTTGAAACACAATTTTATCCAATTTTGCCCAAAAGGCGTTTATTTCTAATAACTGAGTATTGAAAGGAGTTTCAAATGCGAAGAAGCTTCCGAAAAAGCTTAAGTCGCATGCATTTAAGCAAAAAAAATTTTTGACCAATTTTTTAGGAAAGGCTAACTAACCCCTTTGCTAAAAATCAAATTTTTGGTTGAAACACAATTTTATCCAATTTTGCCCAAAAGGCGTTTATTTCTAATAACTGAGTATCGAAAGGAGTTTCAAATGCGAAGAAGCTTCCGAAAAAGCTTAAGTCGCATGCATTTAAGCAAAAAAAATTTTTGACCAATTTTTTAGGAAAGGCTAACTAACCCCTTTGCTAAAAATCAAATTTTTGGTTGAAACACAATTTTATCCAATTTTGCCCAAAAGGCGTTTATTTCTAATAACTGAGTATTGAAAGGAGTTTCAAATGCGAAGAAGCTTCCGAAAAAGCTTAAGTCGCATGCATTTAAGCAAAAAAAATTTTTGACCAATTTTTTAGGAAAGGCTAACCCCTTTGCTAAAAATCAAATTTTTGGTTGAAACACAATTTTATCCAATTTTGCCCAAAAGACGTTTATTTCTAATAACTGAGTATTGAAAGGAGTTTCAAATGCGAAGAAGCTTCCGAAAAAGCTTAAGTCGCATCCATTTAAGCAAAAAAAATTTTTGACCAATTTTTTAGGAAAGGCTAACCCCTTTGCTAAAAATCAAATTTTTGGTTGAAACACAATTTTATCCAATTTTGCCCAAAAGGCGTTTATTTCTAATAACTGAGTATTGAAAGGAGTTTCAAATGCGAAGAAGCTTCCGAAAAAGCTTAAGTCGCATGCATTTAAGCAAAAAAAATTTTTGACCAATTTTTTAGGAAAGGCTAACCCCTTTGCTAAAAATCAAATTTTTGGTTGAAACACAATTTTATCCAATTTTGCCCAAAAGGCGTTTATTTCTAATAACTGAGTATTGAAAGGAGTTTCAAATGCGAAGAAGCTTCCGAAAAAGCTTAAGTCGCATGCATTTAAGCAAAAAAAATTTTTGACCAATTTTTTAGGAAAGGCTAACTAACCCCTTTGCTAAAAATCAAATTTTTGGTTGAAACACAATTTTATCCAATTTTGCCCAAAAGGCGTTTATTTCTAATAACTGAGTATTGAAAGGAGTTTCAAATGCGAAGAAGCTTCCGAAAAAGCTTAAGTCGCATGCATTTAAGCAAAAAAAATTTTTGACCAATTTTTTAGGAAAGGCTAACCCCTTTGCTAAAAATCAAATTTTTGGTTGAAACACAATTTTATCCAATTTTGCCCAAAAGACGTTTATTTCTAATAACTGAGTATTGAAAGGAGTTTCAAATGCGAAGAAGCTTCCGAAAAAGCTTAAGTCGCATGCATTTAAGCAAAAAAAATTTTTGACCAATTTTTTAGGAAAGGCTAACCCCTTTGCTAAAAATCAAATTTTTGGTTGAAACACAATTTTATCCAATTTTGCCCAAAAGGCGTTTATTTCTAATAACTGAGTATTGAAAGGAGTTTCAAATGCGAAGAAGCTTCCGAAAAAGCTTAAGTCGCATGCATTTAAGCAAAAAAAATTTTTGACCAATTTTTTAGGAAAGGCTAACCCCTTTGCTAAAAATCAAATTTTTGGTTGAAACACAATTTTATCCAATTTTGCCCAAAAGGCGTTTATTTCTAATAACTGAGTATTGAAAGGAGTTTCAAATGCGAAGAAGCTTCCGAAAAAGCTTAAGTCGCATGCATTTAAGCAAAAAAAATTTTTGACCAATTTTTTAGGAAAGGCTAACCCCTTTGCTAAAAATCAAATTTTTGGTTGAAACACAATTTTATCCAATTTTGCCCAAAAGGCGTTTATTTCTAATAACTGAGTATTGAAAGGAGTTTCAAATGCGAAGAAGCTTCCGAAAAAGCTTAAGTCGCATGCATTTAAGCAAAAAAAATTTTTGACCAATTTTTTAGGAAAGGCTAACCCCTTTGCTAAAAATCAAATTTTTGGTTGAAACACAATTTTATCCAATTTTGCCCAAAAGGCGTTTATTTCTAATAACTGAGTATTGAAAGGAGTTTCAAATGCGAAGAAGCTTCCGAAAAAGCTTAAGTCGCATGCATTTAAGCAAAAAAAATTTTTGACCAATTTTTTAGGAAAGGCTAACAACCCCTTTGCTAAAAATCAAATTTTTGGTTGAAACACAATTTTATCCAATTTTGCCCAAAAGGCGTTTATTTCTAATAACTGAGTATTGAAAGGAGTTTCAAATGCGAAGAAGCTTCCGAAAAAGCTTAAGTCGCATGCATTTAAGCAAAAAAAATTTTTGACCAATTTTTTAGGAAAGGCTAACCCCTTTGCTAAAAATCAAATTTTTGGTTGAAACACAATTTTATCCAATTTTGCCCAAAAGGCGTTTATTTCTAATAACTGAGTATTGAAAGGAGTTTCAAATGCGAAGAAGCTTCCGAAAAAGCTTAAGTCGCATGCATTTAAGCAAAAAAAATTTTTGACCAATTTTTTAGGAAAGGCTAACCCCTTTGCTAAAAATCAAATTTTTGGTTGAAACACAATTTTATCCAATTTTGCCCAAAAGGCGTTTATTTCTAATAACTGAGTATTGAAAGGAGTTTCAAATGCGAAGAAGCTTCCGAAAAAGCTTAAGTCGCATGCATTTAAGCAAAAAAAATTTTTGACCAATTTTTTAGGAAAGGCTAACCCCTTTGCTAAAAATCAAATTTTTGGTTGAAACACAATTTTATCCAATTTTGCCCAAAAGGCGTTTATTTCTAATAACTGAGTATTGAAAGGAGTTTCAAATGCGAAGAAGCTTCCGAAAAAGCTTAAGTCGCATGCATTTAAGCAAAAAAAATTTTTGACCAATTTTTTAGGAAAGGCTAACCCCTTTGCTAAAAATCAAATTTTTGGTTGAAACACAATTTTATCCAATTTTGCCCAAAAGGCGTTTATTTCTAATAACTGAGTATTGAAAGGAGTTTCAAATGCGAAGAAGCTTCCGAAAAAGCTTAAGTCGCATGCATTTAAGCAAAAAAAATTTTTGACCAATTTTTTAGGAAAGGCTAACCCCTTTGCTAAAAATCAAATTTTTGGTTGAAACACAATTTTATCCAATTTTGCCCAAAAGGCGTTTATTTCTAATAACTGAGTATTGAAAGGAGTTTCAAATGCGAAGAAGCTTCCGAAAAAGCTTAAGTCGCATGCATTTAAGCAAAAAAAATTTTTGACCAATTTTTTAGGAAAGGCTAACCCCTTTGCTAAAAATCAAATTTTTGGTTGAAACACAATTTTATCCAATTTTGCCCAAAAGGCGTTTATTTCTAATAACTGAGTATTGAAAGGAGTTTCAAATGCGAAGAAGCTTCCGAAAAAGCTTAAGTCGCATGCATTTAAGCAAAAAAAATTTTTGACCAATTTTTTAGGAAAGGCTAACCCCTTTGCTAAAAATCAAATTTTTGGTTGAAACACAATTTTATCCAATTTTGCCCAAAAGGCGTTTATTTCTAATAACTGAGTATTGAAAGGAGTTTCAAATGCGAAGAAGCTTCCGAAAAAGCTTAAGTCGCATGCATTTAAGCAAAAAAAATTTTTGACCAATTTTTTAGGAAAGGCTAACCCCTTTGCTAAAAATCAAATTTTTGGTTGAAACACAATTTTATCCAATTTTGCCCAAAAGGCGTTTATTTCTAATAACTGAGTATTGAAAGGAGTTTCAAATGCGAAGAAGCTTCCGAAAAAGCTTAAGTCGCATGCATTTAAGCAAAAAAAATTTTTGACCAATTTTTTAGGAAAGGCTAACCCCTTTGCTAAAAATCAAATTTTTGGTTGAAACACAATTTTATCCAATTTTGCCCAAAAGGCGTTTATTTCTAATAACTGAGTATTGAAAGGAGTTTCAAATGCGAAGAAGCTTCCGAAAAAGCTTAAGTCGCATGCATTTAAGCAAAAAAAATTGTTGACCAATTTTTTAGGAAAGGCTAACCCCTTTGCTAAAAATCAAATTTTTGGTTGAAACACAATTTTATCCAATTTTGCCCAAAAGGCGTTTATTTCTAATAACTGAGTATTGAAAGGAGTTTCAAATGCGAAGAAGCTTCCGAAAAAGCTTAAGTCGCATGCATTTAAGCAAAAAAAATTTTTGACCAATTTTTTAGGAAAGGCTAACCCCTTTGCTAAAAATCAAATTTTTGGTTGAAACACAATTTTATCCAATTTTGCCCAAAAGGCGTTTATTTCTAATAACTGAGTATTGAAAGGAGTTTCAAATGCGAAGAAGCTTCCGAAAAAGCTTAAGTCGCATGCATTTAAGCAAAAAAAATTTTTGACCAATTTTTTAGGAAAGGCTAACCCCTTTGCTAAAAATCAAATTTTTGGTTGAAACACAATTTTATCCAATTTTGCCCAAAAGGCGTTTATTTCTAATAACTGAGTATTGAAAGGAGTTTCAAATGCGAAGAAGCTTCCGAAAAAGCTTAAGTCGCATGCATTTAAGCAAAAAAAATTTTTGACCAATTTTTTAGGAAAGGCTAACCCCTTTGCTAAAAATCAAATTTTTGGTTGAAACACAATTTTATCCAATTTTGCCCAAAAGGCGTTTATTTCTAATAACTGAGTATTGAAAGGAGTTTCAAATGCGAAGAAGCTTCCGAAAAAGCTTAAGTCGCATGCATTTAAGCAAAAAAAATTTTTGACCAATTTTTTAGGAAAGGCTAACCCCTTTGCTAAAAATCAAATTTTTGGTTGAAACACAATTTTATCCAATTTTGCCCAAAAGGCGTTTATTTCTAATAACTGAGTATTGAAAGGAGTTTCAAATGCGAAGAAGCTTCCGAAAAAGCTTAAGTCGCATGCATTTAAGCAAAAAAAATTTTTGACCAATTTTTTAGGAAAGGCTAACCCCTTTGCTAAAAATCAAATTTTTGGTTGAAACACAATTTTATCCAATTTTGCCCAAAAGGCGTTTATTTCTAATAACTGAGTATTGAAAGGAGTTTCAAATGCGAAGAAGCTTCCGAAAAAGCTTAAGTCGCATGCATTTAAGCAAAAAAAATTTTTGACCAATTTTTTAGGAAAGGCTAACCCCTTTGCTAAAAATCAAATTTTTGGTTGAAACACAATTTTATCCAATTTTGCCCAAAAGGCGTTTATTTCTAATAACTGAGTATTGAAAGGAGTTTCAAATGCGAAGAAGCTTCCGAAAAAGCTTAAGTCGCATGCATTTAAGCAAAAAAAATTTTTGACCAATTTTTTAGGAAAGGCTAACCCCTTTGCTAAAAATCAAATTTTTGGTTGAAACACAATTTTATCCAATTTTGCCCAAAAGGCGTTTATTTCTAATAACTGAGTATTGAAAGGAGTTTCAAATGCGAAGAAGCTTCCGAAAAAGCTTAAGTCGCATGCATTTAAGCAAAAAAAATTTTTGACCAATTTTTTAGGAAAGGCTAACCCCTTTGCTAAAAATCAAATTTTTGGTTGAAACACAATTTTATCCAATTTTGCCCAAAAGGCGTTTATTTCTAATAACTGAGTATTGAAAGGAGTTTCAAATGCGAAGAAGCTTCCGAAAAAGCTTAAGTCGCATGCATTTAAGCAAAAAAAATTTTTGACCAATTTTTTAGGAAAGGCTAACCCCTTTGCTAAAAATCAAATTTTTGGTTGAAACACAATTTTATCCAATTTTGCCCAAAAGGCGTTTATTTCTAATAACTGAGTATTGAAAGGAGTTTCAAATGCGAAGAAGCTTCCGAAAAAGCTTAAGTCGCATGCATTTAAGCAAAAAAAATTTTTGACCAATTTTTTAGGAAAGGCTAACCCCTTTGCTAAAAATCAAATTTTTGGTTGAAACACAATTTTATCCAATTTTGCCCAAAAGGCGTTTATTTCTAATAACTGAGTATTGAAAGGAGTTTCAAATGCGAAGAAGCTTCCGAAAAAGCTTAAGTCGCATGCATTTAAGCAAAAAAAATTTTTGACCAATTTTTTAGGAAAGGCTAACCCCTTTGCTAAAAATCAAATTTTTGGTTGAAACACAATTTTATCCAATTTTGCCCAAAAGGCGTTTATTTCTAATAACTGAGTATTGAAAGGAGTTTCAAATGCGAAGAAGCTTCCGAAAAAGCTTAAGTCGCATGCATTTAAGCAAAAAAAATTTTTGACCAATTTTTTAGGAAAGGCTAACCCCTTTGCTAAAAATCAAATTTTTGGTTGAAACACAATTTTATCCAATTTTGCCCAAAAGGCGTTTATTTCTAATAACTGAGTATTGAAAGGAGTTTCAAATGCGAAGAAGCTTCCGAAAAAGCTTAAGTCGCATGCATTTAAGCAAAAAAAATTTTTGACCAATTTTTTAGGAAAGGCTAACCCCTTTGCTAAAAATCAAATTTTTGGTTGAAACACAATTTTATCCAATTTTGCCCAAAAGGCGTTTATTTCTAATAACTGAGTATTGAAAGGAGTTTCAAATGCGAAGAAGCTTCCGAAAAAGCTTAAGTCGCATGCATTTAAGCAAAAAAAATTTTTGACCAATTTTTTAGGAAAGGCTAACCCCTTTGCTAAAAATCAAATTTTTGGTTGAAACACAATTTTATCCAATTTTGCCCAAAAGGCGTTTATTTCTAATAACTGAGTATTGAAAGGAGTTTCAAATGCGAAGAAGCTTCCGAAAAAGCTTAAGTCGCATGCATTTAAGCAAAAAAAATTTTTGACCAATTTTTTAGGAAAGGCTAACCCCTTTGCTAAAAATCAAATTTTTGGTTGAAACACAATTTTATCCAATTTTGCCCAAAAGGCGTTTATTTCTAATAACTGAGTATTGAAAGGAGTTTCAAATGCGAAGAAGCTTCCGAAAAAGCTTAAGTCGCATGCATTTAAGCAAAAAAAATTTTTGACCAATTTTTTAGGAAAGGCTAACCCCTTTGCTAAAAATCAAATTTTTGGTTGAAACACAATTTTATCCAATTTTGCCCAAAAGGCGTTTATTTCTAATAACTGAGTATTGAAAGGAGTTTCAAATGCGAAGAAGCTTCCGAAAAAGCTTAAGTCGCATGCATTTAAGCAAAAAAAATTTTTGACCAATTTTTTAGGAAAGGCTAACCCCTTTGCTAAAAATCAAATTTTTGGTTGAAACACAATTTTATCCAATTTTGCCCAAAAGGCGTTTATTTCTAATAACTGAGTATTGAAAGGAGTTTCAAATGCGAAGAAGCTTCCGAAAAAGCTTAAGTCGCATGCATTTAAGCAAAAAAAATTTTTGACCAATTTTTTAGGAAAGGCTAACCCCTTTGCTAAAAATCAAATTTTTGGTTGAAACACAATTTTATCCAATTTTGCCCAAAAGGCGTTTATTTCTAATAACTGAGTATTGAAAGGAGTTTCAAATGCGAAGAAGCTTCCGAAAAAGCTTAAGTCGCATGCATTTAAGCAAAAAAAATTTTTGACCAATTTTTTAGGAAAGGCTAACCCCTTTGCTAAAAATCAAATTTTTGGTTGAAACACAATTTTATCCAATTTTGCCCAAAAGGCGTTTATTTCTAATAACTGAGTATTGAAAGGAGTTTCAAATGCGAAGAAGCTTCCGAAAAAGCTTAAGTCGCATGCATTTAAGCAAAAAAAATTTTTGACCAATTTTTTAGGAAAGGCTAACCCCTTTGCTAAAAATCAAATTTTTGGTTGAAACACAATTTTATCCAATTTTGCCCAAAAGGCGTTTATTTCTAATAACTGAGTATTGAAAGGAGTTTCAAATGCGAAGAAGCTTCCGAAAAAGCTTAAGTCGCATGCATTTAAGCAAAAAAAATTTTTGACCAATTTTTTAGGAAAGGCTAACCCCTTTGCTAAAAATCAAATTTTTGGTTGAAACACAATTTTATCCAATTTTGCCCAAAAGGCGTTTATTTCTAATAACTGAGTATTGAAAGGAGTTTCAAATGCGAAGAAGCTTCCGAAAAAGCTTAAGTCGCATGCATTTAAGCAAAAAAAATTTTTGACCAATTTTTTAGGAAAGGCTAACCCCTTTGCTAAAAATCAAATTTTTGGTTGAAACACAATTTTATCCAATTTTGCCCAAAAGGCGTTTATTTCTAATAACTGAGTATTGAAAGGAGTTTCAAATGCGAAGAAGCTTCCGAAAAAGCTTAAGTCGCATGCATTTAAGCAAAAAAAATTTTTGACCAATTTTTTAGGAAAGGCTAACCCCTTTGCTAAAAATCAAATTTTTGGTTGAAACACAATTTTATCCAATTTTGCCCAAAAGGCGTTTATTTCTAATAACTGAGTATTGAAAGGAGTTTCAAATGCGAAGAAGCTTCCGAAAAAGCTTAAGTCGCATGCATTTAAGCAAAAAAAATTTTTGACCAATTTTTTAGGAAAGGCTAACCCCTTTGCTAAAAATCAAATTTTTGGTTGAAACACAATTTTATCCAATTTTGCCCAAAAGGCGTTTATTTCTAATAACTGAGTATTGAAAGGAGTTTCAAATGCGAAGAAGCTTCCGAAAAAGCTTAAGTCGCATGCATTTAAGCAAAAAAAATTTTTGACCAATTTTTTAGGAAAGGCTAACCCCTTTGCTAAAAATCAAATTTTTGGTTGAAACACAATTTTATCCAATTTTGCCCAAAAGGCGTTTATTTCTAATAACTGAGTATTGAAAGGAGTTTCAAATGCGAAGAAGCTTCCGAAAAAGCTTAAGTCGCATGCATTTAAGCAAAAAAAATTTTTGACCAATTTTTTAGGAAAGGCTAACCCCTTTGCTAAAAATCAAATTTTTGGTTGAAACACAATTTTATCCAATTTTGCCCAAAAGGCGTTTATTTCTAATAACTGAGTATTGAAAGGAGTTTCAAATGCGAAGAAGCTTCCGAAAAAGCTTAAGTCGCATGCATTTAAGCAAAAAAAATTTTTGACCAATTTTTTAGGAAAGGCTAACCCCTTTGCTAAAAATCAAATTTTTGGTTGAAACACAATTTTATCCAATTTTGCCCAAAAGGCGTTTATTTCTAATAACTGAGTATTGAAAGGAGTTTCAAATGCGAAGAAGCTTCCGAAAAAGCTTAAGTCGCATGCATTTAAGCAAAAAAAATTTTTGACCAATTTTTTAGGAAAGGCTAACCCCTTTGCTAAAAATCAAATTTTTGGTTGAAACACAATTTTATCCAATTTTGCCCAAAAGGCGTTTATTTCTAATAACTGAGTATTGAAAGGAGTTTCAAATGCGAAGAAGCTTCCGAAAAAGCTTAAGTCGCATGCATTTAAGCAAAAAAAATTTTTGACCAATTTTTTAGGAAAGGCTAACCCCTTTGCTAAAAATCAAATTTTTGGTTGAAACACAATTTTATCCAATTTTGCCCAAAAGGCGTTTATTTCTAATAACTGAGTATTGAAAGGAGTTTCAAATGCGAAGAAGCTTCCGAAAAAGCTTAAGTCGCATGCATTTAAGCAAAAAAAATTTTTGACCAATTTTTTAGGAAAGGCTAACCCCTTTGCTAAAAATCAAATTTTTGGTTGAAACACAATTTTATCCAATTTTGCCCAAAAGGCGTTTATTTCTAATAACTGAGTATTGAAAGGAGTTTCAAATGCGAAGAAGCTTCCGAAAAAGCTTAAGTCGCATGCATTTAAGCAAAAAAAATTTTTGACCAATTTTTTAGGAAAGGCTAACCCCTTTGCTAAAAATCAAATTTTTGGTTGAAACACAATTTTATCCAATTTTGCCCAAAAGGCGTTTATTTCTAATAACTGAGTATTGAAAGGAGTTTCAAATGCGAAGAAGCTTCCGAAAAAGCTTAAGTCGCATGCATTTAAGCAAAAAAAATTTTTGACCAATTTTTTAGGAAAGGCTAACCCCTTTGCTAAAAATCAAATTTTTGGTTGAAACACAATTTTATCCAATTTTGCCCAAAAGGCGTTTATTTCTAATAACTGAGTATTGAAAGGAGTTTCAAATGCGAAGAAGCTTCCGAAAAAGCTTAAGTCGCATGCATTTAAGCAAAAAAAATTTTTGACCAATTTTTTAGGAAAGGCTAACCCCTTTGCTAAAAATCAAATTTTTGGTTGAAACACAATTTTATCCAATTTTGCCCAAAAGGCGTTTATTTCTAATAACTGAGTATTGAAAGGAGTTTCAAATGCGAAGAAGCTTCCGAAAAAGCTTAAGTCGCATGCATTTAAGCAAAAAAAATTTTTGACCAATTTTTTAGGAAAGGCTAACCCCTTTGCTAAAAATCAAATTTTTGGTTGAAACACAATTTTATCCAATTTTGCCCAAAAGGCGTTTATTTCTAATAACTGAGTATTGAAAGGAGTTTCAAATGCGAAGAAGCTTCCGAAAAAGCTTAAGTCGCATGCATTTAAGCAAAAAAAATTTTTGACCAATTTTTTAGGAAAGGCTAACCCCTTTGCTAAAAATCAAATTTTTGGTTGAAACACAATTTTATCCAATTTTGCCCAAAAGGCGTTTATTTCTAATAACTGAGTATTGAAAGGAGTTTCAAATGCGAAGAAGCTTCCGAAAAAGCTTAAGTCGCATGCATTTAAGCAAAAAAAATTTTTGACCAATTTTTTAGGAAAGGCTAACCCCTTTGCTAAAAATCAAATTTTTGGTTGAAACACAATTTTATCCAATTTTGCCCAAAAGGCGTTTATTTCTAATAACTGAGTATTGAAAGGAGTTTCAAATGCGAAGAAGCTTCCGAAAAAGCTTAAGTCGCATGCATTTAAGCAAAAAAAATTTTTGACCAATTTTTTAGGAAAGGCTAACCCCTTTGCTAAAAATCAAATTTTTGGTTGAAACACAATTTTATCCAATTTTGCCCAAAAGGCGTTTATTTCTAATAACTGAGTATTGAAAGGAGTTTCAAATGCGAAGAAGCTTCCGAAAAAGCTTAAGTCGCATGCATTTAAGCAAAAAAAATTTTTGACCAATTTTTTGCTAAAAATCAAATTTTTGGTTGAAACACAATTTTATCCAATTTTGCCCAAAAGGCGTTTATTTCTAATAACTGAGTATTGAAAGGAGTTTCAAATGCGAAGAAGCTTCCGAAAAAGCTTAAGTCGCATGCATTTAAGCAAAAAAAATTTTTGACCAATTTTTTGCTAAAAATCAAATTTTTGGTTGAAACACAATTTTATCCAATTTTGCCCAAAAGGCGTTTATTTCTAATAACTGAGTATTGAAAGGAGTTTCAAATGCGAAGAAGCTTCCGAAAAAGCTTAAGTCGCATGCATTTAAGAAAAAAAATTTTTGACCAATTTTTTAGGAAAGGCTAACCCCTTTGCTAAAAATCAAATTTTTGGTTGAAACACAATTTTATCCAATTTTGCCCAAAAGGCGTTTATTTCTAATAACTGAGTATTGAAAGGAGTTTCAAATGCGAAGAAGCTTCCGAAAAAGCTTAAGTCGCATGCATTTAAGCAAAAAAAAATTTTGACCAATTTTTTAGGAAAGGCTAACCCCTTTCCTTTTTGGTTGAAACACAATTGTATCCAATTTTGCCCAAAAGGCGTTTATTTCTAATAACTGAGTATTGAAAGGAGTTTCAAATGCGAAGAAGCTTCCGAAAAAGCTTAAGTCGCATGCATTTAAGCAAAAAAAATTTTTGACCAATTTTTTGCTAAAAATCAAATTTTTGGTTGAAACACAATTTTATCCAATTTTGCCCAAAAGGCGTTTATTTCTAATAACTGAGTATTGAAAGGAGTTTCAAATGCGAAGAAGCTTCCGAAAAAGCTTAAGTCGCATGCATTTAAGCAAAAAAAATTTTTGACCAATTTTTTAGGAAAGGCTAACCCCTTTGCTAAAAATCAAATTTTTGGTTGAAACACAATTTTATCCAATTTTGCCCAAAAGGCGTTTATTTCTAATAACTGAGTATTGAAAGGAGTTTCAAATGCGAAGAAGCTTCCGAAAAAGCTTAAGTCGCATGCATTTAAGCAAAAAAAATTTTTGACCAATTTTTTGCTAAAAATCAAATTTTTGGTTGAAACACAATTTTATCCAATTTTGCCCAAAAGGCGTTTATTTCTAATAACTGAGTATTGAAAGGAGTTTCAAATGCGAAGAAGCTTCCGAAAAAGCTTAAGTCGCATGCATTTAAGCAAAAAAAATTTTTGACCAATTTTTTAGGAAAGGCTAACCCCTTTGCTAAAAATCAAATTTTTGGTTGAAACACAATTTTATCCAATTTTGCCCAAAAGGCGTTTATTTCTAATAACTGAGTATTGAAAGGAGTTTCAAATGCGAAGAAGCTTCCGAAAAAGCTTAAGTCGCATGCATTTAAGAAAAAAAATTTTTGACCAATTTTTTAGGAAAGGCTAACCCCTTTGCTAAAAATCAAATTTTTGGTTGAAACACAATTTTATCCAATTTTGCCCAAAAGGCGTTTATTTCTAATAACTGAGTATTGAAAGGAGTTTCAAATGCGAAGAAGCTTCCGAAAAAGCTTAAGTCGCATGCATTTAAGCAAAAAAAAATTTTGACCAATTTTTTAGGAAAGGCTAACCCCTTTCCTTTTTGGTTGAAACACAATTGTATCCAATTTTGCCCAAAAGGCGTTTATTTCTAATAACTGAGTATTGAAAGGAGTTTCAAATGCGAAGAAGCTTCCGAAAAAGCTTAAGTCGCATGCATTTAAGCAAAAAAAATTTTTGACCAATTTTTTGCTAAAAATCAAATTTTTGGTTGAAACACAATTTTATCCAATTTTGCCCAAAAGGCGTTTATTTCTAATAACTGAGTATTGAAAGGAGTTTCAAATGCGAAGAAGCTTCCGAAAAAGCTTAAGTCGCATGCATTTAAGCAAAAAAAATTTTTGACCAATTTTTTAGGAAAGGCTAACCCCTTTGCTAAAAATCAAATTTTTGGTTGAAACACAATTTTATCCAATTTTGCCCAAAAGGCGTTTATTTCTAATAACTGAGTATTGAAAGGAGTTTCAAATGCGAAGAAGCTTCCGAAAAAGCTTAAGTCGCATGCATTTAAGCAAAAAAAATTTTTGACCAATTTTTTGCTAAAAATCAAATTTTTGGTTGAAACACAATTTTATCCAATTTTGCCCAAAAGGCGTTTATTTCTAATAACTGAGTATTGAAAGGAGTTTCAAATGCGAAGAAGCTTCCGAAAAAGCTTAAGTCGCATGCATTTAAGCAAAAAAAATTTTTGACCAATTTTTTAGGAAAGGCTAACCCCTTTGCTAAAAATCAAATTTTTGGTTGAAACACAATTTTATCCAATTTTGCCCAAAAGGCGTTTATTTCTAATAACTGAGTATTGAAAGGAGTTTCAAATGCGAAGAAGCTTCCGAAAAAGCTTAAGTCGCATGCATTTAAGCAAAAAAAATTTTTGACCAATTTTTTAGGAAAGGCTAACCCCTTTGCTAAAAATCAAATTTTTGGTTGAAACACAATTTTATCCAATTTTGCCCAAAAGGCGTTTATTTCTAATAACTGAGTATTGAAAGGAGTTTCAAATGCGAAGAAGCTTCCGAAAAAGCTTAAGTCGCATGCATTTAAGCAAAAAAAATTTTTGACCAATTTTTTGCTAAAAATCAAATTTTTGGTTGAAACACAATTTTATCCAATTTTGCCCAAAAGGCGTTTATTTCTAATAACTGAGTATTGAAAGGAGTTTCAAATGCGAAGAAGCTTCCGAAAAAGCTTAAGTCGCATGCATTTAAGCAAAAAAAATTTTTGACCAATTTTTTGCTAAAAATCAAATTTTTGGTTGAAACACAATTTTATCCAATTTTGCCCAAAAGGCGTTTATTTCTAATAACTGAGTATTGAAAGGAGTTTCAAATGCGAAGAAGCTTCCGAAAAAGCTTAAGTCGCATGCATTTAAGAAAAAAAATTTTTGACCAATTTTTTAGGAAAGGCTAACCCCTTTGCTAAAAATCAAATTTTTGGTTGAAACACAATTTTATCCAATTTTGCCCAAAAGGCGTTTATTTCTAATAACTGAGTATTGAAAGGAGTTTCAAATGCGAAGAAGCTTCCGAAAAAGCTTAAGTCGCATGCATTTAAGAAAAAAAATTTTTGACCAATTTTTTAGGAAAGGCTAACCCCTTTGCTAAAAATCAAATTTTTGGTTGAAACATAATTTTATCCAATTTTGCCCAAAAGGCGTTTATTTCTAATAACTGAGTATTGAAAGGAGTTTCAAATGCGAAGAAGCTTCCGAAAAAGCTTAAGTCGCATGCATTTAAGCAAAAAAAAATTTTGACCAATTTTTTAGGAAAGGCTAACCCCTTTCCTTTTTGGTTGAAACACAATTTTATCCAATTTTGCCCAAAAGGCGTTTATTTCTAATAACTGAGTATTGAAAGGAGTTTCAAATGCGAAGAAGCTTCCGAAAAAGCTTAAGTCGCATGCATTTAAGCAAAAAAAATTTTTGACCAATTTTTTAGGAAAGGCTAACCCCTTTGCTAAAAATCAAATTTTTGGTTGAAACACAATTTTATCCAATTTTGCCCAAAAGGCGTTTATTTCTAATAACTGAGTATTGAAAGGAGTTTCAAATGCGAAGAAGCTTCCGAAAAAGCTTAAGTCGCATGCATTTAAGCAAAAAAAATTTTTGACCAATTTTTTGCTAAAAATCAAATTTTTGGTTGAAACACAATTTTATCCAATTTTGCCCAAAAGGCGTTTATTTCTAATAACTGAGTATTGAAAGGAGTTTCAAATGCGAAGAAGCTTCCGAAAAAGCTTAAGTCGCATGCATTTAAGCAAAAAAAATTTTTGACCAATTTTTTAGGAAAGGCTAACTAACCCCTTTGCTAAAAATCAAATTTTTGGTTGAAACACAATTTTATCCAATTTTGCCCAAAAGGCGTTTATTTCTAATAACTGAGTATTGAAAGGAGTTTCAAATGCGAAGAAGCTTCCGAAAAAGCTTAAGTCGCATGCATTTAAGCAAAAAAAATTTTTGACCAATTTTTTAGGAAAGGCTAACTAACCCCTTTGCTAAAAATCAAATTTTTGGTTGAAACACAATTTTATCCAATTTTGCCCAAAAGGCGTTTATTTCTAATAACTGAGTATTGAAAGGAGTTTCAAATGCGAAGAAGCTTCCGAAAAAGCTTAAGTCGCATGCATTTAAGCAAAAAAAATTTTTGACCAATTTTTTAGGAAAGGCTAACTAACCCCTTTGCTAAAAATCAAATTTTTGGTTGAAACACAATTTTATCCAATTTTGCCCAAAAGGCGTTTATTTCTAATAACTGAGTATTGAAAGGAGTTTCAAATGCGAAGAAGCTTCCGAAAAAGCTTAAGTCGCATGCATTTAAGCAAAAAAAATTTTTGACCAATTTTTTAGGAAAGGCTAACTAACCCCTTTGCTAAAAATCAAATTTTTGGTTGAAACACAATTTTATCCAATTTTGCCCAAAAGGCGTTTATTTCTAATAACTGAGTATTGAAAGGAGTTTCAAATGCGAAGAAGCTTCCGAAAAAGCTTAAGTCGCATGCATTTAAGCAAAAAAAATTTTTGACCAATTTTTTAGGAAAGGCTAACTAACCCCTTTGCTAAAAATCAAATTTTTGGTTGAAACACAATTTTATCCAATTTTGCCCAAAAGGCGTTTATTTCTAATAACTGAGTATTGAAAGGAGTTTCAAATGCGAAGAAGCTTCCGAAAAAGCTTAAGTCGCATGCATTTAAGCAAAAAAAATTTTTGACCAATTTTTTAGGAAAGGCTAACCCCTTTGCTAAAAATCAAATTTTTGGTTGAAACACAATTTTATCCAATTTTGCCCAAAAGGCGTTTATTTCTAATAACTGAGTATTGAAAGGAGTTTCAAATGCGAAGAAGCTTCCGAAAAAGCTTAAGTCGCATGCATTTAAGCAAAAAAAATTTTTGACCAATTTTTTAGGAAAGGCTAACTAACCCCTTTGCTAAAAATCAAATTTTTGGTTGAAACACAATTTTATCCAATTTTGCCCAAAAGGCGTTTATTTCTAATAACTGAGTATTGAAAGGAGTTTCAAATGCGAAGAAGCTTCCGAAAAAGCTTAAGTCGCATGCATTTAAGCAAAAAAAATTTTTGACCAATTTTTTAGGAAAGGCTAACTAACCCCTTTGCTAAAAATCAAATTTTTGGTTGAAACACAATTTTATCCAATTTTGCCCAAAAGGCGTTTATTTCTAATAACTGAGTATTGAAAGGAGTTTCAAATGCGAAGAAGCTTCCGAAAAAGCTTAAGTCGCATGCATTTAAGCAAAAAAAATTTTTGACCAATTTTTTAGGAAAGGCTAACTAACCCCTTTGCTAAAAATCAAATTTTTGGTTGAAACACAATTTTATCCAATTTTGCCCAAAAGGCGTTTATTTCTAATAACTGAGTATTGAAAGGAGTTTCAAATGCGAAGAAGCTTCCGAAAAAGCTTAAGTCGCATGCATTTAAGCAAAAAAAATTTTTGACCAATTTTTTAGGAAAGGCTAACTAACCCCTTTGCTAAAAATCAAATTTTTGGTTGAAACACAATTTTATCCAATTTTGCCCAAAAGGCGTTTATTTCTAATAACTGAGTATTGAAAGGAGTTTCAAATGCGAAGAAGCTTCCGAAAAAGCTTAAGTCGCATGCATTTAAGCAAAAAAAATTTTTGACCAATTTTTTAGGAAAGGCTAACCCCTTTGCTAAAAATCAAATTTTTGGTTGAAACACAATTTTATCCAATTTTGCCCAAAAGGCGTTTATTTCTAATAACTGAGTATTGAAAGGAGTTTCAAATGCGAAGAAGCTTCCGAAAAAGCTTAAGTCGCATGCATTTAAGCAAAAAAAATTTTTGACCAATTTTTTAGGAAAGGCTAACTAACCCCTTTGCTAAAAATCAAATTTTTGGTTGAAACACAATTTTATCCAATTTTGCCCAAAAGGCGTTTATTTCTAATAACTGAGTATTGAAAGGAGTTTCAAATGCGAAGAAGCTTCCGAAAAAGCTTAAGTCGCATGCATTTAAGAAAAAAAATTTTTGACCAATTTTTTAGGAAAGGCTAACCCCTTTGCTAAAAATCAAATTTTTGGTTGAAACACAATTTTATCCAATTTTGCCCAAAAGGCGTTTATTTCTAATAACTGAGTATTGAAAGGAGTTTCAAATGCGAAGAAGCTTCCGAAAAAGCTTAAGTCGCATGCATTTAAGCAAAAAAAAATTTTGACCAATTTTTTAGGAAAGGCTAACCCCTTTCCTTTTTGGTTGAAACACAATTGTATCCAATTTTGCCCAAAAGGCGTTTATTTCTAATAACTGAGTATTGAAAGGAGTTTCAAATGCGAAGAAGCTTCCGAAAAAGCTTAAGTCGCATGCATTTAAGAAAAAAAATTTTTGACCAATTTTTTAGGAAAGGCTAACCCCTTTGCTAAAAATCAAATTTTTGGTTGAAACACAATTTTATCCAATTTTGCCCAAAAGGCGTTTATTTCTAATAACTGAGTATTGAAAGGAGTTTCAAATGCGAAGAAGCTTCCGAAAAAGCTTAAGTCGCATGCATTTAAGAAAAAAAATTTTTGACCAATTTTTTAGGAAAGGCTAACCCCTTTGCTAAAAATCAAATTTTTGGTTGAAACATAATTTTATCCAATTTTGCCCAAAAGGCGTTTATTTCTAATAACTGAGTATTGAAAGGAGTTTCAAATGCGAAGAAGCTTCCGAAAAAGCTTAAGTCGCATGCATTTAAGCAAAAAAAAATTTTGACCAATTTTTTAGGAAAGGCTAACCCCTTTCCTTTTTGGTTGAAACACAATTTTATCCAATTTTGCCCAAAAGGCGTTTATTTCTAATAACTGAGTATTGAAAGGAGTTTCAAATGCGAAGAAGCTTCCGAAAAAGCTTAAGTCGCATGCATTTAAGCAAAAAAAATTTTTGACCAATTTTTTAGGAAAGGCTAACCCCTTTGCTAAAAATCAAATTTTTGGTTGAAACACAATTTTATCCAATTTTGCCCAAAAGGCGTTTATTTCTAATAACTGAGTATTGAAAGGAGTTTCAAATGCGAAGAAGCTTCCGAAAAAGCTTAAGTCGCATGCATTTAAGCAAAAAAAATTTTTGACCAATTTTTTGCTAAAAATCAAATTTTTGGTTGAAACACAATTTTATCCAATTTTGCCCAAAAGGCGTTTATTTCTAATAACTGAGTATTGAAAGGAGTTTCAAATGCGAAGAAGCTTCCGAAAAAGCTTAAGTCGCATGCATTTAAGCAAAAAAAATTTTTGACCAATTTTTTAGGAAAGGCTAACCCCTTTGCTAAAAATCAAATTTTTGGTTGAAACACAATTTTATCCAATTTTGCCCAAAAGGCGTTTATTTCTAATAACTGAGTATTGAAAGGAGTTTCAAATGCGAAGAAGCTTCCGAAAAAGCTTAAGTCGCATGCATTTAAGCAAAAAAAATTTTTGACCAATTTTTTAGGAAAGGCTAACTAACCCCTTTGCTAAAAATCAAATTTTTGGTTGAAACACAATTTTATCCAATTTTGCCCAAAAGGCGTTTATTTCTAATAACTGAGTATTGAAAGGAGTTTCAAATGCGAAGAAGCTTCCGAAAAAGCTTAAGTCGCATGCATTTAAGAAAAAAAATTTTTGACCAATTTTTTAGGAAAGGCTAACCCCTTTGCTAAAAATCAAATTTTTGGTTGAAACACAATTTTATCCAATTTTGCCCAAAAGGCGTTTATTTCTAATAACTGAGTATTGAAAGGAGTTTCAAATGCGAAGAAGCTTCCGAAAAAGCTTAAGTCGCATGCATTTAAGCAAAAAAAAATTTTGACCAATTTTTTAGGAAAGGCTAACCCCTTTCCTTTTTGGTTGAAACACAATTGTATCCAATTTTGCCCAAAAGGCGTTTATTTCTAATAACTGAGTATTGAAAGGAGTTTCAAATGCGAAGAAGCTTCCGAAAAAGCTTAAGTCGCATGCATTTAAGAAAAAAAATTTTTGACCAATTTTTTAGGAAAGGCTAACCCCTTTGCTAAAAATCAAATTTTTGGTTGAAACACAATTTTATCCAATTTTGCCCAAAAGGCGTTTATTTCTAATAACTGAGTATTGAAAGGGGTTTCAAATGCGAAGAAGCTTCCGAAAAAGCTTAAGTCGCATGCATTTAAGAAAAAAAATTTTTGACCAATTTTTTAGGAAAGGCTAACCCCTTTGCTAAAAATCAAATTTTTGGTTGAAACATAATTTTATCCAATTTTGCCCAAAAGGCGTTTATTTCTAATAACTGAGTATTGAAAGGAGTTTCAAATGCGAAGAAGCTTCCGAAAAAGCTTAAGTCGCATGCATTTAAGCAAAAAAAAATTTTGACCAATTTTTTAGGAAAGGCTAACCCCTTTCCTTTTTGGTTGAAACACAATTTTATCCAATTTTGCCCAAAAGGCGTTTATTTCTAATAACTGAGTATTGAAAGGAGTTTCAAATGCGAAGAAGCTTCCGAAAAAGCTTAAGTCGCATGCATTTAAGCAAAAAAAATTTTTGACCAATTTTTTAGGAAAGGCTAACCCCTTTGCTAAAAATCAAATTTTTGGTTGAAACACAATTTTATCCAATTTTGCCCAAAAGGCGTTTATTTCTAATAACTGAGTATTGAAAGGAGTTTCAAATGCGAAGAAGCTTCCGAAAAAGCTTAAGTCGCATGCATTTAAGCAAAAAAAATTTTTGACCAATTTTTTAGGAAAGGCTAACTAACCCCTTTGCTAAAAATCAAATTTTTGGTTGAAACACAATTTTATCCAATTTTGCCCAAAAGGCGTTTATTTCTAATAACTGAGTATTGAAAGGAGTTTCAAATGCGAAGAAGCTTCCGAAAAAGCTTAAGTCGCATGCATTTAAGAAAAAAAATTTTTGACCAATTTTTTAGGAAAGGCTAACCCCTTTGCTAAAAATCAAATTTTTGGTTGAAACACAATTTTATCCAATTTTGCCCAAAAGGCGTTTATTTCTAATAACTGAGTATTGAAAGGAGTTTCAAATGCGAAGAAGCTTCCGAAAAAGCTTAAGTCGCATGCATTTAAGCAAAAAAAATTTTTGACCAATTTTTTAGGAAAGGCTAACCCCTTTGCTAAAAATCAAATTTTTGGTTGAAACACAATTTTATCCAATTTTGCCCAAAAGGCGTTTATTTCTAATAACTGAGTATTGAAAGGAGTTTCAAATGCGAAGAAGCTTCCGAAAAAGCTTAAGTCGCATGCATTTAAGCAAAAAAATTTTTGACCAATTTTTTAGGAAAGGCTAACCCCTTTGTTTAAAAATCAAATTTTTGGTTGAAACACAATTTTATCCAATTTTGCCCAAAAGGCGTTTATTTCTAATAACTGAGTATTGAAAGGAGATTAAAATGTGACGAAGCTTCCAAAAAAGCTTAAATCGCAAGCATTTGAACGAAAAAATTTTTTGGCCAAACTTTTTGCAAAGGGGTACCTCTTTGCAAAAATCCAATTTTTGGGTGAAACACAATTTATCCCAAAACGTGTTTATTTCTAAAAAATTAGTATTGAAAGGAGTTTCCAATGTGACGAAGCTTTCAAAAAATTTTAAATTGCATGAAGTTAAGCAAAAATAATTTTTGATCACTTTTTTTTGGTAACCCTTTTCGCGAAAATCACCTTTTTGGCAGAGATAATATTTTACGCAAAACATAAATAAAAGATGCTTTTGAAAAAGTTTTAATCCCTTCAAATAAAAAAGAAATCCTTAAAATTTTTTTGGGAAGTATTACCTTTTTGCAAAAATCTATATTTTTGTGGTATTATTATTTCTAATAAAAACATTTTTGTAATTTTTTTATTAATTTTGTTTATTTATTGAAAAATTCATATTATTTAACTTAAGTAAAAGTAAACATATATTATGAAACACATCTTATTCTATAACACATCCACAGCATCATCTCAGGTATAATATATATTACTATTTCGTTATATCTAATTTTATGTAATAGTTATATGAATATTAATTTTATATACATTTGCAGATACATTATTTCGTTTGTAAGCGAAAATGGTGGCAAAAGCTTTATTTCGTTGAAGTTAAGCAAACAAAATGTACGATTCTGGTGATCCACCAGTATTTTTTGAGTATTTAAAGTTAGTTTGATATGTTTATCTCTTATATAAATACTTGTACAGAAACGACAATTATCACGTGTAAACTCATTACTTTTCATAGCCTTTTTGTTTTTGTAAATGATTCTATAGAGTAGTCAAGTGTGGTCGAAAATTAGTGTAGACATATGAAATTCTTAAACTGATAACTAAGAACGATTTAAACTTCGATCCAGTAAAAAGACAAGACATCATTGACATAACATATACAACATTAGCCCTAGTTTCACATATCCTTCGCAGACAAAGTCGCGCGTAAAAATATAATAAAATAAAAAAAACCCAACTTTAATACCAGCTCATACAAGCTGGTATGAGCGCATAAGCTTCCGCTTTTTATAATGAGCTCCACTTTTTATAATGACTTGCACTTTTCATAATGACTTGAATTTTTTATGATGAATTGCGTTTTCTATGATGACTTGCACTTTTTACGATGACTTGCATTTTTCATAATGACTTTGCATCTTTTATGATGACTTGCACTTTTTATGATGACTTGCACTTTTTATGATGACTTGCACTTTTTGTAATGACATGCACGTTTCATAATGTTTTGCACTTTTTATGATAACTTGCATATTTTATAATGACTTGCATCTTTTATGATGACTAGCACTTTTTACGATGACTTGCATTTTTCATAATGACTTGCACTTTTTATGATGACTTGCACTTTTTATGATGACTTGCACTTTTTGTAATGACATGCACGTTTCATAATGTTTTGCACTTTTTATGCTAACTTGCATTTTTTATAATGACTTGCATCTTTTATGATGACTTGCACTTTTTACGATGACTTGCATTTTTCATAATGACTTGCACTTTTTATGATGACTTGCACTTTTTATGATGACTTGCACTTTTTATTATGACTTTCATTTTTAATAATGACTTGCATCTTTTATGATGACTTGCACTTTTTATGATGACTTGCACTTTTTATAATGACTTGCACTTTTCATAACGACATGCACTTTTTATGATGACTTGCACTTTTAATAATGACTTGCACTTTTTATAATGACTTGCACTTTTTATAATGACTTGCACTTTTTAGAATGACTTGCACTTTTAATGATTATTTGCATTTGTTTCCTTACTAATATAATATATATGAAAGTAACTCTTTCTCCGTCTGTTTGTTACCTTTTCATGCTGAAACCGCTGAACCGATTTAGGTGAAATTTGGCATGGAGATATTTTGGGGTCTGAGGAATAACACAGGGTTGTTCTTGTTTTTGGAAATGATCGCATTGAGTGGACAAGGGTGGTACAAAATTTTTATAGATGCATGAAATTATTAAACTGACAAATTAGAACGTATTGAACTTTGATCTAGTAAAAATACAAGGCATCATTAACATAACATACAATTTAGCTGAAATTTCACATATACTTCGCGGACAAAGTTACGGTTAAAAGCTAGTTTCTAATAAATACGTTTTGCAAGGAGTTTTAAAAAATACATATAAATGTATATATACTATTGTTTTAATATATAGGGTAACTTTTTGCAAAAATCTGTTTGTTTAAAACGTATTTATTTTTTTTTTCATAAATAAGTTTTGAAGGCTAAAAAGATTTTGAAGAATCTTAATTTCAAGGCGTTATAAAAAAAAAATATTTTTTTTTGTTCTTTTTCATACTGGCTTAGAAAATAACGCCGTTGTCTATAAAGCAAGTATTAAACCGATTTGGACTTCTGGTATACAAATTTGAGGAGCAACTGTTTATTCTAATGCAGCAAGACTTCAGACATCTCAATCGAGTACATTTGAGCTCTTAGCAAACACACTATGGTTTATAGCCAATAAATGCATACATATTGATTACAAAACTTCAATAATAAGAGAGGAAATTAGTAATTTTGAATTAAACATATACATACAAATGTTTTGGGGATTACTTTTTTGGGCAACAATGATAAAATAAGGAAACTCTAAAGATTTGAAGAA
This sequence comes from Linnaemya tessellans, assembly GCA_951800035.1. Classification (NCBI taxonomy): domain Eukaryota; kingdom Metazoa; phylum Arthropoda; class Insecta; order Diptera; family Tachinidae; genus Linnaemya; species Linnaemya tessellans. Next base: position 142,111,657 of record OX637532.1, read on the forward strand.
CTTGATCTACATTTTATAGGTTAGCACACTTTATATACTTACTAAAAATTTCGTTATTAAGAAATCACTAAATTGTATTTTTTATTAAGTTCATTATTGTAAAACATTTAAATATATTGCAAATAAATTAAACTAAAAGAAATAAAATTTAGTTTTTTTTGAAAAGGGCACCTGTTTGCAAAAATAGATTTCTTTCCAATAAATATCTTTTGCAAGAGGTGGGTAAAGAAGCTTCTAAAAAAGTTCAAGTCGCATGCATTTAAGAAAGAAATAATTTTTGACTAGTTTTTTTTTTTGGAAAGGGGTACGTCTTTGCAAAAAATCAACTTTTTGGTTGAAACACAATTTTACCCAATTTTGCCCAAAAGGCGTTTATTTCTAATAACTAAGTATTGAAAGGAGTTTCAAATGCGACGAAGCTTCCGAAAAAGCTTAAGTCGCATGCATTTAAGCAAAAAAAATTTTTGGTCAATTTTTTAGCAAAGGGGTACCTCTTTGCAAAAAATCGATTTTTTTGGTTGAAACACAATTTTACCCAATTTTGCCCAAAAGGCGTTTATTTCTAATAACTAAGTATGGAAAGGAGTTTCAAATGCGACGAAGCTTCCGAAAAAACTTAAGTCGCATGCATTTAAGCAAAAAAAATTTTTGACCAATTTTTTTTGGAAAGGGGTACCTCTTTGCAAAAAATCGATTTTTTGGTTGAAACACAATTTTACCCAATTTTGCCCAAAAGGCGTTTATTTCTAATAACTAAGTATTGAAAGGGGTTTCAAATGCGACGAATCTTCCGAAAAAGATTAAGTCGAATGCATTTACGCAAAAAGAATTTTTGGCCAATTTTTTAGCAAAGGGGTACCTCTTTGCAAAAAATCGATTTTTTGGTTGAAACACAATTTTACCCAAAAAGTGTTTATTTCTAATAAATAAGTATTAAAAGGAGTTTGAATCGAGTTATTTATATTAACAATATTTTGTAAGGGGGAAGTGAAGACATTTTGAAAGGTTACCACATATTTATTCCATTAATGTCACGTCAAGAATTAAACTCTTCTGTACTCCTTTTTAAGAAATTGATAGCTTTTAGAAGTAGTTACTTATTGTCCTTAATGAGTAGGTACACTTGGAGAACAATTTGTTTAGTTTATATGTGTTTAGAAAAATTTTAAAACAGTACGATAAATAATAGTAAAGATGAAAAAATTGTAAAAGGAAATTTCAACAATATTTTACTTCTGCACTAAACGAACACTTTGCGATTGTAAAAATGCTACAAAAAAACATTTCAGTCATGCATCTACAAAAAAATTTTAAAAAACTAAACACAACATGATGTAACAAAAAAAGGTTTTTGAAGTTGTTCATTATTCATGAATGAGATAAGATGACTTTGTTTCTGTTTATGGGTGGGAGCAGTTGTTTGCTTGTGCTGTTGTTATGAATATTTTTGTTCATCTCCGCTGTTATTATGCTCGTAGTACACATAATGTAGTATGCATGACTGAATGCATTTCCGCATATTTTATTAACGTTTTCATGTTATAAAATGTAATACTAAAAATTTTTATTTATTCATATTTTTATTATGTTATATTTTGGAATGGAAAAGATTGAAAATTTATAAGCATATATACGCATGGTTGTATGTAGTATGTATTCACATTCTGGTCTTAAGAGTTTTAGAATTACAAAAAATTGCGATTTTGCTATAACTTTTGCAGCTCAAAATTAAGAGATTTGTCATTCGAACTCAACACATTTTCAACGTATGCACCATTTTCCGTTCTTTCCTTTTTTCTAAGTATCTAAATATCTTTGCCAAATATCTCATTGTATTGAGACTACAACATCACTCGATATTTTACAGATATATGACCACTTTATCGAATGATGAAGTCACAATATGTAAATTATGAAAGATTGTATATTGCAAGCAAATAATTATTTAGCTTTTACGAGTGGCTTTGTCCGCGAAGAATATGTGAAATTTCAGCTTATGTGTATGTTATGTCGATAATGTCTTACATTTTTACTGGATCAAAATTTAAAGCGTTCTTACTTATCAGCTTAATAATTTCATATGTCTATACAAATTTTCGAATACTCTTGACCACTCAACACGATCATTTCCAAAAACAAAAACCACCCTATATTACTTCTCGGATGTTAAACTATTTCTATGCCAAATTTCATCTAAATTGGTTTGAGCATAAAAACGTAACAGGCAGACAGAGAGACAGAGTTACTTTCATATTTATCACATAAGTAAGAAAATAAAGTGCAAATCATCATAAAAATATGCAATTCATAATGAAAAGTGCAACTCATCACAAAAAATGCAAGGCATCATAAAAAGTGCAAATCATTATGAAAAGTGCAAGTCAAGATAAAAAGTGCAAGTCAAGATAAAAAGTGCAAGTCATCAGGAAAAGTGCAAGGCATCATAAAAAGTGCAAATCATTATGAAAAGTGCAAGTCAATATAAAAAGTGCAAGTCAAGATAAAAAGTGCAAGTCATCAGGAAAATAGCAAGTCATCATAAAAAGTGCAAGTCATCATAAAAAGTGCAAGTCATTATAAAAAAGGAAAATTATCATATTGTAAAAAATGCAAGTCATCATTAAAAGTGCAAGCCTTCATAAAAAATGCAGAGGCCAAATTACCGCATTCGATATCGATCGATATTTCAATACAATTTAAATACAAACTTCGATTGATATCGAATGCGGTAATTTGCCCTCAGGTCATTATGAAAAGTGCAAGTTATCATAAAAAGTGCAAGTCATCACAAAAAACGAAAATTATCATATTGTAAAAAATACAAGTCATCATTAAAAGTGCAGGTCATTATAAAAAATTCAAGTCATCATAAAAAGTGCAAGTCATGATAAAAAATGAAAGTCATCATAAAAAGTGCAAGTCATCATAAAAAATTCCAGTTATTATGAGAAGTGCAAGTCATCATAAAAAGTGCACCTTTTGCATTTTTTATCATAAAATATGCAAGTCATTATAAAAATTTCGAGTCATAATGAAAAGTGCAAGTCGTTATTAAAAATGCAAGATATTTGAAAAGTGCGAGTCATGCACTGACATATGCCGATTTCTTTTCTGTAAAATATGTAACATTTTGTCACTTAAATATTCCACTCTTAATAAAATATTTGAATTTAATACTAACTCTTAAAAGAAATTAAAATTTCCACAGTGCTGGTTTGAAATTAATATTTTATTAAATCATACTATTCGCAATTTTTATGACTTCCGTGATTTTCTTCTGTAAGAAAAAATAGAATTTTCCAAGTAAGCAGTAAAATGGCGACAAGTAATTCTTCTAATCTTTCTCCATCTGTGGTTTTAGCATTATCCGCTCTCTTCATAATTTCGGTGCAATTCATTGCATGAATAGGGCCCGTAGATGTAAATAAAAAAATTTAGACTTAAACAAACGCATGTATGTTTTTTTTGGCAATGAATAGTTAATCATGGCTTCACATATCTGCATACATGTGTTCTTTGCAGACATGCACTATTTGTATAGGACCACAATTTAAATGCGGTTTTTGGTCATAAAAATCATATAAAATAATAATTTGACCATTAGTTGCAAAAATTAAGTTCATTTATAGCGAATTTGCAGCACAATAAAGTAATCAAATGGACGCGTAAATAAATTTATTGTTATTATTGCAACAGATGAATGGCAATCATGCAATTTTTGAGAATAGGCTTGTTTCATTGAGGACACAGGAGCAGCCAATTGTAAAAAATAAATTTCAAATATATTGATTTCTATTTAAAATTCATACGTGCAGTAGCAAGAGGAGTTTTAATTGCATGTGCTATTGAAATTGTGTATACACTTAAATTTACAAGTCATTGCGTTTCAGTGCAAAATTATTTTTTAAATAATATTAAACAAAAATGCTAAAATAATTATTCTTTCGAAATTCTTTTGGAATTTTAATTTATTTGGTTTTAATAATTCTTTCCAAAATCCGAGAGGTCACAGTTTCTTCTAAAATGTCCCCGAACTTCTTGTACATATTTGATATTAAGATGTAAAACACAAATATTTTTATAGCACTATTATTTATTTAATATTATTTATAATCATACTGTTCTTTTATGTTTACGGAAAAATGGCCAGTAAGAATTCGTTTTACAAATATGCACACTTGCCATAAATATCTACATGCAACTGCATTTGTAAATACAAGTTTGCATTTGTATGCTTAGCAATCTTGTTTATTTTTAAAATTTGTTGCTGTAAATTGCTAGTTTTCATGTATGTATATACAGACATATGTATATGCAAGTAAATGTGAGCATGAGCATGTGTGTATGCGTATACAGTTTGCTAAAAGTTATGCTCCAAATACGTTTACTAAGTAACGGATATTCTTTAAAATGCTTTTAAAATTGAACATGCAACGGAAGTTAACCATAATATAAAACTTGCTTGAAATCTATTTCAACATGTACTCGTATCTCCTTAACTATGCCAAACAAAATATTTTTTCAAAAGAGCAAAAACATGCATTCAGAGCACAGTGTTATGAAACGAGTAGGCTGAGTTCCTTTTCCAGCAAACCAGTCAGTCGTGGTACGTAATCGTATAGTAATCAAAACCACTGATTAGTCCTGTATATGCATGTGTGTGGTGTCTCGAACAAGCTGTTTGAAGAAAAGTAAATATTTGAAGAGAACAGATAACATTAAAAAGCTGATCAATTTATCAGAAATTCAAATTCATATACATACTGCACAGGACCCCTAGAACTGAAAACAATTGATTTTTCTGGAAACTTTTACAATTAATAACTTTTTCCAACAGCACCAACAGTGAACAGTTTATGGGTGAACACTGTATAGTATTTTTTCGAACAATATCAGAATAGATTATCCTACACACGACTCTTAAGCTGGATTCACCCATTGTTTCGGAACAAAAAATTTGTTCCGAAACAATTTTTTTTATATGTAGTTTGACGTCTCTCTTTTTGAGAGAGTGAGCGAAAGAGAGTTAACTTGGTTCGGAACATGAATTGGTTTAATTTTGATTTTTGTTCTGAAACATTTCAACTGTGATGCCAGCTACTTTAAATTTTTAAGGAAAGTTGAACTGAGATGCCACATCATATTATATGAACATCTATATAATACAATACAATCTTAATAAAATTAATTTTTTATTTTATTAAGATTTTTTAATTTACAATTTGTTTATTACACAATAAAATATATGAGTGTGACGCCAAGAAAACAAGCAAATTGCATTCATCTGCTACTGTGCTGCCTAATTGAAAAACTAACTCGCATCGTTTACAAAAATATCTCATATGGTACCCTTGTTTTTCCAGAACAATTGTTCGAAGTGGGTGAATCGTTTCAGAACAAACTCTCAAATAACTAAAATTGTTTCGGAACAAATTTTTTGTTCCGAAACAATGGGTGAATCCAGCTTTAGAGCTGAAAACAAATTACTTTTCCGGAAATTTTTATAATTACCTCTCCTTCAAGTCGAGTGTGGAGACTATGAGAATAAAAAAAACTGTCTAACAGATTGGTGCAAATATCGAAGCAGAAATAAAATTGGTGGCACCGTAACTTGAAATAAAACTCATTCAAAATGTGGGATGAATTTTTTTTTTAATCTCGTAGATTACAGAAAAGGTGGAATTGCACTAGCAAGAAATTTTTTCGATTTGTATATAATTCTTCAAATTTATTACTTTAAAATTTAAAAATTGTTGGTCCATTGTATGACATATAGAAAAATGAATTTAATCTAATTATTTAACTTGAAAATTAGTGCATTTTAAATTAACCCAGACTTTAATAATATGCGCGTAAAACCGTGTAATTTTAGTCTAGTTTCAAACACCAACTTGTAAAATAATAGCTTAAAAAGTTAAACTTTTAATAGTTTTATGGTTTCCACGTTATAAATGAAAGTATAAAGAAATAGATTACAACTTACAGCACTGTGCCACATGAAGCATCATTTTGCAGTATCTGCATTATGAGAAATAAGACGAATACCAAACATATGAGAATAATAACACTAACAATAACAACAACGACTACATGCACTGCTGTAAATTGAAAAGAATGCACAACGGAACAAGGAAAAAAAAGAAAGCAACATACAAAGAGAAACAGATACAGAAATCCAAATAATATAAAAGCATGTTTTGTTAAAATTTACTATAAATTCACATAACTGAAATTTTTGTTAGGAACCGTTTAAATAACCCAAAACAACACTTACCACATCCGCTTTTATAATGCAAGTAGTTTTGCTTTTAAAAGCAACATTCCACTTTTGCATCTTGTTCGTTTCCACAACAACAACAACAGCAACAACAAAAAGAAGAGGCAACAACATCTACACGCTACTCTTAACACTTCTGCACAGTTTTATTACGGACAAGAATTTGAACACTAAAAATTAATTTGGGTATGTAAAAGTATTTGGAATGCATGACTACGAGAATGTGTTGAACACGCGAGAGGAAGGAAATTAAATAGAAGAAATATAATAAAAAAAAAAATAAACCAAATCTTATTTCTTATACAAAATTCGAAATGTTTTTTCTATTAATTTTCAAAAGAAACTAGTTAAATCATGCTGTTTTCCATTTGCGTTTCAGAGTATGTAAAGAACTTGTTATTTCAAAGGTACGAGGATAAGTTAACAAATTGTGTTAGGCACTTGGAGTTTTCAGGAGCATATACGACTAAAATACTATACAATTAATATTGCTACTTACTAATATCTGCTACTTTCGCAAGAACTTGTATGTAATAATAATAGATATTCAGATTGCTGAATGCCTGTTTGTTAGTTTTTGCGGCAACATAAAAGTACACAAAATCTACAGCCAATTTCTTCCTGTTAGAATTATTCTAAGCAATAAGTGATCAGTAGACTACTATCATTTTGGATTTAACAATCATGGTGGCCATAACATTTTTTTTATAAAATCTGCTAAATAAAGATATTATTCTATATGACTCGAAATATCCAGTAGCCTTCAACTTAATTATTGTACTACAGCCAATAGTGTTTGCATGTTTTTTTAATTTCAGCATCTTGCTCCAAACCATTAAACTTGGCCACATCGCACACATAATATTTGTAAATGGTATTTTCCGAATGTTTAATTTCTATGACTCTATGCTTCAGTATGAGGTTTACTTCTCAAAGGCATTCTTCGGATTGGGATTTTTAACGAAATCGTCCTTTTTTTCCTTATTGGATCATTATTCATTCAAGAGTTGTGTATTTCTGCACTGATGAAGGCAACATACTTGCGGCTTGAAATCAAAATTTTTCATTCACTTGTGTAGGCTGGAAAGAAATTCATAAAATTAGTTCAATAAATATTTGCATCAATATAATACATGAATAATAAGTGAACTATTCAAGGTACTTCTACATTTTATACGGAGTTCAGACATTGTATACCTGAATTCAGCTTATTGCAATTAATGCCATTATTGAGTTCAATTAACCAGATAAAATTGTAATTAAGTAATTGCTCTATTAATACTTAATTGCTATAAAATTACTAATTACTGCACTGCTGAAGAGTATTTTAAAAGGCAACTCACTAAACGAAGTTACTCGAAACATAGCACCTGAAATGTAGAAAAAGTAAAAATAAATTTGTAAAATAGGCCGAGCCATGTTGAAGTAATTTAACTCCATTTCATTTTAAATTTGTCATTAAATTTATTATTAATAAGAAAATTAAAAAAAAATATCCCAGATGTGAACTTGAAGCCCTCATGAATTTGAACAATTTTTACTCAGAGTTGACATACGTTAATGGTACTGACTAAATTTGTGTACATGTGAACAGGAAGATAAATGAAGTGTACATTTGTTGAAACATAAATACAAAAAAATATATACAATTGAAAAGATCTTTCAAGTTGCAAATCGAGATCATTTCCGGTGATTTTTATATGACGTTCTCTTTTCTAACGACTTTTCCGTGAATCCGCAGTCGTGTTTTTCATATTCATTAAATCTGATTTTTTTTATATTTCATTAGCAACAAGTGGAGAGGAATCAATATTTCATTATTTCTATGGAGTTAGGAAACCCCTTTTACTGCGCCACAAAAATTGATTAATAATTAATTTTTATCAATATATTTTCTATGAAAATTTTCTTCCCCCATCTTTGCTTAAATCAATAAAATTTTTTATAAATAAGAATTCCTCTATTGGACTCAAGTTCAAATATGCAATCTATAAATTATATTTTGTATGAATTTTCATTAAATTCAAGTTATTTGTAATCAGAGTTTAATAAAAATTCATAAAAAAAATACAACTTGCAGATGGCAGATTTAAACTTGATTGAAATAAAGGAATTCTTATCTGAATAATAAAATTAATAAATCCGACAAATAAAAATGTATATGCATTTTCTATAAATAAAATGATATTTTTTTTATAAAATAAAATATAATATTTGAAATGAAATTTATTTGTTGGTGGTCAAGCAATGTCTATATGCATTTCATTGGTGCTTTACCAAATCATCAGTAGACTTTAACCACAGTTTCGATGATTTGGTAAAGCACCAACGAAATGCATATAGACATTGCTTGACCACCAACAAATAAATTTCATTTAAAATAGTATTATGACAACAATATGTGAAATAGAAATTTCATAACAATAAAATATAATAATCAAAAAAGTATACGAAAACTACAAACAACTTCCAAGTCTGTATAAGTAAAATAATTTCTTAATCAATTATCTGGATATTGTTTAAAATGACTTAATCAAAAGGCGAAAATACGCACTACAGGAGACTTTTGAAAGTGGAGAAAGAGTAGTTCCCCAAAAAAGGCACCCAAATTTTTTTGCTTCTGAAGGTATTTCTTAGAAACGAATTTTCAGTTTCTAGTCTGAATTATAATAAAAATCTGAGTATTATTTATCAAGATTAATGGATTTTCATATTTCTTCATAGAAACTCTTTCTGCACAGCATTAAAACGTCAATAGAATATTACGTGACATATTTCATTTAATAATTTTAGTAATTGCGAAAGAAAATTGTTTGGCTAGCATATCTCTTTTTTATAAAAATTCTCCTATAATTGGTAAATAGTAAAATATAGTTGCACTTGAATAGCATATGACCTTCGTATATCTGAATCGTTTAAATGTGCAACATTTTAAGCCCAAAATTATAAACAACAATGTACACATACACAAACACACACACACACTGGCACACACACACGCTCAAGGAAGATCAGCATGCTTCAAAAGCAATGAAAATATTTCCACATAATATTTATATCAGCTCGTGAAAGCCATAAAGAGGAAATTGTGCACAATATCCTTATTCCTAGTGCTCGCTCTGGTATTATTCTCATAAAATCGTTCATTCATTTATGTATTTAAATTTGTTTTATATTTTCTAGTTTCGTCACTATCTCATATGGTTGGTTGGTTGGTACGTGTGTATGTTGGCATTTACTGTGGCTGAGTGTCTATTTTATTTTTGATTGTGTACAAACAATTATTTGAACAAGTGCGAAAAAGAGTGGTGATAACACAGGGCAACAGCAAAAATATGCTCGAATAACCACTATATGCATTTGATGTATCATGGGTACCTTAGTACAAAAATTTTAAAATTTTTAAATTCTATGGGTAGATTTTTTTTTTTTTAAATTTTTTGTAAAATTGCTCTTTTTTAGACGCTTTTTCACATTATTAGTGATAACTCAAAAACGGCTAATCGGATATTATTCAAATATAATCAGAAAAATTAATATTTACATAGCCTTTAATTCGTCTATATCTTTTGCTTTAATCGGATCAACAGTTTCGGAGTTATAATAAAAAATGTAAGAAAAAAATATATTTTTTACGTAAAAATGGCAAAAATTTTTGTTTTAAAAAAATCATGAAAAATAGAAAACGGCAAAAAATGTTCAGATTCATTATTCTATTACAAAGCCACAAATAATAGCAACAAAACGAGATATCGACCACAAAAATCGACTGATTATTTTCTTATTCATCCAAAACACTTCAGCAGTACTTGGATATTGTATAGTAGTTTTAAAAGCATCTATAAAGCATAAGAAATGTATGGCAAAAGAAGTTGCTTAATTTACTTAATTGTGAATAAATTCGAAAATAATCAGTCGATTTTTATGGTCGATATCTCGTTTTGTTGCTATTATTTGTGGCTTTGTAATAGAATAATGAATCTGAACATTTTTTGCCGTTTTCTATTTTTCATGATTTTTTTAAAACAAAAATTTTTGCCATTTTTACGTAGAAAATATTTTTTTTTTCTTACATTTTTTATTATAACTCCGAAACTGTTGATCCGATTAAAGCAAAATATATAGACGGATTAAAGGCAATGTAAATCTTAATTTTTCTGATTATATTTGAATAATATCCGATTAGCCGTTTTTGAGTTATTACTAATAATGTGAAAAAGCGTCTAAAAAAAAATGCAATTTTACAAAAAAATTAAAAAAAAAAAATCTATCCATAGAATTTAAAAATTTTACCATTTTTGTACAAAGGTAGTCATGATACATCAAAATTGTATAGTGGTTTTAAAAGCATATGAAATTTTTTTTATTTTGTTGCGTTGTGTAATATTTCTTTTCAATGGATTTGAACAGTTTGTTGGGTAATTTTATTTGTTGGTTTCTTTTATTTATTTGGTGATATGCTACCACGTTGTGGGTGTATTTGTTGTGTTTGTAGTGTATGTGTATATTAATGCGAAAGTGGATATGGTAGTGATATCAAAAAATCCGAATCTGTGGCATAAGTTAAGGCAAAGATTTATTCAAAACTGATCACTTATATGTGTACTTAATTAGTTACACAACAAAACACAGATTTTTGTCTATGTTGTTTTTACGCCTAGGTGAAATCTAGTAGATTTCAACTGAAACATTTATCAAAACCTAAAAGGGGCATAAAGGGGTTTGTTTGAGTTTTTAGCCACTTTTTCAGCCTTTTTGGTTTTGTACTGATAAATCACCTACTGTTTAAATTTATATGCTTGAAATTTTTCAACTTGCATTAAGTTATAAAATATATGAACGGTAACATAAAAACTTTAATGAAATAAAATTAATTCTCTGGCAAATTATGGTGTCACGTGTCTACGAACTATTGTGAAAAAAAATCTCTTAATACTCTATTTCCAGAAATGAAATTGAATTATCAACTGAAATAAAATACTCGATTATTACTATTACATCACTGGCAGTGTACTAGTTTGTTCAACAATATTTCATTGCAGCACAAATGCTGCTCAAAGAAAATAATCACGAAAGAAACTTGAACACCTGTCGATAATGTCACGCAATGTGCTTAAATTTAATTCTGAGATATTCTCAACACTTTCACTGAATACTTTCTTTGCTTCATTATGCCATAAAATAATAGAAAATATTTATTGCGGAGTTGTTAAGCAAGTTGATTAATGAAAAGCAAAATAAATAAATTGCCACTTAGTTAGCCCTTTTTAATGTTTACTCTTTCAATGGGGGTCCATCCTCTCTGGCATGTCACTTCATTCATTTATTTTACAAAATATTCAATCTCTAGTTTGTTGTTTCATCTGTTTCAATCTACTCTGATTTCACACAACCTTTTGCAAAAAAGTTAAATTAACCTTTTTTTTATCTATGCAGAAACATAATTATGGCCGCCAGTAAATGAAACATTTGTAGAAGAAGACGTTTTTTCTTTGTGCGTCAGTAAACTCATATAAATGAAGAGTATGGAAGTTTTCCAGTTTTGTTTAAATTTAAATAAATGAGTAATTGTATAAATGTTAGAAGAATTAGAAAAAATAAAGAAACTTTCCCCAAGTTGACCCCCATTAATTATCTTTCAATTTGTAAAACTCGTTCATTGAATAAAACAAACTTTCTGTCTGTTTCGCAGTCAGTTTTCTTCAGATTTTGTGAAGGAAAGAGCAAGATAAAAAACCAATTGTATTAGGTTTGTTCGAGCTCGTGTTATGCTTCTTTTAATGTAAATTCTTAAAGCTGTTAACTGTATTTAAATAATAATGGTTTAAGCCTGCAGTCTTTTTATAAAAAAGATTTTAACATTTTTATTTTTTTTTTAATATTTCTCCTTTGGGTACATCTTATTTTTTATATCTTATATTTTTCTGAAAAAGCCACCCAAAATTGTGGCGACATATTGTAAAAAAATACAAATCTTGTATGTATTTATTTTATTTAAATAAGTGGTGACAAACACAATACTGATGATGAAAGCGTTGCGCCTTTCGAAAACAGCTGTTCTGCTCTGCTGTGTAAGTTGAATAACTAAAAACTGATGTTGACTTTCCTTTGTGCCTTAGAATATTTATCATGTCTTTCTGATTTTAAAACAATAATTTCGAACAATAAGCATTTTTTTTTTAGAGTATAAAATTTGAGGTAAAAATTTAAATTTGTAGGCACAAGGGAGTCTTTATGACCTATTTTTGGTATCTAGACACGTTCAGATTATATCGGTATGCTCACAAAAGTTATTCAGCTTTACCGTGGCTATAATTTTTTCAAATATGGTGTACGAAAAATCGGGATTTTCTAAAAGTTATGATAAAAATATTTAAAAAAAATTTTTTTTAACTGTTTTAAAAAAAACTCTAAGATAAAATACTCTTGGCTACATTTTTGTCAAACATATTTAAGCGATATTTCTAAGTGCTGATTAGCTGTTTGGCAAAAACTTATGACACCCTTCTTTTGGGCATCATGCTAATATTGGTAAACTTTGGAGGCCTATAAAAAAAAAAAAACGGTCACCAATTTGGCCAAACTGAGTATAGCGTTTTACTACAATTTGATAGTAGAATCGAACCCATATAGTCACGACCTTGCACTTTTTTCACTGTTGCACAGTGTAATTATAATCAAGAATAAAGAGAAATCGATACAGTTGTAAACTTTTATTTTTTGGTCTTTTCTACTATAATTCATTTTATTTTCTATAATTAATCACGATAAACTTCAGATATTTTTTTGTAGGATATTTTAATAGGACCTAGTCTCAGGGTATGGACCCTATATATTCAGTATATTGCGCCGGAAGTGGAAAGAAGGGGGAATTGAGAAGACAGACAAAAGAATAAAATTGTGAAGGTAGAGATTAGTTTGTAGCTGTTGTAACCCTTTAGTTCTCTGACTAATTTTTGCTAAAGGATCCACGAAAAAGACTTCTCTTGCTCTACTCTTAAGTACATGATAGTGTCAATTGCTGTCAGTTGTATTTAATGCCTAGTGCTACGCATTCGCTACTGAAAGAACCAAGACAGCCGTGCACTAATGCAGATCAGAATAATTTCACCTCGTACTCATGACTGATTCATAGTTTCATGTTAACTATTTCAGTCAACAGCACTCTCCATTCCATAGAAATCAATAAAAGATTGATTTTAAGTGATTAATTATTTCAGTCTCATGTTTACTTTAGGAGGAGAAAGAAGATATTTTTTCAAAAATTATTACTAACATTATTACATAAGCTGGCAATAAGAATTTATTTCCCCACTTTATATATTTAAAATCAGTCAGTAAAAAAAACGACTTAAATAGAATATTTCCAATATTTTCATATGAACTGATAAACTTATATCCTAATAAAATTCTACTACACTAAAGGAACGAAGAGGCCTATATGAAAAGGCAAATGTTTAAAATATGCAAAAAAGGATTGATAATATTTTTGGAATTTTTAATTTTCTGTTTCCAAATGATCCTAGAAAAGCATTTAATATTGAATATGGATGTTGTTGAACTTTCTTAAATGTTTCTTCTATTATGTCCATGTCGTTGTCGAGAATGATAAATGATTTTGGGCTGGAATCATTTTCTTGGGCTAAGCAAAAGTTAATGAAGCATGTTGTTTGTTTAGTTATGCTTTTTTAACTTTTTACTTTTTTAATTAGCTTTAATTTATTTGCGTGAAAATATTTTGTAAATACAGTATAAACAATTTTGTGAGCAATTTATGAAAGTATTTTAGATGTGCATTTAAAATTATTTAACATTTTATTATGGCTGACACACAAAAATTAATCAATTATTTTTTCCGTTCTACTATGCTAATTTGTGGTAAACGAAAATTTAGTTATTTCTTTTTTATTGATAACTAACAAATATGATAAACAATATTTTTTTCTTCCTTACACATTCCTACAGGGCGCATACAATTTTAGGTAACTGTATATATCAAATGGGCATTCACTTAAAAAAATTAATACGATTCTGTTTTTTTGTTAATTTTGGGCTTAAGTTCGAATCTGCATGACTGCAAATGATTTTTTATTATTTTATTAATAAATGAATTTGTTTAAATTCTATTTATTATTTTTTATATTAAGATTGGAATATTAAGAATATTCTGTTTTTTGCGAACTAAAAATTCTTTTCGTATGTTTTGCCTCTGCATTATAAACACATGAGTTACGTATACTAAAAGCCTTTGAAAATTCTTCGAATGGTATTTTATTAGTGAGAAATTAAAACGAAAAATATATTTATAAATATTTGAAGGTTTCAATACAAATAAAAAAAAAGTCCAAGTGTTTGTTGATCAAGTGCTTGCAATTATTTAATCCGTCAAATGTAAGTGTATCGTAAAAGTATTTAGTGTTGGTTTCTGCTTTTAGCCATAAAGTTCACAACATTCCCCTTAAACGAACTAGGACTGAAAAGGTGGCATTAATATATTATCCTTGAGCATGTTATAGTTTTAGCTTGACATTTGTTCCACTTTCAAATTGTTATTGTTGCTGCTGCATTTGCTTTTGTTGCAGTACTAAAAATGCAGAAGTGCACTTCATTTTGTTATGCACTTGATGCATTTTTATACAGTCTGTGTCTTTTTTCTGCCTTTCTGATGCTCATTTTGTGCGTATAGCAGAGAAGGTATGCTACTGAGAAAACGTGCAAAGACCTAAAAGGTTTGATGGTTTTTAAATAACATTACATTTCACTTCATTGTCGCATCATCGGAAATTGGGAGCTGTTAAAAAAATTGTTATGGACATTTGCCCAGAGCCACCAAACTATATGTCTTTTCAACCTCTGAATGCGAATCTGGGTTCTGTCTGTCTATGAAGCTAGACAATAGGAAGTAAATTGCGAAAAACTGCAGTTTTTCTTAATGTAGGAGCCAAAACGTACAACAGGTTTGAATTGAGCGCATTAAAATACAAACAACTTCATGCAGACATTTTTATATCCTCCAAAAAAGAATTGTCACCAGCGATATATACCTCTCATACCCCGTAAGGTATATTCTTGACAAGTGATGAAATCTAAGACGATCTAACAACGTCCCTCCAAACAGTCCAAATGAAAAGGGCTAGACCCTTAAAATTTTAACAGATTAGGTTAGTAAATGGGCTGAATTTGGCCAGAGGGGAAAAAATCCCTCTAAAAAAAACTAAACCAACCTCTAAAAAACAATATAATTATAATTATACTCTAAAAATTTTAAGCTTAAGGTCTCTTTATTTTAATTTAAAATATATTAATTGTCAATATTTCGTCACTCCTTTGTATGACTTCTTCAGGAAATTAAATAATTAATTTTATGAAGAAGTCACACAAAGAAGTGACGAAATATTGAAAATTAATATATTTTAAATTAATATAAAGAGAACTTAAGCTAAAAATATTAGAGTATAATTATAATTAAAAAGAGGTCAGGAAACCAGAAGAATTTTCAATATAATTATAAAATTTATTATTGTAATTTTGTTCATATATTGACTGTTGATAAATTTTTATGTCAAAGAAAGCCCTAAGTTGGAGCCAGAAAATCAGAAAAACCCATTTTTGGACTCCGTCTCCTTTGGCGGGCGTTGAAGTAACATATTACATGGAAAAGAAATATTTAACAAACTGTATTCCTTTAATATTGAATTTTTAAGCTTTTAAACAAAGGTAAGATGTTCTCTGATTTTTCCCCCCCAAGAACCTTTGTACCCTATACGACCTTATCAGAATAATTTTTTTCTACACTCAATTACCCCAAAAATTTACTTATTAAGTTTTTACGGTAAACGTGAGATGTTTCCCCTACGACCCTTCCCGGAGTGATCCTGTCAAAATAGAGTTTTAGTATGGGCACAGAAATGTCTTGGAGGAACTCTGATCTAGCGTCCCTTTTGGTGAACCTTTATGCTGATGGAAAGGTGTCTCAACCACGCAGCTCCTATTTGGATGCTATTTAAGAATATCATTCATGGAATATAACGTTTTTACATGATTCACACAGCACTACTTATTTATGAATATTATGTATAATAATAATAACAGAAATATATAAGAAATAAACAAAGCTTAAACTTAAAAAAAAAGAAATTAAATAATTCCTGTGTTATAGTCAAAGAAGTAAGTAATCATATATAACAATAAGAAATTGTGACTTAAAACTAAATGTTTTAATTTTCTAAGGGCTACAGTATTTTTGTTTCCTGCATAAATTTTCTTGGGTATACGTCCTTTTGCTGAGTATTGCCTTTACGGCTTAAAGAACATATTGTTTTAAGGCTTTTGCTTAGTGCAAAAAAATATATACAATTTTCTTTTTTTCCCTCCTTCCATACTTGTTGGTTTTTTGTCTTAAGGATACTTCGCAAAAGAGGTTCTTCATAAACAAAAATTACATTAAAAAAAAATGTATAAAAGCCAAGAGCAAGTGTACATATGCAAATTGACACATCAGGGTAAAGGACATACTTTTATTTGAATCCCTTTTTCTTTTTTTCTGCAGTAAGCCAACTTTATATGCCGGTAAGTGGATTTCAAATGTTATTAAACTTTTTTTTTCGTTTTTGTTGTTGTACAACGTTGTTTGAATAAATAAATTTATAAGCGAAACTAGGACTTTATAATAGACTTCTGAAAGACGGTTTGGCAAATATGAAGAACATACTCCTAATTGATTAATTGCATTCTTCCGGTAAGCTTTGCAATTTAAATCTCAGTGTGTGAATGTATTTTGTCACAAACGATCCCAACATGTTTTTCAAACGAAAATTTATTGAAAATCCTTAAAATTTACTCGTATACGGTAACGTACTATAACCTTTATGCATTAAACACATTCACAATAGCAGTCTACCGACTAAATGACTACAAAAATAGAAAGTATAGGAATGATAATTTACACGGAAAGTTGTTGTCAGTAATATTTTTCCATATAAACTCATTTATTCTATTTCTGTAGTCACGTAGACGGCAGCCTGCTGTTGTGAATGTGCAAGTCTTTACGAAAAGTGCAAGTCATTATGAAAAGTGGAAGTCATTGCAAAAAGTGCAAGTCATTATAAAAAGTGCAAGTCATTATAAAAAGTGCAAGTCATCGTAAAAAATGCAAGTCATCATAAAAAGTGTAAGTCATTATAAAAAGTGCAAGTCATTATAAAAAGTGCAAGTCATTGCAAAAAGTGCAAGTCATTATGAAAAGTGCAAGTGATTGTAAAAAGTGAAAGTCATTAAAAAAAAGTTCAAGTCATTATGAAAAGTGCAAGTCATTATGAAAAGTGCAAGTCTTTGTAAAAAGTGCAACCCATCATAAAAAGTGCAAGTCATTATAAAATGTGCAAGCCATTATTAAAAGTGCAAGTCATCATAAAAAGTGCAAATAATCATAAAAAGTGCAAGTCATTATCAAAAGTGAAAGTCATTCTGAAAAGTGCAAGTCATTGTAAAAAGTTATCAGTTTCATAATTTCTTAAATCTCTAGAAACTGTAGACCACCCTTGACCTCTCATAAAGTCATTGCCTAAAACAAATAAATTGTGCATCTAAAGGTTTAGCGATTTGAGCGTGAAGACGTGACAGACACACGGACAGAGTTATTTTCATATATATTGTATCAGCAAGGATTGGACACATTCTTGATTAGTGGGAAATATCCTGGACATGGTATTAAAATAAACCCCGTTTGGCAATCTTTTTCTAAGAAGGAAATTAAAAAGGTTTCCCACAACAAACAAATGTCAGTCAAAAGTCGGTGTGTGAATATTTGATTAATCAAGTTTAAGATATTAAGTCTTAAAAATTTGACATAAAATATTAATTCATAAACTCTTTGAAAGGACCTGAAACCACCGCAGCAAAAGCACCCAGATGCCAACATGTAAATGTGACTTATTATTAATACAATTTTAACATGACCAAATAATTTTGGTTATATTTTAATGCTCTATATAACCAAAACGTTTATGAGGCAAAACCCTTAAAGTTCGCTTGCAATGGCATCAAGTGTTAACAGAATGAGCTAACGAGGCATTTGGTAACATGTGTCACAAACAGCAAAGTTTGTTTTGTGGCAGTCTGAAAAATTATTATTATTTTTATGATTATTTGGTATTAACTTGACCTCAATTATTGGTGGTCATGAAATCAAATTATGACATTATTATTGCCCGCATTCTTTTTTTTTCTAGCAGATTTATGTGAGTGTTAAAGCGTGACATTGGCCATTGGACTGATTGAAGAGCAACAGACAACTTTTGGTGCTAAATTATTCCCAAGTAATAAAAGACATAAAATTATACGGTTCTCATGCAGCATCGTATTCAAAATGTATACATTTTAAATCAAATAGTACGATATTTATATACTTGCAAGGCATCAGCTGTATGCTTTCCTATTTCGCAAGCAATAAAATGAAAAAAAAAAAGATTTCCCAATTTTATATTTTTGATGCGTATTTTGTTTAAACCAAAATGTTTGCGGTTTGTATTGAATTTGTTTTTTTTATGATTTATTTATATTTTTACATAAATATATTTTCAAGAGGAGAATTTGTAGCACAGAAAATGCAATTTTCCGCACGACTGGCTTTCAGTTGATTTCGATATAGACAGAGAAAAAAAAGCCAAAAACAATTTTCCAGCGCATTTCATTACACAAAATTACGTTTTCACACAGTCATCAATATACCCAGCTTATAACCAAACTAAGTGTGTAATATTTGTTTTAAAAAAGAAATAAATAACCAACCAGTCCAAATACAGATGTGGCCAACCTGTGATAAATATATTTATACTTATCGATTTGTATTTCGCAATAATTCAAAATGTTATTAATTTGATTTAAAATCTTATACTTTGTGCCAATTTTTGCAACCCTATTGTGAAATTATTTCTCTAGCAGGGGCCTGCGTTTGCTTATTCCAGTTGTATTGTTGTAATAAGTTTTTGCGATTATATATTTTCATGTGTATTAATTTAAAACTGTACGCCCTTTTATTTCTTTTGAAATTCTCTTCTATGTAAATGAAGTAGTAATTGCATTGAAAGAGACCACCCTCAGATGTATAGCCTTTATGAAGGCCTTTTTTCTGTTTTAGCTGCCTCACTCTAATAATTGTAGCATTCAAATGAAAGTACGAATAACGTGCTAAAGCGTTTCACTGATTGTGGGTGCTGTTGGTTGAAGTAGTGGAACACGAGACTTTGAAGCGGAGTTCAACACCACGCTGAGTCATGAACATTATGTTGAATTCTTCTGATCAGAATTAGTGCATGCTTGTGTTAGTTGTTGCCAGTCTGTTTTAATGATAAAGGCCACCGAACATAATTGCCAGCGACTTACACTATCATGTACTAAAAGCAGAGTAACAGCTGCCTCCTTCTTCGGTCCTGTAGCAAGAAGTTAGCCAGTGAAATAAAGAAGTTGAAACAGCTACTAAAAGCTCTGAATCTTCTCATCTTTCTTCATCTGTCCCCTCAATACTATCCCCTCCTTTCTAGTTTCGGCGCAATGCACTGCATGTGGAGACGTCATCCCCTGAGTGCTGGTCCGAGATAAAAATAAATAAATAATTAACAATAGTTGCATGAGTAGTGAGTTTAGCCCTTAAAGGGAATATCAAGAAATATCCCCCTTGAAGTTGGGATTTCATGATACCCAATGATGAGTATTTTGGGAGCAGCGGAAGCCCTTCTGGTTCCTCCGTAGCCAACCATGGTGATCACTAAGGCCTTGTAAGTGGAAACTTTGTTTGTGGTTGAAAATTATTGAAAAAAAAAAACAATCTTTTGAAATGGGTTAGATAATTTCAAAAATACCTTTACTATCAGCTATCGGGATACATGAAGGCCTTGAACAAGTTTAACTTTATTGCTCAATCTTGCTAAGATTATGCACAAATATTGGTATCAAGCTTGTTTATTCATATTACGTTATCAGTGTAGGCGAATATGGCGATTTTTGTTTGTTTTTTTTTCTTGTAACAAGATTCGTATATGAAATAGCGCCGTACGAACTTAAGAGGTTTAGTCATTGAAATGAAAAACTAGGAAGATGTATCCTCGGCATATGTATATACGAGCACGTTATTGTATGTTCACAGGAAAACAGTCAGAGCTGTTCACATGAATATCAGCAATTATTCCAATCTAAATATGTTCATTAAATGTATGAAAAGATACAAATTTACAAATTAAATTGTTTTTCGTAAATGCAATCAACGTGTGTGGCATAAAACTCAAATATCTGTAGATGTGTTTGCATAAATAGTTTAACACGTATATACTCGTATACACACTCACTAAAATTTATGAATCTACACAAAAACGTGCCCCGAAATATAGTAGATGGTTGCAAACATTTATTGATTTTTTTTTAAAATTAATTTGCAACAATGAACTTATTTTTCATTGGGAAGTGCAAAAGTTTTTGATGGGGGTATACAACAATAATCTGGCTATTATTCTACATGATTAGCGCTAAGAAATATGGTGATTAAATAGAATTAAAATAAAAATTCAGACTTAATTTTATATTTTATTACCTTAGCCGGAACAAAATCCTATTGTCTTTTAGATTTTAGCACAAGTGCTTCGCCTCCTTCACTTAGCCGATGACGATTTATTCCCGCTAGCACTAACATTTTGCGTTGCTGTTGAATCACATCTGTAAAGAAAATGCTTTTTTATTATAACTTTCAAAATATCACTACTTTCAACTAATTATATGTTTTTTTTATCAAGCTTTAGATCAGGAGCCAAATTACCGCATTCGATATCGATCGAAATTTCTGTACAATTTAAATACAAATTTCGATCGATATCGAATGCCGTAATTTGCCCCCAGTTCTTTATAAAAGAAATTGAGATGTTTTATTATTAAACTCTTTCTTTGGCAATTTTTGCATTGAAATTTGTGAAATAACAAGGCATAAAATATTTTTTATAAATTAGACCTTAATTGAATAGAACGATATTCAAATCCATGCATTTTTGTAAAAGTTTTTAGTTCTACGGTACTAGACATGCATCATACACATTGTTTTTAAAAAAGTCTGGTGTAAGTGTCACAAAACTTTACTTGACATTGAAAGCATTAGAAACAAAAGACAATTTTGGCAAAAAAAAATATTTTTAACATAAAAAAGTATTTTTTTTTTTTTAGGAGTAGGACCAGCACTCAGGGGATGACCCCTATATATGCAATGCATTGCGCCGGAACTAAAAACGAGGGGATAGTATTGAGGGGACAGATTAGGAAAGATGAGAAGATAGACAGTTTTTTTTGTAGCTATTTCAACCTTTTACTTCGCCGGCTAATTTTTGCTACAGGGCCGACGAAGGTGGGTGCTGTTACTCTGCTTTTAGTACATGATAGTGTCAGTCGCTGCCAATTATGTTCAGTGATCAGTGACTATGCCTTCATCATTGAAACAGGCTGGCAACAACTAACACAACCACGCACTAATGCTGATCAGAAGAATTTAACACAATATTTCATGACTCAGAGCGGGCTCGAACTCACGACCCTCCGTTTCATAGTCTCGTGTTCTACTACTTCAGCCAACAGCACCCACAAAATGAACATAAAAAAGTATTTGAGTATTTATAAAATTATATATTAAAAATATAAAAATGTTTTATAGGACACGACTTAATCCTGATTAGTGCATAAAATATGAGACACACATAAACCTGTCGGAGAATGCCATAGTTTGTTTGCCTTCAAAGAAATTTAGTGGAATTAATGAATGCATAAAAACCGCAAAACACAACTTTTTACAATTTTAGAATGAACAATATTTCTTGCCTTTTTTCTTTTGTACGAACAATGACAGAAACCAAACAATAACACACCAAATAACCACTTAACCTAAAAATAAAAAGCATTGAACAAAAAAAAAGGGGAAACTAATGTTGAAATGAAAATTGTTTAATGTATTTCTTGGAAAAGAAATGAACCCAGAAGGCAGGACGCAAATAAAAGAACTGAAACAGCAAATGGCAATTGTTTGTCATTTGGCACCGCAATAATAAAAAAATAAAATAAAAAACAAGAAATATATGGCGAAAATAAAAACAGGGGAACAAACAACAAATGGTGTACATTGTTTTCGAGAAAAATTATGTAGAAAATAAAACTTATAAATACTAAAAAGAAATTGTCGCAGGCACAACAGTTTTGGAATCAATTCAAGGAAACCCAAACAGTATTTAATTTACATGTACGACTTATAATTTTAAATACAATCCAATTATATGGTACAGTTGAGCTGAATAATTTAGTTATCGAGTGGCGCACATCAAACTGCGCTTAGATTCTTTGTCATCAGATTGCTGTAATTTTTTTTACAAATAAATATATATTTTCTCAAATTTTTGTTTGAAAATTTCAATGAACATTAAATGATAATTTTTTTGTATTATTATTATTGTTATTTATTTTTTATTTTTTTGTGTGATAATAAAAACTTTTCGTGTCATCTACACAACTGTCAGAGCAGAGTTAGCCATTGTCACTGTGCACTAAGAAATTTATTATTTATTTAAAAGCATGTGCCCAAACCTTAAACACATGCCACACTCTGGCAACGGACACACACACACACACACATTTCCACATTAAGTCACAGACTCAGAAACCAACCAGAAAAAGAAATTTCGAAAAGGATGTTACTTGCAACAAGAAAAGGACTTGCCAAAAAAAGAAATCTTATATAAAAAAAAAGAAATTTTGTATAAATTCAATAACAGAAAACAACAAATTGAAAAATGAACATGGTTAACATGTTACCAAAGAAGTTGGAAAATGATAGAAAAACTGTTATAGTTTTTTGTTTCTTTTACGAGAAAATAAAATGTATAAAACCAACAGCAGAACTTTTAAAAGGGATGTTTCGTATGTCCTTCATGCACAATCCATAAGAAACTAAGCATCGAAACACGCTACATTTTAAAATAAATATTAATGATACTAAACTAAATAGTTTTAAATTTGTGGCTAAAATGCTAAAAGCTTTTATATCTCGTTTTTATTTTTAGTGAAGATAATATAAGTTATCTTGCAATGGGTGTCCCAAAATGCAAGAGGGATGGAAATCAAGTAGATAAGTAAGATTCTAATTTTCCTTTTGTTGTAGATTGTTATAATATGGTTATGAAAGAAAGGTAGGCCCGAGCGGCCACATTCATGTGGCTGTATTTCTCTTAATTATTACACCTTGAGATTACCTAAGTCAGAAAAATATAAATATAAAAAGACGAATCCACACAAAAAAGAGACGAAATATTGACCATCAATACGAAATAAATTGTTTATATACTTAAGCTAAAATAATTATAAAATGCAAAGCAACACATTAGTTCTGCTAACACTGAACAGTGGTTTATTGTATTGTTTTGCGAATTAGGGGACTCCCTAATGTTGTAAATTTCTTAATAAAAGTAACAGAAAGAAATGATGGCTAAAAATCATTTTAAAATGCTTAAATTGTAATCAAATGATTAACTGCTCAGAGATAAATAAAAAAGCATAGGAGGTTACTTAAACTTTTAAACGACCGTATTAACAAAAAAAAAATACTTTATAAGTAAAATAAAAACTTTAATATTAGTATCACATTCGTTTCTTAGATTCGGACCAATATCGTATTAGTATCGCTTCGTATTGCATCTAGAAGTCCATGTAACTTCTTAAGCTCTTTACTGAAACCCCATTCACAGAACTAGATTGTTTTAATGATTAAAATTTAATAGGCTTTTTCCAGCTCAAAAAGTAGTTCCCTATATTCTCTTCGTAGATTGAGCAGCCACGTAATCGAACCTACAATAAATAGTTGCTAAATGGAATAGCTTTTACCCGCGACGTTGCCCCTCAATACTATCTCTTTCTTTATAGTTGCGTCGCAATGCACTGCATTTCTACGGATCATCCTCTGAGTGCTGGTCCGAGTTAAAAAACTGCCATTACAAAAAGTGCAAGTGATTATAAAAAAACACTAGCCATTATAAAAGTGCAAGTCATTATAAAAAGTGCGAGTCGCTATAAAAAAACAAGTCATTGTGAAAAGTGCAAGTTATTATGAAAAGTGCAAGTCATTATAAAAAGTGCAAGTCATTATGAAAAGTGCAAGGCATTATGAAAAGTGCAAGTCATTAGGAAAAGTTCAAGTCATTATGAAAAGTGCAAGTCATTATTAAAAGTGCAAGTCATCATAAATAATGCAAGTCATTATAAAAAGAGGAAGTCATTGTAAAAAGTTCAAGTCATCATAAAATATGCATGTGATTATGAAAAGTGCAAGTCATTATAAAAAATGCAAGGTAGTATAAAAAGTGCAAGTCATTAGGAAGTGTTCAACTCATTATGAAAAGTGCAAGTCATTATAAAAAGTGCGAGTCGCTATAAAAAGAGCAAGTCATTGTGAAAAGTGCAAGTTATTATGAAAAGTGCAAGTCATTATAATAAGTGCAAGTTATCATAAATAATGCAAGTCATTATAAAAAGAGGAAGTCATTATGAAAAGCGGAAGTCGTTATGAAAATTGCAA
Source organism: Linnaemya tessellans (assembly GCA_951800035.1). Taxonomy (NCBI): domain Eukaryota; kingdom Metazoa; phylum Arthropoda; class Insecta; order Diptera; family Tachinidae; genus Linnaemya; species Linnaemya tessellans. Next base: position 142,136,523 of record OX637532.1, read on the forward strand.
GTCATCATAAAAACTGCAAGTCATCATAAAAAGTGCAAATCATCATAAAAAATGCAAGTCATTATGAAAAGTGCAAGGTTTTATAAAAAGTGCAAGTCATTAGGAAAAGTTCAACTCATTATCAAAAACGCAAGTCATTATAAAAAGTGCAAGTCGTCATAAAAAGTGCTAGTGATTATGAAAAGTACAAGTCATTATGAAAAGTGCATGTCATTACATGAAAAGCGGAAGTTTATGCGCTGATACCATCGTGTTATCAGTTTCATAATTTCATGTATCCCTAGAAGCTTTAGACCACCTTTAACTTCTCATAAAGTCAATGCCAAAATTAAATACAATCTTAAGTCAATTGTATCAATGTCTAAAATGTTGATAGCTATCAGTTTAATAATTTCATACGTCCATACAAAATTTTCGAGCTCGCTTGACCACTTAATAGGATCGTGTCCAAAAACAAAAACCACCTTATATTATTCCTCGGATTTCATCTAAATCGGTTCAGCTATTTGACCGTGAAAATGTAACAGGCAGAGACACAGCCACTTTCATATTTATTATATTATTAAGGATGATAACTTGCAGCAGCAGCAGATAGCTTTTATATTTTAATTCAAAATCGACTTAAAAGATACATATTGGTATTGCGGAAGATATTAGAAAAATTTAAAACTGACTTACAAACATAAACCCACTTAAAAGCATGTGCCTCTGTTTACTGCCTACGAATTATTTTAATATTTTTATAATGGCCAAATTTTTTGTTGGTATGCATATTGATTAGGAATTCTTTTTGTGGTTTTTTATAACTTTTATGTGTGCAAAAAGTGTTTGGTATTGAAATTACGGATGTATTCAAATAGCGAAGTCTGTATACACATATTTATATTAGTACATACAAAGGAAAAAAACAAACATATTTCCCAGTTTGCCATTATCGTTCATTTTACCATTATCATATTTTTTTCAAGTAATGTCACCATTTATAAATCACCAATACCGCAAAACCAGCAGCAGGAGCAGCAGCACAAGAAACCATCTTGGCAGTAACAATATGCCTCAGTGAACAGACTGAACATTTTTAATTACACTCTCTACCATTAAACATCGAAAGAAGCATTTAAAAAGGATTGTAGTCACCATGCGGAAACATCGCTTTTTTCTACTGATTTCTTTCTTTTTCTAATTCCTTTCCTTCTTTTTTTTTTCTTTTGCCAATTCGAATATAATTCTAACAAACAGTTTTTTATTAAAACTTTACATAATACACTTTCATTGCTTCTCAGTGTGTGTTTGTGTGAGCGTTTTGTTTTTGTACAATATTTTCTCTTAAATACAGTTAAGAAAAAAAAAACAAACTTTGATTATTACTAAACGAGCTGTTTAAAGGAAATAAAAAGAAAACAAAATTACACCGGAAGAGATGTTTATTCTACACTTAGTACAATAAGTTTTTATTTTTTTATTGCAATACAAAAAAAAAATTTTGTTTTAATAAATAATTAATGAGCAAATATTAAAGGAAATACAGCAGTTGTTGAGAACAAAATTTAAATCATAAAGTTTGCTAAATAAAATTTTTATAAACAAAAGGAAATTTTCTTTAATATTTGTTGTTTACTTTTTTAAGCACAAGGTCAAGTCTTTAAGCTACTACAAGCTTTATTAAGTGTAGTTATTTAAATATTTCTGTAGCATAAAATATAAGTTCCAAAAATATTTTGGTACTAACAAAATTGTTTTTATTATAAAAATTGGATTTTTATCTTGAACAGTTTCAACAAAAATTACATAAATATATTGATTTTTCCAACGAATTTGTAATCTTGATGGAAAAAAAATATTTAATATTATTGAGTTGTGAAAGTATAATATCATACAGGTGATGTTTTTCTTGTTAATAGCGGAAACAAGAACATGACAAATACTTTTTTTTCTTTTGCTATGTCTTATACAATCATCGTTAGTTGCCACCCAATTTTGTTTCATTGATTTTTTTAAATGCTATTTATGGCTTTAAGAATATGCTTGGCATTTATGTGTTTATTTTTAAAGCATTTTTCCAATTTCCGTCATTTATTCATGCGAAGTATCTAATTTTTTATGTTATTATATGTAAGAATTGTCTCGTGTTATCGAATTTCATAGAGTGTAAACTTCGAAACCATACAAAATAGTCTTAGTACGGCAAATTCCCAAAAATCCTCGAATCTGTTGAAAATTATATTCCGTAACATAGTAATTACACATGAAAGAACAATAATGAGTCTAACAAAATTTACTATGGAGGCTGCAATGCTGAAGAGAAAAGCGTATTAGTACTCCATCTTCTATGTCTGTACACTGCCGTGACCATAAAAAAAAAACAGCAGCAATGGACTGTAATTTTCAGCCTGAATTGGATAGTGTGGCGAATATGACATGACCATACTATATAATTTTTTAAAGTAAATGGAGTGATAAGTTAGGGGATGCACATTAGGATGTTCATTACATATTTTTAAATTGCCATTTAAAATTTTTTTTTAATATTTGTATATTGTTTTTTTTCATTCACTATTTAATAAAATATATTTCCGTACGCATATACTTTGTACATGCTCAAAATCATTAATGTTAGAAACCATTGCATACTTTTAGGTTATTAATTTAAGTGACGATATTAATATTATTAAATGATATTGCTCATACGCTCCCTTTCCCTATAGAATAGAAAATTGTGTGTGAATATTAGTGATACAGTGAAAAATCCTATTTTTAATGCACAACTTATTTTTGAATATATTTTAGAAGAAAATACTGTTTTTCTAACAGAAATAATAAAGTAATTAACTTAGCGTGACTACGATACTAGTCACATTTTACAAAAATCTGAGATTATTTTTAAGCTCAATGACAGTTTATTTTTTTTTAAATTTACAAAGATTTTATAAACACCTTGCAAACAATATTGCAATTATGTAATGCCTTGATATTAATTTTTAATTTTTGTAATATATCGGAATGTCTTCAATTTCAAATATTGTTGTTACACACAATAGATTTGTATGCGTATTTATGAACTAAACGAGAAATACAAATGTATTTCCCTTGAAATTAGTAAAATAACCCAACACTCAAATACGTCATTATAGTACTTAAATTATCGTTTACTAACAGTTACATTACGATTTGGCAGAAAGGATATAAAATATTAAATGGAGATTGCATGTCGTTGCAATTTAGCTAAGCTGTTGTAAGTTGTTGTGTTCATTCGCGTGCTTTCAACGTTTTTGACCCATTTCTAAAACATCTTGCACACCGAAATATATAACTTAGAACTATTTTCTGTGAACCATATAAAACAAAATAAACTATTAAATTAAAGTAATGACTATAACATAATTTTTCAACAAATAAAATTTTATTCAGTATGTAAAGGTATTGAATTTTTTCCCAATAAAGCCTTCAACTCTTCTACTACAGATTTACTCATAATTTGAATTCCTACTAGTGAATGCATGCAGATCTAAACTAGAGTTTTCGACAACCGACATTTTTCCGAATTGCACGGATATTTCCAATAGCACGGATAGCGATGGTATTGGAAGGGGATACACACAGACCTATGGAATCTAGCAAATTAAGAACCGACTGCACAACCAACTGAATGCATTACATGGAAATGGAGGCGGTCTACTTAATTAGGTAGATTTGGTGGCAGTCTTGCACTCACTGCACTTGAATGAAAGTTTCAAACGAATCGAAGCAACTGACGACTCAAAAATACAAGTTGTGGAACAATTTTCATGAACAAAAGAATTTAAATAAATTCACGATAAGATAAAAGTATTATCTGGGAATAGAATAGATTAAGACGGAATTATCGTGTAGAAAATCTTCCTTCCAGCATAGAATAAAAAACTTAATATATGTTTATAATATTCAATCAGGTTTAAGGCTCTTCTTTTCAGCTCCAAGATTTTACGTCTCAATAAACTGATTTGTAGAATACCATTTAAGGTTCTTCTTTAAAAATACTTGCCATAACGTTTGAGCAGATGAATTTTCCTTACAAGGAATTGTTAAGGACACTTGTTAGCATTCACAAAAGGTGGAAAGAAGATTTGCTTGTGTCTTTTGATAAATATTCTATCATTGACTGTATTTCGAGCGTTTTCCACATTAAGTAAATACAGCCATTTGTATAATTTGTACATTGAAATGCTTAATGTTTAGAAAGATCAAAACAATTATTATTTTAATTGTAATGCTTACAGCAACAATTGTAATAACAATCATTAAATGTTATTGCCATTTTATTTTGAAAATTTTATAGAAAACAAACACAAACACAAGTAGGCAACATTTAAGTTACTGCACTGAATATACAAAAAAGTCCTGATTAAAATTAAAGAAGGTGAATAAATCACCAAATTTGGAAGAACTTAATTTAACGCCAAAATAATGAGTACACGTTTACAGAACGAACCCTGCCCATTTCCCACTGCAATGATCAACAACAACAGCAGTTGAAGAGCCTTCAAATATTTTCAAGTACAAACTAAATATTATTGTTTTGTGCACTGTTATTTTAAGGAAATAGAACAAAAGAGAAACAAATACAAATTAAAATACACTTATTTTATACTCGTAGTATTATTGTTATTATTTAAAAGGTATTAATTTATTTTAATGGGCGAACAATTAAATTTAATTACACGAAATATTTGTAAACCAAATACGAGGAAAGCAACAAAACAAGTTCCAACATAAATACAAATTAGTGCAAATGGCAGTGTAATAGATGTAATTGATACAAGGAAGCAAGTGGGGCAGACATTATGCTAATGTATAGACAAAAGCTTCTCTTGTATTCCGGTAGTTGAAGAAGTTTCACTACTCGTACAAAATTTGTAATTAATTTTTTTCATTATTATTCGGGCACAACATATTGTGCAACTTGTATTTGTTGGGGCTCCATTGCAATTGCAAATAAATACCAGCCTGCAAGAAATAACTGGCCAAATTGAGCTAAATCTCCAGTGAGTTTATTGGGGGGCAAGTGTTAGTTACACTTTACACATATTGCACTTTATTTGTAGTGCCGGTGCGACTTCAGCATTTAATGAGTTTTAGTGTTGTCACTCATTTGGGTAGTGACATCTCTGAGGAAAATCGATTACTGTCATCAACAGCAAAAACTAACCGCACGAAATGCTTTCGTTAGCTTTTCTATGTATTACAGTGTTTGTATGTAGATCTGCTTATTGATGCGAGTTGCAAAACATTCCTTTTTACTAGGGAACATGCACATATAAGTGATAATATCATGCAGCAATGTACTGCAGGTTGCGTTATATTGTATCGATGTAATATTAGGGGCCCTAAATTGACATACATATTTAAAAACAACATTGTTGTTTGTAAGTGTTTGAATAAAGTATGAAAAAAATTGTTTGTGTAATAATTAAGCATTTTTTCGGAAGAGCCCGTATTTTACTTTTTTCTCCACTATCTAAGCCTAAGATAAATGTTCCATATTGATCTTCGTATCACAACCTCTTACAATAATATAATTCTAGAGATTTTATATATTTTAGAATTTATATATTTTTATATTTTCTAGTGGGTTGTTGGCTGATAGAGTTCACACTTTGACTACGAAGTCAATGAACCCATTCAGTCACATTCAGTCAGGAAAACGTGCATTAATAGATTATAGATATTAGTTATTGTCGGTTATTTCAATATCAAAATCATAGCGCTGGCACGATCATGTACTGAAGATCGCATTACAGCATCCTGCTATTTTCGGCAACATTTCGCCGATGAAGTAATAAAATGAAAATGGTTGTGAAATATTATCTATGTTCTTATCTTTCTAAATCTATTTTCTCAATACTGTCCACTCATTCCATACTTTGGGTACAATGCAGTACATTAAAAGGAGTCATCTCCTTAGGGTTTGTAAAAAAAAAGTCGTTTGAAATATTCAAGATTCCCTATTTTAGTTCAGGCTTATCATCCTGGATTACTTGTTTACATTTTATCTCTGTTCGTCTCCATTTGTGACTCTTCATAACATTTCTAAAATTTAGCGGTAGCCGTGGCTCTAATCTGAATGTGTCCGTTTGTTTAATGCCCTAGGTATTTGTTAAGTTTAATTACTAAACACATGAGTTTTCATTATGATGATGAATACATTTTATGTAAGTTTGACTGTAGTGTGCCGTAGACACGATACAATAAACCCGTCAATCATTTCATATTTAAAAATGTTGTAGATTTTTGCCTTTAAAAGTTAAGCCCAGATAAAACAACCAATCAGTATTCATATTTTGCCTCCATTCACATACGTTTTAATAATTAACAAGAATGATTGATGAGTTTATTTGATCGTCTATAGGCCATTGTAATTGCATAGTTGCTTGCAGGAAAAAACACTATGTTAATGTGCATGAATTTCAAGCTAGGAATTTTGTAAAAATATATAACATTAAAAAAAAGGCCCAAGTAGTTAATTATGCTCTGTCGATTTCACTGCAATATCTTATTATTTCTTTGCTAATTTTTACCAACTTTATAAAAATTGGCTAATTACGAATCGTGTCTGGTTGTAAAACTTTAGCAACATTATTTTATCACGTTATTTGTTTAATTTTCACACACACTCCAACGCAATACGAACACATTCAGCATGCTGTGGAATATACTTCTGCTTGATTCCAGTAAAATAAGAAAACAGTGTCTGGCAAAATAATCTTAATATTTAGGCAAATGTAAGTTTCTAATTCTACCTCTAACTAATCATAAGAATCTGTATATATAAATATCTATGATATTTGAACAATTTAGTTATTTTTACTACTATACAAAAACAAAATGAAACAATTTTACAATTTAGTTGTTCACTGTTGTTGGATTACCGTTTCTTTATTTTGGTGTCTTCACTGTATAGAACAATATGTATACAACTTGCTACACACACACACAGAGTGAGTAAAGGGTTGCTGTAGATTTTACTGCTGGAATAATTGTGCAACCAAAAAAAGCAAATATACTCGTAATAAAACAAATTCAACTCTCTGCACTCCCTGAGGGAATGTACAAAATGTTGTGAAACAAACGACTAAAACGACAATACAGAATGCATGTACGACGAGCTTGTGTAAATAGATGTGTGTACCTAAAATTTTGTGTAAATAGTTTAGTTAATGTACGATTGTATATGTGTCTGTGTGTGTGTGTGAGTGCGGTCGTGTACATGTATTTGAATTTTTAAGGACATTGAACAAACGTGATGAATAGATAGTCCCAAGTTAATTATTTTTGTCAGTTACAAAACTCCGCATTGCAAAGTATTGTTAGTAACTAATGTTCTGCACTTAAGACCCACAAGCATTTATTTTGCAAACCAAAAATAATTGAAATAAATGCATGTAATCTTTTTAAATAAATTGTAGTATGAATCATTAATCTGCTTTATTAAGATGCCAAAATGATATTTAAGACATTAAATCACATTTTGCTGAGTGGAATTTTGGCAAATTTATCTTTGCAGTTTATTATTAATTTTTTACGAAAAACAATAAGAAATTCTATGCATCTAAAGTTTTACAAAGTACGAGCAAAATGTACAAAAATATATATATCTTAGATAAAAAGAAAATATTGCAAACGATCTGAAGGGATCCGTGGCTTATACTTGTAAAATTTCACCAACTGGTTTCACCGTATTTTAATTTTTTCTTACATGGACCGGCACTTCGGATAAGACTCCCACCCATGTAATGTATTGTGCCGGAACTATGAAATTAGGAGTTGGTGTTGACAGGGCAGATTAAGAAAGATGAGATGATAAAGAGTTTATTATATGTAACAACTTTTGCTATAGTTCCAACAAAGGAGGCTGCAATATTGTCAATTGCTGTCGGCAAATCTCAGCAACTATTGTAATGCCCTAGTGGAAATGAATCCAGGCTTCATAGCCTGCATATTAACTAGTTCAGCTAATAGTCCGATTTTCAGCTTTCAATTTATAATTTCTACAATATTATGATTGAAACGTTGCAAGTGTTTCAATTGAATTTACCCACAAATTTAATTTGAGTGTAAAGAATTGATTAATAAATTCGTAAACCACAACTTCATATAAAAAATAAGACTCCGTAATAGTTTTACTAAAAACATAATCCTAATTTTATTTGTGTCTTAAGCAATCTTCACTTACTTCAAATTATATTCTGCTCTCGAAAGCCCTAATGAAACTTCCATGTAAACTTTTGCATAGAGTTTTCCCAGCTTTTAACACTTAATGCTAAAAGAAAAGTTTCTCACGTGCACAATAAAAATTAAAATAAAAGAATACATAACACTTTTACTTTCTCATACTTTTGTACACTTTTTTTTTTTTTAACACATTTAGATCAGATTTTTTTCAAAGCACGTCATGAACATTTGCCTACGGCCTATTTGGTGGTACATAACTTGGTTATGTTGTTGACAATGTTGCTGCTAATGGCTGGCGTAAATGACGACAACAAAATTAACAGCAAACAACAGCAAGAGCTAAACAATAAGAAGGAGAAAAAAGGACGTGTTAGTGGATGTTCTAAACAGCACTTGATGATGGATGCAGTTATGACGGAATATTATTAACACATTTTCTGCATTCTTGGTAGGGGCTTGCACGTGTTTCTATTTCATACTATACTAAGGAATATTTACAGCAACACCTTCTGCACAATAATCATCAGTAAAGCAAACGTCATTATCAACAACATTAACACTGTAGACGGAAAGAGAATGTAAGGCATTGTAATGGACATTGAGTCTTGTATGCATTCAGTTTAAAATTAAAATTATATTCACCAGGTATTTTCATCTATTTTAAAAGTGAACTTGAGAAAAAGAAATACATATAGGATTAATTGAAATGAAAATGATATATATTCGAAATCTTTCGTATTTATTCTGTGTAACAGTTATGGCGTGTTCTATTCTAAATAAAAAATGTTACACGTGATTTGGACATTTTTAAATGCTCACCTGCATTTTAAAAGGTGTCTAGTTTTGGTTTAAGCAATTAAGTGGAGGAAAAAAAACAGTTGCATGCAACTACATATTTCATGATTACGATCTTAATCCATATTCTGATGTAAATATTACAATGCAAAAAAAAAATTAAAAAAAAACTTTAAATATTAAACGACAACTTTTATGAATCCCTTTTAAGCCAGGATTAGGGATTAATTAAAAAGCCAAATTTTCAGCAACTCATGAACTTTAACTTTTTGTGTGCAATAAGTTTTCATTGTAACTTAAAATTTGTTATAATATTTACTTATACACATATACATGCTAATGCATGTGTATGCATTAGGGTAACAACATTTATTTTATTTATGTTAAGCATACATTATTCCAAATATCGTCGCATATTATGGAAAAAGTTAAAAAGTTACACCTCTAATAAGTATTGGCTATAGTATATGTAAATTATTATACTTTATCTTGCATATCAATACTATGTAATGCACTGTGGGGCGGAATGTTTGGGAAATTAAGCAGAATTTGCTATGCAGTTACAATGAAAACCCCTAAGAGCAGAAAACTTATGGATATATATTTAAGCTATCGAATTGTAATTGCACTAATCAGTATGACATTCCTTTGAGTTTTTATACCCTATAGAATTTACGAAAGTGTAACTTTCAAATAAACAGTCATAACAACGCCGATTTTTTACAAACCACACGGTCAGCAATTTATTCAGATTTCCTTTGGAAATCATTATTTGTATACAAGATTGAGGCAACTATAGTTACAAGTGAAATTTTAATACTCGAAATGCAGACCCACTAAAAATTTTAGATGTTGAGAAATCTAAATCAGCGACATAACATTTCAGAGGTTGCTGTTGACTGAAATAGCTAACACGAGACTATGAAGCGGAAGCTCCCGAGTTCGACTCCGCTCTCAGGCATGAACATTGTGGCGAATTCTTCTGATCAGCACTAGTGCATGGTTATCTTAGCTGTTGTCAGCCAGTTTAATTGATGAAGGCATAGCCCAGGTTACTGAGCATAACTGGCAGCGATTGATACTATAATATAATAAAGAGCAGAGGAACAGCACTTTCCTTCGTCGGTCCTGTAGCAAAATATTAGACACATTAGCTGAAGTTTTACACATTCTTCACAGACAAAGTCACGGGTAAAAGTTAGTAGATAATATAATAAAAAATCCCAACTTCTACTAAAATCCAACTACTTCATACTCGCCGGTATAAGCGCATAAGCTTCCGCTCTTTATAATGACTTGCACTTTTTATAATGACTTGCACTTTTCAGAATAACTTGCACTTTTTATAATGACTTAAACCTTTTATAATGACTTGCACTTCATAAAATCACTAAAATTTTTTATAATGACTTGCACTTTTTATAATTACTTGCACTTTTTAGAGTGACTTGCACCTTTTATGATGACTTGCTATTTTTATAATGACTTGTACTTTTTATAATGACTTGCACTTTTTATGATGGTTTGCACTTTTTATAATGACTTGCACTTTTTATGATTGCTTGCATTTTTTATAATGCCTTGCACTTTTAATGATGAGTTGCACTTTTTATAATGATTTGCACTTTTTATAATGACTTGCACTTTTTATGATGAATTGCACTTTTTATAATGAACTGCACTTTTTATAATGACTTGCACTTTTTATAATGATGTGTGCTTTTTATAACGACTTGCACTTTTTATGATAATAAATATTGAAGTAACTCTGTCTGTCTGTTACCTTTTCACGCTCACACTGCTGAACCGATTTAGATGAAATATACCATAGATATATATTAAAATCCGAGGAATAACATAGGGTGGATTTGATTTTGGAAATGATCCTATTAAGTGGAAATTATTAATTAACTTATAACTATGAACATTTTGAACTTTGATACAATTGACTTAACAATTCATTTGTTTTTGGCAATGACTTTATGAGGGGTCAAGGGTGGTCTAAAATTTCCAGCGATACATGAAACTGTAAAACTGATAAGAATGAAAACTTTAAGTTCTGATACATTCAAAAATACATTAACATTAAATGCTCAGAATATATTTTTTACCGACCTTAATGATCAGTCCAATATATTAATTTGGAACTTCGCAGCTCCGTACCTAAGCAATCTTATGCCATGTTTACGAATGCCTGACTTCTATCCAAAAATAATCTATTGCTGGCCCATCGTATATTGTTGCCTTAAGCCATGTTATACTACCACTCGGCTTTCAATTTTAATTTTTGCCACCTATGAATATCTAAACTGCAATATTTCTGTTAAAATGTACATGCAATACGTTTATATTAGTATTCGTATCGTGCACACATGAATGTAACTGTATGTGCAAGTACAACTCTTTCATACTGGTATTTTACCGTTATAAACTTATGGCATATTACTTTTGAAAATTGCTTCAGGGGCTTTGCCATAAATTCAAACATACACAGCCACCGCACACAGTCAAGTTAAAAAGTTTTCTTTAACAAATATCCGTTGATGTGGTTTAGTTTATTCTCTGAATGCTTTTGGATGGATACTAAACAGATAGTTCTTTTCAGGGAACGTAATGATTTAGAGCGATATGTTAAAAATATTATTATCAGCTCCTTTTTATTTCGTACACAAGAAATACTCATTATTTTTATTTTTTAAGACTGAGTTATTAAAAAAAATTATATTGTATATATTTGAAAATTATATTAAAAATTATTTCGAAATATGTTCCAAAGCTCAAGAATCTTTTTTACTATTAAAACAATTAATAGTTTTAAAATATAAAATTATATTTTATATTGTACATATTTGAAATTTTATTATGAATTGTAATTTAATTCATATGGTTTGCTAAAAGGCTCAAATAAACAATTGAAATTGAAATTGAAAATTTTATTCAAAATTGTTTCGAAATTTGGTTTTAGATATATTTCAAAACATAATAATTCTTTGTTACTGTTAGTGCAGCTAATAGTTTTATAATATTTTTTATTGTTAAATATAAACTTTTATATGCAATTTTACTTACAATCAATCCTTTTATTTTCTAATATATCGCTGGAGTATTCAATAGCAGTTCTGAAAAAAGAAGAAAATATACCAACAATTAATTTTAAATAATTATCATGTTGAATTTTAGTAGTTGTTTCGATGTGTAATTAAAACAGATTTTAAATGTAATAATTCTCTTCTCGGAAAGACAATCAGTAGTAACAGCTTTCACAACATACGAAAAAATAATTTTCTTGTACACCGAAATGCCTGTGTCGTTGGCGATCCAAATTTTACGCTCTAAAACCCTATTTCCAATCCATGACCAATTTCCTTTTCCATTTTAACCCATTGCAGCATTTGCTAATTAGTCTAGGTGTTGGAAAATTTCTATTTGCCACTAATCACTGTTCACACATTTTCCTAATAAATGTTTTCACCAACAAAAAAGAATGGAAAAAAGTTTATAAATTTTCTATGATAATTGCACACAACACACACTATCCCAAACATAATTTTTAAGGCATTTTTATTGGTTTATGGTTGTGGCTTCCACAAAATGTAGGAGTAAAGAAATATTATTATTTTGTCAGGTATTTTGTTAACAATTTAGTTACAAATTCAAAAAGTTAAACAAAGCAAATATGGGCGAAGTTAAGGTTGGAATTAAAATCAAAATAAAAATGGCAGCGACTTGTATTTACAATAATATTATTTAATGAAATAGATATTATTTAAACTAAGTAAAGCCATACTTAAATATTTTGATAACCTTTTTTTTATAATTTAACTATTATTCTAAAAATTTAAGTGACGTGTATTAGATTTAAGTCAGGCGAATATAACTTAGCAAAAGCAAAACATAATCCTGCAAAAGCAGGTGACAATTCACAGGATCAAAGTTTTCAATTCTTTTATTAACATATACAAGGTGGGCCAAAAGAAGTCATCCGATCCCAAAGAAGTCATCCACAGACGAATTGTTACGCAAAAAAATAGACACAATTATTCCGCGTTCTTGGGAAGTGTATCGCCCCATGGCTTGTTCACTTGTATTTTACATCTGTCTAGTTCACAAATGTCAAAACAGATTTGACATTGGCCACCATTTGCAAAAAAAGTGCATCTTCCAATAGGGTGATTTATTTTGGCCCACCTTGTATTTCTTACTTAAAATGCACTTGTTTGTTTTATAAAGTGATTATAAAATAATAGTAAAAATAAAAAACAGTTCATCCTATATAAGACCACGAAGGATGATGCCTTTGTGATACCCACCAAAAATTAAGGATAATAAAAGATCGTAAGCGGAAAATTTGAGGGAGAAATTTAAATAAAGAATGGACAGTTTCATAGTCGTAGAGCGGAAGTCAAAAATGCTCTCGAACTTTAACGTCTCAAAAACGTTGCTGAAGACATACTGTAAAGTAAGCACAAGCGGCATCACAGCGTTACACAAACAGATGAGATCCATGGCACTCTCCGCGTCCATGTCTTCATCATTCCAACTCAATCAGATTTTATTACAAGCGATAGGTTGCAAAAATTAAGTTGGCTGTTGGTATGGCCATAAGGGTCAAGCAGGAGACGGCATAATGAAATATCCAGACGAATGGCAGTGCAAGGCTGGTGAGATAGTCTCAATATGTCGAAGCAGAGCACTTACTTATGCAAGATCATCCGCTATTGTCTGCGCTAATTGTTTTTATTTTAATTTTTTGTTTTTAATTAGGACCGGCACTCAAGGAATGACCCCTTCTTATGCGTGAATTCTGCTGGAATTAAGAAAATTTTTTTATATAAAGGAGGTTAATAAGAGTGGTGCCTATGAAAATTCGATTTTAATTTTTTCTTACTAATAGCCCAGGGAGTTTATCCCAGATACAGGCAGTCGGGGTATAGAACGAATTTTCCGTGTAATGGGTAGTGTTTTTCACTGGTAAATCTACGACATGTGGGTGTGATCTTAATGTACAGCGTACAAAAGTCCGCATTCCCGAAAAGAAGTTCCCGATTTCATTGGTACAAAGCTCATTACAGTAACGATAAAACGGACCGCACATTGCGTCGATGCTCAATAAAGTCAATTGAGTTGGCTACCCTACCGTCCCCCATGAGTTTCTTCTTCCTCTCCTGTACTCGGCCGAATAACTTTAAAAAAAACTTTAAGCACCTGCTCATACATGAGAGTTTTGTATTCCATTTTCGGTCGGATGTAAGTGGCACAAATAGTAACGAGAGACGGAGAGGAGGCGGAGTGAAGTATGTCTTACAGCGCCTTAGAAAGCTGAGGCACATGAATGTTTATTTTGTAACATGATTTGTGGGTGATGTTGGCTGAAGTAGTAGAACGCGAAACTATGAAGCCGAGGGTGCTGAGTTCGAGCCCCCGCTGAGTCATGAAATATTGTGTTGAATTATTCTGATCAGCATTAGTGCGTGATTGTGTTAGTTGTTGCCAGCCTGTTTCCATGATGAAGGCATAGTCACTGGTCACTGAACATAATTGGCAGCGACTGACACTATCATATACTAAAAATCAGAGTATCAGCACCACCGACCTTCGTCGCCCCTGGAGCAAAAATTAGCCGGCGAAGTAAAAAGTTAGCTACAAAAAAAAAAAAAAAAAAAAAAACTGTCTATCTTCTCATCTTTCCTAATCTGTCCCCTCAATACTATCCCCTCGTTTTCAGTTCCGGCGCAATGCATACCATATATATAGGGGTCATCCCCTGAATGCTGGTCCAAGTTAAAGAAAAAAAATAATTTTCATGGAAAGAACATCAAGAGCTTCTGATTCCTCAATATCTATACCACCCATGGTTACACATGACGCAGCGTGATCGTGCATGCGTCGGTGCTAATTTATTAAACATTTGCTTGGATTGTTGAGTATTTTCTTGGATTTAAATAAAAGCCTACTGAATAGGAAAAAAGCTAATGAAATGTAATCATATGAACATGTTAAAACGCAACAGATAAAATATGACTTTTTTTTAAAAATTTTTTTTTTTTTAATTATTTAATTGCTTGGCCTAAGAAATTAAATTTTTAACACAACTTCTCTTCTAGAAATCATTGACGAATTATTATGAATACAGCGTTCTTTATGTGTGTAACTTTAATTGATTTATATTTAAAACAATAAACATTTAAGATATATTTTTACAAAGACTTTCTTGTTTTCAATTAATTAACTTGCTTAAATAAAAAAAATAACAAAATAAATAAATAAAAGAAGCAATTCATATATGTGAGATTTTCGTAAAATTTTATTAAACCCATTTGGATTGCTTCTTTTGTTCATTTAAGCCCACCTTAATTGCATCTCTTCTTGGCTGCCTTTCATTAAAAGCAATCAATGGATAATAAAAAAAAATATATATATTTAAAAATAATAAAAAAAAATGGTTATCCCAAAAGTCCATATATAACAACACTCATTCAATAATACCTAAGTACTCTAATACGGCAACAATACACACAATTACACCGCCATTTATCAATCCCAAGCGAATTTATACTCAATTTTTATATGTTCGATTTCTATTTGTTATTTTGTGGAAATAAGTTCGCAATCATAGCTGCTTCTTGGTCAATGTATATACTCGTGCACTACATTCTTATCTTCAATATCCTTTTAGAACGCCACAAGCTACATGACAAAGTAAAAAGGATAAACGAAACACACATTCAATGCAAACACTACATACATACAAAATGTTCATCCATACAGCTGTTCAAATGAATGAATGAGTGGGCATTGTGGAGCGCATGGAACGATAAAGAACAAATTGAACGTTAAGCAGGTCAAAAGTGAAAATACCAACGAATGTTATCTTAAATTGATGATACAACCACACTCGTATGAGCCGCAAACATTTGCTGATAAACAGACAATTGCTCTTCACTGGCCGATTGTATTTTTGGGATAATAGTGGGATTTTGGTTTTCTTTTCATTTTCTAAGATTTCGTTCCGTTTAGTGCCCTGCGGCACAAAAATTGTTGGTCATTAATCCTTCATGCCAGAGAAGGGTAGCAGAAAAGTTAATTTCTATTGATTTTTGTTGATTTTGTTCTCAGCTTTAGAGTTTATGGGCGCTGAGGGGCCTTAATTTAAATAGAATAAATCGCAAAATTGAATGGCAAAGTGTGTTATTTATATAAATTTATGTGCAATTTCTTTTTTTGTTCTCATATGAGTGAATACCTTATGAGATAAATAATGCACAAATTTTGTGTGGCTCACTTTTAATCCTCTATCCAATAATGTGAAGGTAATATATCGCCCAGATTAGAGTGTACATCTGCTAAGTCCACTTGATTTAATATCTAGTCGCCTTAGAGTGCAAAACTTGCTAAACCCATCCAATCCCAAATTTTATAGTTGAGCCAAAATAATGGTAACATTTCGCCACTTGCCTTTAGAAATTATATTAACAAATTATTTTTTTTTTTTTCGAATTGTGGAGGCTAAAATTTAAGGAAATAGTGCAGCCAGTGAAAGCGACGTTTTGTTTTATTTCGGTTGGCATATCTCCATTTGATTAGATGTCAAGTCATCGAATTTTGACTTTTTTTTTCAAAGTTTTGAGTAAGAAAAAAAATAATTATTTTAACTCGGTCTAGCACTCAGAGGATGGCACTGTAGTGCATTGCGCTGCATCTAGAAAGAAGGCAATAGTATTGAGAGACCAGATGAAGAAAATTGAGAAATTTTTTGTAGCTTTTCAACTTTTTATTTAGGCCGCTAATTTTTTGCTAGAGAGCCGACGAAGGAGGTTGCTGTTCCTCTGCTCTTCAGTACATGATATTGTCAATTACTGCCAATCATGTTCCTGCCTCCATCACTGAAATAGGCTGACAACAACTAACACAACCATGCACTAGTACTGATCAGAAGAATTCAACACAATAATCATTACTGAGTGCGGAGCGAACCCAGGACACCCCGCTTCATAGTCTCGTGTGAACTGTTCCAGCCTACAGAAACCTTAATATCACAGGATAAGGTATAAAATATAGGCTTATTATACAACAAAAATTATGAAAGTCCTATGCTCTTAAGAGGACTACATACGAGAACCAAATTTTACTAATTAATATGCAAATCTGTAAATCAATAATACAAAACACTAAATAATTTATTTATCCCTCTAATTTCTTCTTTGCCACACAGTGCAGTGATCAATAAGCACAGCTGGCAAATAAAGAACAACCAGTCAGTCTATTGAATTCAAAGTTTACTATCAATTTCGAATGCTGTTGTATTGAATTTTGTTTACTTATTTGGTCGATTTTGGTGTTTATCACAAATCCTGGCTTAATATTTGGCCATAACAATGTTATATAAATATTTTTCTTTATTCTATACATTAAGTTTCTTTTGGGTGGGGTTTGAAAGGCATAAAAAGAAGTGTTGATGTATCAGCAATTTTGACAGCAAAAGCAAATAATATGAGACGAAATGAATGTGCCAAGTAAATTGCGATACAAAAGGAAAGGATTTTTGCCAATCTCTCGACTGGTTAGAGATGGGATGATAAAGTCAATATGTGCTGCAACATGTTATAACAAATTAGAAGTTTACAATCCAATAACAGTGGCAAGAAGGATTACCGCCTACTTAATGAGGATAAAGTCGAAAGCTGATAGTGATTCAAATTGGTCAAACTGTTAGTGAGACCATATTGTATTTAGTATTTGGTAAATGTCTTTTATCGTTTTTGGGAAATTGAAGATATTTTGTGCAAAAGCAATTGTAAATAGAGTTTTATTTGTTATTTCACTCAAACCAGCATTAACATTCTTTGTGATTTTATTGTTTAACTAAAACTGATTAAAATACTCAGATTCATGTTAATAGTTTTCTTCAGTGGAGTGATTGTAAATTGAGGCATTCCAATTACTGGGATTTAACAACAATTACCATTCGTGGGGCAGTCATTGAAAACAATATTATACACTAGTACATATTTTCTCAATTGACAAACTAATTCTAAAACTATTTCCAATTACTTCTGTTGTATCTTGGTAATGTTAGCTCGTTTGATAATTTGGTGGTTTCGTTAAGGACAGTCTAGCGCCACCTTATTGGGGATTTTCAGCGATAACGCAGACATTTCGGGCTCCAGGCCAAAACAGAATTGCGAGGATCATCATAAAATCGTATTTTCGTCCTTGATGCTTTTCTCTCTCGTATATATTTTTGGTCCTATGAAAACCACCAGAAATAAATGGCCAATATTTGGAAACTATATATTTTTAGAAAAAAAAAAAAAAAAAAATAATAATAATAATTTTGTATGGAAAAAATAACAACAATAAAAATTCAAAAATGGGACATGAAGAAAATAATCAAATGACAATATGGGTCTTAAATAAAAGTGTGCTATGTTTGGTACAGTTCTCGTATGCATTTTCCTAATAAAAGTTTTATGAATAAAAAACTGTTCCTTCACTCAACTGAGCCACCTGATAAGTAGTGGCAAAGGAACACACACATGAGTACTGATGACGAAAGCGTAGCGGCTTTTGAAAATAGCTGTTCTTTTCTGCTGTGTAAGTTGAATAATTAAAATTAACCGATGTTGGCTTTCCTTTGTGCCTTGCAATATTTAGAATGTCTTTTTGAATGTAAAAAAATGTTAAACCTGAATTGGAAAAAAGTAACAAAATTTTAGAATTAGTTTTTGTAATTGTTTGACCAAAAGATATTCAGCGACATTGCGCGAATATCTGTAAATTCCCTGAATTTACAGAAAAAATATTTATTTCTGCAAGGATTTTGTGTAAGAAATTCATTTTAGTTGAGAGTAAAACACATAGTAATATTTTTAATCATCATATGAGCAGAGCATATCAGTACCGAGCTGAAGAGCAATATGCCATCTCATTGGCAGTCCTTGTTGAACATTTTATTTGGCATATGAATAAGAAATAATTCTAAAATTGAAAGTTATTTTTCACTAAAAATTTAAAATTTTTATTTCATCATCAACAGAAACCAAAACCTGTAATAAAATTTAAGCTTTTATTGCTAGGAAATCCAAGATACTATTATTTTCTAACTAAAATGAAACCTTTTTTCCTATTACCCATCAACTTTTAATATACGCCATTTGAATTTGAACAATACTTTTCTCAACATAAATTTTCATTTCATAAAGTTTGCTGGTTAGTTGGTTATTACGGTCATAAGTTGCTCTTTTCATATGAAAATGTTTCCAAGCTTTTATTTAGTTGAACGGATATTATTGCCCTAAACACTAAATGCACAATGGCTGTGGCGAAGATTGTAGCAACAATTACAATAACATTAATGCTAATAGTCGTTAGCTTTAATGTTTGTGTGAGAGTGCTTTACGTATACTTTAGTTTTGTTATTGAGTGCTCGGCCATAAGTCAGCAAATTTCTTCTGTACAATGACATTTATTTGGGAAATAGCATTCTACTGGCGCAAGAGACAGGGTTAAGAAATAGTAAAGATGATTTAAGAAATTCTAGATACAGATAAAAATGCTTAAAAATGGAGTCATATTTACATGGAATGCGTCAAATTTTATTTTATTTTTTAAATCGGACTCATTGCAGATGAGGAAAGATGAGAAGATAGAGAATTGTTGTAGAAGTTTGAACCTTTTTACTTCGCTGGCTAATTCTTTGCTGGAAGGCCGACGGATGTTCCTCTGCTCTTTAGTACAAGATTGTGTCAGTCGCTGCCAGTTATGTTCAGTGATCACTGCTACGCCTTCATCACTGAAACAGGATCACAACAACCAACACAACCACGGTGATCAGAAGAAGTCGACACAATATCCATGACTGAGAGCGAGTTTGAACTCAAGAACCACCGTTTCATAGTCTCGTATTAACTATTTCAGCCAACAGCACGAGGGAGATAATATGATCTTTTAGAAAACTAAAACTTTAATGTCATAGCAGCCAAATATGTTAACTTAAAATATATGAAGGACTATATTTATTCTAATGCTATAAAAAATAAGATACTGCTGCAGCTATCATGTCTTTTAGAATTTAATATTAAGGGTTTCAGATACAATATTTTAATTTAATTGAAAATATGTATTTATATTTTGTATATTTCATAACATTAAAATTCTTACGGAATTATAATGTTTTTTACAAAATTCATTCCACTTTGCTTTGCTGTCTATGCTTAATTTCCTTTAAAACATAAAACTATATACTCTTAATGAATTTAATATAAAATTCCTTAAAAATAAATAATTTGCAGTTGTGAACTTCAGTCTGAATGAAAAGTTCTTATCTTATTAATACAATTAATAAGTTCAGTGTATAAAATTTTACATTCAAGTTTAACAGCACGAGGACACGCATTCAGTTTACCTTTTTATTGTTAATTGTTAACTAAAGTAAAAATTTCAATTGCATAGACATCAATAACCAAAAGCTTATGGCCTCAACAACCGATGGCTCTGGATAAAGCAAAGAGAAAATGGAATATTTGGAATAATAATCGTCAGGAATTTCGTGCTAACCAAAAGTGAGTTAATTCAAAAATTAATATAAGAAGTTCTCATATTCAATTTATTATCTTAAAAGCATTGGCTAAATAGTTGATATTCCTAATGACTAGTACCACCGGGAAAAGTGGAAAAGGTTGAGCAGACCGATGAGATAACGTAGCGACCTCGAAATTAGTACTGATCCATTCTGCTGGTTTGAGGAATATTAAAAACAACATTCTAAAATATTCCACTCTTAATAAAATAACTTGAATTTAATAAAAACAAGTAAAAACGTTATATTCGACCGGGTCGAATCTTAAATACCCTCCAAATATTTAGTAAGTGAATTTGAAATGTTTAACTTGGTGGGACAGAGTTCCTTTATATAATATCGTACGTCAACGCCCACCAAAGGGGGCGGGGTTTAAAAATATACAATATCATGTTTTCCACAGACGAACGTATGGGCATTGCTAGACCGTCTTAGTCTAGCAATGCGTGACTAAATTGTGAAGTCATCACAATTCTCTTTGGAGGCTATAAAAACTGTTTTCTGGCGGGGTCGCTCTGGCAAGGGCTGTGGGGGAAACATTTCACCTTTGTCATAAAACTCTAAAAATAAATGCTTGGGATAATTATATACAAAATTAAAATAAAAATTTTTTTTTTGGTAGGGTCATTTTGGGGGCAAAGGAAGAGGGGGGGGGGTAGGGCAGAAATCGGCAGTCAGTCATAAAACTCTAAAGATAAATGCTTGGGATGATTATATACAAAATTAAAAAAAAAAATAAATTTTTTTTGGTAGGGTCATTTAGGGGGCGAAGGAGAAGGAGGGGGTAGGGCAGAGTAGTACCAGGTTTCGTCTCAGCTTCGTCATTAAAGCTTAAAAGTGTTATTTTTAAGGAATGTAGGCTTAAGTAAAACAATTTGTTAAATATTTATGCTATTTTTGCCTATAATAACGCCCACTGAAGTGAGCGGGGTCAAAAAATATTTTTATTTATTTTAATGGCTCCAAGCTTAAGGCGTTGGACCGTATTTGACATAAAAATATATCATTTGCTTAACAAAATAACCAAAAAACTATAAAAATTATGTTATTTTTTCTGGGTTGGTTTAGTTCTTCTTAGGGGAACTTTTTCCCCTCTTGCCCGATTTAGCCCATCTTCGAACTTAACCTGCTCTAAGTTTCAAAATATATTTATGCCAAATTTCAAGAGTCTAGCTCTTTTCGTTTGGACTGAATCGTGATTTCCACAGACGGACGGACGGACGGACGGACATGCTCAGTTCGTCTTAGATTTCATCACTGATCAAGAATATATATACTTTATGGGGTCTGAGATGGATATTTCGATGCGTTACAAACGGAATGACAAAGTGAATATACCCTCCAAATTCTTTTTTGGAGGGTATAAAAAAATTCTTGAAAAAAGTAATTTGCTGGTTTGAACTTAAGTTTGAATGAAAAATTCCTATAATAAAAATTATAATTTCGGAAAATAAAAATTTATATTCAAGTGCAAAAAGTGCTTAAAATAAAAATTTTTAATTTTTATTTACATTTGGAGACAAATTGTTGACCATTAAATAGACCGTAGGACTAACCATTCTGAAAATAAAATAACAGATTTGTTAGAAAACACAACTTAATCACAATAAAATAGTTGCAAAACTGATCAAGTGATTTAAATCCGATATTGACTCAGCTAAGCCATTTAAAATCGCATGACATTACAAAAAGCTTTTGTTACCGAACATCCCTTTTAAATTCAATCACGTTTGTAATACTTATGTGTTTTTCAGAAAATTTTTGAATATTATGAATTCTTTAAGAAATTTTTTCTTTGCGTGTACCTTTCCCTATACTTGACATGTGTTTAACTTTTCTCTATGATCTACTGTACAATTTGATTATACTCGTTAGCATATCCATATATATTTTTTTTAATTCCATGGCCAACAAATAATGTTAATGTACCCGGAAACCGTAACACATAACGACTAAGTGAATGTTTTTTCCAACTTATTTATACAAATGCTTATGTGCTTGTATGTTAATTTGTTTTTCTTTTTTCTTATTTTTGTTTTTCTATTATTTATTATTTGTTTTTTCTTTTTTAACCTGTAGCGTATTTATTCTTGTGGAAAATAAGTTTAATATGGAACCACACATAAATAAAAGCTGTTGAACTTAAGCTTTAATAAGCAAGCATCATTTTGAATTTATTGCTTCAATCTATGGTACATTAACCTTCCTTTATTTATATTGCAAATAAAATATTAGGTAAGTGAGCTGAAACTACAATAAGTATATTTGTGGACTTTCGGTAAATCAACTTAAGTATGAATATAAAAATTTCCCAGGACCGCTCAGGTGCTATTAAAATTCAAAGTAAAACTTGTAGCAAATACGTGAAGATAAAAATTAGCATTAAAAGAAGTTATTTTTATTGAAATTTAGACGATTTTTTTTTTAATATTTCAAATAAAAATTGTAATAAACTAAATTTAAAAACTATTAATATTTTCGCCATTAATTATCAGAAGGATATGATGATAAGATCAATAGTAACGGATATTCTTTTCAACTGGACTGAAGTTATTTTGGTTAAGTCCCAAATATATTTTTTTTCTTTATAGTCAATGCTGGTAGAGCAGAGTCTTTTAAATTTATATGGGATAATTTTCTCTCAGAAATGATATTAAAAAAAGTCTGAAAAAATATCTGCATGACCATTATTGATTTTAAAATCACATGTGATTCAAAGCCATCCCATTTTCAGAACATTTTTAGTAATAAAAGGCAAAAAAAACCAAAATTACTTTTTACTGGTTCACATTCGCGGATGTCAGTTTTTGGGATATTTCTTTTTCTCAATATATTGACAAGATGACAAAGAAAGTTAAAATAATTTGTGAAAGTAAAACTTCCTTCTAACTAAACTTATTGTTTTCTCTACCAAATGTAAAGTTAAGGTGACCAAATTAGGGGCTGCTGTAGGCTGAAATATAGGGTCCGCAATCTAACGGTTTTTTTTAACTAGTGCTTATTTCGTGAATGGTAACACTTGGCTCATGTCTGATTAGACAGATAATTAGTTTTATCCTCCCGCTGAACGAATGTGGTTGACCATCCAATGCGTTTTCGCTTCGCTAAGTGGGCCTGCGATCGACTTACAGAAGATGCCGATTTTGCCAAAAAAAATCATCTTTTCAGATGAAGCTCATTTTGATCTTGGCGGGTATGTAAACAAGCAAAATTGTCGCATTTGGGGCACAGAAAACCCGCACGCATACATTGAAAAGCCGACGCACCTAAAACGAGTCACTGTTTGGTGCGGATTGTGGTCCAGAGGCATAATTGGGCCATTTTTCTTCGTAAATGAGCAAGGAGTGGCCGTTACAGTCAATGGCGATCGTTATCGGGCCATGCAGCCATTTGAAAGAAATTATTTTCCAATATTAACCGGAAGGATTGTACTTTCAAATAAAGAAAGAAATTTGAGATAATATTCAGTACTTTTTTTTATAGCATTTTCAACAAAAAAAGTTATTTGGCGGACCCTATAGTAAATGTGAAACCAAGAAGCCAAAAATCCCGAGTTCGACTTCACTGACGAAGGCATAGCACAGAACACTGAACGTTACTGGCAGCAATTGACTCTAGCATGTACCAAAAAAAAAAAAAAGTAGGGTAACAGCACCTTCCTTTATCGCCCCTGTAGCAGAAGGTAGCCGGCAAAGTATCTTTTTATCTTTTTTCATCTTTCCTCTCAATACTATCCCGGTCTTTCTAATTCCGGCGCAATGCATTGCATATATAGAGTCATCCCCTGAGTGCTGGCTCTACTAAATATAAAATATATTTAGATAAGGAATTTATCATTAAAAGGTGAGCGGAACTTTTGTTGTGAAGAGCCAAAGTGTGTGACTGAATAATATTTAAGTAAATATTTTAAAAAACCTTTTGTTTTGCACAGTTTTCAAACGTGCAACAACTCAAATCTGCAACAGAAATCGGTGAGCAGCAATAACCAATATTTTTTTTAATTTTTTGTTGCAGCAGCTATTGTTATTTATAACCCATATCGATTACATTTGTTTTCAGAACACAAAAACAGGTAGGAGAGTCTCCTTATGTGTCTCTCATACGTTTTTCGGTATGACTTGTATGCGGTCCAGTGAATTCAAAACAGACTTTGAAATATATGGAACAGTTTTAAGAATTATATTCACTTTTCGGTGGGATATAAGTGCATCTAAATAGTAAAAAAGTCATGTCTGCTTATATATCTCTTACGACGTCCTTAGAGCCCTGCCATCTTCTAACACATTTTATTTCGATGCTATTAACATCGAGGACCACAAAATCTTTAAGATATAATTCATAAAAAATATTTTCTGTTTATAAACGTCTTATTTTACATATTTTCTGTAGAAATTTGTCAAATAACAAATTTATAAGGATAAAATATTTTTTATGGACTACAACTTTAATATTTCTGCTGCCTATATAGAAACAGACAAAGCTTCATGGTTGAGTGCCTCTATCCTGTTAATACAATGGTCGTGGATTCGATTCCCGCGGTAGACTCTAAGTGTTCTCCGCAGACAAACAAATCGCTTCGCGGTTTGTGTTTGTTAAAAAAAAACCTTTCAGTGAAGAGCTTATAGTTGCATGTTCGCTTGATATCTGAAATAGTTGACGAACTTTGCAAATAAGAGCCACTTAAGCAACTGTTTAAAACAGAAAATAGTTTAATAATTAAGTACGAATTTAAAAGAAGCAAGTAACACATAAATACTTGTATTAATGTAATAGGACTTTCTATCAAGCCACTCTTAAATAAACAACATAAAACAGTAACACGATAAGCCAACATTTTTGTAGACTTTACTTTTGTGTTATAGATTTAAAATGTACTCCCTTAGCATTAAATAAAAATTTAATTAAACAAACATGGCAAATAGTTTTTCATTGTAATAACTTCTCTCAGCACTAAAATAATGGATCTATGTATTTCCATTTGAAAAATGCACAGTCATGATATCTGAATACAAACGCCAGCACTAATTCGTACAATCATAGATGTTGAATTATAGATAGCGCCGCTAGGAAACTTTCCATATTTGGATATGTTTCCCCGTATTCGTTCACTTATTTATAGACTATGCTAATGTAGTAAATGGTATTCTACCATAAACTCACACACACACACGCACACACACACGTACAATGAAGTTTGTAAGGATTTGTGTTGTGTGCTTTTTACACATGATATGACAACTGTACATGAAGTACGAGTAAAGAGACGTTTGGGATTTACGACCAATTAAGATTAAAGATTATTTATTCAATGCTGCTGTAATAAAAGTAGTAACTCGGCAAATAGGCAAATACATTTGCAAGTACATATACACATACACATACATATGCCATAATTCATCAAGCTTTTTGTATCAAGATTTAGTTAAATGTACGTGCCTCCATTTTACATTTCCTTTCTCTTTTGTTTCGCATTTTTCTTTTCTTTTTTTTTTCTTTTTGCACCAACAACAAGCCAAACAAAATGTAACTTATACTCATGTATGTACGCATTTATTTTTATTTGTTCTGTCAGTCAGTGTATATTTGAAGCTTAATACCATATTTAATTTCATTGTTTTATATTCACACACATACACGAAACACGAGAACACGTATTTAGATTTTCATTTAAACAAAGGAACTCTTCATGTTAATTGTTTAACTACGTGATTTCTTTTAAATGCAAAAACGTAGAAAACATTTTCACAAATTACAAATAGAAAAGATGTACTATTTTCATTTTCCCCACAAACAAACGAACATAAAACGAGCTGGAAGAAGGGACAACAACTTAAGGGAAGTGTGTTTTCAATTAGGCTCCGAGTAGAGACGACAAACTTATAATTTTACTAAGCCAAGTTTTTCGCTACAATATTAATTTTAAATATAAAATAGCAACAACACAAATATGCTAAACAGATACAATTTTGTACTTAGGCAAATGCTACTTGACAAAAAAAAAACATTTATCATCTCTGATTCCGAGTATTGCTGAAAGTTTAATTTATTTAATATTATTTATATTATTCCTTCTTTGCCTTCATGGTGTTTCTTGTTAATTAATAAATGAAATAAAATTTATTGCTGTCAGTTGCAAAGGGATCGTCAAATAAATATTTCACAAGCATAACAAAATCATGAGAAGGAGAATTTAGAGTGAGAGCAAAGCTGAATTTTCCAAATAATTTTATTATCACGTATAAAATTAAAATTTACAATGAATCTTAGCCATGTAATACATAAATATATTAAAAAATAAAAATATTATGATATAAGAAACAACTTTCAACATAAATTATTTTAATATATTCCATACAAATAAATAACTCATAGCGAGAAGAAGGCTCGTTACAAAACAAAAAAATATAATTGTAAAAAGTCTGTTAGAAAAGCGAAGTCTACTGAATAAACGATTTTTTAAAAGTCATGAAACTCTTTTCATAGAAAGTTTATTATCTTCATAAATATTAGAAGTTATAATAAAAAATATTTACGAATATGTCATTTAATAAATTAGAAAAAAGAGAACTGAAATTTATCGTTTAAGAAGGACTGTGATTTTATTTCACAACAAGAATGAAACACATATCAAAACGATTTATTAGACAATTTAAAAAAGTTTACTCTAGGCATGCGTACGATAGATTTTGTTGTATGACAACGGAATTTGAAAACCGATTAATAAAAACTTTACACATTTTGAAAAGAGTACAAAATTATATATTAATAAAATCGGTTAAACTGTTTGTACAAAAAGTGTTTTCTTAACAAAATCACTTGTAGCTATTCACACGATGAAATAGTGGGTGTCATGGATTCTATGATAGTTACAGAATATTTATCTCTTTGGAATTTTTCATGCAGCCGATTTATATAACAGCAGGGCTTAACACTTTAACTCTAAAACTATTACCTCTGCATACATGCAACGTCACAAGTTCTCAGTCAATCAAAAAATAAAGCCTGTGTTCACATCAATTCCTCAAATCGTGTCCTACAAAACTGACCCATATAAACATCCCCCATTAGACCGTTGCTCACTTTAGCCTAATAATCGATATGGGGGAATTGTTTGTTTAAGTACTTAGAAAATTGATTACGAAGATCGTTTGTATTCATTATGTACTCAGTTCTATATATGGTATCGAATATTTGAAGTCTGCGTTAGCATGTGTCTGCGATAGTTACTGGCGGCTATCAAAGGCATGGCACCGTACAGTACACACTTAGATTGACACGATCCTTCATCGTTATTGTAGCAAAAATTTACCGCTGACGTAAAATAATAAATAAAATGCGAGTAGTTGCCATAAATTCAAGATTTTCTCATGTTTATTCATGTGGCTCCCCAACACAATCAACTCATTTCCGGCAAAATGTAAGTAAGTGCCGATTCCAGTTAAAAAAATGGACATAGAAGAATTTAAATATTAGCTTCTTAATAACTGCGTGAGAATATATTTAGTACGGACCAGAGAACTTCACTTGTTGATTATAAAACCCTTCAACAATAACAAAGGCACAAAAATCAACAAAGGCACGCTTGTTTTTTTATTTTAATTTACAGTGGTTTATGATGTCCATTCGTGTTGTTTATGAGAAAATAGGAAATTTTTGTAAGAAAATATTAATTTTATTTGCAGTTCGATATTGCAAATAATAATTATTATTATTTTTGTTTATTTTTATTTGTTCTCCTTTACAGTGGTGTGTGGAACTTTCTTTGTGTTATTTAATTTGTATATTTTATTAAGTTAAAATTGAGATATACAAATTGAAATTAAGGAATTTAAATTAAAAAACCCCACAAGCAAGATTTTTGGACCGCTTGTAAGATTTTAAGATTTAAGAAAATTAGAGCTAAAAAGCGGTAAGTACCTGGGTCTCCTGTTGTTGGTTAAAGTGTCAAATTCGAGAACAGTGTAATTAGTGCATCATGATACAAAAACAGTACAAATAATAAAAAATAGAACATTTATTTTTAAGTAAAAACAAAAGACAACCCTTTTTTTTGCAAATGATCAAACTTGTCCACACACTCTCATTTGTTTCCATTTTGTAAAAAAAAATTTCATAAACCACCGTGCATTTGCCCATGTGTATTCCCTTTAACTTTGTTTTTGATGAACAAATTCAAATAAAGACTAAACCTGTACCTCCACTCATGTATCAATGTTGAATTGGTTATGTTGTTTGCATTGTTCGTATATCATTTTGCTCAAGTCACACAGACGGTCGGTTCAAACATGTTGTGTGAATTATTGAGAATAAGAGCGTTTGGACACGATGAATTTACTACAAGCCTTTCTCTTGCCTGTGCGATCTTGCTTTTGTTAATTCTACTCATAATCAGAATTTGATGTATACAGCAGAATGAAATGATTTTTAATCATCATTGAATTTTTCTTTAATCTTTAAAATGAACAAACATTTTTGTGCTGAACAAAATCAAGAAAAATCGTGATTTTGAAGTACTCTGGTACGGACCAATACAATGCAAAGAGCTGAATACCTTTATCTTTTACATGGGAGTCGTATGTGACGTATACTTAATATCACCTCCATATATTAAGTATACGCTATGTTGAACCAAAAAGGTTTTTTTTATATATTGAAATTTTTTTTCTAACACAGAATCAGACACAGAACTTACCTTTCCTCGTTAAATGAATAAAATGTGTTATAGAGTTGTACATTTAAAATGTCAATTGAAAATTCAAATGCCAGCATTAAATGAAAAAAAATCCTTAAAGTTGTATTAAACAATTCCAACTTCATTTTCGTACAATTACATTGTGGTCCATTATATTATTTCAATTTTATGGTTTTTATGGTTTACTTATGTTCTTTACCCGCCACAAATATTAGTCTTTGTATATTTTGATAGAATTTCGAATTCAAAAACTAAAACAGAAATAAAAAAGAAAGAGCAAAAGAGGCAAAACTTTGATTTTATCTTTTGAGCTCATCAAATGTCATGTTTGTCTTTATTGTTTGAATTATGGCCAAAAATTTAGATAGGAAGTTTCTTAACTACAGCTGCGTGTAACTTCCTCCTCCTTTTTATATTTTTTCTTTTAAGGTATTAGAAGTATTAAATGATTAAAGCTAAGCAAAATGTATATTTTCTTAAGGGCATCAGTAATTTTATATAGTCTAAGAGAATTATTTATTGTGGATTTTGCGGGTATAACATGTAATAAAAATTATTATTTAGTTCTAAAACATATCATATCTGATAACACAAAAGAATCTATTTGTATTTGTGCAAAATTCCTGTCACAACTGCAATAACAAAAACTGGACAATAAATATGGCGGACAGTTCTATTCGAAACACAAAATTTTAGAAATAAATTCTTAAATATTGGAGGCAATATTTAAGCTCTCAGTATTCTAAGTAATTTCCACACAAACTTTTTTTCTATCGATTGTTTATGGTCTATACACAGCATTTTAGAAAATTTATTTCTTGCATTTTTATTTAGGATGAGGGAGGATGTCCTAGTCTAATTGATGATTTCAAATATAATTTTTAAAATATTAAAATTTTTTTAGGATTTCTCATATAATATTTTAATGTTGCTTTTGAAGCAAATCTGTAGCAGATATTTTGTACAAATAATCTTGTGTAGTTCAAATCAAACACTTGGAAAGACTTAAAATTTAAATTGAAAATTTTATAATTTCATGCAAGAATGAACTTAGCAAATTTTTTATCTTGTAAATTTTCTTTATTCAATTTAATTCTTGACTTAAATTATTAGACACTTACACATATAATTCAAATACTACAGGCATAGGCATAATAAGTTTGTGCAATGATCACAGGAAGTTGCAGGTTCATACTGATTGCGTAATACCTTAACTTTTTAAGTTTTTATTATTAATATAACAACAAGTTTACAAAAAGTATATAAAAAAATAAGCACATGTTTAATCCACATGTTCGCAGAAGCATTGGAATGCTTCTCCAGGCAGTTTTGGCTTTGTGAAAGTGCAAATTTTTCGTAATTTATCAATATTTTCACGAAAAATTTGCACTTTCACAAGGCCAAAACTGCCTGAAGGAGCGTTCCAATGCTTTTGCGATGTACTAGGGAGTTCTTAACTATTGTCTTGGCTACAATTTTTGTCATAGAATTGGATCGAAAATCTCAATGGTTTGGCTGTTATAGGCCAAAATATCAAAAAAAAAAACGTGACAAAAGTCTGAGAAAAAACTGCAAGTCAAAATCTGGAAGCTCGGTTTTTACCGTAGACGTATGGTCTAGTGGACTTTTTTTGCTCAGTACAATCCCAAGAATCAGAAACGCGAAGCGCCCATTAATATGTTCAAATCGCCCCACCCTAATGTGGATTTCATGAGACAAGTTATTACATAAAAAATAGAGATGGATAATTATTTTGCGAGAAAATTTTCAATTTACTGCTCCTTGGCTAGGACCACCATTATGCCAGAAAGGATAATTGAGAATACAGATAATTAAAAGGAAGTAAACATCTTATTATTAACTGACTAAGGGCCATTATTACAACTTAAAGTTAATTAAAAGTAAAATTTTATCAGACGTATAAAAAGCTTTCCATTATTGCAAATTGAATTTAACTTACCAGGTAGGATAAACTAACCTGTAATTTATCGCTCACTTTAGGTTAAAGTAAAATTTTGCAAATGATAAAGTTTTTATACGTCCGATAAAATCCTACTTTTAAATAACTTTAAGTTGTAAAAATGGCCCTAAGAAATATATATTAAATTTTTACAGAACATAATTTTCTGATTGCTGACTCGAAATATGTATATTGTCACAGAGTGAACGTATAACTACCTCTTTATTATTATTTTCCCTTAATTAAATTATTTAAACATATTTCTGCTACATAAATTATATATTATATTAAATACTTATTTAAATAAAAATAGTTTCATGAAAACCTATACACCTTTTCCTAAAAAAAGAGTCGATAGAATCAAATCTTGTGAACAGCACAACAACGATCCATTATTTTCATATACTCCTGTAGGGTGCCTGCTTAATTCTTGTGCTTGTACTTTTCATTTTTAATTTATATTGGAGAATGTAACAAACCGTAACTATGACTATATAAATTATTTCGAATACATTTTATGGTCAATCTCTTGGCATGTTATTGTATATGTGGACTACCAACAGTTTGTGTGGTTGTGGTTTGGAGTGGGCCACAGCCATTACGTAAAACAAAAAGTCTAAAAATGGACATGTGTATAACTATTATATTTTTTAAACATTTTTTTTTTGTACATTAGCCAATATTTTAAGGATATTTTAGCCAATATTTTAAGGACATTTAGCAGACTTTAACCACAGTTTTGAAAAGTTAAAAACCTGTTATCTTATGTACATACTTCCGAAAACACAATTGCTCACAATTTGTAAATTACAAACTATTTTCAAAAATCACAGCAGAATAAGCATAGTAGGCTTTGAAACTTATACAAAACTCACCCAACAAATACATAAATTATATTCGATATGAATCTACTTTATTTTTTTACACTTTTATACAATTAGAGATCTACTGACGATTTGGTAAAGCACCAATGAAATGCATATAGATATTGCTTGACCACCAGCAAATAAATTTAATTTAAAATAGAATTGTGACAATATGTCCAATAAAAAATTTCATAACAGTAAAATAATATCATTTAATATTAAAAAAATTAAAAAATCTGTAGTTTTTTTTTGTAATCTAACGTGATCAGGCATTTTCTAAAATTTCGTTTTTTAGATCGTTTTTTGAATGAAGGGTGCTATAGATAGTCCAGGATATTAAAAAAATTTTTTTTTTCGTTTATTTATAAAAAAATATCATTAGAACACATTTTTATAATTCCATTTTATATGTTAAATAGTTTTTCACATATCACCTTATCGTTCTACCATGACATAGTAAGAAAACAAAAAGGGAAAAAGTGATTGAGTTCTTTTCATAGCTTTGATATTTGTTTAAGCTTCTGATTCCATTGAGTCGAAGTTTAAAATAATAGCTTTAGTTATTCTAAGAAATGTTGGGTAAAGGTTCCCTGATGATCTGTATTAGCCCCAGTAAAATGCGCATAGGAACTAGCTAAACCCCCTCAATAATCAATTTTGTACTTTTTTTTTAAATTTGGGAAAAGAACGAAGGCACAAATAATATTGAAAAATTATGCAGTAATTCTGCTATATTTTAATATATTTTTTACTCTTTTAATTACGAATACTCCTTAATATGTTATATAGAAGAATATACTAACCTTTGCTAAATTAGAATAACAATAACTTGACTTAATTTGCGGCTTTCGAAAACAGCTGTTCTGCTCTGCTGTGTAAGTTGAATAACTAAAAACTGATGCTAACTTTTATTTGTGCCTTGAAATATTTATCATGTCTCTGTGAGACTTAAAACAAATTTCGAACAATTAGCCCTTAAATCTTAACTCAACAATAACTTGAGTTGAGGAATGACTTGAGTATTCCTTTGATGTGAGACAGGTAATTGAATTAAATACGCCTCAATAAGTGGCAAATGTGAATGCCAATCATCTGTATTGTTAAGTTTTTTTCTCCTTCAAAATTGTAACTTTCTTCCCATTCGTTTATATGATAAATTACGGTTTCATTAAGTAGAAAAGAACAAAAAGTTGTCTTCATAAGAGATGAAAACAAACAATTCTTTTGGAATAATACCAATAGACACCAAAAGGAAGTGTTATTTCCCAAGTAAAATGAATAAAACAACAAACAGTTTGCAACAGGATTTGCATTCTATCTAATGAGATTTATACAACAAACCAGGACTAAGTAGTGGAAACACTACAATCAGCAACAGCAGTGATAGCAGCAATTTTTTTTTGTAATAAATAAACAAATACACATAAAGAAAAATTAAGTTAAAGTCGACTTTGATATAAACAACCTTAAAATTTATTACAATGCTGAAGAATAGTATGGACCTCATAAGAACAGAATCCTCAGCACCAGAGATGATTTTGGTTGCAAAATGCCATGTTTTCGTCCAGTTTACAACAATTAAAATTCTTTAGTCAAGAGTACAGCGTTCCATAATTCAAATTTCCCAACTAAATAAATGTATAAAGATGGCAGCCCAATTCTTTTTGCCAGCCTTTAGTAATTTATTTATTCAATTTGCCCACCCTTTATTAACAAAAAAACGGCCAGTTAATCAGCATTTTTGCATCTAGGGCATCGAATAGTGCAGAGGCGAGAGTTTATCAGAGATGCAGCGCTATGTGCCTACTATTATTCCTAAAAAAAAAAAATCTGGAAAAACTGACCGCCTTCGCAGCTATTCTCATCTTCCCTAAAGAAGTAGGGTATCACTATATGACTCTAACATACAAAAAACTATTTGCAGTTTCTTGAAAGTTGATGATATACAAGTTGATTGTGTTTTCTAGTTGAAAGAATAACAGATTTTTTTTTGTTGCTGTTGTTTTAATTTGCGGCTCTTGTTTTCTCTGTCTGCACATGCAGCGTTCAAAATGTTTTACCAAATTTGGCTTATTTTCCTCATCGTCATTTACACAAAAACAGAAGAGTTTTCATGCCGATAATGATCATTTCATACAAATTCATCAGAACATCTAACAACGACGTATACGTGCCGTTATCGTCTTCACTACTACAGCAAACAGCCATAAGCGGCAACTGGAGAAAAACTAAAGTTTAGTTTATGTAAATTTCTTCTGCACTTCTGTACTTCTGTAGATTCGGCAAAACGCGTTTTACTGTTGAATTTTATATGCACAAGAGCACCAGCATCTGAAAAATATATGTGAAAATTTTTTGGCTGTCGTTTTTTCACTTGCTTTGAACTTAAATGTGGTTGAAGTTGTCGAGAATGCATGCAGTAACAATTTGCGATGCGGTAGTTTTAAAATGTTTCTTTTTATCCTTTTATTGCGTATTATTTCGCTTATTTATTCGTTTGTACAAATTAAGCCAAAATTAAGTATTCAGTTGAAATTTTATTACAACTTTGTGATGTATTTCTCTCTCACTCACTCACTCTCTCGCGTAGATAATTTGGATTTTGGTTTCATGTTTTCATATCTTAATAATATACAATTTTACAAAAAATTAAATATTTATACAAATAATAAAGATCCATTAGAGAAGAAATAAAAACTTGTTTTATTATACGAATGAATGTTACTTAAATTCAATTTGATGTTTAACAGGATATGATCTCTGTTAGATAAGTTTCGTTTATATTGCTAAATTTCAAAAAGTGTTTGAAAGGTAACAAAATTAATGTTCAAGTAAACGTTTTTACAGTGGAACAATTTTAATTAAAAATATTAAAAATGCTCACAATTTACAAGTCTTGATCGTATATTAACAATATCGTTCCAAAGTTCATGCAACATCTTATCTTAAAATACATAATGTTAATTCATAATCTTATGCGCTTTAAGGCCTCTCAAAACTTCTAATGGCTCGGCCTCCTTTTCTGCCACCCTGTCACATACAAAAAATACATGTAACTCAGCTGAATGTCTACAAAAGTTTAAAGATCTGTGAATGGCTTCATATAAAATGCATGCCATTTAGCGTTTGCTATTTTAATTAAGAATTACAAATTTTATTCACGTTTTCATCACATCATTCATACAAAAATTTAACTTAATTTACATGTAAAAAGACAAGAAAACAAACAGATAAATACATTTTCCCAACTAAAATAAAACAAAGAGGCGACATAAAGCAAAAGCTGTAAATGAATAGCGAACATAAATAAACATTTTACAACAGGATGCTTTCAAACATACAAATATTGGCAGAGTAAAATAAAATGTTTTTTATTGCCATCCACTTCTACTATTTCTATTTGTTTGGTGTATATGAATTGCTGGGTAATATTTTGGGGGCCAACAAATACTGAATGGCTTATTACTGTGGGGCGTGGCTATGCAACACAAGGACTAGCAACACCATGTAGCAGCGCTCCTTATGTAAATGGGTAATTCGGTGTATCCAGAATCAACACACAATTAAACGGTCTGTCATTCAAGGCTTAAAATACTCTGACAGGAGGTGAAGAGGCATCTAAAGATTTTCCCGGACTTAAATGATGAAAAATCAACCTCCAAGGGTTTTTCTCGGGTCATATGTGATTAAAATGAGTGATAGTGTCGCCTAAAAATTTAACTGTGTAATATTTTTTTTTACAAGTCTAAAGAATT
The DNA here is from genome assembly GCA_951800035.1 of Linnaemya tessellans. Classification (NCBI taxonomy): domain Eukaryota; kingdom Metazoa; phylum Arthropoda; class Insecta; order Diptera; family Tachinidae; genus Linnaemya; species Linnaemya tessellans. Next base: position 142,172,377 of record OX637532.1, read on the forward strand.
TTAAAATGTTGATGACAATTTTCATAAAATAATTGATTCCCAGAAATCAGAGTAGCATTTATTGTCAGCCAGAGGTTTTTCTGTCATTGTTGTAGAATAAAGTGTCAATTACAACACCATTTTGAAACGATTTTTTTCAAGTCGTTCAAGCATTTGCAAGATTTTCCTATAAAAGAATCGTGCGATTGTATAGGATAGTCCGATAGTATCATCCATCTGTCTTCTTGAGGACAAAAGAGCTGCTATTTTCTTATAAACATCATATATATTTTCTTGAAGAAATTGACTTGCAGCAATAATATGGAAGAATTTTTTTTAATAGACCCGATAATTAAGAGATGATCACCATTCGTGCGGAGTGTCTAGCCGGAGGGGATAGTGTTGAGTCTTTTTTACAAGTCAGAAGTATTTGGAAATGTTGATGACAATTTTCATAAAATAATTTTTCCAGCGATCAAAGTATCATTTATTTATATAATAATGTGACAACTACAACAAAATTTTGAAGCAAAGTTGTTCCAGATTTTCCTGTGAATGAATGTATAGGATAGATCTTTCTGTGGAAATTTATTGGCAGCAAGCATAGCTAGAATTATTTTTAATAGGAACGATCACCAAGAGATGACCCCCAGTAGTGCAGTGTGTCAGTCGAATGGGATAGTGTAGAGAGGACAGTTTGATCTAGAACAGAAGAAAGCAAATTTAGTATTATGGATTTTATTTTTTTATTATTTTACTACGACGGCAAATTTTTTGTAACATGATGAAGGTAGTTCGCGTTTGTAGTACTCGAAAGAGTCAATTTCAGTTGGTACTGTTTAGTACCTTCTTCAGTTAAAAATGGCCGACAAAAATTAACACCATGATCCACTAGTGCAGATCAGAAAAATATGCACCCCTTTTTTTTGACAGAATTCGAGATGTTGTTTTTGTAGAAAATACGTTAAATAGTTGAGCCCAAAGTAACCACAGGAATAGACGTATTGAAGGACTTTTTTTTTATCTTGGACCAGCACTCAGGGGATGACCCCCATATATGCAATGCATTGCGCCGGAACTGAAAACGAGGGAATAGTATTGAGGGGACAGATTAGGAAAGATGAGAAGATAGACAGTTGTTTTTGTAGCTATTTCAACCTTTTACTTCGCCGGATAATTTTTGCCGACGAAGGTGGGTGCTGTTACTCTGCTTTTAGTACATAATAGTGTTAGTCGCTGCCAATTATGTTCAGTGACCAGTGACTATGCCTCATCATTGAAACAGGCTGGCAACAACTAACACAACCACGCACCAATGCTGATCAGAATAATTCAACACAATATTTCATGACTCAGCGCGGGCTCGAACTCACGACCCTCCGCTTCATAGTCTCGTGTTCTACTACTTCAGCCAACAGCACCCACTTCATCTTACAGTCAACCTTTTTTTAGTAGGACCACCACTAAGGAGATGATCCCATACAGAGGATAAGCCCTGTAGTGCATTGCGTCAGAACTAGAAAGGAGAGGATTGTATTTGGAGGACAGATGAGAAGATAGACATTTCATTGGAGCTGTTTTAAACTTCAACTTCGTCGGCTAATTTTTGCTATGGGGCCTACGAAGGAAAATATTCGTTAGTACGTTACCGTGTCTATCATAGTCTATAACGTTCAGTGACCAGTGCTAAGACTTCGTATCTTTAACAGGCCGAAAACAATAAACACAACCATGTGCTAATGCTGGTCAGAAGAAATCGGCGGCTTATTCATGAATGAATGCGGAGTGGTATAAGGAACTTTCGGTTTCATAGCCTCGTGCTCACTATTTCAGTCAACAGCACCTTCAACCGCACTTATGTTGAATGATACTCTGCTGGGATATTGTGCAGGTCTTTTTCGGTAGCCCACGTATTGAGAGAGGTGTGAGTTAAATTGTTATTTCTAGACAAGTGCACTGGTTGTTTGAACTTCGGCCAACCGCAGGTTAGATTATACAGGATAAAAACTATTGAAATCGTGTATAAATAAAAAAAAGTTGAAAGTCCCAAAACAATTCTTAGGTACGCGCTCATCTATTTACAATTCTTAAGCACTACGTGAGTATTCTTAAGTGCAGTAAAAAAACGTTCAATGAATTGCTAATTCAGACATGCCAATCATTTTAATAATTTAATATTTAACGACTAATTATTAGTTTGAATTTTGTTTAACGTTCTTCTGTATGTCATCTTACTTGCGGGGTCTTTACTTTATTATCATGCTGCTACAATCTTTTTATTATAGATCTTTGCTCTTTTTGCCACGTTTTTAATGGAGTGCAAGTAACATTTTTTTGTTCTGCTTGTAGTTTCACTAATAGCTGCTCTTTTGAAAGTACAAAGCAAACTTCATTGCAACTTTTGATGCTACTCGTCAACATCTTTTCAAATGCTTTATGGTGTAAACAGAGCTGAGCATAATGCTTTTAGGTTTGCAATATATATATATATATATATATATATATATATATATATATATATATATATTGATTCAGTCATTTATTTACGAACGTGTTCGTGCATATTTTTACAACTCTATTTAAAAATTTCTATTGAGTTGGGTTAATGGCGCTGCATTTGACACTGGCAAATATGTTAATTAATGTCGTGATAAAATTTGTAATGTTGGGTTTTACTGCATCTGCTGGACCAATTGCTTTTTAATACCGCATTTATTTATGCGTGTGTGTGTGCGTGTATAATAATGGTCATTTGCACAGGCATTTTATTATATTCAACTTGAATAATCTGAAGTGTAATTGACAGAAAAAGGGCAGCAACACATTGCCCTGCGTGATTTTACATGTTATTCTTTAGCCGGATAATGTGAGTTTACATATTTTATTTTTTTATTTCCATTTTATTTTAAAAGATTTAAAAGTTTCTAAAGACGAAAAATTAAAACAAATATTTTTGATTAAATTATTTACTTTTTTACAATTTAAAATTTTTTATTCCCATTGCACGCACACTATAACATTTCGAGCAAAAATAGATATCCAAAATTATTATGTAATACATTTTTCTACTTAATTAGTATACGAGAATGTGCACCAAAAAAAATTAAAATCATGAAGAAACCATATATAAAATAGAACTAAGTTTATTTTATATTTATGTGAAAAATGTTTCGTTCTTACTTTTAAAATTCAAACTATCTGGAAACAAAAAAAGTATTAATATTGCTTAAAAAAATATTAAAAACTAATTTTGAGATAAGAGGGTACATTTTAGTTTTTTAACAATCTTATATGTATATTCCAATTTAAAAAACATTTTTATTTTAATATTTCATGTCTAAAAATGTAACACTTCAAATAATTTAAAATGCAATGCTTAGCTACAAAAAAAGTCTCTATCTTTTCACCTTTCTTCATCTGTCCTCTCCCCCTTTCGAGCCTAATGCACTGCATATGTAGGGGTCATCCTCTGAGTGCTTGTCCTAGTTAGAAAAATAAGTGGGGACCATACCCAGAGTTTTGACACTAGACAAAATTGTACCTCCTAACTTTTAATGACAATGACTTTCAATTAAAAGCTACAATTGTTTAATTTCTATTTTTATCTTTTCAAGTGCCAATTAAAATCACATGTTTTTTTTTGTTCATTGAAATCGATATATTTGTTTAGTAGCCACTCTATAGTTTAGGTGTTTCACTTATTTAACATTTGCCTTTTATTTGCTTAATATGAACGTGTAAATAAAGTATTAAGGTATTAATCATTATATCGATTGAATTAATATTAAATACTTGCATAGACGTGCTCAAACTGGACTGAATCTGAAAAAGGAGTTTTCTAGAAAAGCAGCTGTTAGTTTTTATGTTTAAAATATCTGTTACTTTAGCAACTAGACACACATAGCCAAGTTAAATATATATATATATATATATATATATATATATATATATATATATACATATATATATATATATATATATATATATATATGTATATATGTTTAATATACGAGGGCAGTTTAACAGGGTAATAACTTTGTAGTTAATGGCATTTTACTTGGCATATGTCAAGTTTTGATCAAATTCAGTCTATAGACTTGTTATGAGAGGAAAAATTATATCGATTACATTAAATTGAATTAAGATTCATAGGCTAATTGTTCGAAATTTGTTTTAAATCTCAGAATGACATGATAAATATTCCAAGGCACAAAGGAAAGTCAACATCAGTTTTATTCAACTTACACAGCAGAGCAGAACAGCTGTTTTCGAAAGACGCAACCCTTTCATCATCAGTGCTCATGTGTATTGTGTGTGTCACCACTTATTAGGTGGCTTAGTTGAATTTGATAACAGTTCCTATTTACACATTTTTTTTTTTTATTGTGAAAAATCGATTACATTTGTAACGATCTAGGAGGTTTATAAAACAAATAAAGTGATGCTGAACGGTGGACGAACTCAAGTACGTTGGACTCATGGATCGAAGGGCAACGTCAACTTAATATCTATATCTTATAATTCGATGACCCCCATAATAACATACACGTATCCCTTTGACGGCTGTAGAGATGTTTGGGTAAAGTTAATGTTCAATTCGTATCTTGCTGCTACCTCACAGCATATCATAAATTCAGTAGCAACAAAAACTATTGAATTTTTTAGTTGACAGCTCCCTTTTCTGAAATTTAGTTACAATTAATTTTAAAAATTTTTTTACTCCATTTATGAAATATATAAAATGACTTCAAGTAAAATACAAAAGGCCTAAATTGTAAAAACAATTTGTGATTTATAACAAGTTAATAAAAAAATCAACACTTTCAAAATTTAATTAAAGATCAAATTTTTCCTTTTTTTAATTTGGCTGAAAATATATATTTCGCTCTTTATAGAAGATCTTCAACAAAAAAAAAAAAAAAAAAATATATATATATATATATATATATATATATACATATATACATATATACAATAAATTAATAAAAATGTTTGTCTAAAATTGTAAAAGCTATACAGGAGTAAATGCTAAAGCCTCTGTTTTCTAATATCGCGTTTTATGTTTTATTCACATAAACATTTACAACACAATTTATATAAACTTAATCATTTCATATTAAAGTCGTTGATATAAGGAACAAATAATGATTTTAATTTTTCACATTTTCCTGCCTGATTGTGTTAAACAATCGAGGCATATATGAAACGATGAATAAATACTTCAAACAGAAATAATGGCAGACTGCATTATATCTGAAAATAGTTTCAAAAAATATGTTTGCCGTTCACTAACTGCTTTTGGCAGTGAAATATTTCAATACGAACCTATAATTGCCCACTTAGATAGAATGTCTGTTTGAACTCACCTCGTATCTTACAGCAAACAAAATTATAAATTGTTCCTGATATAAATTCATACTCTCAGATGCAGTAAAAGCCTTAAGCTTTATGGATTTACACGATAAAGCATTGCAGTTATTTCCATATCAGGCATTGTAAAACAACTACTCGTATGCAAATGGGCTTGTACACACGCATTCACACGAACTTACATATTACACAGAGAGAAATAAATCATTGTAAATGCAAGGTTTTTTTTACTTTTTGCAGAAACTTTAAGTACGGTTAGTATTATTTTTTGTTTTTACTGCCACTTAAAATAACGAAGAAACTAAATCAATCCCTGAGTTTGTAAATGATCATATTCGTTTTAATCTCGTGCGGTGCTTATTTTAATCATTTAAGAGTTTTGCTTACGAATATGCCAGAATTCCTGCTATTGTTGTTATATCGTACTAGTTTTCTCACAAAATAATGAAAAATAAAATGTTGCTATTAAATGTATTTAAATGCCTTGAACGAAGACTGTTAAGACTTATAGGGTTCTTAGTGTGTTAATCACGGCCCCCCTGAGTCAAACTGATATGGAAAGCGAAATCGAACATATAATATATAAATAATATATTCATTTTTAAGGTCTAATTCAAAAAAAATATTTTATGTTTATAAATTGGCGGGTTAGTATTGGGATGATAGATTGTGAGAATTTAGAAGAATGAAATTCAAGCAGTTATATTTATTATTTTACTTCTTCGACGAATTTACTACAGTGTCTCTTTTCCTCAGGGAACAACAAAATACGGGGTTTAAATTCGTGGAATTACGAACATATATAATAAATCCCTACAAACGTTAAGCAATCGTTTCCAACCACTCTAATCCGTTTAAATAGTGAAATGTTTTGTAGAACATGATTGTGATAATCATAGTGAGTACTGCACAGGGAACAGTGGCATTCGTTAGTTAAAATGGATTTTAGCAATCGCTTAATTTGTGATCTTAACATCTGAGGAGCCAACACTCTAATCAAGTGCTCTTTAAAGAAATTTCATAATAAGCATCCTTTCGACACCATCATGATTATGTCATTCTGCTATTTTGTTGTTTTTTTTCTGTGTACATCTATTAGGGTATTCATACGAATAAAGTTCGGTCATTATTTTTTTTTTTGTTAACACGGAGCAGTACTCAGAGGATGACCCCTACATATGCAGTGCATTGCGCCGGAACTATAGAGGAGTGGATTGTATTGAGGGAACAGATGAAGAAATATTAGAAGACTTTTTTCTAGCTAATGGAACCGTTTACTTTGCCTCCTGATTTTTTACTACAGGGTTGATGATGGAGGGTGCTCTTCCTCTATTCTTTAGTACATGATATTGTCAATTGAAAATTCACTCAAAACGGACCCCCTAATGCATATCTATATAAAAAATTGTTTATATACGACCTCACACACATATATATTTCTAATGTCTTTTGCTCACACAACCAACATCAGCAGGGCTGTAAAAATAACACGAGTTACAACAGTATGAATAAAATTTTAAAGCAGAACGGAATTGCAATATTCCTTAGAGTATTGTGTCAGTTTACATCTCTACACACAGACACAAACACACACACACAGACACATACACAACATCTCTTGGCATTTGTGCACAAACCTACGAGTTGTGATGATAATGCCAATAAAGGTGTTTGTTTCCTCCTGAAAAATGTTCGACGATTGTAGTGAGTAATTTGCTTTAGAAAATCGTATTGATGACACAGCAACTCCTAAATGTCGTTACCATTTTTTTTTTCTTTTTTTTGCTATTTAAAATTGTGTGCCATGTTGGTACAACTTATAGCTGGTGTGAATTGAAGAAATTACAAGTAGCAAGTTTTTACATATCTAACAATCCAAGTTAGACAAAAAACAAAAAAAAAAGAAAACAAGAAGAATACCATTGTGTAGAGCCATTTTTAAATTATGTCGTTGAAACATCTGTTTTATTTTTCCAATGCAAGTGATAGTACCCAAGTGACCAGGATGATCAGTTAACTGGAAAAGCCTGGGTTCAATAATATTTAAGGAGTCTAGTACTCATTCTGCTGCACAAGTATTAACTGAATCGATTTGTTTGAGAATCCTTAGCTCGACAGTAACACATCTGAACTATTTTTGAAAACTGCAAATTTTTATTATAGAACCTCATGGCTGATATCTTGTCGGACCTTATTTTTGGATCTCTTGCTTGAGGTATTTGTGTCTCCTACATTGAAAGATTAAATATCATACATCATGTGTCTCTATATCGAACAGATGTAATTAAGCTGTAGATTTCCACTGCAAAGGATTCTGGAGAAGTCTCTACGATTTTCCAACACATAAAATTTAGATCCTGAATTAGGTTTCTTATTTGATTTTTTTTTTAATTGAAACCAGCAGTCAGGGCATGACCCCTAACTATGTAGTGCATTGCGGCGGAAATAAAAAGGATGCGATAGTATTAAAAGTGAGATGGAGGTAGATGAGTAGCTATTTCAATCTTTTTTTTTTTTTTTGCCACAGAAATTTATTAAAAGAACTATGAGCTGGTTAAAAATTTTTAATTTATTTATTAAATGGACAGATTTTAAATAAAGAATTAAAAAAAAAGTTATTTATTAAATATATTGAGGGTATTTAAGATTCGACCCGGTCGAATAAAACGTTATTATTTGTTTGTTTTTTTTTAAATATCATATAAGAAAAATGTTTGCCAAAAATAACCTGCGTTCCACTGCATCGCATGTATCTCTGCTTATCTCATCCTTATTCTGTAACTGTTTTTTAACGTCACGTCAAGACAATACCAAAAATATTCAAAACCTTAAAGAGTAGTCATAAGCAGTCAACAGTAGTAAAATATTGTCCACAAAGAGTGGGTAAGTGTACTAATTTTGATATTGTCTTGACGTGACGTTGACAAACAGTTACAGAATAAGCATGAATGCAAAACAACATTCAATAATTCTTTCCTCATATCCTCATTAGCAACCACTTTGTTTATATAATCGTTCAAAAACCTATTGGCTCCAAGGCCAATTCATACAAAAGTAGTCAAATATAAAATCGAGCTCAAAGACTTGGCCAACTGGATAATAGAATATATGTTTTATAAGTGCATACTAAAACAAATTTTATGCGGGTTTCTAAAGTATACGGCCGCCTTCGAAATGGTTTGCAAAGAGCAAAAGAATGAGAAAATAACATCGATATGATAATAATGTTAGAGATGAGCAGAGATATATGGGTATATCTTTAGTGTCGCACGTGACAGTCACATGCATTGGATAAATTGAAATGCGCATTCATAATTTAGCCGAGTATAGAATCGGTTTCATAATCAAAGTACTAACCATGTCCCCTAACAAACATTCCTTCAGATAAAAAATTACAAATTACAGCTAAAACTATACAAATAATTAGTTTAACAAACCATAAAAGCAATTTGAAAATGAAGCCATAATTCACATTAAATATGATTGTCCAAGAATAAATGTATCTATAGGATATCACTGTTTGCGGAAAATTTTTTGAAGATTCAGTCACATTATGCCAACAGGCTACTGAAAATTTCCATAAAAATTAGTGCAGGTTTAATAAAAGCCAAGGAATCCATAATCACAATTTTTATTCAATGTACTGAGTTAAAAAATAATCATTAATTTTATCAACGGGCTTAAGTTCGAATATGCATGACTGCAAATGATTTTTTATTATTTTATTAATAAATGAATTTGTTCAAATTCTATTTATTATTTTTTATATTAAGATTGGAATATTAAGTATATTTTCAATAATCATCAAACCAACAGAAAGGATCAGTACTGATTTCGAGGCCGCTACGCCATCTCATCAGCGTTCTTTGTTCAATTTTTCCACTGTTTCAAATGGTGCTAGTTAGTGCGAATATCAACTATTTAGCCAATGTTTTTAACGAAAAGTGAATATGAGAAGTTCCCACATTCATATTTTTAAGTTATTACCTTTTTGGTTAGTACGAAATTCCCCAACCCTGACGATTAATATTCCCAATATTCCATGTATCTCTTTCGCTTTTTCCAGAGCCATCGGCTGCTGATAACTAAAGCTTCTTTGTTATTTATGTTCAAGTAATTGAATTTAGTTGTCAATTTACAATGAACAAGTGCGCGTGCCCCCGCAATGTTTTAAAGATGGCGTAGCGGCCTCGAAATTAGTATTGATCCGTTCTGCTGGTTTGATGATTATTGAAAAATATTCTTAATATTCCAATCTTAATATAAATTAATAAAAATAGAATTTGAACGAATTCATTTATTAATAAAATAATAAAAAATGGTTTGCAGTCTTGCAGATTCGAACTTAAGCCCGTTGATAAAATTAATAATTTACATACATAAGAAAGTTCGACTAATAAAAATTCATACATAATTTAAAAAATAATCTACAATCTGAAAACATAAAACTGTGTTTTCTATTTAATTCAATATTTTGCATCAATTTCGGAACACCCTTTATAAATAAATAATTTTTTAAGCGCTTGCTTTTAAATAGAAATTTTTCTACTGCGTCATATGAGTGATTTTCTAAATACAATTATTTTAAAAGCAAACTGTACAGCAAAATAAATACAAATAAAAGTATGAGGGGAAAAAACCAGAAACAATTTAGCCCTCGCAGCCAAGTACGAGATAGTCTGCATAGAGAAATATATTGCACAGTTAACCCACGTGTATTGTACAAGCTTCCTTTTAGTGCGTTGCATTTAGATTTATCTTCTTTTTGTGTATCACCTGTGATTAAAAGTAAGTTTACTGTAACAGCCGCATTAGTGGCAAACTTACAATGGCAGCTGTAACAGCATTAACTGCTTGCTGTTGCCATTTTGGACATTACAAAAATAATTGGCTTGAGACCAAGCATTCATCACGTTGGTCATGTGCAAGTACGGATTTGTTCACATACGAATGCATGTGTGGAGCTGTTCGTCTACTAATACAAACAAAACTCTGTTATTGTCCTGAATAAGAGCAAAAAAGCCACACACACATACACACACACAAAATAAAACAGAAATCACATAAAAACGAAACTAAGTTAAATATTCGAACAAAAACGCAAACAAAAACTCTTACATATTTATTTATATGAGTTTGTGTATTGTTTGGACTCGGTGAATAAGTGCAGTTTTCCAGAACACTTTGTACGTTGCCTCAGGGAGTGCAGTGAACAAAACTGTGTACACCAACAAACACAAGTGCATTGGCGTAAGAAATAAAAAAAAAAACAAAACACAACTACTAGACCAGCACTGGTTTCACTCGAGTACAGTTGCGGATGAAAAAATTAATTTTAAATTGGCCACATTTTTCACAAAAGCCACAAAATTTTAATAACGTACAATATTTTGTTTATTTCAACAATAATTTTTTTTAAGAAATTTGATCAATATTGAAATGTTTTTTTTAGAGTGTCACAGCACCAGAGCAACACCTGCAACTTATTGAAATTTTTAATCAATATAATTGTTCTATTCGTCAAACTCATCGCACACTTCTTGCATTTTATGTCCTACATAATCGTCCTTCAGAGCGGCTAATTCGAAGAACAATAGATCGTTCTCGGACCACATTTACTGTTACTGATAATGAGAATCCTGTGAGACGCCAAACAGTGCGTACTCAAGAAGCTGTAGCCGCTGCACAGGAAAGCATTGAGGTTGATCCTAATCAATCAATTCTCAGTTGCCGTTCTCAGCAACTGGTGTTGTGTCCTTCCACTTTATGGAAGATTTTTTTAGTTGTTGAAAATTGGTGTTCCAAATTGCTCCTATTACGCACCAGTAGTGGCAGCCACATGGCAGAAATTTCCATTTTTTCCAATAAAGCCCGTTTTATTGATATTAAAAATATATTTCCTTGTTCTGTTATGGTTTAAACTTGCGTCACTCTATAAAAAATACACCCTACAAATATTTTTAAAATATTTATGGGCAAAATATAATTTTTTTGCATATAAATGAACTTCAAAATGCAGCTATGGAAAAATTAAAAAAAAATCATCTCGGAAACTCCGTATCCGATATTGAAAAATTATATTCTAAAATATTTCAAAACTTTTTATGATGAAATCCAATAACATATTTATAACTTCATGCATATGCCACAAGACGACATCATTGCCTATTATCGTTTGAAGTCGATATGGTACGGTTGCAACTTAACACAATATTAATGTATTTCTTGTGTATCGAACTATTTATTGCCATATTGAGCTCAATTAGACTAATTGTTCTCAATCGTCTCCGACAACAGAAGGCAAATGGGAGCTAAGTGGCGTAAGAAGCGTATGCGTAGGGTGAAGCGTAAGCGCAGAAAGATGCGTGCAAGGTCCAAATAAATTCGGTGAACCATCTGGACTCTGTTTGCATTTGTAAAATGGATAACACTCAGGTTCTATTTGGCGCTTCCTGGAGTTAAACCTGTTTGCAACTTTTTGGAGCCATTTTTGCACAACTTGTTTTACATCAAATGTGCAAAATACGTCTTTTAAAATAAAGAGTCATCTTTCATATAGTTCTTGAAGTTCTTGAAGTACCATATTTTAATACAAAAATACACGATAAATATTCGTAGGAGTAAGGGAAAAGCAATATAAATTTCAATATTTAACTTACACAGCAGAGCAGAACAGCTGTTTTCGAAAGCCACCACAACTTCATTATCAGTACTCATGTGTTTTTTTCCCCTTATAACCACTTATCAGATGCCTTACTTGACTTAATATTATTTTAGGGAATATATAATAAATTGAAATGTCGCTGATATAGTTTTAGCAACCACTGCAGCCTAATTTATAAATGCTGTTAGCAAGTTCATCAAGTTGCTTGCTTCATCGTGTGCATGTGTTTGTAATGCCAACTCAGAGTCATTGTTCAAATGCTCATCGCAACAATGGAACAAAAGCTAGTTGCTGGCACAAGTCTCAGTTCAGACCAGTCACCAGCTTCTCTAAGCCATTGGGTAGGGGTACCAAATTGTGTTTATTTTCTTGAATTCCAAAAACTGGAATCATTAATTTTCTAAATTTGTTTAAATTTATATATAAAACTTTAACGCCGTCTTTATCAGCTTCTGCATATGGGCATTTCCAGAAAAAAGTCCACCTTGATCGAAAAATTAAAATTTAATAAACAGATATTTTCCTAATGTATTATAAAGGAGAAACTTCTAAAATAAATTAAATTTAGGAGCTTAAAGCTTTCTTTTGTTGGGATGGTGAAATACTGAGCTACAAGTTTGAAGTTCCCGTTTTTGTAAGTGTTTCTTAACTTCAAGGGCATTTTCTCTTTATAATTAACATTCCTAAAATCAATTTCATAATAATACTCTTATTGCAAAACTGTTGCTACAAAAATATTCAATCATAAAACAAATGCAAAAAATATATTTAGTATATCGTAGTTTTTATATAATTTTCTAATATTTATGTGTTTTTCGTATTTTTTTAACAAAATAAATATCAAGTGGAAATTTTAGTAACGTAACGCCAGTAACGTAACGCCAGATCTTTTTTCCCTCAAAGAACAAAAGAAAAAAAATTTTTCCATTTAATAACTTGGAAAATTAATGTATATAAGTCCAAGTTCTACCAAAAAAGTTTTGATTAAAAAGACTTGCTCAAAATTCGCAGAGTTAAACAATTTTGTTATCAAAGTCAAATCGCACTTCCTTTTTTTGTAACGTAACGCCAGGTAATTTTTTTGAGTATATCTTGAAATCCTTAGGCTCGATTATTTGCATTGTTTTTACTGAATATAGAGCTATCCAATCTCTTCTCGAATGTGAGAAAAATACTTTTTTAAATTATGGTTTTTAAAGTTTTTTTCAACATATCGTCGTACAAAAGTAACGTAACGTCAAAATGGAAATGCCCATATATAATTTTCTGTAAAACAGGATATATTGAGTAGCAGTTTAAGAACAAATAACATGAATTTGAAATTCGTAATACTACATTTTTGTTCTTGTAACACCGCAACTATGCTTCTCCGTTACACTCGGTTCATTGTACTCTGTTCCACTTCTTCCCAGGGCATATAGCGACTGTAGGGATAATTTGTTACGGACTCAGGTGTTTTTGGTGTTCATATTTATTTAAATTTTAATAGATCTCCTAGTTGTTTGACCAAAATTTAGTATTACGAATTGTACTAAGTCATGAACGAAATTACCGCATTTGATATCATTTTAAATACGAATTTCATTTGAATCCATGTCGAGTATCATAATTTGCTTTCAGTATTCAACATCACATATTTTTTTGTACATTTATATAAAAACTTAGTCCGACCTCCAGTTTGTTTTTTCAGCAATATTGTGAATTCCTTTCCTTTATTTTTTCCCTAAGTCAAAAATAGCTCCTGATATTGCTTGCACTCTTTAAAAAAAAAAATACTAGAAATATTTCCAATATATTAATGTTAGAAAATCTGGTGTTTTTCGGGATTCTAATTTTCGGACTGGTTTCCCTTTCATAAGAGTGCCGCGAAATGAAAGTCACAAATGCATGCAAATGCTAGTGTTTGTGTGTGTGTGTATATCTGTGAGCGTGCTAATTTTATTTTATACCATATATGACACCATTTAAAATGAGTTAACACATAAGCAGTAATTACGCGAATGTGCGCCTCTATTTTTCTCGTATTTTGTTCTTGTTGTCATGGTATTTTTGCATTATTTTTTTGGCGGGACAATAGTTTTTCCTTACAAGTGTTCATGTGACATGTTATTAATGTGTGTAAGTTAATGATTAGCTTTTCTATATGTGAAAGTTCTGTATTTGGCAGAACAGCACAAGTCAAATTTTCAAAAACTCGTTGAAAGTAAAAATTGTACGAAAAATTAAAGTTGAAAAAAAAAAGTTTTATAAATTTTATATCATATTTTTTGGTTGAAAATTGTATAAGTCACTATAACAATTACTAGCATATCAGACTTTATTTCAAATAAAGCTGTCAATCTTCCCAAAAAAAAGTAGTATTCATTGCCATAAGATTGAAATGAAGATGTAATTCTGTTGGCTGAAGTAGTAGAACATGAGACTATGAAGCGGAGGGTTCTGAGTTCAACCCCGCGCTGGGTCATAAAATATTGTGTGGAATTCTTCTGATCAGTACATGGTTGTGTTAGTTGTTCCCACCCCGTTTCAAGGATGAAAGCATAGCACTGCACATAATTGGCAGCGACTGAGACAATCGTGTACTAAAAGCAGAGTAACAGCACCCTCCCTTGTCGGTCCTGTAGCAAAAAATTAGCGGGCGAAGTTAAAAAGGTTGTTGAAATAGCTAAAAAAAATTCTATATCTTTTAATTTTTTTCATCTGTCCCCTCAATACTATCCCCTCCTTTCTAGTTCCGGCGCATTGCACTGCATTTGTAGGGGTCATCCCCTGAGTGCTGGTCCAAGATAAAAAAAATAAAAATTGGATGAATTAGCCGATCGTATGCTTTTCTAAAGCTTAAATAACGAATGTGGTAAACTTAGCCTGATAAAATATTATTATTGATATAGTCAACTGCAAGAATTGACATTCTGTATTTAAGTTAAAACAAATACTTTCTGTTTGCTTTTGTAACTTCCTCGGCCCTATAGCTTAAATTAGCCGGCAAAGTAAAAGGTTGAAATAGCTACGCAAAATTATCTATCCTCTCATGTTTCTTCATCTGTCCTCTCAATACTATACCCTCCCCTGTGTGCTGGTATGATTTAAAAAGAAAATTTGTATTTTTTTATTTTAGAAACATTTCTAATTTATAGTTTGCTGGAACTGGCCAAAAACGATTGGGGAGAAATTCAGTTATCTCAACAAGTCTGGTTTCTCTGTGTACCAATTCGTACATTGTGGTCAGCACTGGCTGTGAAAGCCAAATTTATAAGTTATAGGCCTTCAGTAGTCAAGGTAGGGCCACCTCTAAAGGGATCACTGCTACATATTCACTGTGCCGTAAGTAGTAAAGAGCGGTTAGTGTTGAGAACATTCATGAATAAAGATTAGAAGTTAAAGAAGTTCTTCTAGCTATTTTTAATTTTAGCTTCGGCAACAAATTTTTGCTACAGTACTAACAAAAGAAGTTAATTCGGCCTTAAGTACATGATGGTCGCTGTCGATAATGTTCCATGACTGGTGTTATGTCCTCGCCAGTTAAACAGATCCACAACAATTAAAAATTCGATACTATATTCGTGACAGAGTAAATTTCATAGTCAAGCGCTAAATACTTCAGCCAACAGAACCTTCCACATTGACTGCTGATACTCACGCACACCGTGACTATTTTAAATAATATTATAAAATAGACGAATTTCGACAAATTTGTCTGTTTTAAATAATTTTATAAAACAGACAAACTCCGTTGTTTTCATTCAAAGCCATTTGATGACAGTCAGACTGATTAATTGTTGACAGCATGCAAAGAAGCTACACACTTTTGAAGGATACAAAACAAGTGTTATGAAGATCTCCTTATATGTACGATTGGAAGTTATGAAATTGACAATCACCCCTGTCGTGAATAACAAGGGAAATTTTTCTGCACGTGAAATTTTTATTCCACTTGAAGGGAAATTATTCCCGCTATCAGTTCTCAGTGAATGTAAAAAAGAGAAGAAGCTGAAAACAACATGAAAAATCAAAGGAATTTAAAAAAAAAGTATGACTATATTTAACAGTAAAATAATTTGGATACATTTTAGAGTCCGAACAAAACAAATTAAAAATATTCTTAATCTTTAGAGTTGAAGCAACAAGTTTTACGAAGACGCAGGCAATTGATATGTAGCAAAAAAATATAAATTAGTGTCTTATAAAAAATAAGGAAAAAGTGAAAAAACTCGCGGGAAAAAATCATTCGCGATAAGGGGAATTTAATTTTAGCATGAACTCATTCAGGGGGAATTTTTTCATAAGTGCAATTTGAGGGAAAAGGGAAACATTTCGAGGGAAAAATTTTTCATCATAGGGGGTGAATATAATGACCCACCAAGTTGCAAAAGGACACAACTCAGATGAGAAATTTAATAAAAATCGAGATCTTGGAGGCAAATTACAGCATCCGATATCGATAGAAATTTTGTATTTAAATTGTATGGAAATTTCGTTCGATATCGAATCGAATGGTAAACTCTTTGAATATTAATATTCACATAAATAATTAACTATGCATTGAAAATGACGATTAGATTACAACAATAATTTCCATCGCCTGCATTTACTTAAAATTAATATGACGGAAAATTTTTCTTAACTCGATTTAAATACTTTTGTCCAAAATGTCTACCCAAATTAATGAAGAGGTGTGTTTATCGTAACTAACTGATGACTTTTATTCAAAATTCCCAACGGATTTGGCAACATTAAAACTCATTAAAAACAGTTTATGTGTGCGTGTATCTTTTTTGTACAATATGTCTGCTTATTTTTTAATCATTAAGAATATTTAAGCATAAAATATAAAATATATTAATTGAGTTTATGTGTAAAAATAAAATAATTTGCGGCCTTTGTTCTATTTTTTGTTACAACTAATACATCGTTAATGATGCAGCCGTTTGTCGCAAGAGATAATCATTATAATGACTAAAAAATGTGAAAATTATAATTTAAATGCAGTAAACATGTTCCAAATATATTTATTTATAAAAAAAAAATTCACTTTTTAAAACATGTTTTTTCCTGACGGACAGATAAACGTTTCCCAGCAAAATGTTAGGCATCGCTTAAAGTACGTTTTCAACGAACGAAGGGGTCTCTGTAGACCCCTCAAAAATCCAATAAGAAAATTTAATTTTTTGTCAACCTATTTTATTTTTCTATATTCATTAAAATTGGCAAAGAACTAAAATCTATTAAACAAAATGCAGATTACAATTCATATTAAAGCATTTAATGTAATTAATTTGATATAATGCCCTAATTAATTTATTAAGTTGAAGTCTTCTGATGATTTGTTGTTAAAGACAAAATGACATGCTGTCATACAGACGCTTTTAACTCACAGCAAAAACAAAGCAAACTCTTGCTTAAAATGAAGACGTCAGCAGACTGTAAAATAATAAACTAATTTGTAGGAAAGCGTTGCAATTTTAAGTACAGAAAATTAAGTACGTAAATTTGTAAATTTAACGACGATATTTCAAAATGTATCTTTAGGGTCACATATAAGTTTCATTTATTTTAATTAATGAGAATATTACAATTGTCTTTATGTATTCTAATTTAAAAGCAGGACATAAAATTAAATTATTATATTACACAAGTGAAAATGTTCTCCTCCGTAGTCATAACAGTTAATTTATGTTTCTTATATTTCAAATTTATGAGAAGTAGGCACGTAGCGTGGGTCATATAACTTAATAAAATATTGAGAGCATTAGCCTGAAAACTTATTACCAAAAATATTTTAATGAATTAAAAAAAAAAATTCGTTAAGAAAAATTTTTAAATGTGGATAGATGAAACTTTTATTGTTTGCTTATACGTGAATAATTGAAACGTTTGTTGTTGTCTATCTTACAAGTTCTTATAGGTCTATAAATGTTTGATCAATTAAAAATAAATCATATTGAAATGTTGCTCTAATAATAGTCGAATATATGTTGACTGTACTTTAATGCTTATGCCTTCTAACTTTATTTGGACTGGCAGTTTAAGTAATTTTGCAGGCGAACATATTTAAGTAGTTGAATTTTTTATGAAAATTCCGCAAACCACTTGTATAATTGGGAAAGGACTCGGTAGTACTTTAATCAAAGTGAAATAAAACTGGGACACTAAAAAGTTTCCAATCAACACAATTTCCTTTTTTTCTGTAACTCTGGCGCATTGCATTGCATGAACGAATAAGGGCCATCCCCTAAAATAAATTTAAAAATATAAGAGGTTTTTAACCTGTTTGCTGAAGTCGATGATACTAGGAATACGAAACCTGAGATCTAATGGAATAACAAGTTTTTCGGGCCTGTATAAGTGTACGATTGTCTTAGTCTTTGTCAGTTCGTTTCAAATGGCGAAGTCATAAAGCAAAATACAGCACATCCTTCGACCGTAATTTAGCATTATCGTACACCGGTGCAATCTGTTACGGTATATGTGTGTATCAGAGTTCGAAATAGTGTACATATTTTATCCTCTGTACACACAAGTTTACATCGGCGACATTGAAAAACATGACATTGAAAAATGTATGCATGCCTCAATTTATACACAAATAAATCTTCAGTGTACATGACTGTGCATCGAACCTCAAGTGTACACATTGAAGATATTGGAAACATTGAATTCATTTTATGTACGTATGCACATTTGTGGAGATGATAACATTGTATTTGTTTTGTAACTTCATAAAATGAATGTGTGTGTGCGCAGCAACACCAAACACTGAAAATGTACGCACCAGTTTCAAATTAAAAAATCATATACACTAGTACACTCATGTAGAAGGAGTACACACAAGTAGAAGGTGTACACGATGAAAGAAAGACAATATCTATAGTGTATTAAAGGTGTACATACAATTTTGTTGTACGTTTCTGAGATCTCTGGGGTGTATGTCTGTATGTATGTGCGTATGTATGTATGTAAAAATATTTGTTTGAACTTAAGTTATTTAAATATCAAGATATTTAAATATCAAGTGATCGAATTGTGGCCGCCGGCCGATCCTAATACACATAAATAAAGATAGTACAAATTTCTTACTATCATGCAACATTACTTTCTTTCTCTTAGTTCTTAGAGATCTCAAAAATTTAATATAATTATTAAATTCACTGTCTTCTCATATTACTTTGTTCACTCAACACTATTCCCAACTTTTATAGTTCCGCCGGGGTATCCCTGAGTTTCAGTGTGGAAAATTGTGATAACGCTTAGAAAACTTTTTCCTCATATCCTTCCAATAATTATTGAAAAATTATTTTTAAGACAGACAATTCTCGCCATATGAATAAAAAGAAACGGTTAAGCAAGAAGCAACCTTTTTGTTACACAATATTTTCTCAATTGAATCCTTTGATGCAAAAACTTTTGCCATATGAAAAACAATAATATAAAAATTTCAGTATTTTTACTTACTAGTGTAGTTGAAAAAAATTTTTGTTCAAAAATATTCTACCGGCTTTTAGACGCATGTACATACATATAACGCTTTATAATGCCACCTTCTTGCTGTATTAGTTTTTCATACAGCTTGAAAGGTTTTCCTATACTCCAATTATTTAAGAAACTTCTGCTGACTTTGTTTTAATGTTTATTAGCTTTTAAGCCTTAATGAATTACGTGATCATTTCATTTTCAATTTTTACCCATTACTAGATGTAAGCATACACACACACGTATATTCACAAGTACACCGATGAATGCGTACTGATTTAACTAACAGACCCAACACAGTTAAGAATATATATATTTTATATTTTTTTATTTGGCGCTTTTCTATTTTTGCGATAATTGAATGCGTTTATTGGATTCCAGTTGAGTTTTCTCATTATTAAAGGAATTTCAACAAAGTTTTCTAATAATTGTAAGAATGCTTTACACACCAATGAATGTGGGTTCAAGCACAAGAACGATTAAGTTTATAAAAGTTTTAAGACACATATTGCGAGTAGTTTATGAAGATATAATAACTGGAAGTTAAAGCAAATATAAATTTTTAATATTAACATCAAGTTCGAAGATGTGAGATGTGCTGGAAAAAATATATATGTATGTATAAAAAAATAGAAAAAATAAAAACAAAATACAAAAAAAATAAAAGCTGCTTTAAAGTATTATAACATTATTTTTAAAGTACAGTTAGAGAAATACTTATTTTTGAGGCAAATTTTAAAGTATTTGTATGAAAAGGAGTTTAATAGTCAAATTAAACAAAACAAAAATAAACTTCTTGTAAACAATTTAGTTGTTGTTGGAATTTCCTTTCTGTGTTAGATGCAATAATTCAGTTCAAAGGAACACATAAAATTAGTAATAAAGTGAGTGAGTAGTTCAATATTTTTGGAATCGTTGTGAATGTTGGTATGTACAAATCAAAAATAATGATTAAGAAATTTAAACAAAGTAGAGAGATTGAAATGGTGTGTTATAATTATATATTATGGTGTCATAATATCTTAAACTAGTTTAAATATATATATTTTTTTATATATATTTCACACAAAAAGTGTATTCAAATAATAAAAATTAATTATTTTTTTGTGCTAATGATGCCATCATAATCAAATATTTTTAATATTTAAAGCTTTTTTCGAAAAAAAACGTTGCTTACGACAGATAATTTTAACACAAAACCAGGAAATTACGAAAAAAAAATTTAACAAAATTTATATTTAGTATACAATTTTTAGTATTGGAAAATAATTTTGGAATTAATTATAAATTGTTGAAACCATAGAAAAGACAAAAAAAATTAAATAAATAAATAAAAATAAAATGAAATCTTAAAAATTATCTTTAAAATATTTAAAGCACAAACAAACTTTTATAGCGATAATTATGAAACATAGAAATAAATTAAATACTTTTAAAATGGGCAGCAATCTCTATTTAAAATTTACCAAAATATTCAAATAAATTTTTATGTAGTAAAAAAGCAGAGCAAATACCACAAATTCGGCTGACGTTTATTTGTATGAAAGTGTTGAAATAAAAATAAAACCAATTAAATTAAATTTATAAATAAATTGAAGTATAACATTTTCACTCAATAGGGCGGGCCATTACAATAAGTTTTTCAATTGGTTTAGAAATATTTAAATCTAATGCTTGGAACACAACTGCGACGAACGAAGAATTTTTGGTCGCGAATATTCGTCACCAAAAATAAAACACATTGGTGTATATGAAAATGCACACAATCGTGGAGTTGGTCGAAGTTCGTCATACTCAGCGAAAGTTGAAATACATTTATTTCTAATTGTTTCGTCAACGAACGACGAACAAATCAATATAAAGTGACCAGGTTTCATATACTCAAACTGGTTATTTTGTGGGAAAACATAATTCACTACTGTATTGTTGCATGTAGCACTAAAATTTTCAGAACATACTAAATATGCATTCACAAATTCACAAAAATGTATCATTCGGACGACTTTTTATTAATTTTGAACACTTTTTATAATATAGTTTTTTTTCTATTTCCCACTTTTTCAGATGGTCACCCCATCAGCTGTTAAATGAAAATAATAATTTATTTCCAGACAAAAAATTTTTCAGAAAATAATTACAAAAAGGAATTTCAATAATTATCTCGGTGAACAACACCGGGGATAATTATTGAGTGTGTAAACAATCTGGCTGGCATCAGAGGTTACAATGATTAAAAAAACAAATATTAAAACTTTGTTTGCTTATTATTTTAATTTATTCGTCGTTATTGTGTTATATACGTCGAATTTATAGAGCGATTTTTTACCAACGAATTCGTCGTACTAAGGGAAATTCGTCGTTCGTCCCAGTTGTGTTCCTAGCATAATATTTATAAATATTTTTTTCATTTCACTACATTAAAAAAGCTGTTACTATTTTGAAATATATGAGTATCATTTGAATAACCCAAATGTTTCATGATATGTATTTATTGTTCTACTTTTGATTCGTGTCGCTGTTGAACAACTTTATAGTGACCAGCACCGAAAAAAAAATAAATATAATAAAATATTTTGTGTATAATTGGCATGGGAACAATTTTATTAATTGACTTTTATAACGAATGCTTTTATCATCTCACCTACAATAAAGTGTGACGTTTTTTTTTTTGTAGCTATAGCGGAATTTTCACTGTGTTGAAATAAATAAGCTGCCACATAAATAGGATATTCCGTGTACTGACGGCCTTTGCAGTCGATGTTCATTTTGAATATAAGTACAATTTAAGCTGAAAAATTATCTCTAGATTAAACAAAATAATAACAGATATTCAATTATCAAACATTAAATCAAACAAAGTTTTCAAATTGTATTAACCGATAGCCCCAATCTGAAGTATCAAGCTTGCGAATACCACAATAAATTTTATTTATGTAGAAATGCTGCCGAATTTATGTAGAATTGGCGGCTATTTAGATAAAAATAGATACAAAAGTTTTGTATATCTATGTATAATGTTATTGTGGGAAAGTGAAAATAAATGACAAACAATCAGTGTTTGAAAAATAATGAAAAAATTAACTGAAATTAAAAAATATTTTACACTCAGATTACACATGAAACTAATTGCACATGGGCTACACATGCAATTAGAAATCACACGCAATATGTGTAATTACACATACATTAGCAACACTGTATAGAACCCACTATCGGTAAGAGTTGCTCATACGCCTAACGCATATACGCTTAGTGCTGTATATATAGCATACTTTTTGTACTTCCTAAAAATTTCACTTTAAACGCAACGGAGCGTATGAGTAATATGATGATATTTTTATGCCCTCCAAAAAAGAATTGAAGGATATATTCACTTTGTCATTACGAGCGTAAAGCAGCGAAATATCTCTCTAAGACCCTATAAAATATTTATTCTTGAGCATTAATGAAATCAAAGACCATCTAGCCATGTCCGTTGGTCCGTCCGTCCGGCCCTCTGTGGAAATCACGATTGAGTCCAAACGGAAAGAGCCAGACCCTTGAAAATTGGTATAGATAAATTTTGAAGAATAGCACAGTTTAAGTTGTTAAATGGTTTGAATCGGGACAGAGAGAAACCAACCTCTAAAAACGACATAATTTTTAAAGTTTTTTTTTGTAATTTTCTTAAGCTAATGATATATTTTTATGAAATAAGCAAACACATTAACTCATGGTATGAAGATCGAGTTCCAGCCGCAACATTACATGTTCAATTCTTTGTATGTTAGTTAGGCCAGAAATTATAAGACATCTTTAAGTCCATTACATATTAGGGCGCATCGATGTCGATGTTGAATTCTACATATTATTTGTTATTAAATGTGTGTGTTTGTGTATTCTGTTGTTAGGACAGAAAGACCACAACAATTCTTTAATTTCACCCCCTTTTCAATTGTTTATATTTCATTTCTTTGGTGTCAATAAACCCCAAGCAGTTTATTATAAAACTGTACGTTCATGTTGCAGAACTCTAAAGGTATAATATGAACAACCTAAAAAAAGATTTTCATTTAGAACATATTTCAATATCCAGCTATATCTATCACATACGAACGTATATTAGCATTACTTCGTCTAGTATTAAAACCGCTTTATTATTACGAAAATATGCCAACACCAACTTACAGATGTCAAACTGATAATTTAATCATATCTTTTAAAAGTCTGTTTTATACAATTTTGTGTGTGGTTTTCACAGTTAATTGACACGGTGAGTCATTCGAAAATAATTGTGTCAAAAAAATGTCTCAATAAATATTGTTGAAAGAAGCCATTTTATTTGAACATTTTGTTTCCCTTTCCTGAAGTTCACTTAAATAATTCGCTCACATCAAAAGCCAACAATCAAATGTGACACACATTTTCTTGTGGTTTAAGGTTTGCGCTTCAATCATAATTAAAAATATTTCGGGCGACATTATGTTTCTACGCCGTTCGAACAAGACAATCATGTTATATTATCGGACACTAGCAAAACGGAAACAGGTAGAACATTAATCAGTTGTAGTGCTTTAAATTTTAAATGAAACGCGTAGTCAATTCAAAGTCGAGTAATGGAGTGTAATGGAAAGAATATTACACATGATTTCAGAAGAAATCAATGTAAAGAGTTTTAAAGTTTCAGTGAAAATGTTTGTTTAAAAGTGAAATGTATACAAAAAGGATTTCGTGTTCCAAAATTATGCTAGTTAATTTGGGAAGGACGTTTAAAAGTATAGTGTGTTTTCTGCTAATTTTTTGCCAGCAAAATATTGTGTTCATGTGCTTTTTTTCTTGTGTAGCAAAGCGGTTTCGTCATTAAGGCAATCAGTTTAAAAGCAGTTTGCTTTTAAATATAAATGAATATTTTTTATCAGTTCATTTACATCGCGCCACACTTCCTCATTCTTCTTAATGGCAACAAAACAACTATTTAAAAATTTAATATATTTCTTTTTCCCTTAAACCATATGGAAATGCTCTGTAAATAACAATAAAAGCAAGGACATGTGAATATTAAAGTAGTGTTCTGTCTGGGCAAAGTGTAGTTTACACCATTTACATTAAAAATGTAACAATAATAAATTTTACGGTGAATATTATGATATTCTGACTTAATCTGGAATTTAAAGAGCATTTCCCAGAAATAGTTTTGGCAAAGTTTTTTGTTTTGTTTTTTAATTAGTGCTACTGAACCCAACTTTATGATGATGTTTTATTATTATTTTTGTGTTTTTTTTTCAGACTTTCCCCAAAATAACAATTATGTAAAAATTTAAGGATTTTACAATGTTTTTATCTACTCACCCTTCTCCATGTGTTTGATCACCACAGTCTGCTCTTTTTCATATGTCTGGAAAAAATAAAATAAAATAAAAAATCTTCTTAAGTAAACAGGGTTTCAGTAAATGTCTTTCAAGTAGGTCTATAAGATTCTAAAGTTCTGATACAAATCATCATAATAATTTTTCATCAATTTTTTACACATGAATGAAAATTTTTATTTTTCGAACATTCATAAGATTAAAATTTTTAATTCAGACTCAAGTTCAAATCTGCATATATTTTTTATAAAAATCCTATTTATTTTATTAAGACTGGAATGTTTAGAATGTTTTAAAATCATATAAATATTCCACTCTTAATAAAATTACATGAATTTAGTAATGAATTCTTAAAAAATAACCTGCTGATTGCAGATTTGAACTTGAGTCTGAATAAAAAATACGTATCTTAATAATACAGTTTTTATTTCAGAAGGGTGAATTTTTTTTAGTAAAATTCAAATATTTTTTTATTTGCTGTTGGCTGAACACGAGACTATGAAGCGGAGGGTCCTAAGTTCAACCCAGCGCTGAGTCATGAGATATTGTGTTGAATTCTTCTGATCAGCATTTGTGCATAATTGTGTTAGTTGTTGCCAGTCTGTTTCAATGACGAAGGCATAGTCGGCCACTGAACATAATTCGCAGCGACTGCCACTATCATGTACTGAAAATCAGAGTAACAGCACCCACCTTCGTCGGCCCTGTAGCAAAAATTAGCCGTCGAAGTAAAAAGCTTGAAACAGCAACAAAAAGCTCTGTATCTTCTCATCTTTCTTCATGTGTCCCCTCAATACTATTCCCTCCTTTCTAGTTCCGGCGCTATGCACTGCATATGTAGGGGTCATCCCCTGAGTGCTGGTTCAACATAAAAAAATTTAGTTGACGGATTTTTTTACAATCGTCATACACTCACATGTATTATCAAATATCTTAAATCTTATTTCACTTTATGCTAATGTGTTATTTTCTTCTCTTATAATTTATAATTATTTAAATTACAATTCTATACAAATGATTAGTTGCGTATGATATGCAAACGTAATGGAGACATTGTATTTTACATGAATAAACAATCGCACAATTAAATAATTTCATACATGATTTACCAATAGCATGTGCACAACAATAATTGTATTGTCTATGGTGTAATAACAACAAACATAATAACACACAATTACTGTGTACCCTCTAATTAAATATCGACCACATAGGGCTTGGTTGCATTAAAGTTTTTTTTGTTGTTTTTTTTGTTAATATTCTTAGAGTAGAATTTTTATTTAAAATGAACATGAATGTCAGTGCTGTTAATCATAAAATGATTGTCCTGTTTTTAATTCTCAAACACGAATTTCCTTTTACAGTCGTGTTTTAGTTAGTAAATGGAAAAAAATAAAATAATATATTACAGTTAACATTTCAAAGTTGTCGAAGACACAACAACGTCCGGTGTAGTGAAAAATATAAAATTTATTTAGTTAAAAAGCACACAAAATAAAATAATTTAAAATGTCAGATGAAGAAAATGTAAGTTTAAGTCTATTTCAATTTTTACAAAAAGTGTAACTAAGGATATGGACAGGTATTAGATTATAATTAAAAATTATTTCTATACATTATAAATATCAAATAAAATGTAATTTGTCTTCTTGATGATTTAGTAATAGACCTTCGAACGTACGAAATTTCTAAGTAAGCACTTAAGCTGTAACATTCCTCATTTCTTTGTACAAATGTAAACCAATCTTATAAATTTAATTTGTTACACTTTTTTTTTAAGTTTTACTTAGAGATGGGAGCATACAAAAAAGATTTAAATGCATATTCTGTATAAATAAATAGAGAGTTTGCTTGGAATATTTCTTCCATAAATGCATGTAAAGTGTATATGAATAAAATTTTTATTAAATTAACAGCGGGAACAATAACACCTGCCTCCACACGCAGGTTCATGTTATTTCGTGGCATTAAATGTTTTGCCAGTTGTGCTAATAAAAGCAAGTGATAAAAAAAAGAAGTTTTAAAAATATGTAATTACCTGCAGCGAAACAGGGAATCTTGCAAATGAAAGCATAAAAAATAATCCTTTTTCATTTCTATTAAATTTATCAAACAACATGGAAACATTAAAATTAATATTAAATAACACTGTGCAACAGTGCAAAAAGTGCAAGGTCGTGACTATATGGGTTCGATTATACTATCAAATTTTAGTAAAACCCTATACTCAGTTTGGCTAATTTGGTGACCGTTTTTTTATGGGCCTCCAAAGTTTCCCAATAAACTAAAGAAATTAAAAAATATGTTATTCCGAAAAATTTTTCTCTGAGAAATCAAAATACGGAATCAATTCCGTTTCCGAACGGAACCTGTTTCAGTGTCAGTGACTAAATAATTTATTTTACATCGTTAACTGAAACGTCTGTTAAAACTGCTCTCTTCTTTCTGTCGTAGTTTGTTAAACTGTTATAGATTTACCTTTTTTTAAAATCTTAATGAAATAACTTAAGCACAGCAAACATTATTTCGTTACGAAATGGCAGTTATCTAATAATTACTTTAATTAAAGCATTGCTATTAGCAGGCTCCTTAAACGTTTGTCATTCAACACATTTTCCATTATTTACGCATGGTTCAGGAGTATAACTCCACAAATTATTCACACCTCTATTTCCCATTAAAATTAAATGGCATTATTTTATGCATAACTTTGCAGTCCAGTGATAAATGGCTAATAATTATTTATTATTTTTGCAGAGAATAAAAAATTTATATTCAAGCGAAGCGAAATTAGCTCAAAAATCCCAACGTGAATTGGCAGATGGTACGGAAAAAGATGTATTGACTAAATTGCGTCTATTATGTTTGAGTCGTGGAGCCACTGGCATATCAGGATTGGGCAGGTAATGAAAGAGGGAGATCTCTTTACTACGTTCAGTTTAAATTTTGTATATTCCCTTTTTTTTTTTTTTTGCTATGGAAAACTTATAAAAAGATTCATTATTTAATTAAGACAAATTTATATAGATTTATTATCATTCATATTCTCATTATTTTGTGATAAAAAAAATTGTAACAGAGCTTTTCGCAATATGGACGATGATGGCAGTAAAGCACTTAACGAGGAGGAATTTGTTAAGGGCATACGTGAGTTTGGCCTGGACTTGGGTGACGAAGAACTCAAGGAATTGTTTGATACGTACGTACTACGATACTTATTTAGCGCACAGAATTCTGCTGTTATGATAAATGTGTCTTGTAATGAATTATTGCACTTAATTTTTTCTATTATTATTTCCTTTTTATTCTATAAAGTTTTGATGAAGATGGCAGTGGCTCCATTAACATGACTGAGTTCTTATTAAAATTACGTGTAAGAGCTATTTGCTACTTTTTTCGCTTGCAAATTCCTTTCCTTTGTAAAATGTGATAATGATAGTTATTTATTTTCTTTTTGCTATTTTTTTTTTTAATATCAAATAGCCTCCCATGCCACAGAGTCGTCTAGACATCATTGGCCAGGCATTTAATAAAATGGATAGAAACGGTGATGGCGTTATCACTGTAGATGATTTGAAAAATGTTTATTCAGTTAAGGAACATCCAAAATATGAAACTGGCGAAATGACGGAAGAAGAATTGCTAAGAGATTATTTGAATAACTTTGAAGGAGTACGTGGCAATAATGATGGCACTGTAAGTTAGTTAATGTGAAAATGTTAAGAAGCTATTTAAAAGCTGGAAGTATATTAAACATTTAAGGCCTTATTCATAAAAAAAATACTTTTGTCTTATAACCGTTTTATTTGACAAATTTCCATACACAATTTGTCAAAACAAACAGTTTATAGACATAAAATATTTTTTATGAATTATTGTTTTTGCTGTACAAGCCTAATGTTGACCTTGCCTATTCGTGTATGAATTTGGGGAAATTTCCCACTAAATATGTGAAATAATAATTTCTACATACGACTGCCAGGTTACAGTATAGTGTATCAGCCTATCAATAGAATTAGCGGGCCTAGTTAAACTACAGGATCAAATAATTTTCTCTCTTTCGAATAGATAGACTTCTCATCATGAGCTCTACTTTAAAATAAAATTAATCATTGAACACCTAGTATTTTTAAACCACTGTAGTACAACAAAGTCAAAGGCACGTCTACTAATGTGACGGTAAATCATTCACAATTCTGAATTGAATAGATGAGAGTTCTGTTGGCTGAAGTAGTTAACACGAGACTATGAAGCGGAGGTTCCTGAGTTCAATCCAGCGCTCAGTCATGAATATTGTGTCGAATTCCTGTGACCAGCATTAGTGAATTGTGGTGGTGTTAGTTGTTGTCAGCCTGTTTCAGTGATGAAGGCAAAGATCACTGAACATAATTGGCAGCGACTGACACTATCATGTACTAACGAGCAGAGTAACAGCACCCTTCTTCAGCGGTCCTGTAGCAAAAAAAATTAACTGGGCGAAATAAAAGTTTAAAATCTTATCATCAACACTATCCCCTACTTTCTCGTTCCGGCACTATGCACTGCATGCCTGAGTCCTGGTCCGAGTTAAAAAAAAAATAAAAAATATGCCAATTTTCTTAATTCAGATTTTGTTGAAACCAAAATAGTTCTCAACCGATCCAGGGCCTTCAAAGCAACAGAAATACGGCGAGTCTCTGTTAATACGGCTTCAACATATTCTTGTGCAAAGTATTTTTTTTTTTTACCTTGGACCAGCACTCAGAGGATGACCCCTATATATGCAATGCATTGCGCCGGAACTGAAAACGAGGGCATAGTATTGAGGGGACAGATTAGGAAAGATGAGACTATGCCTTCATCATTGAAACAGGCTGGCAACAACTAACACCGCAATATTTCATGACTCAGCTAACACAACCACACAATATTTCATGACTCAGCGCGGGCTCGAACTCACGACTCTCCGTTTCATAGTCTTGTGTTCTACTACTTCAGCCAACAGCACCCACAGCAAGAGGGCACTCAGCATTGAGGTTTCCATTTCCACCTTTGACTCTGGTCAGTTTCATTACAACGAGTGAGAGCCTTTTTCACTATTCTCGTTTAATATAAAACAATATAATTCCATACCCTATTTCATATGCTGCTCAATATATTTAAATAATATTTATATACAAAACGATGCGTAGATATAAAAAACTAAAGATCCTGAATATCCTATTTAATTTCTTTTCTTACTTTTTATTTTCTAGATAACAATAGAGGAGTTCACAAATTATTATGCATCGATAAGCGCATCTATTGATAACAACATGTACTTCGATTTAATGATGAGACGTGCCTTTGCTCTATAATAATTGTTTTAGAATTAACAAAACTTTATAACTCAGATATATATTTTTATAACAGAAGTGTGGCTTACGAAAAACATGATTAAAAATTTTGCAATTTTTTGATATTCTATAAAGAAAACGATATAAATATATTTTGCTTATATGTCTAAGACTCTTAAAAATATGTTCTTTTATTGATTTTTAATTTTTGCGAACTGCTGAAGAATTAGTTTTTCTGTGAGAAATGAGGCAAAGATCCCAATTATAAATTAAAACAAAATTATATGTCATTCGATATAAAAATTGGTCTTGCATTATTTTCAATAGAAATCCTTAACCCTCTATTGTATTAAGAAATTTGCTCAAAAAGTTGGTCAAATATTTTTTAAGTTCTTTAAAATATAAATTAGTCTCGGAACATAATTGAGTTAGAAAAGAAACATGGTTTCTAAGTTCTTTGCTTGACTAAATTAAGTGGGACAACTACAGAAATTACATTAAATAAGAAACTAATTAAATAAAAAATCTAAGTCATTGTAATAATATTATTTAATAAAATATTTAATTAAAAGTCTACGTACGAGTACAAAATAGTACACAATTGCGAGGAATGATAAATTTTGCCTAGTGTGACGAGTTCGCTGCACAAGTTTCTCGTATGAAAACAATAATTACGAAAACGTAACAGGTCTTGTAGTTCGTAATAATAACTAAGTCTCACAGCTTATTCACATACTTTCAAAAACCATTTGAGAATTATATAAGAAAAAGCATAGAAGGCATTGAAATTTTTAAAAATGCAACAAAAAAGTATTTCTATTTGATATAATACTGTGGACTAACTGCATATATAAAGAATCATACAATAGTTTGAATTAAGATTCATAGGCTAATTGTTCGAAATTTGTTTTTAAATTTTAGAAAGACATGATAAATATTCCAAGGCAAGTCAACATCAGTTTTTGTTATTCAATTTACACAGCAGAGCAGAACAGCTGTTTTCGAAAGACGCAACTCTTTCATCATCAGTGCTCATGTGTATTGTGTTTGTCACCACTTATTAGGTGGCTTAGTTGAATTTGATAACAGTTCCTATTTACACAAATTTTATTGTGAAAAAGAATACGAGAACTGTATCAACCTGATGTTAACATGTTATTGTTTTAATACCCGTGTTACCGTTTGATTATTTTTCTTCATGTCCCACTTTTCTGAATTTTTAATCTTAATTCAATTCAATAAAGCAATATATATGTTCGTGAAAATACTTACTACATCGTAAAATAGATTTTTTTAACTCGGACCAGCGCTCAGGAGATGACCCTTAAATATGCAGTGCATTGCGCCGGAACTAGAAAGGAGGTGATGGTATCGAGAGATCACATGAAGAGAGATGAGAAGATAGAGAATATTTTGTAGCTATTTCAACCTTTTACTACGCCGGCTAACTTTTTGCTACAGATCCGACGAAGGAGTCTGCTGTTCCTCTGATCTTTAGTATGTGATACTATCAGTCCCTGGCAATTATGTGCAGTGATAACTGCTATACCTTCGCAACTGAAACAGGCTGACAACAACCAACACAACCAAGAATGATCAGAAGAATTCGGAACCATATGCATAACAGAGCAAGGAGCCGAACTCATTATCCTCCGCTTCATGGTCTCGTGTTAACTACTTCCACCAACAGCGCCCGCAAATAGACTTTTTTGTTTGTTCTCTTTTTAAAAGGTATAAGGCCATCTATGTTTTTTCTTATATAACTTTCAAATTAATTTTATATATATTTATGTTGTATATTTATTTTCACATAAAAATTGCTCTGTGGTCATCTGTCCTCTCAATAATACCCTGTCGTTTCTAGTTCCGGCGCAATGTACTGCAAATATTTGTAGTACGAATTAGAATTGGGTTCAACTAGCTCATTCGCTCAGTTTTGACAAGAACCTCTGATCAAACCTATGTAATTTAAATGGGTTTGATCGGAGGTTCTTGTCAAAACTGAGCGAATGAGCTAGTTGGACCCAAGTCTAGTACGAATAAAAAAAACACAGTTAATTCAGAAGTATGAGAAATTTCACTTTATTATAGAACAATCAACTGCCGAACTGAATTTTGTAAGAATTTTTTAAAATTTTGTAATAATTTTCGAAAATTTAAGTATTTAAGTATTTTGTTGTAGGTGAAATTGTCACAACAGCTGCTGTTATTAAAATCAATTTTTCATTTATACTGTATACGTGAGATAAACAAATATAAATACTTGATTCAAATCATTCTTTCTTTTAATAAATAAAACCATCTTGCAACAAATACAATTAAATGTAAACTTTACATAGCAACTGCTTTGCACTTGATATTTTATAATGCAGTTGGCTACTTCCATTAACAATATTTCAAGCGAAGTCTTAAAAAGACACGCAGCCCGTCCGTCCTTCATGCCAACTACTGTACACAACTGTCAACAATATTTTATTTAACCGTTTGACAATTTAGCTGTTAATACTGTTGCTCTTGCAACTTGATACAAGCATAAACTTTTATAAAAATAAAAAATAAATTCTATAAAAAATGAAAATTACCAAGTTTTCTCACAGTTCAACTCTCATTAATAATACACTTAACAGTTGCTGTTAACATCAGCTAACAACTTCGACTGAGACTAGGACTACTGAAACTTTTAATTGACTATATTTATGCCAAGCTTAAAAGTAAATATGAAAAAAGTATTCAAAATAGATAAAAAAAAGTATTTTTTCAGTTTTCCAACATTTTTTAATTATTATTTTTTATTTTATTTTTGCTATGCAGTCCCTCTCCATAGTTTCCTACTGAAACGAACATCTCTCATTTTATCAAAAAGTTTTTTGTTTGTAAAAACAGTTTTATTTTTGTCAATTTAAAAGGAGAAGTTTTTAAAAAATATTCTTCTTTTTTTTCTCTGCTTAATTAGTGAAGTTTATTATTTTGTTTGGATTGTCTTTTTTTTTAGATATTAAATAAATTTATATTTAGTTTGACAATTCGTTAGCATTTGTTTTATGTGTTTATATTCTTTTTTTAATTTAATAACTTACGAAGATTCGAGTTTGAGTTTGCACATGTATATGGATGAAAACAAATCAAATTTGTTCTCACACTATGAAATATTTATTTGTTTAGGTTGACTGAAGCAAGAAAGCAGATTTCGATGCAGACAGGAAAGTTCATAATAAATTTATAATTGCCCAAATTAAAATGAGAAGTTAGTTGTATGCGCTGAAGTCCAAATTTTTAATAATGATGACCAAATTTTTAATAATGACCGTCAATGTGTTCATTAGGGTCGTATTAAGAACTTTCATTTAAATTGATTTCATGAAATGTCCTGACAAGCATAGTAACTTGGTGAATAGCACTTATATGGTAATATACATATTTGATTTATTTATCGAAAAAAAAAATATTAGCTAGCATATTTTTAATAGGACTACATCACAAAATTAGCAAATTTAAATCGTATCCTCTCTACTCCAAAACGGTTGTATAAAAACGATGTTGTACATGCAGAGGGTGTGGACAAGAATATTTATTTGAGGAGCTTAAAGCACAACAGGTCTAAATGCTTTCTTTCCAAAATTTTGACATGGAGTATTAGTTGAAGCTTACGGAAGTTCAAAGCAAAGCGATCATAGAGACAAATTTCATGGTGAATAATTTTAAAAGATCTCATTAAAAATTATTTAAAATTTTTTTTTTGCAATATCACTTAAAGTGTACAAGAAATCAAACAGTTATTTGCAAAGAACATTTTTAATTAAAAATATATTTCCAACAGCCTGCAATTAGAAAACAAAATGATAAGTTTAAAAAAAAATTTTTGCTAAAACTGAACTTAGCTAAAATGGCCCTATTGCTATTGTAACCCTCCCCCGCCCGACCTTTTGTTGCTTCAAAAAACACTTTGGCCAATCAAGACAGAAATTATCGTTGCATAAAAAAAGGGAAGAAAATTCTTCTAATTTGCATTTAAAAGATAAACATAAAAATAAACAGAAAAAAACAAAATTTTGTTTTTAAAACAATATAAGAAAAAGAAAGAAAACAAATAGATTTTGTTGTTCTTTTTTTTTTGTTTCTTAAATATTCAAATACTTGAGCAAATATTTGCTCACATAAAGTCATATGAATATGTAGTCTGTGCAAAATGTAATCATTTACATATGCCATCAAGTAGTATAGTACTATACAGTGACTGTCAAAACATCTGCTGCTGACATACATTATATTGTAAATGTATGCAGAGCTTTAACTGGAAGCCGCGGCGCATTAGCAGTATTTCGCAGATCAGTCCATAAAAAAAGTTAATTAGAAAGCATATAATTACCACGCAATTATTTTAATAAATTTAAAGGCCATCTTTTAGAACGGTTTTGCCAGTCACTGTATAAATAAAAACATGGATATAAATTTACTTTTGCATTTTCTGCTCACAGAGAAATTGTTCTTATCCACACATAAACGTTACATGTGAATGTTTGTCTTGTTTTACATTGTTTAATTTCTTTTTTTGTAAGGAAGGATGGATATTTTGTATTCATTAAGCTTTTGAAAAGATTACACTTTTACTTTAATTGCAATCATACTTTGTTGTTGTTTTTTTTAAACATATTTGAACAAGTTTAGCATCACATTTACTTTTCCCTCCATATTTACTTTATATAATTTAGCAGAAACTCCAGAAAGTGCCAAAGAAATGCTAGATTTATTGTCCTCCACATGCTTTGATTCACACAAAATATTCATAATGCAATTATTTTTCTTCTGAACTGTGGTACTTTAAGAAAATATTAATATTATTTGTTTTAAAACTAATTTCATACGAAAACACTTCAATTTCTATTATATTACACAAAAACTAACTGCCGGCGAAATGGTTCCGAAGCGCCATTTATTCTTCATTCTTATTTTTACAATCAATTTTCATTGTACTGTACCTGCAACATATCTGATAAATACATGATTTATTTGTCCACTATTTATATCAATTTGTTATTATTTGTTTAATCTTTAAATAATTTGTACACAACCAGAGCCTTTTGTTCAGAGTTGGATATACATGTAGGAGTTAAACCTTGATAGTGTTGTGAAAATTTGACAATTGCAACCACTTATTAAGCAAAAATTAGAATAAAGGTCCTTTATTGCATGAGACACATGTCGGAATGTCTAGGCTTTTTCTACGATGAGCACAGGTTCAGTCATCTAGGCTGTTGTTTCAGGCAGGGTTTGCACTAGCTTAGAAACCTACCACCGGGTGGCTCACTAGGCTTTTGTGAGAAAATCTCAGTTGTTCACAGGAAATGGTACATCAATATTTCGTAAAAACGTGCACACTGTAGTCCTTTGAGCATGACAATGTGTCTTATGGCCTCCGAGTGTTCTCGTTAGCTTACACACAGCCTTTTTAAACTAGCCCAACGTAATTTATTTATTAAGTTTTGAATTTCACTGCCTGTATGTTATACATTCCCACGCTGTGAACAACAATATTTATTTGAGGAGCTTAAAGCACAGGAGCTCCAAGGACTTTTTTTCCAAACTTGCATATGCATATGGAATTATTAGTTGAAGCTTAGGGAAATTCAGAATAAAGCGATCAATGGGAAAAATTTCATGCGGTAGCAAAATATAGCGAGCAATTGTAGAAGAGATCTCATTAAAAAACATTTAATATTTTTTTCTTTTTTTTCAAAAAGTTTAATGCCTACAGGAAACCAAAAAGTTATATGCTTAGAATGTTTTTAA
Organism: Linnaemya tessellans; assembly: GCA_951800035.1. Taxonomy (NCBI): domain Eukaryota; kingdom Metazoa; phylum Arthropoda; class Insecta; order Diptera; family Tachinidae; genus Linnaemya; species Linnaemya tessellans. The sequence goes on from OX637532.1 coordinate 142,208,307, forward strand.
TTAAAAATATTAAATTAGAAAACAAAATGAGAAGTTTAAAAACCTTTTTGTTAAAGTAAACTTAGTTATAATGGCGCTAATGCAATTGAAACCCTCACCCGATTTTCTCAGCAAATGGTATATAAATATATCGTAGGAACGTGTAGGGTGTAGTCCTCTGAGCATGACAACTGGTCTTATGGCCTTTAAGTGTTCTCGTTGACTTGCACGCAGCCTTTTTTAAACTAACCCAACGTAAATTACTTATTAGACTTTGAATTTTACTACGTTTGATTAAGATTTAAAATAAAATATTAATTTTCATTTGTTTAATTTCCCGAAAATTAAACATTTTCAAAAAAGTGGGAAATTACAGGTTCTACTCCGTTTTGAAAAAATTTAGTTTTCAGCAGATCTCGGTGTTTTGAGTTCCTAGGAAGCTTTCCTGACTACTCCTAAGAAGTCGACCTTATGTCTGTATGTATGTGTGGGCGACCAAGCTAGTCGCGTTTCAAAGGATTCCTTGAAAATTAGATTTCCTGTGAATTGGAACCTGTGCAGACGGCTATATAATTTCGGAATTATCAAAAAACAAAAAAAAACACGGGTATTATAACAATAACATGTTAACATCAGGTTGATACAGTTCTCGTATCCTTTTTCACAATAAAATTTGTGTAAATTGGAACTGTTATCACATCCAGCTAAGCCACCTAACAAGTGGTGACAAACACAATACACATGAGCACTGATAATGAAGGTGTTGCGGCTTTCGAAAACAGCTGTTCTGCTCTGCTGTGTAAGTTGGATAACAAAAACTGATGTTGCTTGCCATTGTGCCTTGAAATATTTATCATGTCTTTCTGAGATTAAAATTAAAATTTCGAACAATTAGCCTATAGAATCTTAATTAAATTTAATATTGTTGGTTCTGTTGGCTGAAGTAGTAGAACACGAGACTATGAAGCGGAGGATCGTGAGTTCGAGCCCGCGCTGTCATGAAATATTGTGTTGAATTCTTCTGAACATCATTAGTGCGTGGTTGTCTTCGTTGTTGCCAGCCTGTTTCAATGATGAAGGCATAGTCACTGATCATTGAACATAATTGGCAGTGACTGACACTATCATGTACTAAAAGCAGAGTAACAGCACCCACCTTCGTCGGCCCTGTAGCAAAAATTAGCCGGCGAAGTAAAAGGTTGAAATAGCTACAAAAACAACTGTCTATCTTCTCATCTTTCCTAATCTGTCCCCTCAATACTATCTCCTCGTTTTCAGTTCCGGCGCAATGCATTGCATATATAGGGGTCATCCCCTGTGTGCTGGTCCAAGATAAAAAAAAAAAAACAAACAAACAATATAAAAAAAAATTATTTGTTCAAAATTGTTTTTTCTAAATAACTTTTAAACGGCTCTTCCAAACGAAGGATTGCTTGCGACATCATTGAGCCGGCCGGACGTTAGTAATTATTAATAAATATTTTACTTCTTATCAATGACTAAAAGTAAATTTCTTATCACTACAAATAAAATGTTTTATGATAAACAGCCTCGTATATATTTTACAATATTTGCCAATTTTTCATTATAATAAATTTATTCTTATTTAAACTGATACAAGTTGTTCTAGGCGAGTTATCTATGAAAATGACCGCATCGATCCAGTTGCATCAAATTTATGCATTTTAATAATATTTCTGCTAAATGTGAGTGTGCATTAATGGGCTTAAGCATACAGCATACATGAGAGCTCGCATATGAATTCATGCGTTTCTATGTGAGCTTTCACCGTAGCACATTCTGTTTACGTTGGTAATTTATTTTAAAATTATTTTTAATGCAGCACTAATTGGCAGCTAATGTTTGTTAATGCCACATGACAATACAGAGCCTGTTGGCGTTTGGTATGTTGTTATTCTCTTCTCTTCTTTTTTTTTGCAGTTCTCTGATTCCACTTGTAAAATTGTATGTTGGAGTTGGTAGCTGGTAGCTGGTTGGAGGTGAACTCCAATTTAATTGTTCGGCAGCGTATGCGTGTACATGTGAATTTTATTTGCATATAAATTTATTACCATAAACAATTATCACACATTTAGTAGGCCGTTGCTGTGGATATAGACGTTTACGTTTTGATATGTTGCTGTTAAAATGATAATAAAATGAATAAATACATAAAATTATGCCTCGAACAGGCGTAGCCCCTAAGGAGGCTGTTAGGTCTTGTTAAAATATGTTATGCTCTGTACTCGTTTCTCTTGTTTAAACATACGCCCCAGGCAGAGTTTTCAAAATTTAGTAATTGTTCATACCACTTGCATCAACAGTCAGCTATTGTTGGTTTTATATGCCTCGCAGCTTATTTTAATTTTATTAACTAGTAAAATTTTACATTTTTGATCATGTATTTTATTTTTTCCAAAACCAAAACTTGTATAGTTGACCCAATTTATTATTTCCAAATTAGTATAATTAAATAAACGAACGAAATAATTTAGACAAACATTAAAATTTTAATTTATATAGAGTACGAAAATGAAAATAATAATCTGAATGCAGTAACTCTTCATTCAGTTTTGCGTTCATTTAAGAGTAGAGGAGAATGATATGCAAATTATTTAAAGTGGGAAAAGGCGAGTGGGGATATTTTGTTCCTACGAAAGAAATATATTAATAAAAGTATTAGTAGGTGATTCAGTTTATTATTCAGTGCATTATCTTTTTTTTGCGATTATGTGGGGTGTATTCAATAAGAGACTTGAAGCCCCCGGTAGTGTTTAATTTAGAAAGTTCCCTGTAATATTCATTAATATATTTGATGTATACAAATTATTCAATTCGCAACCGATTGTATTGCTGTACAGATCTGAAATTTTCTTTTCTGTTTTTTTTTATTTGTATTTTAAGTTGAATAATTTCATATTGCGAGCTGCTAAAATGATAATAACAAGAAAACGGTGTAAGTTTTGATAACACTGCTCAGCAGCAAAATCCTCCTTTAAATAAAACTATGTGGACTTTATCGATTTTGATGCGCTAAATTCAAATCCCTTTTCGGTTTTTTTCCATCAGGTCGGAATTTTTTTTATAGGCGAGGCGAATTATTTCCCCTAAATTGGTCAGGTACGGAGACTTATTTAACCCTAACTCGAGAACGAGTCATCCGATTTTCAAAAGTAAGAGTAAAAAAAAGGTGTGTAACAAAATTGTATTTATTTTAGTCGAATATACGTTTTCTCTATCTCTTATCGTTTTGGAATTATTCAGAAATTAATGGAGAAAAAACATTTTTTTTCGTGCAAAATTCGAAATTTTTTTTTATTATTTTTTGCGGTAAATTGACAATAAAATCAGTCACATTTTTAACCGATTTTTTTGGTTTATAGCTCATTCTATTTTTAACATATGTAGCTCTCAGAAAAATGTGCAAAATGTTGAATATTTGCTTTATATTTTTTTTAATTCCATTTTTAAAATAAAAAAATATTACGAATTTTGCAAGAAAAAAATTTTTTTCTCCCTTAATTTCTGAATAATTCCAAAAGGATAAGAGATAGAAAAAAAATTTATTGGACTTAAATGAATACAATTTTGTTACACATATTCTGGTGTTTTATTTTTGAAAATCGTATGACTCGTTCTCGAGTAAGAGTGAAATATCTCCCCGTACCTGACCAATTTAGGGGAAATAATTCGCCTCGCCTATAAAAAAAAGTCCCGACCTGATGGGAAAAAACAGAAAACGGATTTGAGCTAAGCGCATCAAAATCTATATAGTCCACATAGTTTTATTTAAAGGAGAGACAAAAATTGATTTTTTGCTAAGCAGTGTAATTAAAAGAATCGTAAAGTTTTAGACTTGAAATATCATATTCATATCACCTTCACTTGATATGAATATGCTATTTGTCTTCAAATAGCTTGTGCAGAATATCCAAAGTGCCATGAGCTGCAACGAGCGTAGAGCCATCCTGTTAAAACCACATGTCATTCGTTGAAGTCCAGATCATTCAATTCAGGTCAAAGAAGTTAGAAATCACCGACCTATAGCCCTCGCCGCTGTTTTCAACGAAATATGGACAGCTAATGCTGTCAGTACAGACAGTGACTTTTTCAGGAGGCATTGAACGCACTTGGAATTGGTATCGTTCCAAATTGGACAATTTTGTTTGTTCATCCAGGAATGAGCCTCATCGCAGAAAATAATTTTCTATGAAGGTTTTTGATAAAACAATTTTTTTTTATTTGCCCATATTTCTGAATGCTGTATCCATTCACAGTAGCCCTATTCACAATCTTGTGCAAATGGTCGTGCATCATTGCATTTGCAAAATAATTGTACTCTACACCAACAAAATACATTGACAATTCTCTCAAATACTCTCTCAATTTGCAAATGCTATAATGCAAGACCATTTGCACAGGATTGTGAATTGGGCTAGTGATTTGGCAAAATCAGTCACAACGAATTGCAACTGATTTGACAGATTTGTGTTCAACAAGATGGCAGTTATAAACTGCCAAAGTTCAGAACTCCCTGCTGGGAAACAATTTATTTTTATAAAAAATGTTATTCATTTACTGTCATTTTAAAAACCCGGTTTTTACAATTTAATAACTTATATTACATATTGTTCCCATATACTACACAGATTTATCCATATATCTTTATCTTAGCACTGCAATGACAAAATCATTTTCAATCTCCTTGCGACTCAGAACAGTTACTTGCATTTGCTCAAATAAATATTCATGACAAAATGAAAACTTTTTGCTAATTGGGGGAAAAAAATTAACTAAAACAAACCGCAAAATTTCACATTCACTACTCGGTACAACTTTATATGAAAATAAACTTGTATTTTTAATTGTAAACATTTTTGCATACGAAATCTCTGCGATCATGTACATGTAAATTATTTAACGAATATTATAAACTAAACATTTGTGCATACATATTTATGAATGCTTATGTCGGATTGCTGGCTTTTGTTTGCTATAAACTTTAAAGCGTAAAATGAAAACTTTTAATTTCCAGAATTTGCTGAAACAGTTTGGCTGCAGGAACAAAAAATATTAAATAAAAAAAACTGAACATCAATATGAGATTGCAACGAAATGTAACACAGTTTATTTTAGCAAAATTTTTAATTTCTGTAAAATACACGAGTACGTCTTCCATAATCTATGGTTGACTAATTAAATGCTGGTTTTTGTTTCTGTTTTTTTTTTGTTTCACATGAAAACTATTTTACGTTCACACTTTAATACAAATTTTCTGAGAACACAAAACCATTATAAGTTTCATAATTGCATTAAATCTGTTAGAGCATAAAAATAACAAAAAATTTATGTATATAAAAAAGATTAATGTGAAAATTACATTAAATATTTTTTACAACATGAAGAAGTACAAAAGGGTAAGTACTATTAACTTTAGCGGTCTATTGTCTATTTATCGTGTATTTTATAAACAAATAGAAATTTGTTGGTAAAAAAATATATGTTTATATTATCGTATATATGTATGTGTGTGATTGTATACTAATATAAGAAAATACAGGGAGGGCAAATTTGAAGTTATGAAGTATATTGGCTGTCAAGTCATGAAATATCAAGAATTAAGCTGTCATCCTATGACATTTATTTAGTTAAAGATTGGGAAATTCTAGTTGAAAAACTGTTAATTTTTTTCCAACGGTCTTAAGTTCGAATCTGCATGACTGCAAATGATTTTTTATTATTTTATTAACAAATGAATTTGTTCAAATTCTATTTATTATTTTATATTAAGATTGGAATATTAAGAATATTTTTTCAATAATCATCAAACCAGCAGAACGGATCAGTACTGATTTCTCATCAGCGTTCTTTGTTCAATTTTTCCACTTTTGCAAGTGGTGCTAGTTAGTAGGAATATCAACTATTTAACCAATGTTTTTAACGAAAATTGAATATGAGAAGTTCCCACATTCATATTTTTAAGTTATTACCTTTTTGGTTAGTACGCAATTCCCCAACCCTGACGATTAATATTCCCAATATTCCATGTATCTCTTCGCTTTTTGCAGAGCCATCGGCTGCTGATAGGTAAAGCTTCTTTGTTATTTATGTTCAAGTACGCTCAAAAACGCTACACTCTTGAACCAAGAATTTTATTTGTGAAAATTTACTGTTTGAAAAACTGAACGAAAACAAGGCATTTTTCAATAAAATCATATTCAGTGCTGAGGCCCATTTTCAATCAAGCAGTTATGTAAATAAACGAAATTGTCACATGTGGGGCTCACAAAATACACAAACAGTCCTAAAAATATCCTTACATCCAAATAAGGTGAAATGTATGGTGCGGCTTGAGGACTGGCGGCATCATCGCCCCGTATTTTTTTTTGCGAATATGAGGAAGGAAACGCCTTCACAGTGAATTCTCTGCGCTACCAAACCATGATAACCGATTTTTATTATTGCCACAATTGGCTAATGTTGACACCAGTGAGTATTGGTTGCAGCAAGACGGCGCCACATGTCACACAGCCGGCCAAATAATTCAGTTATTGCAAGAGAAAGTTTCCTGCCGCGTAATATCTCGATTTGACGATATCAATTGACCTCGTTCTTGTGATTTAACGTCACTGGATTATTTTCCCGGGAGCCAATTAAAAGACCGGACTTACGTGTACAAACAACTCACGTTGTGAGAGATGAAACTCGGCCAGCAATGACGAGATAAACGAAGCTTAATTGCAAAATGTGGTTCATAACGTTCCGAAAGAGATGGTGAGATTTGCCCGACATCATATTCCATTATTAATTCCCATATTTCTACTTTACATTGGCAGCAATACAACTGAATTTGTCAGAAAAAAATAGTGTGTTTTAGGTCAGTTTACTTCCCAACATAAAATTTCCCCAGCCTTTATTAACAAAAGTTTTTTTGGAAAGCATTTCTGTTGATACTGGGGATATATTTTGATGTGACATTTCAAAAATAATTATTGCTCTTTAACTGCATGATAAAATAAGCAGTCGTTACCTTTGGATCGTTTTATTAATTTCTAATAAAATATTTGTTTCAAAAATTTATGTAATATTTTTAAAACATGCAGCACTAAATACTGCGCTCGAAAGAAGCTTATTCTAAATTATGCCTTTTTACTATTTTCATTTCATTCATTTCATTTTTTGGAAAAGCAAAAATATAGCAAAATAGTTATTCTCAAAATATTATTCAGGAAATCGATAAAGTTTTAACGTTTTAGAAAGCCCACAGCGTAGAATACAAATTTAGCAAAATTAATCTTACTTTTTGATTTTATGGCAAAGTTTTTTTTCACTTAATGTAGCGAAAATCTTAGTCGTTACATGCTGCGTTCAATCATCATTTCGTATATTTAAAAACACTTATTTTAATGACTTGACATCACCATGACAGTTACCTGCACGAAGTGTGAACATTTTTTTATGAGTGATTGCATGAAAGTGTGTGAACTAACGGCTTGTTGTTTGTAACTGCATAATACGTGTATTATGCATGAACAATTTTTTAGATTATTTCTGTTTAAAATTATAATTAACTTTACTAAGAATGACTGACAAACAGGAACGAACGCATGCTGATGTATTTATTTGTTGCTAGACATGTGCAAGTTTATAATGTTTATAAAGTTTCCATTTTGTTGGTAGTTTTTTCATAAAAAAGATATCTATCTATAATATGGGAGTAGGAGATTTGGAGTTGTTATTAACGTACATAGCATAACATTAAAATTATATTCTATTTGCGGTCACTTCAGTTCATAACACTTGCACTTCATTTAAATTTTTATAAACAAAATACACACGATCCAACTTATCATATTTTTTTTTTTTTTTGAATATCCAATATAGATATCAATTGGAGCTGGAACAATAATAACTGTTGCATTAGCAGTATGTACGCCTTTATAAAGTCTTCTGCTATAATATTTTTATAACAAAACTTTAAAAGCCACGTGGAGAATTGAAAATATATCATCTTATTAAAATACTTAAGAAAAACATATCAAATATCAATAGAAGGACTAAAAAATATTTGATGTGAAAATGCCTAAAAGTCAGTAAGACTTTTTCCAAATATATAAACAATTATAAAAAGTAAAACACGAATGTTATAAAACTTTTATAATAATGATTACGTTGACGATGATTGTTCAGTATCGAAAGTTATATTTCGTTCGAATGGCAGGACTACAAAAATAGCAGGGCTGTGTTGCTGTTGCTGTTGCAATACTGTGACTACGTACTACATTTATGTAGAACGCAGCTATATACATAATTTACTGACAGACACACGCACACAGTAAGAATTTTATATGTAGTATATTGTTGTATGTGTAACGAGTTTCTTTGCAATTTTATAGAAGATTACTAAAGTATTTGTATGATTGTGTGTAAATGTTTGCCAACTACTTGGAAGATGTCTAAGAACTCTTGAAGTTTGCTAATGAAAAAAGTTTGTACCAAAAACGTTTACAAACGAATCCGTTTCTTTCCATTTTATTTTTTTTTTTTAACAATATTTTTTAACTTTCTTTATTTTCTAATGCTGCGACCACACGATGCAAATATATAGGGTAAATTTTTTTAAAACTAAATAAATCTGTGTGTATATAGAATATATTTAAATAGTTTAAAGTTAAATTATGTCAACATAGTAAATAAATATCATGTGTTACTACACGTAAGAATTTAAGCCTTATTATGCCGCCAGGTATTAGCCCCGTCTGACCTCAACTCAACAATTATGCCACTGGAAAATCTGGCAAGCATCTTTAACCGAACTAGTGCGTAAATAAATATTTCAATTCCCAAGAAAAATTCACAAAATGCAAGTTTTAGTAAAATTGGTGATATACTTTGATCGATATGAGTCTATCTCTATTTATTTTAATATATAATTTTTTTCAAGTTGGACCAGCACTCAGGGGATAACATCTACATATGCAGTGCATTACGTCGGAACTAGAAAGGAGGAGATAGTGTTGAGGGGACAGGTCAATAAAGTTGAGAAGATAGAGTATTTTTTTATAGCTATGTGAACCGTTTGCTTCGTCGGATAGTTTTTTGATACAGGGCCGACGAAGGAGACTGCCGTTTCTCTGCTCTTCAGTACATGATAGTGACAGTCGCTGCAAATTATGCCTTCATCACTGAAACAGGCTGAAAGCAACTAACAAAATCATGCAATAATGCTGATCAGAAGAATTCTCCACAAAATTCATGACTAAAGGGGGGAATTGGACTCCGGACTGAGCTGGTATTCGAAACCATACTCCATCACATGGCAAATAAAAGCACATTTTCTGTTTGTATAATATTTCATTAGCAGAACTACACAAATAAATAATATTCTATAGGCGTGAACGATAGTTTTGAAAAGTTATAAACCTCTATCCTATGCACTTACTTTCATAAACTATTTGAGATTATATTTTCAAAAATTCTATATAAATCTATTAAATTTTTCTACACCTTACCTACATAATATTAACTTCAATAACAGATCAATTGAATGGAAAAAGGAAGTTAAATACCTAGGAGTAGTCCTCGATCCTAAGATGAATTTTGCAAGTCACGTTTCATATATAACAAATAAAGTTAAAAAACTGATTGCATTATTGTATCCATTTATTAATCGAAATTCTAGACTTAGCATCCAAAACAAGAAATTAATATTAAAAACAATTTTTCATGCTGTCATATTTTATGCAGCTCCTGTCTGGTCCACAAGTGCAAAATGTCACATTCAAAAACTACAAGTTTCGCAAAATAAATTATTAAAAATAATATATAATTTACCATGGCACTTCTCTACAGAGCGTCTTCATGCGCTTGCGGATGTAGAGTTAGTTAGCGTCAAAATTGAAAGGCTAAAATTTTAACCTCAGATGCTTAAGTTCTGAGTATATGCATATTAATGAACTTGCTTAATCGTAATAATTAATTTAGTTATTTATTTTAAGCCGCTTTTAGTAAAAAAAATAATAATAATACTAATAAAAAAAATCAAATAATCAAATAGGTTTTTGTAATTTTTGCCTCCAAATTTAGTTAATCATGTATATATGTACATAACAATAATAAAAAAGACTTATAATTTTTAAGTAGAAAAAGAAAAATCTTGAACTCTTAACCAAGTAAATTATACCTAAAAGGAAATGTAAAATGATATTGTAAATAAAGAAATTGAAATTGAAATTTTCTACCCCTTCACATACAATTAGAATACCATTGGATAACGAAAAGAGTGTTTATAAAGCAAAATGAAAAACAAAATCTAAATTAAACTATTATGAAATTTCCTACTGGGTATGAGTTACTGTACAACAATAAAAGCTTTCAGGACTGGTGGCAATGTTAATTATTTCCACAATGTAAGAGGGATTTTGCAAATGCTCTATTTTTATTTTATTGTTTTTCTATTAGTTTTCTATAAATAAAAGATGAAAAGCGAAAAAATAAAAACAACTAATTTGAAAAGAAATTAAAGTCTTGCTGATTTGCCCGGAAATGGTTGAGTGAATATATTCTTAAAACACACAAAGTTAGTTAGTGATGATACGAGTATGAATGCTTCTTAAGATGCTCAGCGTATATACGTAAATGAAAGCTTATATGTTCAAGTAGTTAAATGAATAAATGTGCACAATGGGATTAGAGACATGTGTAGATGTGTGTGTGTGTGTGTGTGTGTGTGTGTGTGTGTCTGTGTATAGCAATGGCTACTCAAGCTCTATGAGTTAAGTAATTTCTGTTTGGCGCCAACACTAAATCGAAAATGAACTTCCGTCTAGTGTTTTAGTGAAGAAATATTTTGAAATGAATAACGTGCTTAATCACTAAATGATACGAGAAAAAATGTATATCCTGTTTTAATGTTTGCACAAGAATTCTATAAACAGATTCGAATGTAAAGAAAATAACGAGAAAAAAGAAAACAAACAATTCTTGGTAAAACTTTAAGAGTTCTTGACAGTCAATATTCAACTTGTTAATGAAAAATAACTAAAAAATAAGTATGTGGGAATAAGTGGAAGAAGATAAGAAAGAAACCGAAATATAATGGTAATTAACTTTAGGGAAGAAGTTTTATGTTCTTCTTTTCATAAATGCTTGTTAGTCAAGGAATTTTCAATTTTGTTAAAACGCATTTTCCAACTCAACTTAGCTTTAATTTATTTAATTTTTTGTTAACAAAAAGGCTAAATATTTTAAATAGAGTAATAACTAGAGAAATATATTAAGCCCGTCGTTACACACATGAAATATACGCCCTCCACGACCGTCACTAATATACTCGCGTTATTATTGAACAATGTAACTTGACGTTTTTTATATTAATTTTGGATCGCTGTCTTTCAAGTTAGCAATCCTCCGAAACGAAATAATGTTTGGCAAAATCGTATGTTTCTATAAAAACTCACCTAAAGTAAATGCAAATTACACTAAAAAATATTCCCATCAAAAAAATTTTCTTAGGATGTTTTTATAATAAAAAAAATCAATTTATTTCTTTAAAGAAATTACAAAAATGTGACGAAATATTGGAAATTAATTTTTTTTTAGACTAAAAGCTAACTTCATTGCTTAATAATTAACGAAATTAATTTAAATTCATATATTTACTTAAATTAAATTAAATTATTGCATAATTTTTAACGTTTACTTTAATTCTACCACATCATCAATATCACAGACATCTCCATTAATGCAGTCATGGTCGCGGTCATTATGAACATTTTTCTTTAACTTTTTTTTTTCAGGCAGTTAAAATCACAGGAAGAACAGAAAAAAAGGACGAGAAGCATACAATAAATTAAAAAAGGGAATTTTCTTGTGCAAAATATAAAATATAAAAAGTAAAGTAAATAAACCAATTACAGTGTCTATATATAAATTATATACACACAGTGTCTCGCGTTAAGCAGTAAATCTTGTTAAAAAAATATATAAGGGGCAAAATTACAGCATTCGATATTGATGGAAATTTTAATACAATTTACGTACAAATTCCGATCGATATCGAATGCCATAATTTGCCTTTAACCGATAAGAATTACAAAATGTCTATCAATATTTGTAAAGGACGTTCAAAATGGAGCTACAAACTGTAGATTTTATAATTATTGGTTTTTATCAAAATGCTTTATTTTAAAAATATTAGTTTGAAATAAAAATTTTGGCCCTATAGTCTAACACCTCCATTTAGAATTTTCCCCATTTGTCCTACTTCTAAATAAGTTTCCATTTGAAAGAGTAGTTTCGTACCACAAAAGCGGATAAAATAGTATGAATATTAATATAATTTTTAGAACATTTTTTGATACAAAAACTTATATAAGACCTGTTTTTATATAAAACTAGCCTGCGTTGCTGGACAGTACAATAACATACGTCTACGTTTTTGTATTAAAAATTATATTTTCTAGAAAGAATAGACATTTTCCTGACCCCGTTGTTGCCTGCTTTGATTGTCGCATTCAGTGTTACGTTCACGAACTCTTCTGTTTCTAACTCTCACACTTTCAATACGTTCTTCTGTTTGTTCTTGATTTTGATTTGATCTTGATCGTGCCATTCGTTGCCTTGCTAATTAATTACTTTCTAATCGCTCTTCTTCATCCTGATTAGATCTATTTAAACATATTTGCCTTCTGTGGCGTGCTCGTCGGCCAATTTGTGATCATCTTCGTAGCGGCATTGTTGAATAATTTTAAAATTTTTTTTTCTTTTGATGCAAAAGATTTTAATTTTACCTGAAAGATTATAAATCCATAATTAAAAAATGTCAATGCTCGCACTGTAAACTTAAATGACAATCAATAAACACACAGAAATTAAATAAGTCAAGTGATGCGAGCAAGCAGGGATTTATACCGACAAAATGTAATTCTCATAAAAAAAAATACATTTTATATAGGGAAAACACACCATCATAAAAGTGCGCATATAACGCATATTCGTAGAAATTTTTCGATGCTTTTTTATAAACCATCAGTGAAAGTAGACCTTTCCAACGCATGTACTCGTTTGAAAATCGGTTGAGTGGTTCTCGAGTTATAAAATCGCGAACATAGGACAACTTATTTTTATATATACTCGTATATAGAGATAAAAATTTTCGTTGAAGATTTTATATTAAAAACTAAAAAAAAATCATTTCAGCATTAATTTCTAGCCAAAATTTAAAAATATAAGAAAAATATGCCAATAAAAAAATCAATGAAAATTTTTACAATCCAAACAGTTTCTTAATAAAATACCTCATACGCCACAAGTACCCACACGTGCACTTAAGTATAGCATACTTCCTCGACAACCTTGAACTACTCAATCAATTGTACAACCTAGCGTATGAGTAATATAAAAATTTTCATGGTGTGGTATTCAATATCATGGAAAGAATATTATAAATGGAAAAGACAGCAAAAACCATAAAACAAATTGATTCAGAATAACTGTCGTATTTGTTATCTTTTAAATACACCATATTTGTCATTCAACTTTTATTTTATTGTATGTTTAAATTTCGCAAAAAGGTAATTTTTCCACAGTTTCAAATTATATAGAAATGAATTAAATATAAATGTATTTATATATCAAGATGAATTTATTTTTCGGTATCCATGTTATTTCTAAAAAAAACTTTTATAAATAAGTCTAAAAAATGTTATATTCCCAATATTGGCCTCCATACAACTACTTGAAGCAACATAAAAATTTCGGAGGTGTAATTGGATCATATTTTTGGGAAAAAATGGCCAGCAAGTACTATATTATATAGTTAAATTATTACAAAGTGATCGAAGACACTGTTAATGAGTCAACTTATCATCATATTGTAGCACATTCTTTCAACTTTTTTTTTCACTGCATTTGGCCACAATGTTTTATTATAATTACAAGTTAAATGAGGCTAACGGCTGCAAGTCTTTTAGCTCTGTGGAAATAAAGCTAAATATATTTATAAAAACACAGCGTGCATTTTATTTTATTTTATTTTATTTTATTTTATTTTATTTTTTTTAGTAGCCTTATTATTTGTCTTCTCTTGCATCCTTATTTCTCTCTTTTTGTTAGAATATTAAACCACATCAAAAATGAATTTACAACATTTGCCACAGTGGTTGTTTCTGTTGTTTGTTTGTCTGTATGTATATAAAACATAATATTGTTGGTGCATGCATACAGAGCAATGCAACAAACAGAAAAAGACAAGAAGGAAATGTTAAAAGAAAAACACCAGGACAAGTCATTGGAAACCTTCCACTGCCAGCTGAATTATGATGTTGCGTATTAAACGAGTGTCAATATAAAACTGTTGTATTTCCTGGTTAAACACACACACACACAGTCACAGTTCGAATATAAAGAGATTTATTATTGTAATATTTGTTCGTTCATTTTATTTGCTGATAGATGTATGTCTTAAAAAGTTTGTGCTTAGAACTATTTAGGAGTCAAAAAATCTGCGATCGCAAATTATGTGGTATTTTACATGTGGACATGTCAACCTGCACGATGTCCTTTTACCTATGACAATCTTAACAGCTTAGTAGCTGTTCATTTAATTGTTTCTGCTGTCTTTCTAATTTGGCAAGAATCGAGTTAAATATTTTTAAGGTCTTTTAAAAATTATATATATTTTGATATTAAATTCAAATACTCTGCGCTAAAATTTTTCCTTTTTCAAATTTCATCTTACCACTACATCAAATTTGAAAATATTTCAATTGACTTTGAGAAAATATTTACAGGCCATGAAAGTTCAATTCACAGGCCATGAAAGTGTGTGTGATCTTGGAGGGATTTTAGCCCAAGTGGCCAAATAAGGAGTTGGCATGCATTGCCAGTATATACAAAATGATGTATGTGATAGAATACACTCCTATAATCAGTTTGTGTGTAGTGGCAACGCTTGCCACTTCCTTATTTGGCCACTTGAGCCACAGTCCCTCCAAGATCATATACAAGATGATAAACATTATAAAATGCACCAAAAGTTAATATATTCTGTTTAGGGACTGTAGTTTATAAATTTTACTCGTAATCATATTGTAATATAATTTTATTAAAAATGCTCAAAAAATTTATTAAATATGAATTTTAATACAAAAAAACTTCACTGATTGCCATTTCGTTACGTCAGAACATATTTACCTTCACAACTAAATACGTTGTTTCGTAACTGCTTACGACAAAAAACATATTTAACTCGGCATATTTATCTTCACATACGTTAGGGTGAAACACAATTTGTCCCAAAACGTGTTTATTTCTAAAAAATTAGTATTGAAAGGAGTTTCCAATGAGACGAAGCTTCTAAAAAAGCTGAAGTCGCAAGCATTTGAACAAAAAAATTTTTTGGCCATATTTTTTGAAAAGGGGTACCTTTTTGCAAAAATCAAATTTTTGGGTGAAACACAATTTGTCCCAAAACGTGTTTATTTCTAAAAAATTAGTATTGAAAGGAGTTTCCAATGTGACGAAGCACCCAAAAAAGCTGAAGTAGCACGCATTTGAAAAAAAAAATTTTTGGCCAAATTTTTGTGAAAGGGGTACGTACCTCTTTGCGAAAATCAAATTTTAGGGTGAAACAAAATTTGTCCCAAAACGTGTTTATTTCTATAAAATTAGTATTGAAAGGAGTTTCAAATGTGACGAAGCTTCCTAGTTTAAAAAGATAATTTTTGATAATTTTTAACGACACATAAATTCTTTTAAATTTACTTGAGCTGTCTTTATTTTTTTTTTTTTATATTTATAATAAATGCAAATTTATTGTTCTATTTTTCGTTGATAGCATATTAACAATTACTTTTAAATATATTAAATGTTAAAACATTTTAATGTCATGTCATTACTGGCGCTGCACGTTTTCATCATGATGACACCACATATAAGGTAATAATTCAATGCATTAAATAAATTTCCTAAAATGCACCATAATTTCGATAAATCGTGACATATTTGCTAATGAGGTGATTACAATAAAGTGGAAAAATAATACAATGAAATATATGCAATAATTATTAAATATAGGTAACAAAAGAAGTTTTCATACAACAGTGATAAATTTAAATTACACTTTAAATAAGTGAAGAATAAAACAATTTATAAGATAACAAGGCGAACACTTTTCAAGTTAATTTTATACTACAAATAAAATATATATTTGTAGCATATATATTAATTCAATTTTAAGTGAATATATAATTTATGTATATATCACTTTTCCGTTCCTACAATTATTATAAAATTAAATATTTGTGCTTCATGTGTTGTGTAGTCAAATCATCAGTGGACTTCAACTAGATTCCAAAACTGCTTTGCTTATAGCAAAAGAATAGGTTTTAAATTAACTAATACAATAACTCAAATAAATTACAATTAAATATATTTTATTTATTTCAAAAGAAATTTATTTGTCGATGATTATTTGTTATATTTATTTATTGGAAAAAGTAGTTAACAATTCGAATGGATCATGTAGTCATGCGGAAATCATATTTAAAAATACATGCCACAATATTATCTACCAGACTATAATAAAACAAAATACTCGAAAAATATTTCCGTCTTGTATTCATCGATTTTCTTACCCATTTTTAAGATTGATATTAAAAATATTAAGACAAAAAGTAATTTCACAAATATCACTTTTTGTGAGAGTTTGCAAGGAATCAATATATATATTTTTAAGATTATTTGTACTGATTAGTTTCTGACTTTAACTCTATTATATAAGCGAATCTAAATAATAGATCTGCACTAAACACATAAATATTAGGAAGATATTTCAATTAATTTATGTATACATTTTCCATACTAAAATAATAATCCGTTTTTGGGAAAGTTCCATGAAAAGTTTTCCAAATTGGAGTTTACAATTATATCTGTTGTATGTATGAGCCATTTGTTGTTGACTATGTTTAATAGCGAGTCTTTGTTTGGACGTAGAAAACATTTAAATTACCACATCATTCGTACTATACACGAATTCCTATCAGCACTATCCACACATACCACACACACACACACACACACACACACAATAAACAACATGCAATTGATACTACACATGTGACTGTGTGTTTTTCACAATGTATGTATGCATGCATGTGCATGTTAATATGACACTGCTGTCGCCGCTGTTTGAGCATTCGTTCCAATTCACCAATAATACCATAAAAACCTCATACAATTACTAACTTCAAAAAAAAAATGCATATTTCTCATATTATAGAAATAGAATTTGATTCCTCAAACACAAACTACATGTATGAAATACAAAAACCCATATGCTCACTCAAACGAACATTAAAACACAATGATGAACACTGCCGCACCACACTAGCAAAATATGTGTGAGCATGTGGAAGGAAGCCGAATAAAACTGCATTCACATACAACGGAAATAGTATCGCACAAAATTTATTACCACTCTTGAGAGCTATAAAAAGGAAATTGTATACAATATACATTTTATTGTATTTGTTTTTCCGTTGCTCCTTATTTTTATTTTAAAATATGCTGGAGCTTTTAGGGTTTTTTATTAAGCGAACACACCGCAGCACAAATGTGTGACTAAACATGAACAGTTTAACGTTAACAAAGACCGTCCAACCGACAGCGGCAATAATAACAAGGAAAGCCAATCTTTAGCAGGCTTTTGAAGAAGAGTACATTTATTTGTACTTAAATGAAATACTTTTACAAGCAGCACACTATTTCTTTCTTGATTCCTATGCCGAAAATCAAACAGCTCGGATTAGTTAATTGAGTTCATATTACGAAGTGGTTTCTAAATAAGAAATTATTTAGCTAAGAATCTTTAATTATTTTTTTAATATTAAGAATTTATAAAAAAAAACGTTTTTAAAATCTTTTATTCGACTTATTGTCTCACTATGAGCCATGTCACAGACTTCAATTCCGTTCGGAAACGGAATTGATTTCGTATTTCGGTTCCTCACAAAACGATAAACAAAACAACTTTTCGTAATGAATTTATTTTAGTAGCACAAAGGGAATTAAATAATGATATAAAAAAAATTTATTTGGCAAAATTTTTTCCGGAACCGGAACCGGATTCTGTGACATGGCTGTATATTATGAATTGACTAAAAAGCAATAATTACGAATTTATATTAGATTCAAATTGTTTATTAACAGTAGAATATTTGGAATATTTACAAATAAATAATTTTCAGAATGCAGAATTCAACTTAAACTTGACACGGTTGAGGCTTGACCTCATCGCACTAAATATCATTATTGACCTCAATTATCCTCAAAAAATTTCAATTAATTATTGTTCAATAAATAAGAAATTGTAATAATATTGATCAAAATTACAAATGCAACCCTGCCAATAAGTGTGTTTAGTGAGCAAAACACAACTGAACAAAGTTAGTATAGACTTAGCACCTGAATTGTAGGAAAAGTGGAAAATCCATGTATAAAATATGTGGAGCCATGTTGAAGTTAAATTATTAGCACTAAATTTATTATCAATTAGAATATTGAAAAAAAGGATCCCAGACATAAACTTGGGGTCCTTATGAATATGAAAAATGTTTCCTTTTAGTTGTCATACATTAATTGACTTGACTAAAATTTGCATATATAAACAGGAAGATAATTATGTCAATAAAGTGAATATCGAATCAATTAAAAATGACTCTTTGAACATCCTATAATAAAAATTAATAACTAATTAAAATTAAAAAGTGTGAAAAGAAGGTCATATTCATGTTTAAATTTCAAGATTAATTGCAAATTTTTAAATGTCTTATCAATTTTATTTAGTTATAAACGATGCTCCAGCATTTCTAAAATATTTTCCTTCAGCACATATCACTTTATTTTCTCGCTCAGTAATTGCCTATCTCTATATTTTTTTTTAAATACTATTGTTTCTTTCAAATTAAACACTACAACATAATTCTGTTTATCCCTTTTTTTATAACAAATAACGCATCAAATTTCCTTGAATGCTCAATTTTATGCAGCAGCATATTGATGTGTAACATAAATTTAGTGCAAAGTTCTTTTATAATTTTTCCGTAACAACTGTGACATTTAGCATGCAAGTGCATGCACAAAAAAAATTGTATGTCAAAGAAATATTTTAGAAAAATAAAGTTTTTCCATTGATAAAATATGTACAAAGTATGTGTACATGCTTAGCATAAGTTTTCTGTTATTAGCTTAAAGGGGTTTTCCATGAAAATATGTACCTTGAATCTTGATTGGCTGGCATTCTTAGATGCTATTGATTATTATTACATTAACCCTGCTAAAAGGTATAAAAATACGTTAGAAATTTATAGCCAATTACGTTAAATACCAGTGGAGACATTTCAAAAATAGTCTCTTACAGCACTACTTTTTTATAAAATATAGACAATTGCGTATTTTAAAAGCAGCAGGAATAAATTTGTTATCTTTATTGCTAAACCCTTTAATAATTCATGGATGAATAAATAATGCTGTTTGCAAACAACATATTTTACTTTGTTGAACACACATATTTTGCTTTGAATGCAATCGCTGTAAAATATTTAGCTTATAATTTTACTTATACATCTGAAGATGCAAGAACTATTTGTCAATTGATTTTGAAAGGAAATATTGATTGTAGGGACAAAAGAAGCAAAGTTTTAAAATGGAAATATTTTTCATAAAAGATTCTTTGATTTTTCATGGTTCATGGTTCACAGTATGTTCTTAAGATGCCAGTGATAAACACGATAGATATTCGTTCAGGATGCTTAAAATCAATTTCAACAGCGTCAATATAGCTGCCAGTTATGATGATTTCTTTGCATAAAAACTATTTTGTTTTCTTTCCATTTATTAACATCATTCATATACACGTAAGTGGGAGACTGAACAATTTGTAGTCATATTAGAGACTTTTTTCATTGAATATTTCGCCAAAGTAATTCCTAAGATGCAGTCTCTGGAAAATTCGGTCCTTTTTCAGATAGAAAATAAGAATTAGGATTTGTTATATGAAAAATATTTGCAGAGACTTTTTAGATTTTTATTTATTTTTAGAATAGTATGCAAAGTAAATTCCCTGCTAAGATGCCGACACGTGCGTGAAATCATGTATATGGCTGTGATGTTATTAACCTTATTTTTATCATTTCCTCTGACTGATTGTACGCGACTTATGCTTTGATATAAGAAGTAGCAACGTCCTTAAACACGGAAAATTCCTCAGAAGCACTATAAAATAAATCAATAACTAGAAATTAACTAGTGCGAGTGAGACGCAAAACTCTCCAAAGAGATTAAAAAGTTAGTGGTCTGGCTGCACCTAAAATTAGTTGTCAAGAAGGCTGGGTATTTTTCGATTTTTTTTAGCAGGACCACCACTCAGGCGATGAGCCCTAAATATGCAGTCTATTGCGCCGGGCAAAGAAAGTAGAGGGTAGTATTTTTAACATTTTGAACTTCGTCGGCCAATTTTTACTATAGTGCTGACGAAGGAGGTTGCCGTTAGTCTGCTCTTAGTAAATGACTTAGAACTGTTTTGTGACTAAGGAGATTTTTATTTTTGATGTAAGCAAGATTTTTCTCATTGATGGCAAATATATGTAGCATCTTATTATATTTTTTATGTGATGATTATTAAACCAATATTATATATATATATATATATATATATATATATATATATATATAAATATATATATATATATATATATATATATATATATATATATATATAAGTATATATATATATATATATATATATATATATATATATATATATATATATATTTATATATATTATATATATAGCCGTACAATGACAAATAGTCATATGGATTTAAATAAAAAGTCTCTGCTTTAATGGAAAATTTTTGGTTTGTGTGAAAAGGTCATGCAATAATTATTAGCAGTTCAGCACCTATGCAGCCAGCTCCTTAAAACGCTTAAGGTACGTTCACACATCAAATATTTGACCAAAAAAAACACAACCACAAAACACTAATAAAAACCTTTTTAATTCAAGAAAGTAAAGGGTGTTTTTTTTATGAAATTTTTGTTTTATACAAATCACTCTGTTGTCTGACAGCTGTTTTGACAGTTTAAAGTGACGTCTCTACTCAATATTGTTTGGCAAATCATCATGAACAGGTTAACTCCAGAACAACGCTTCCAAATCGTGGAAATTTATTTTAAAAAACAGTCTTCAATTAAAAATGTTTATTCGCTTTTTTACCGCAAAATTCTCTTAAGTGATGAGGCGCATTTTTAGTTCAATGGATATGTCAACAAGCAAAATTGCCGTATTTGGAGCAAAGATAATCCACACGCCGTTCAAGAATTACCAATGCATCCCGATAAATGTACTGTTTGGTGCGGTCTATGGGCTGGTAGAATCATCGGTCCTTATTTCTTTAAAAATGAGGAAGGACGACGCGTTACCGTGAAATCGATACAGACTTCAAGATATGGATGGTGCCACTTGTCATACTGCGGGCGAAACAATGGACTTATTGAAAGAACATTTCAACGACAACATTATTTCGAGAAATGGACCGGTGAATTGGCCTCCGCGTTCGTGTGATTTGACGCCACTCGATTATTTTTTGTGGGAATACCTGAAATCATTGGTTTACGGGCCCCCAAATGCTTGAAAAAGTGGTCGAAAATTGGACCTCCAGAATGATCTTTGTGCAAAATAGTCCTGGTAGTCATATGCCCGAAATTATATTTAAATGTTATATGACAAGAAATTATCTACCAAATAACAAATTTTTTTTGGCCATTTCATAATTTGGCATAAGTTTTATTTAAATTTCAAATCAGAAAGCTCTAATAAAAACACCCTTTATTTATTGAGTTAAATAGTTTCCAATAATATTGGATTCCTGATACTGTCTATAAGTCTTGTATGAAAATGTTTTAATTAATAAACACGTATCTGAACAAAAATATTTTTCATTAGTATTTAGTGGTTACGCTTTTCGGGCCAAATATTTGATAAGTGTGAACGTACCTTTAATTAGGCTACGAGGCCTCATAATATTACAATATCGTGTATATTGTGTTGTAACGATTGGTGGGTTATAACAACACAATAAAATTTTTAAATTGTTTCATGTTTTTGAAAGGGTTGTGACAATAAAATTTTCTTCATAGCCGATGCAATTTATTATAGAAATCTGTAGCAGTTCAGTTTTGTAAAATGTTTTAAGCTGAAGTTCATTATATTTGTTTCAGTATAACATTCCAAGCAATAAGGCAAAGTCTGCACCAATTTAATTTTCAATTACCATGTGCAACTGAAACGCCGACACACGTAGGCGTATATACTTTTTTTAATCTCCTGAATAAAACTCAGCCTTGCTATTAATTGTAGTGTACACTGTAATCATAAAAATCCAAACCTATTATAAACAACTTTCTTAATATTTATAGCAAACTTTTTTTGTAGTCACGTTAACTCTTAATATTCCAGACCATTCAGCTGACATGATATCATTGCTAGCATAGTTTAAGGCTTCTAAGCAATCTATACATGTACGAAATAAAGTTTTCTTGCTAAAATCTTTTGCTAATCGCAAATATTTTAAGCAGAAGCAAAAAAAGTTTTTTATTTAACCTCAAAAAAAAGAGAAGCCCCCATTAAACCAAACCTGTAATTAAGATGTTAAACTAATTAAAAGTCATACCAATCAATGATAATTATCATGTGATGTTAAAGAAAACATATCATAGCAAAAATAATGCTAGTCACAAGCAGCGTATAATCGCAGGAGTACAAAAGAGCTTGAATAGAAAAATAAAAACAATTCGTTGACAAGCAGATGAAACAAGACACGCCATCATTGTTTGTTCTGACATTCATTAGGCTGGGCGGCGTGTCACAAAAACAAACTCACAAAAGAAAGGAAACTTATTAACTTAAACTTTCGGTTCAATTGAGTTTGTAACATGAAATGAATACTAAAGAGTAAAACAAAAAGGCAGGAGAGATCAAGAAGCAGCGCTGCTAAAAACAATTACATGTCGTATTAGAAAGAATGAAAGACAACAAAACTTTTTGCAAATAGAAATTAAGCTGATGTGTTTACACTTAAAGAAATGCATTGATTTATAAGCGTTAATCCAATCAACATATACAATGCGATCCAAACTAAAGGCATTATATGTTCACTCTAAAGGCTTCATTAGTTTTTACCATGGTATAATAAAACAAGGTACTGCCACTGTGAGCTATTAAATTTAAAATAATTTTCTGACAATTTTAAGGATTCTGACATTCCCATAAAAATTAAGTTACCATATTATTTTAAGTTACCCGTTTTTTTTTTTTGGTTTGAGTTGTTAAAATCTTTAATTGCATCGATGTCATAATTAACAATAATTAAAATCCGTTTGCCAATTAATTTATTATAAAAATCTTGTCGTGAACCTTAAATAAACATATTTTTTGTTAAATTGTCTTATTGATCAATGTAATGGTTTCAATGTTTTTGGTTCAATGCAAAGCAACACAATGACTTTTTATTTTTTGTGGAAATGCATATGAACTGGGATTTTTTATAGTTTTCTATATTCTTTACATTTTTTTTTACTAAATTATTTTAACAAAATATTGCAAAATGTTTATCTTCAAAACCTCAAAATGAAATTTTTCTCTCTGTCAATATGCAAAAACGATTCACAATGAGATTTTGAGCGGGAGATTCTATCTATGTTGTACGTTCAGTATGTTTAATTTGAAAATGAGGTAATACAATGAAATATGTTAAAAGAGAGGGTATAAAATAATAGTTAAATACCATGGTATAATATATTATAATGGTGGTTTGTCCGTGATCTCATGAAAATGTGGCTTGCTACTAAAAAGGTCATTATTTTGGAAATTGTTGAACTGGACACCTTGAAATTTAAATAAGTTAGAGATCAATGAATGAAGTTTAGTATTTGACATATTGACATATTTGACATATTGTTGTCACAATACTATTTTAAATGAAATTTATTTGTTGGTGGTCAAGCAATGTCTATATGCGTTTCATTGGTGCTTTACCAAATCATGGTTAAAGTCTACTGATGATTTGGTAAAGCACCAATGGAATGCATATAGACATTGCTTGACCACCAACAAATAAATTTCATTTAAAATACATATATATATATATGTATATATATATATATATATATATATATATATATATATATATATATATATATATATGTATTACAGATATTATTTCAAAATTTCCAAATAATGAAAATTATTTTTTATAATGTGGCAACGTCATATTCAATATGATGTAGAAAAATAAACTTCAAAAATCCTTATTAAAATTTAATAAAAGCAAGTGGCACTACCTTGTATTTATATACCTTGGTTTTTACTTTCTGTTGTTGTTCTCTGCTGTAGAAAATATTTTGTAATTACTTGTTCTGTTAATAAAATCAGCTGTTTTTAAAAGCAAACAAATAAATTGAAATTGTGAAAATAAATAATTTTGTGAAGAATTGTGAAATAAATAAATTAATAGTTCAAAAACGAATTTATTGTGTGTACAAATTTAAAAAGCTTGAATTAAAACAAAAAAAAAACTTTCAACTAAAAATGTGTAATATTTGATACCTCAAAAAACTAATACATACGCACTGTTAGCTGTCACTTAACGTTGAATTCTATTTTCTACAGATTTGTCCGCAACAGAACAGAACGAAAAAGAAACAACAAACCGTACATACAGATTTTCAATTGAACAGAAACAAAACAGCTGATTCAGAACAGAACAGCACGTACAAACTAATTCTGGCTTAAGTGAAGTGGATTTCTTCCAGAATTCCAAAATGACGGAACTATAGGAAGGAGACATTGTATTGAGTGCATAAATTGTGGAAGTTGAAATGACAGAATTTGTGGAAGATAAATATTTTATTTATAAATTTTTTTTAGGAGTAGCAGCAGCGTTCAGGGGATGACCCCTACATATGCAATGTATTGGGCCCGAGCTGGAAAGGACGGATTAGTATTGAGAAGACAGATGAGGAAGGATGAACAGATAGAGAATTTTTTGTTGATGTTGTAAACTTTTACTTCAACGCCCATTTTTTACGGTTATACCAGATGAAGTTTTCTTTCACTGTATGGAAAAACATTTTCACTATTTTCAGGCTCTGCACGCTCTACTCACCAACAAACTAAAACAGGAATTATTGTAGTGTTTGTGTTTAACTTTTTGTTACCACATTTGCGTTAGTTTAGTTATTGAACCATTTTATACCCGTAAATATGTGTTGTAATTTACATGTGTGTGCATATATGCTCGAGTATGACGATACACAAACACACGCACACACACACATATGCATATATGAGTTGGTAGTATGTATGTTTGCATATTATGTTCATTAATGAATAGGGCCACAAAAAAAAACGGTAGAAAAATAAACTAATGAAAAACCATTTTAATTAGCTTGGCATAGCATAGCAAAATAAGGGAAAAATGCTATAACAGAGATATGGATAGCGCTCGTAGTGATGATTAGCAGCAAAAAAGAACAGATAAATTTACCATAAAGGTAGACAGCTCGCTAAAGGTAACTTCTTGTTAACTCATACGAGAAAATCGAGAAAAAAAAGAATAGTACGTGAGTTAATTTGACGCAGGCATTTGAAATATTATGTGCGCACACATATTATTTCCAATCCATAGAATGAGACCCTACACGTCAATGTAATACACAGATCTAAATGAAATAGTGACAGCATATAATTCTATAGACTTTTATTTCTAATGCTAATATACTGCGTAGTATATAACCAGGGCAAATAATGCATGTTAGAATATTAACGAATATAAAACTATATCACATATGTAATTTTAGTCAGAATGTGCTGAGTTCCAGCTGTGGTATTGAATTAGTCAAGTTTCTGCTTTAGTTGGTTAATAAGTCGGTTAATTGATCGAGATTTTTGTGGAATTAGTTAATAATTTTAATTGACCGGTTAAAGAGGACTTCATATATATTATTAATAAAAACAAGTACGATTCTTTAGTTAGATAACACTGCTCAGCAGCAAAATACTCCTTTATATAACACTATGTGGACTATATGAATTTTGATGCGCTTAACTCAAATCCATTTTCTGTTTTTTCATCAGGTTGGGATTTTTTTTTGTAGGCGTGGCGAATTGTTTCCCCTAAATTAGTCAGGTACGGAGACATATTTCACCGTAACTCGAGAACAGGTTAACCGATTTTCAAAAGTAAAACACCAGAAGTTGTGAAACGATATTGTATTTATATGTAGTAAGAATTTTAACGAACATTTATATTGTATATTAAATTGAATTAAGATTCATAGGCTAATTGTTCGAAATTTGCTTTTAAATCTCAGAAAGACATGATAAATATTCCAAGCCACAAAGGAAAGTTAACATCAGTTTTATCCAACTTACACAAAATTTTATTGTGAAAAAGAATACGAGAACTGTATCAACCTGATGTTGACTTTCCTTTGTGCCTTGGAATATTTATCATGTGTTTCTGAGATTTAAAAACAAATTTCGAACAATTAGCCTATGAATCTTAATTCAATTTAATATAGATATTGTATTTATTTTAGTCGAAAATAGAGATAGAGAAGCATTATTTTTAATCGTTATGGAATTATACAGAAATTAATGGAAAAAAAATTTTTTTTCGTGCAAAATTTGTAATTTTTTTCAGTTTAAAAATTTAATTAAAATAAAAATAGCACAAATATTCAACATTTTGCACATTTTTCTGAGAGCTACATATTTTAAAAATAAAATAAGCTATAAACCATAAAAATCGGTTTAAAAATGTGATTGATTTTATGTAGTAATAATTTTAACGAACATTTTTATATTGCTATATTAAATTTGAATTAAGATTCTATAGGCTAATTGTTCGAAATTTTAATTTAAATCTCAGAAAGACATGATAAATATTCCAAGGCACAAAGGCAAGTCAACATCAGTTTTTATTCAACTTACACAGCAGAGCAGAACAGCTGTTTTCGAAAGACGCAACCCTTTCATCATCAGTGCTCATGTGTATTGTGTTTGTCACCACTTATTAGGTGGCTTAGTTGAATGTGATAACAGTTCCTATTTACACAAATTTTATTGTGAAAAAGAATACGGGAACTGTATCAACCTGATGTTAACATGTTATTGTTATAATACCCGTGTTACCGTTTGATTATTTTTCTTCATGTCCCATTTTTCTGAATTTTTTGTTCCATCATACCTAAGTCAAACTTTTTTTGGTTTGAATTTTATACTTAAGTATATGTGAACGTTTTTCCAATTTTTATTATTGGGTAGCTCAAGCCATAGCTTAAATTTGTATGTAGTAATAATTTTAACGAACATTTTTATATTGCTATATTAAATTTGAATTAAGATTCTATAGGCTAATTGTTCGAAATTTTAATTTAAATCTCAGAAAGACATGATAAATATTCCAAGGCACAAAGGCAAGTCAACATCAGTTTTTATTCAACTTACACAGCAGAGCAGAACAGCTGTTTTCGAAAGACGCAACCCTTTCATCATCAGTGCTCATGTGTATTGTGTTTGTCACCACTTATTAGGTGGCTTAGTTGAATGTGATAACAGTTCCTATTTACACAAATTTTATTGTGAAAAAGAATACGGGAACTGTATCAACCTGATGTTAACATGTTATTGTTATAATACCCGTGTTACCGTTTGATTGATTTTATTGTCAATTTACCGCAGGTATCCAAGTCTAGTACAATAAAAACGCACCATAGCGTATGAGTAATATGAAGATATCTATTGAAAGGTAAACAATATCGAGAATATGAAATGGAAAATACCAAAACTATTACAAAGGTTCCATTCATAAGAAGCATTTCAGGTTTATTAATCGCTTATATGACTCATTTCTATGGGAAATTTGTCAAATAAGTAAATATTTTGGGGATTAAAGGAATAGTCATTAAGTCATACATATATTCCAATAATATTCTAAATAAGATGAACAAAGTGTACAAATAAAATAGATTCATATTACATATAATTTATTTGCTGTATTTTTTAAGAATTTTAACGCAAATGTGCTTTGAAAGTTTCGGCTGAAAGATTTTGTTATTTTAGAACTAGATTCTGGAATTATCGCAGGACTGCTCCATGTAATTGTTTTTAAATAAATTACATCAGAAATATCTATCGATAAAATTTTAATGTTGACCTATTTTTATTGACCTTATCAGTTTATTGTAATATTTATCAAGCTTGTGGTCGTTTTTTATAATATATTATTTCTTATAATTTTTATTCGATAATTCGTTAACAACTTGTTAACATCTTCAGGAAATAAAAATTATTAAAATATTTATAGAAAAATGGTTTTGAAACATGGCATGAAAAATTATTCAAAATATTTGCTTTTCAAATACAATAACATATATAATTTTTTCAACATTAACAATTTATAGAAAAATACAATTTTTTCAACATTAACAATTTATAGTAAAATAACATTTTTTACAACATTAACAAATTATAATAAAAATCTTATAAGAAAATTATTTTTTATATATGTATAACATTAAAAACTTATAGTATAAATTTAGGCGCATAATAAAAATTATAAGAAATAATATATTATAAAAAACGACCACAAGCTTGATAAATATTATGATGAAATTTTAAATGATCCCTAAATATGCACTACATTGTACCGGAACTGAAAAGGAGGGAATAGTATTAAGAGGAGGTATGAAGAAAGATGAGAATATAAGAAATTTTTTGTAGCTACAAGGCCGTAGAAGGTGCTGCAATATGCTCTTTAATACACGATAGTTTTAATCGCTGTTGACAACGTTCAGTGATCACCGCTATTCTTTATTCACAAATCGTTTTATAGTCGCTTCAATCGACCAGAAAACCAAACAATCGAGCCCGAGTCATGTACAGTAGGGTAAAAGTCAGACTCATATAATATTTGGTGGTGCATTGAGGATGAAAATAATAGGTTTTTATCAGCCTAGCGTGTAGTCCCACAGCACTTTGATATTCACAAACACTTTTAATAGATCACGGTATTTTATTCCAGTATTTTAAATAACAAAAACAATAAACCTTAATCAAATACATTGTAGCATAATCAAAGATTTTTGACCACACTCAGAGAAAATATTGTGAGTAATATTAATTTTAAATGTGTTGCATTAAGAACATGTTTTAATCGAAACTCATTTGAATGTCAATCTAATATACAACTTTTTATTTCCAGTTGATTTAATCAGTTCTCTACCCGCTCTCAAACATCACCTTCTGTTAATATTCGTATATAAATTTGGAAACACCACTTCTATATATTACAAGAAACTAATTATTTTCCATGTGTGTACCATCATGACTATCCGTTGAAATAACTTCGAACAGGTGGAGAATGATGCTTTTGTTATGGATAGTCGTAATGAACAGAATAGAGAAGCTGTAAATGGCTTACAAAAGTCTAAAGCTAATATTATTTACTGTAGCCCATTGTATTGCGCAAGTTAATGGAGAAGTATGATGATTTTAAATTGAATAAAAGAATAAAACAGAAGCTATTTTGGTTTACTCTGCGGCATATAGACATCCAGACATGCGATATGCGTAGATAATTATGAATCATTAGTTACTTGGAAAATGCCATATGTTGACTCCATAGTTCCACATGTTGCCATCAATATTTGTTCAATAGAGACAATGAGAACAGCTCAAATTGCTGTATTCAATATATTTTGATGCATATACTTTTCATAATGAAACTTTTAAGCAAAAATTCGACAAAATGAACTATGACTTTGAATTAAAAAAAAAACATTTTTCAAAACTATTACAAATGTGAATAATTAATGTAATTCCACCTTAAGCAACATTATGCAACGTTTTAAATTTTTAAATATAGTTTTAAATTAAATAACTTAAACATTTGAGTGCTTGTATAAACTTTACTTGAAAGTAAATAAAATTGTTTTAGTCGTTGACTCACATATTATAGCTTCATTTATATTTGATGCCACTTATATATATGCAGCTCACAAAAGTTTTATTTCTTAACTTTAGTTTTTATTTGATGAAATTAAAACAAGCAAAAATTAAGAAATCAAAAATTTTGAAATACATACGCTTTTGGGTATTTACGTACTTAAATTTAAAAGCTCCATTTTAATGCACAACTAAAATAAGTTTTTAAACGTGATAAATACCATATCGTTGACCGAAAATAACAGAAGGAATAAACTTCAAAAATAAAATTTAGCAAACTCAGAGACTTTAGAAATATCTTATGGAAACTACGGTGCATAAAATATAATCAGGCACTTGTTTTTGTTTTTAAACTGCATATCGTCATATTATTTGAAAAGAGCCCTAAATTTTAACAAAAAATTAAAATAGTATTATGATGAACTATTTCAACGATCTTATCAACTACTTTAAACTGCAAAAATTTTCAAAAGTATTGTTCACTTTTTCATATAGCCGAATTTTTTGCTTCTCTTGTAACTTTTTTAAATCTATTTTAAGGCTTTAATAAATTCATATGACAATTTTTAGTTATATTACATAGCTAGTGAACTTTTTCACCCAATTGCAACACAAAATCAAAGGACACACCAAAATAAAGTTTAACGCGCTTTACACTCAGTGTTGTATGTTTACGTACTGGCGCATGCGCGACCATGCTGATTCGTCTATTACTACGGATGGTATATATATATATATATATATATATATATATATATATATATATATATATATATATTAAATATTCAGTGGCTCATGGTGTTCTTGGCATAAAATCACGAATCACATCTATTAAAGACGCATTCTAGTGTCTTAGATTATTCACACTCTGTAATAGAGTTTTCACACTAAAATTTAAAACCAAGCTTTAGCGTTAAAACTATAAACAGCTGATTTTGCGTTCACACTGCAAATTGAATTTTTTGTTTGAAGGAAAAAAAGAAAGAGTTTTTCAATGTATTCTAAAATAGAAACTATTTTACATTTTGTGAGTGGATAATTTAAAATTAAGAAACTACTTATAAAAAGTGAAGAACTTCTTGGAAATCAAGATGTTATACATATAAAAATCTTAAGCGTATTCTGAAAGCAAAACTGTGTTTGTATAATAACATAAACAATACCAGCTGTTCCCTATATATAACTTGGCAGCACTCAACTTAGCACAGTCAAATACAGGCAAAAACACGGTTGCATTTCATAAAACTTACTTAAAATCAATTCGGGTTTAAGTTGGTTTTAACAAAATTATTTTGTATGGTAAAACCAGATTTTAACAGTTGGTTTTAACATTAAAACCAGAATTTATTAAGATCATGTCAGTGTGAAAACACTATAAGAGATATTTCATTAACCCCATTTGATCTCCATGTTATTTATATCACTTAGAACAGATCAAAAATGAAATACAACTCGTATGTGTGGGTTGGTGCATCAAAGTCTATATTGAAGATATTCGGTCTTGTAAAGGACATGGTGAATAATCTTATAGGAGACAGTGGAGAAGTTATCTTTACTGACTCACTTGAACATGGTCTTAGCAAAAATTAACCGGAGAAGTAAAATTATTAAAATAGCTAAAATAAATTCTCTATCTCTTCTCCATTTTTTTTTTTTGTACCTGCCTTGTCAATACTATCACGCCACACTACACTGAATATACGCCCGCCACACTACACTGAATATATAGGAGTCATCCTCTGAGTGCTGGTCGTAATTAAAAAACAAATTAACTATTGCAAAAGAGAGTAAACGAGCAGTAGTCTGACTGCACTTAAAAAGTAGTCAACGAGTCTTGATGTTGACTGACTCAGAGCTGCTTTGCAATTGAACATGGTTTACTGAACATGTTCTTTCAAAAAAAAAAATCTTACGTGTCTAATGCTCTCTGTCTTATATTGTGCACTTCCCTAATAATAATAATAATCAAAGATTTTCTTTCCCCATTTATTCTAACGCTATGCAAATTTATGCAGACATGCATATTGTACACGTTTCATACAGTATGAGATTATGGCAAACTTTTGTTTATTACACAAGATCATATGGAGCAACCAATGGGATTTTTTTTTATGGATTTGACTTTGTTATGCTCTACAATTTGTCTATCGCATATAATTTATATGCAGTAAAAACTTTTTACACAAATTCAAAATAAAAGGACCAACTGAAGATTAGGAAATATTAAGACTGCAAAATACTTTTAAATGCTAAAGTTTAGAAAATATATTTAGCTAACAAATGACGTTTCATATGTTAGAAAATCTGTATGTAGTTGTTGCTATTAAATTCTACGTATTTGATTATAATCATTTTAACTTAAAATTTTTAAATTTGTATCGTTTGATAAAAATGATATTTTGAGTTGATTGCCAATCCTGTTGTAAATTTTAAGCTGCAAGTCTCAGGTGATTCCTTTCAGCAAATAAAACAAGAAGTAAATTTCCGCCTACATGTATGCTAAGTTATTTTCACACATGCTGATAAAAGCCAGCAAATGTTAAACAGAGAATTAAAGAAAACCTATTAAAAGTCATTTCATGCTAAAATCAACTTTCAACAGCTTGTCAGATTTTCTCAGATTAAACTCACGCTAATACATTATTTTTTTCCACTTTAAAGGAAATAAGGAAAAACCTATACAAAATCAAATTTAAAAGATTGCAGTATGAGAAGTGCTTTTTTCCTTTTGTAGATGTACTTATAAAACAATAAAGAAAAGCAAATTATTAATTTGGTTTTATTTATCACTGTCTTTTCTTCACTGTCTTTTGTTCTATATATTTTTTTATTTGTTTTTCAATTTTAGTTCATACATGGATTTTTGAACTGTTGTTGCACTGATGCACTGATTCAACAGTTTTTTTTAGATAATATCGGAACATAGATTGCAGTCACGAAAATAAAATCATTTTGCTGTTTCAGAAACATTATTGAACATTAAAACAACAATTTAAGCAAAAAAAAAAAAAATCAAACGAAAATGCTTTAGAATCAACATAATACCCCTTATTCTATAAATAGTTCTTAATGTCACGTCAAGAGAATATCAAAAATTGAGCACTTCTGTATGTTTTTTCTTCCGAGATTGATAATTTTTAACAGTTTCTTGCTGTAGTCTAGGCCTTAAGGAGTAGCCATGGGCTCTCAGAAGTAGTTAAGTGTTTTCCGCAAGGAGTAGGTAAGTGTCCTATTCCGATATTGTCTTGAAGTGGCATTGACAAATGGTTACAGAATAAGGGGGAATGTTTAATTTTTGTTTGTAGTAAAATGAACAATTATTAATCGGTTGTTTTGCTTTAAAAAAAAATGCAAGCAACATGATATAAATGCTTTTATTCATAAAAAAAATTTTTATTGCTTCTATTTTACCTAAATTTTAATTAGACAATAAAGAAATTTTTCTGCTAATGTAAATAGCTTTACAAATAATTGTCTACTGTCTCTTATAAAAACTTGAAATAACGAACGAATCATTATTGGTTTTACAATTACAATTTAAAAAGTGAAAATAAAGTGGAAATGTCTGCGAAAAGTTTCTGGTTTGTCTTAAGATTTCTAGTAATTAGGGATTGGCAGCACTTGCAGTTCTACACCCTCCAAAAAAGAATTGGAAGAACGAATACGTGTGTAACGCAACGAAATATCCCTCACGATACAGTTCAAATGAAAAGAGGCAGACCCTTGGAATTCGTATAGATAAATTCTGCACAGAGTAAGTTCGTAAACGGGCTAAATCGAGCCGGAGGGAAAAAGATTCCCTAAGAAGTATTAAACCAACCTCTAAAAAACAACACAATCTTAAATTTTTTTTGTGTCATTTTCTTAAGCAAATAATATATTTTTATGTCAAAGACCTTGCGTTGAATTTAAAGCTGGCAAATCATAACCCCGCTACACGGTAAGAAAATGCGGAACATAATAAATATTTTTAATTTCCAAGCATTTTTAAATATTCAGGTTGCGGTTGCAAAATCACTCATACTGTACCATTAAAAATACTCAAACTTCAACTTTTCTATCTAATAGAAGTTATATTGATTTTAAATTGCATTCTTTTTTGCAAAATGAAATTACAGAGATAAAAGACAAACAAAAACATTAAATTATAGAGAAGTAGAAAACTGTTGTATTCTGAAACAGAAAAAAACATTAACAGCAACATAAAAATAAAATCAATAAAAAAAGCATTCAACCTTTTTAATCTCAGTTCTAGATTGGTTTTTATAAAAATGATAAAATTTGTTGCAAGCATATGAACGATTTACAAAATCTCAAATGGCCTTTACATGAAGAGCTTGAAAGTTTGCACGTAGAAACATTTTGCAAAGTTTTTCTAGCCTTGGTCTTCTTTTTAACTTTATTTCTTTTTAACAAGGAGATGGTATAACAGCTACGATGTGGTTTTGGATGACCATCTTTAACAGATTTATTTTTTTTTTTACTATACAATTCTGAAAAGAAATAAAATACATTTATCCAAAACTACTCATTTTAGCAGTTTGAAAACACGCTTGAGAATTCTAAACCCTAATATAAATTATAAACGAGTTTTTACCGCCAACAGTTTTTTAAGCCAACTTGCGGTCACCCTTATCCACTAATAACAAATACGTTGGCAAAAACTGTGTACAAGTGCTGGCCTTAAGTCATGTTCTGTCTACCAAAATTGATGCAATTACGTTGTTATATTTGATCTACAACGATTAAATGCATTGAAGTGTGTAATTAAAAATTAATTTAACTTTTTATCACATAACATTTATTTGTAGTCAAAAAAAAGTTATTTTTGTTTGTTAATAGTAAATAATTACAGGAAATCCCTTTTTTCGTATAACAATTAATTAAACTTGTATGTCTCTATATATTTTTTTAATTTTATTTAATTAAATTAATTGTTTAATATTAGAAAAACTGATAAGTCTTTGATTGTAACAAAATATTTTTTTAATTTTATTTTAATATTTAATATTTTTTTTTAATTTTATTTAATTATAACCTATTCTAAGTATTTCAAATATAATTTATTTTTATCGTTTTTTATTTCTCAAGATACTTCTGTATAGCATTGTGTTTCAAGAGGAACCCATAGGAAGTTTCGAGGCTCTCATTTGTTACTCTGGCCATCGCCAATGCCGTCCAGTTTGCAAATAGTTCTTTTTTCTAAAACTAATTCATTAACTAATTAATTAATTTAATAATTCTTATTATTGATGTTGCGCAGATAGTAATTTAAATTAATAATTCCTGCCCCCTTTTAAGTATGACTTGTTGACGATCTGTTTCAATGACGAAGGCAAATCACTGATGACTGCGAATTACAAAAAGCGATTGATACCATCATACAATAAACAGAGCATACGCTACCTGTTCTTTATCGGAAATGTAGCAAAAAAAATCGCCGGCGATGTAGAATATTAAAAAACAAAATGGCTACCACAAATCTCTTTTAAACACTATCACCTACTTTCAATACTTTAACATTATTTGCAAAGTCAACATAACTATCGTTCTTTCCGTCTATATAAGCAATTTAAAGGGTGATTTTTTTTTGTAATACTCTTTTTAACACCTCGGCTGTTTTCATGTAAGATTAAACATGCTTAGTTTGAACAAATCTTGCAAATTATTGAATATTATTATCAAAATTCATGTCCGGTTAAGAAAGGGCATCATGCACATCTCTAGACGAATGTATTTTTAATTAAATCAATGATCAAACAAAATTGTAGTATTTAGTGTGAAGAGCAACATCGCAAGAATTGTCAATACATCCCGAAAAATGAACTGTTTGGAGGCATCTTTTCCAAGGACAAATAAGAAGGAAACTATACTGTGAATGGCATATGATACCTTGCCATGATAAGAAACTATTTTTGCCCAAAATGGAAGAACTATACTTGGCTGAGATGTGGCTTCAACAAGACGCTGCCTAATCCTCTAAAGCACGCGAAACAGTGGCCCAATTGACAGGCATGTTTCGTGAACAGTTTATTTCCCTTTTGAGTCCGGTCAATTGACCGCTTTTGAAATATTTTTGTGGGTCTCTGTTAAGGCTCATGTCCACAGGGACAAGCCAGCAACGTATTAGAAGCCGATATTGAAAAATTTGTTCTTCACATACCGGCCGATATATTGTAGAGAATATGTTAAAATTGACACTTGAACGTATGGACTATTTATGGCGTGGCCGAAGTCAACTATTACATAAAATCATGTTTAAACATTCAGGCATTGGCTGAAGTAGTAGAACAGGAGACTATGAAGCGGAGGGTCCTGACTTCGAGCCCGCGCTGAGTTATGAAATATTGTGTTTAATTCTTCTCATCAGCATTAGTGCATGGTTGTGTTGGTTGTTGCCAGCCTGTTTCAATGATGAAGGCATAGTCACTGGTCACTGAACATAATTGGCAGCGACTGACACGATCATGTACTAAAAAGCAGAGTAACAGCACCCACCTTCGTCGGCCCTGATAAAAAAAGAAGAAGATCGTTCTAACGACTCAAATAAAGATTTAATACTTTCTCTGTGTTTTTTTTTTCCAAATCAAATCTTAAAAAATTACCCTTGGCCGTTTAATATTCTTTTAAAAGTTTCACTTCATTTTCACAGCAATTCACATAAAATTTTGAGAGATTCATTATTGCAGTGGCGCAGATGCTTGAATATTAAAAATAATTTTGTGGATTGGAGCCCATTTTTTACGTTTCGTAGCTTCGACTTAAGCCCCCCTCAAATTGAGAGAGCATCGCCTTTCTAATTGAGCATTTACGCAATATTAGTTGTTGCTTTCCCCTATAAGAGCTATATATTCATTAAAATTAGTCACAGCGGTACATTTTTATAGGGTTTTGAGAACCTTTTTCACTTAAGAGAGCAAATATATTAATACGAGGTAAACTATTCCTCAAATATGTTGTGTGTAATATTAAAAAAAACTTAAAAACTTCTTGTATTTAATATATAAGAAATACAAGATACCCTACACACTTTCGGTATTTACAATGAATCCCAGAATTAATACCACGATTCTTAACTACCAGCATATATATTTTTTTAATTGTATTGTTTAGAGTCCTGTGATCGAAAAAATTTTGTTTGTATTTTTAATGTATTTATTCCACACAACGAAATAGAATGGCATCATGGGCCAGGCAGCTACTGTTTCTATTGAGCTCTAAAAAAGTGTTACCTAACCAAATATATATACAGTACGAACTCGGTAACCGCAACTAATAGAAATCAAGGTAATTGCACTTATTGAGGTAGTTGCGCCCAGCGAGGAAAAATATATAACAAGAAAAGTGATAAATGAAAATTATGAAATAGAAAGCTTATTTTTTATTAAAATATTTACCCCGGGATTCATAAAATTTAAAATGAGTTTGAAATGTATTTTAATGAAATTTTTTCATAAAAAATTTTCTTAAAACAGATTTCTGATACGTTTTAATTTTTTATGAATACCGGGGTTATTTTTTATTAAAATATTAATAATAGACTTATGAACTTTATAATCATTACAAAGAACTTTTGTTGATGTACTACTTTCTAGTTTATCCAAAATTTCTCTATTTTCTTTAATTGTTAGTTTTATATGTTCTTTTGTGACCACCATGACTTTAGCACATAAAACACTACCGGCCTGTCGCGGAATAAACTGATAATGAAAGTCATTTGTTTACAATTGCTCGTAATACATACACAAAACTAGCAAACAAAGTCGACAGAATAGCGGTATAATAACGATCAGTTTGTGAATATAAGAAACAAAATCTAAAAGAAGAAAAACACATAAGAAAGAACTGAAACAAAACATATTTAAATGTAAAGTTGCAGTTAAAGAGGTCAACTTTTTTGGGTAGTTGCACTTATAAAGGTTACAATACTATGTTTTATAGTGTTGCAAAAATTGAGGAATTGCGTGTATCGAGGGTTGCGATTACCGAGTTTATACTGTATATACATGTATATAAATTTGTCTATATAATTTTACAAAAAAAAAAGATATTTTTTTCTTTCATTTAAAAAATTGATTTTTTAATTCCCATTCATTTCTCATTTATTTTCTTAATTTTATATATTTATGCAATTACAAAATAAATGTTTCCAAATAAAGTGGAAAACCCTTTCTATTTTTCAATTATTTAATTAATGTTGTATCCTTTTATAATTTTTCAAAAACCAATTACTCGTGTGCTCTGCCATATTTTTTATGCGTCTAGTGCTGTCATCATCTAAATAAAATTCCTATTTTATCTAAGTCCTTGTACGAGTATTTTTCCTGTTTTTGTAGCTGCTATCATTTTTTTTTTTGTTCTGTTCGTTCTTTTCATTATGAACAATGTTCGTTTTGGCCTTTATAAACAGTTTGCTGTAATAAATTTTTTAGTAGCCCAACATACTACATATATAGCACATACATACTATGTATATATATATATATATATATAAATATTTTTGTTTGTTCGAATATTATTATTGTTTTATATTTCGGACAACATTTTACTTTAAAACATCTGCAACATAATAAATCATTTGTTGTTGCTCAAATTTGGGTTGTTTGTTGTTTCCTCTGCTTGTAGTATTTATTCTTTACACATCGTTTTTGTTCCAGGCCAATATCATATTAAGTTGGAAAAATAATTTTTCGACTTTAATAAGCTATTGAAATGAAATTCATGTCACATTAAAATCGGTAGGGTATTATGAACATCGATGTACCTTAAACGCTTAATAGCTAGGAAAATATTTAAGGGGGAAAAAATCTAACTATTAGATTTTAACACAAAAATATTAAAGTTTAAAAAAAAAATTGTAACAATTAATGAATATTCCCACCGAACAAAAATCATACAAGGTCCCTACAATATTTTGCTACTCATGTTTTTGATATTGAGTGTTTGCTCCTGACTATTATAAAAGAAAAGGTTTAAAATGATTATAAAAAT
Organism: Linnaemya tessellans; assembly: GCA_951800035.1. Lineage (NCBI taxonomy): Eukaryota > Metazoa > Arthropoda > Insecta > Diptera > Tachinidae > Linnaemya > Linnaemya tessellans. Next base: position 142,247,347 of record OX637532.1, read on the forward strand.
ATTCAAAAATGTTTGATTCAAAATTAAAAAGCCATGTAGTACTCTTTACCATCTGGTGGAGTTATTTCAAGTCCATTTCATTCAGTATCAGACCGTAATTTTTACAGAATATTTGCAATGAAAATTAGCTTTTTGATGCCCGTTTTCCAAATTCATAAGATATTTATAGCCTCATACGAATTTCTTAGCTTTTAACTTGTGCAATAGCAAACTAAAGTTACCTGTTTTCGTTTATAACAATAAAACCAGCTTAACAATGAAACCATTTATGAAGTGTAAACAATGAAAAATGTTAAACATTTTCCATGGTGGCATGTAAACTATTAAACAATAAATTATATTAAAACATAAAAACAATAAAATATATACATATTTATATATATTATATAAAATGGAAGTACACACAGAGTGCTTACGATAAAACACACATACATACAAAATATTTATAGGGTGCTTTCTTAAATGGATAGACATTTAAGGTGGCACAAAGTTAGCTCTCAATGACAGCTGAAATGTGAAAGTAATAGAGCTCATGTGTTCATGCCTGGACAGCTTAATGGCCTTTGAATTCAATTCATTTCAACCTAAGGAAACTAAAGCTACTACCAAGTCCTTATTGCAATACAATTATAAAATGTTTGTACATTTGATTCCATTATTGAAGTGCACGCTAATAAAAAAGTCACTCTCTGTATTTGGCTATTTGGCATGACTACATAACAGATGTGCACGTATGTTGACTATTTCTATAGAATTTTTCCATGATGGTTAAACTCGTATATCAATTTCTGATAAAAATGTTTGATTATTGAAACAAATATGCTTTCGAAAGTATTATATAAAATAAATAAATAAATATGGCAAAAGGTAATAAATAACAAAAATATCACAATACACTCGACATCCACATTGCAATTTGTGCTCCTCTCTATGGGCTCTTTTGTGTTAATTTTTTTTTTTTTAATTTTCATCGTGTTTATGGTGAAATATTTTTTTATCATATCAAATTTTGTGTTCTTGCTGTAAAATTCTCTAAAATATAACGGGTGAATTTCGTAGAGTTTATATTTGAATTACGCGCGATTTATTGTAGAAGAACAAGGGTTAATGTCGTTAAACATGGAAAATTCCTCAGAAGAACTGTAAATCCATACAGATATGTGAGGTCTAGAAATTAACTAGTGCGAGTGAGACGCAACATTCTCGAAAGAGGGTAAACGATCAGTGGTCTGGCTGCACTTAAAAAATAATTGCCAACGAGGCTTGATGTTGACTGATTCAGAGCTGCTTTGCCACTGAGAGCATTAGATCATTACTTGGGTACGTCACAGAAAAAAAGTATTAGTTGACAAATAATGAATGTTTGCTCGTATTTTTCTTATAGGAAGCCAAACAATAGGATTGGTCACTTGTGGGAAAGAATGCCTTCCATAAAATTATTAATATTTTTATATCTGCACAGTTTTCATAGTGACGCTTTTAAATTTTAAAGTGCCTTATTTTGGAAAAAAAATTATTTTCAGCAAAATATTGGTGGGTATCGGATAAGAGAAACTGATAACACACCACAAGGGAAAACAAAATCCCTATAACTGCATAATTTAAATAGTGAAACTATCAAACTTTTATATAGAGTGCTCTTGGAATTAAGTGCAGATTTTAGCAGAGTCTTCACAGGTCGGAAAGGTTGACTGACCCTTTTAATAACACTGCTCAGCAAAAAATAATTTTTTGTCGCTCCTTTAAATACAAATATGTGGACTATATGGATTTTGATGCGCTAAACTCAAATCCGTTTTCGGTTTTTTTCCATCAGGTCGGGATTTTTTTATAGGCGTGGTAAATTTTTCCCCCTAAATTAGTCAGGTACGGAGACATATTTCACCCTAATCGAAAACGAGTCATCCGATTTTCAAAAGTAAAACACCAGAGGATGTGTAACAATTTTACTTATTATTAGTCGAATAGGCTTTTTCTCTATCTCTTATCCTTTTGGAATTATTCAGAAATTAATCGGGAAAGAAATTTTTTTTGTGCCAAATTTGAAACTTTTTCAGTTTAAAAATTTAATTATAAAAAATTGGATACTTGCGGTAAATTGACAATGAAATCCAAATATTTCAACAGATTTTTATGGTTTATAGCTTATTTTATTTTTAAGATATGTAGCTCTCAGAAAAATTTACAAAATGTTCAATATTTTCTTTATCTTTTTTTAATTAAATTTTTAAACTGAAAAAATTTCGAATTTTGCCAGAAAAAATTTTTTTCTCCTTTAATTTCAGAATAATTCCAAAACGATAAGAGATAGAGAAACATTATATTCGACTAAAATATATATAATTTCATTACACATCTTCTGGTGTGAAAGTCGGATTACTCGTTTTCGGTTAGGGTAAAATATGTCTCCGTACCTGACTAATTTAGGGGAACAAATTTGCCACGCCTATAAAAAAATCCCGACCTGATGGAAAAAAACCGAAAACGGATTTGAGTTTAGTGCATCAAAATCCATATAGTCCACATAGTTTTATTTAAAGGAGGATTTTGCTGCTGAGCAGTGTAATTAAAAATAATTTTTAATTATTAATAATTTGAATATCTGCGTAATTGCTAGGATAAAATTTGATATGTGTTTATTCTCACTTTATTTTCAAACAGAATATAGGAGCCACAATAATGGAAAAAGGGAATCCTTGTACAAATCTAGTTATTAATTTTCCGACTTATAATTTCTACAAATATGTGTTAATATTTGATTCTATGGCAAATTGTTTGAAAAATTGTGGTTAAATTCAAAACGGCATGATCAATATTCCAAGGCATAAAAAAAAATCAATTCCAGTTTTTAATTATTCAACTTAAACGGAAAAACAGAACAGCTGTTTTCGAAGGCCACTACACTTTCATCACTAGCACAAAATCGTAAAAAAAAATTCTTTTTATGTGTGTAACGATATCGATTTCAATAATAGCTTCGGAATCGATATCGATAAATACAAATATTATTTAACTTCGATCAAATATTACTTAAAATATAAAGATATTCATAGTATTCATTTAAATACAAACTATTGGCCAATACTTTTGTATGCATGATATCGAAGAAACAGTTTAACCTCGAATACACTGAAACAGAATTATTATTTATATTTACTTAAATCATACAATACAGCGCGGCAAAGGTTGAACACAGTAGAGATAAAGCAAACTTAAAACAAAATTTTCATATTAATACTGAAAGGTAAACAATTGCAAATCGCAATTGTATACCAGCTCTAAAATGGCACTTCGAAATGGGTGGAAGAACAATATGAATACGTTTAGCAAACCCAAATACAACCAACTCATGCAACTATGCAAACAACATGTGTAGCATTAACGACCCGTTCAACACAAATACCATTTCAAATATCCTCAATTCAAACACCTTCAGCATAAACAGCATCACCTACGAATATCCAGCCAGTAACAGCACGACAATCATCACAAACAAGAATGCGATTAACATCGACTTATATAACACTAACCACAACAATCAAACAACATTATGTAATGCTACCAGGAATATGAATGCTCAGCGCTATTTTAATACAAACAGAACCCACAAAATATATGGTTAAAACAGTTCAACACTAAGGACATAAGTGGAATAAAATGGCATCAACTCCAGGTGGAATAGAAATCTTCTTTTCAACATCAAATATACAAACACCATTGAAAATAGTACAAATACAAGCTACACATAGTAGCTAAACAACAACAGCAACAACATTTACATTAAGAACGGTATTAACAACATGAACTTGAACAACAGCAATACAACTTGCAATATCAACAACAACACGAACAACGAAAAACACAAGTTCAAAATTACGAACAGGAGCCGTACAATCAACCCCACAAATAACAACAATGTGAGCAACAACAACAACAGCAAAAGCACAGCAGGCTAAAGACGGTAACAACTCTGTAAACAACATTGTTGGCGCTAAAAGTACAAAGCACTGGCAGCCTATTCTATGCCATACAAACTTCTGAAATACACAAATAATTGTGATCCTTCAAATTTATAGTGAGAAGTGCAGAATTTGGCAGAGTCTTCACACTTATAAAAATAAATACTGCAGGAGATCGCATAGTGTTCTATGCCGATAAAATAAGTAGCCATATGCAGATTTCCTCAAACACCAGTAAATATATACAAACTAGAGGAATAATCAAATTTGACAGCCCAGACACCCATTCTCGTGGCATGGGAATATTTTTACAGACTTGTCATAAGAGTAGTTCTAACCAGTGATAATGATTATAAGAAATAAACAATAATAAACATTTTATTATATTTATTAAGCTCGAGGTCTTTTTATAAAATGATTAAAAATTTTAAATTATGTATGAATTTCTATTTTAATAGTGAACCTTTATTTATGTAAGTCCCGGTTTACACTATGCAATTTTTGTCGCAGCAATTCTTGATATTTAGTGAGGAAGAGCGAGAAAGGAATACAAATGGTATATATTCCTATTTCAGGGCTCTCACACAAAATAAGAATTGCTGCAACAACAGTTGCATAGTGTAAACCGGGACTAAATTGTATTACAGGATGTTAATTTTCTCAGCAGGTTATAAGTTCAAATCTGCGAAACTGCAGATTATTTTGTTTTATTTTTATTTTAATAAATGAACGTGATTACATTCTATTTATTTTTGAGAGTGGAATATTAAGAATATTTTTCATAGTCATTAAACCAGCACAACGGATCAGTACTGATTTCGAGGCCGCTACGCCATCTCATGAGCGTTCTTTGTTCAATTTTTAAAATTTTAAAAATTTTATTTATCAAAATTCAATATCTCATTAATAGGTTTTTTTTTTAACTCGGACCAGCACTCAGGGGATGACCCCTACATGTGCATTGCACCGGAACCAGAAATGAGGGCATAGTATTGAGAGGTTAGATAAAGATAGAGGCTTTTTTGTACCTATTTCAACCTTTTGTTTTGCCGGGTAATTTTTTGCTACAGGGCCAACGAAAGTACAGGAAAGTATCAATTGCTGCCAGTTATATTCAGCATTCATCATTGAAAGAGCGAAGACAAAAATTTAACACAACCATTCCATTTAACATTCAGACACTATCGTGTCTGAAGAATTCAACACAATATTTATGATTGAGCACGGGGTCAAAATTAGGACCTTCCGCTTCATAGTCTCGTATTACCTACTTCAGCCAGCAGTACCCTTCCCAAGTAGCCTCTCAATTAGTTTTGACATGTTAGACTATATATTTATAGGCCTACAAAGATCAGAGTCCATCCATACGATCCTTCAAATATGCAGGATAATTTTTTAAAATGCCTTTGAAAATAAAACATATGGACCCCTAACCGTCATAAAGGCTTAACTGGCATTCACTTAGAAAATCTTTTTCTATTTTTTTTACGAAAAAATACTATCCCCTGAGTACTGTTCCGAATTAGAAAAAAAAATTACGAATCCCACAAGAATGGCATTGCAGGCAGTCCTGAACATCAATCTAATCTTATGACACAACATAATAGAGCAATTGATCAGGCATGCAGTTTTATAAATGTTTTTTTGCCATCTGATCATTAGTGTACAATTATAGTGCGTGCACAAATTTTTCTTGGCTTGACTTCCAGTAATATCTTCCTATCAACTCAAAAAAAAAATAAAAGAATTAAATCCAGTTAAGATTGATAGACTAATTTTTCGAAAGGCATCGTAAATCTTCTAAGGCACAAGAGAAAGCCAATAATAGATTTAATTATCTAGCTTACACAGCAGAGCAGAACAGCTGTTTTCGAATGTCGCTACATTTTCATCATCAATACTCATGTGAATTTTTGTTTGCCACCACTTTTCTCTAAATCTTTATTAGAAAATTTCGTACCGATGGTGACGCCATTTCTTCTGTTTTTCTGCATTAACTTCTTATGCTTCTTAAATTCAATTAAATTCTGGTTGGCTTATTTTCAAAATATATATGAAAGCATGTAAATGAAAAGTATATCGCTTAATATCTTAATATCTGAACTTTGTACGTGTTTTCATTTTATTTTATTAACTTCATGTTGATGATTTCAGATGAATATGTGTATTTGCGTAGATGGAGTACGTACGATGATTTTGGTTGTTAACTCTTACACACATTTAGATTAACTTTTTTTTGCATCGAATTAACATTTCCACCGTGCAGCCAGCCTTCAGATTTACAACAAAACATATTACTCGACACTGGCATTAGTACACTCGTACTATCTAATTGAAGATATATTCAATTTGTTTCATCCACAACATGATGTTTCCTTCATTGTACTCGTACACACATGTATTGCCTGGTTGGAGCAAGAAACAAAACAAACAAAAAATGCTATATAAAACAATTGATTGCTTCTTACGAATATGTGTTGCAATTCTACTTGCCATTGTGCTTAAGTTAAGGTTAAAATGAAACAATTACCTTAACTTTTCTTCTAATGACATGGAGAAGCTACTCGTAGTTGTGTCGAAATTTGTGCAAGTCAATACACCAAACACTAGTCACATGTACTGACAACATTCGTTTATTGCCTGAAACAGTGATAAAATCTAATTGCTATTCTTTATTGTGTTAAATTGATACTTGGAGAATTAAATTACTAATATTGTAATGGAATCACGAATTAGAAGTGTATACACTTCAACAATAGACGTTTTGCGAAAGCGTGTATGTTAATTTAAATCGGAAAGTTCAAATGTATGTGCATGTGTGTATAAAATTGAAATAAATATGTGCATATAAATAAATAGCAATCAACGAATGTAATCTTCGTTAGTGTCTGCATCCCAGTAAAAAATTGAATATACAATTCGCAGATATCATTTTAAGTCAATGGCCACTGTTGTATTGAATAGTCGTCGCATGTCTTTTACCACTCATTATACATTTACAATAGGACATAGAAAGCAATCGGCAACAATTACAAAACACCCCTACTGAACAACTTTTTAATAATTTCATTGCAGACATAATATTGTAAATTTTTTTTGGCAGGATATTCTTTCTAACAAGAATTGTGTTTTGGTTTTAAAAACACCATCGATTATCTGCTCTTGTGGATAGATGAGATCGTTTCGATCTCAAAATTCTTTGTACACACATTTCACTATAAGCTTTTATTATATAAATATTTCTAGAAAATATGAAGATTTTCTTTTAATTAAAACCATCAATTGCTAAAATCGACCAAATTGTAGTGTTTCATTTGGTATGCAGTGTAAGGAACCCTATATGTCTGTAATCTTTGAATGCATACCAGTAATTAAATTACAGAAGAAATCAAGTGACCACATGCCTGACTTTTGATTTAATTAGGGGCGATACTCAGGAGATGATCACTACTCATGCGTACATTTTGCTGGAACTAGGAAAATTGGTTGTGGGAAGGAGCATAAAGAGATTAGTGCCTATGAACATTCGATTTGAATTTTTCCATGATATAAACGACACGCCTGATTTAATCCTGCTATGTTTTTTTTTATCTTGAACCAGCACTCAGGGGATAACCCCTATATATGCAATGCATTGCGCCGGAACTGAAAACGGGGGGATAGTATTAAGGGGACAGATGAGGAAATATGAAAAGATAGACAATGTTTTTGTAGCTATTTCAACTTTTTTACTACCGCTGTGGCTAATTTTAATGACTATATAGCTCTTATAGTTGAAGGGAAAGCAACAACTAATATTGCGTAAATGCTCAATTAGAAAGGCGATGCTCTCTCAATTTGATGGGGGCTAAAGTTGGAGCTACGAAACGTAAAAAATGGGCTCCAATCCACAAAATTATTTTTAATAGTCAAGCATCTGCGCCACTGCAATAGTGAATCTCTCAAAATTTTATGTGAATTGCTGTGAAAAAATGAAGTGAAAATTTTAGAAGAATATTAAACGGCTAAGGGTAATTTTTTAAGATTTAATTTCGAAAAAAACACAGAGAAAGTATTAAATCTTTATTTGAGCCGTTACAACGATCTTTTCCCTTTTTTTATCTTGGACCAGCACAGGGCCGACGAAGGTGGGTGCTGTTACTCTGCTTTTAGTACATGATAGTGTCAGTCGCTGCCAATTATGTTCAGTGACCAGTGACTATGCCTTTATCATTGAAACAGGCTGGCAACAACTAACACAACCATGAACTAATGCTGATCAGAAGAATTCAACACAATATTTCATGACTCAGCGCGGTGTTGAACTAGGACCCTCCGCTTCATAGTCTTGGTGTTCTACTACTTCAGCCAACAGCACCCACCCCAAGTTGATTCCATGTGACCACTGCTTTAGATTTATATTTCGGCCTCTATATGCATAAGCCTGGACTAGTTCCTAGTTCAAGTAAAATATCAAGACCTATATGTTAATATGTTTTCAATCAATAGATAGTAGCACATTTTATATCCCTGTCTTGTCCCTTCATTATTTTCTTCATATCTTATTTTTTGAATTTTTTGTTCTACTTGTGCTCAAGCCAAAGTTTTTAGTTTGAATTCATTTATTTTTTTCCTTGCTGATTAAGTATAAAAAAATTAAACCAAAAATCTTAGCCTCAAAACAAGTGGAACAAGAAAATAGCACATGAAGATAAATAATTACACGGCAACGCGGAGATTTCCAGTGTCTTACCATAGGTTCGATAAACCTCTAGGATTTTTTTTCAGAATAAAATTTTTATAAATAAATAAATTTATAAAATTGTTATAAATGTTGATAAGCAAAAATACTCCTGAGTACTGATGATGAAAATGTAGTGACTTTCTAAAACAGCTATTCTGCTCTGCTGTATATTGATGTGGACTTTCTCTTAAATTTTGGAATATTTATTTTGTCTTTCTGACTTAAAAATACGTTACGAACAATAGCCTATAAATCTGAATGGTATTTAAAGTGGGGCGCTGTAGGCTGAAGTAGTTAACACGAGACTATGAAACGTAGGGTCTAGAGTAATGGTGAAGATCACGAAGCAAATTTTTGCAAATCGAATTCACACGTATTCCTATTCTCTTTTATTTTATTCTTCTCTGAGAACAATTTTTTCTCATTTTACCCATACACAATGGGAGATATTCCGTACGTTGTATGAAATATTGTTTTATGTGAAACAATAAAAAATAAAATGTATTTTTCTATACGAAAAAAATTAATTATTTTTCTATAGAAAAAATAGATTTTTAATAGAAAAAGGTAGATTTTCAATACAAAAAATTTTTTCGGTTTGACTTTTCCTTGACTTATTAATTAAGTTAATATTGCATCGAAATTTATAATAATTAACAGCTATAACGAAGCCAGAGTAAATATTAAAGAAGGTAGAGGAGACTACAACTCACTCTTTACAGCAAATTTTTAAGATGCTGAAATCTCTGAAAAAAATATTGAAACTACAATGAATTCATTTTAGATAAAAACAATTCATTTAACATTAAAAAAACATACAAATCTCCTCCGGAATGTACATGTAATTCCTCGCCGTTTCAGCGACAACTGAATCAAATATTGAAAAAGAACCAAATTAATAGGTATGACCCATTGTGCTTTCTGTTTGACTCTGTCTGGTCTAGGTTCGGCTCCGCGCTCAGTCAAGAATCTTGTGTCGAATTCCTCTGATTAGCATTAATGCATGGTTGCGTTAGTTGTTTTCGGTCTGCTGCAGTGGCGACGGCACAGCATTGTTCACTGAACATAACGGGCAGCGATTGGCAATGTCCTGTACTAAAGAGCAGAGGAATAGGACTTTCCTTAGACAGCACTGTAGCAAAAAATTAGCCGGCAAATTAAAAGGTTAAAATCTTATCATCTTCCTTTATGTCTCCCCTCCACACTATAGCCTAATTTCTCATTCCGGCGCATATGTAGTGGCCATGCCCTGAGTGCTAATCCGAATTAAAAAAAAAGGTAGCAATAAATAGTTCGTTAACAAAATTCTTCTTCCGAAATATAAATAATATAATACTATTTAACACAAAATTTCAGAGCAAGCAATACGTACCTCCTCTTCAATAAAAGGTCTTTGAAGTAGAATTTGTTTCTTATTAATAAAGATTCGTTTAATACATCTTGCATATTTTTTTACTGGGTATTTTATATTATAGATTTGTGTGTTTTGCCAGGGATGTGTGCACATAAAAATTGGGCCCACAGTCATTTCAGTTCATTTAGTTTAAGGATGCCATTTAAGACCAACCAACTAAATATAATCTTCCTAATCTTAATTAAATTATATATAATTATGTAGGTATGCATGTATTTGCATGTGTATGTGTGTGCATAGACGCTAAGAACGGTGTGTTTAAATGATCTTTTGTTGTTTGTGTATTAATGTGAAATTGTCCAGAGATATTACAGGCGCAATTTGCAATCGAATCTGTGTTAGAAACATGAATTAAACTTAAAACTATTTACTTTTTATATATAGTATCTGGCAAATTAATAGGAATAATGCCTCCTGCTTGGTTATAAGAGAACTAGATTTTTATTGCATCAATTGTCGTATATGTACATCTCCCACGCCGAAAGGTTAGATCTTTGAAGTCTGTTTGTAGAAACCAATCAACTGTTTTTATTTTTCCTTTTTTTTCTGAAGCAAAATGATCTAAAATGTCTGAAATAACGGCTGTGAATATGCTGATTGTAACTAAAACTTAGATTATTACAAAACGCAACGCCTTTGACGTTCAACTGCAAGTTTTAACATGAACTATTTTGTTGCATCGTGTTGCCAAGTGAAAATGCGGAATCTTTTGTATGTGTCGAATTTGTGATTTTTTTTTTAATAGCACAGTTTTCGCAGATACAACTCGTCAACATTTGACATTTTTCTATCAATTCATATGCATATAAAAGGTGTTTTTATAAGAGGTTGCTGATTTGAAATTTATATAACAGACATGCCAAATTATAAAATGGCCAAAAAAATTTTTTTATTTGGTAGATAATTTCTTGTCATTTAACATTTAAATATAATTTCGGGCATATGGCCACCACGACTATTTTGCACAAAGGTCATTCTGGAGGTCCAATTTTCGACCACCTTTTCAAGCATTTGAGGGCGTATTTCAGCAATGACACGTTGAATACTGGTTTCCAAAGCGTCAATCGTTGTTGGTTTATCCACGTAAACCAATGATTTCCGGTATCCCCACAAAAAATAATCGAGTGGCGTCAAATCACACGAACGCGGAGGCCAATTCACCGGTCCATTTCTTTAAATAATGTTGTCGTTGAAATGTTCTTTCAATAAGTCCATTGTTTCGCCCGCAGTATGACAAGTGGCACCATCCTGTTGAAACCACATTTCGTTTGCATCCATATCTTGAAGTTTTGGCACCAAAAATTCATTGATCATGATTCTGTATCGATTTCCATTCACGGTAACGCGGCGTCCTTCCTCATTTTTAAAGAAATAAGGACCGATGCTTCCACCAGCCCATAGACCGCACCAAACAGTACATTTATCGGGATGCATTGGTAATTCTTGAACGGCGTGTGGATTATCTTTGCTCCACATACGGCAATTTTGCTTGTTGACATGTCCATTCAACCAAAAATGCACCTCATCACTGAAGAGAATTTTGCGGTAAAAAAGCGGATAAACATTTTTAATTGGACATAAATATTTTGAAAATAAATTTCCACGATTTGGAAGCGTTGTTCTGGAGTTAACCTGTTCATGATGATTTGCCAAAAAATACTGAGTAGAGACGTCACTTTAAACTGTCAAAACAGCTGTCAGACAACAGAGTGATTCGTATAAAAAAAACTTGATAAAAAACACCCTTTATATATACGTGTCTATATTTATGCACATATAAACGATTTAAAAAATGTAAAAAACAGAACAAAGTGTATTTGTAAAGTCGAACTGAAACTAAAACACGACACAATTTTTCTACACAAAACATTATGTGCACGTAATTTGTGTGCTCCTTGATCTGAATGTACTTTTTGTTCAAATAATCTACACTTTAAGTTGCGTAAGCCTTTTCTAAAATACAATACTAGACTAGTAGTTTGCAAAAAAAGAAAAAAAAGTTATATCCAATATCTGACAAAATGACAACTATTCAAACTGTATATTTGACAAGTGATTGAAACTTGCAACATGCACGCACACATACACTTGCTTTAGTCCCAAAATACTACATACGATTTATTTTTCAATAATAAATAAATTTTAATTTAAAATAGACTGTTTGAATATTTTCATTTTACAACATCAAGGATATTTAAGGGAAATAAAACAAAACGAGTGCATGCTTAAACATGTAAATGCATGCAATTGGCGTAATGCTATCGGGCATTTACTGACTTCTTGATGATTTCAAGTCACTATTTTTAAATTATGGCATTTTTTTGGAATGCTTTGTTTCGTTTTAAATTAAATTTTAAAAAATATGTTATATGCCTGTAAGATACTACGACCTGGCAAAAATAATAGTAAAACTCTTGATCACCGATTAGATTTACAAAACAAATTCCACCTCAAGCAAGTTAGGTTTTATGATATTCTCCCACATTAAAATATTCACCGAAATTCGAAAAGATGAAAAAACAGCAGCTCCCCGTTAAAATAAAACTAAAGAAAAAACACACAAAGAACTCAAAAGTCTTCACATAGAAGCATATAAAAAATAATTGTGGCAACTAGAATACATTTTCTAAAACGTGTATCTGATTATCCGCATGTTTAAAAAGTGTTAAATAATTTTCACTTGTTACTGAAAAAAAATCCTCTTTATCTGTAAAGTTGGCCTCTAAATATTCCCTTGTATTTACTAATGATTTCCATTCAAGCATTAACTTTCTATCATTAAAAAACTGTTTCAAACGTTACAAAAATTTTTACCTTGAATGTTACTTCGTAAATTGCATGCAATGCATTGGAATTAATGTGGCCATAAAGTTTTTTTTTTTATTGATTTACATCGATGATTTTAAAGCAAAATTATTGAACAAACTTTATAAAAATGTTATGTTTCAAACTTAAAACGTAAAATATAAAAAAGTTTTTTTTCTAGCATTTAGCAACTTAAATGAAAAATTTAACAGAAAAAAGTTGCTGCTTGTATGTTTGCAGTTGATGCTGTACGTACGCCTGTGGTTCAATAAACTGGGAGTCATCAATGAACAGAATCAGAGTTCACGGTACTTCTTTTTATTATTTTTATGTGCGAATACTTTTTTTGTTGCTTTTTATGCAAATCCATAAAACCGTTAAAGTTTAATTAGTTTTAAAGGAAAAAAATAATAATAAAACTGTATAATACGTTGTTAAACTTAAATTAACACAATTTATGAAATAACACAATATTTGAATATTCATTTAAGCAATTTATTAAACATTAACATAAATCGACTTATTGAAAACAAACAATTTTTAAAGCAGTTTAATTTGAAAAGCAGTAAAAAAAATTAGGCATGATTGAAGAAAGAACAGGAGTGATTAAATATATTCTACAGTTTTGTTTCCTTTTTAAAAATTTTCATGCTGAAAGCTATAAGATATTAAGGTGCGAGTACTGAGAAATAGTCTCTTCTAAATATTGCTCTAACAATGTCTCTAGATCTAAAGGGTGGTTGAATTGTAAGGGCCGATGTTGAATGTGAACCACATCTAAACGTCAAGCTTTTTTCTGCATTTCACTTGAAATTTCTCAATTTCAGACTAACTCAATTTGAACTGTGGAAAGTTATACAATCGAGTAACGCGTTAAAGTTATTCAGGCTTATTATGAAAATGGGCTTTCAAATGAAAATATATATCGTGCACTTCGTGAATTTTTCGGTCAATTTAATCGTCCGTACAATCGGAAAAAATAAGCAGAGTTGCGGCATTTGGGCGAATGATAATCCAAGGGTGATTGTCGAAAAACTAGTGCACCCACAAAGAGTGATTGTTTAGTGCGGTTTATGGGCTAGCGGCATCATCGGGCCGTATTTTTTCCAATATGAGGCCGGTCAGGCAGTTACTGTGAATGGTGTTCGCTATTGTGAATTGGAAGATTTGGATGTGGACGATATGTGATTTCAACAGGACGGCGCTTTTGCGCGACAAATTCAATGGTCGTGTTATCTCACGTGGTGGCGATGTCAATTAGCCGCCAAGATCATATGATTTGACACGGTTGGACTTCTTTCTTTGGGTTTATGTGAAAGAAAAGGTGTACGTCGATAAGGCAGCAACAATTCAAGAGATAAAGGATGGGATAATTCGGAACAGTATCTGCATAGAACCTCAATTATGCCTCAGCGTCATCGAAAATTTGGACCATTGGATGAACCTGTGCCATCGAGGTCGCGGCGGCCATTTGGCCGATATTTTGTTCCGTATGTTCATAATTGCAGCATACTAATATTATCATAATAAAAAGAAATGACAATAATTTCAGCATTTTGCATTTGAAACGCCTTTCAATTCTCACTTATTAGAAATAAACATTTTTTGGTTAAAATTGTGTTTCAACCAAAAAATTGATTTTTTGCAAAGAAAAAAAAAATGGTCAAAAAATTTTTTTGCTTAAATGCATGTGATTTGAAATCTTTCGAAAGCTTTGCAGCATTTGAAACTCCTTTCAATACTTATTTATTAGAAAACAAAGTTTTTTTTTCTGTAAAACTGTGTTTTAACCAAAAAATTTATTTTTTGCAAAAGTCAAAAGAATTGGTCAAGAATTATTTTGCTTAAATTCAAGCGATTTAAGCTTTTTCGAAAGCTTTTTCTCATTTGAAATTCCTTTCAATACTTATTTATTAGAAATAGAAATATTAAGAAATATTTATTAGAAATAAACACTTTTTGGGTAAAATTGTGTTTCAACCAAAAAATTTATTTTGTGCAAAGAGGTACCCTTTTCCAAAAATTTGTGTTTTATTCAAAATCAACATCGCTCCTTAAATTGAATTAAGATTCTCAGAATTTGTTTTTAAGTCTCAGAAGGACATGATAAATATTCCAAGGCACAAAGGAAAGTCAACATGAGTTTTATTCAACTTACACAGCAGAGCAGAACAGCTGTTTTCGAAAGCCGCAACACCTTCATCATCAGTGCTCATATGTATTGTGTTTATCACCACTTATAAGGTGCCTTAGTTGAATGTGATAACAGTTCCTATTTACACAAATTTTATTGTGAAAAAGAATCCGAGAACTTTAACAACCCTTTACTTAACGCCTTAGAAGCAATAATGTTAATTTCTAAAGGCGTTAAACAGAGACTTAGGTAATAAATAGTAATTTTTAAATATCTAAACTGCAAATAACTGAAGCTAACCGATTTTAAATGATTCTTTGGAATTATAACATATTTTAAGGCGTGTTTGCAACGTTGCTTCTTTCTGTACGGTAAAAAGCAATCAAAGTAGTAAATTAAAATAAAATGTTTTTTGATCTCTTATTTTTGATAGTTCCACGGATTCACTAATTTGAATCGACTTACATATATTTATAAAGTACTTAAAAATATTTATTGTAGAAACAATTTTAATCAGATATTACCAGCAGAAGTTGAAAAACTAAAAAATATAAAATCTTTTATTACCTGAGAAGTACATGAGATGTCTCGCCAATTATTCGTCTGCCTGAAATAAGAGAAATCAAAATGAAAATATTTAAAATTAATGGCAAATATAAATTCATTTATACTATTAAGACGTCTGACTATAAAATAGGTTCATTAATAGATTTTATGTTACTTTTTCATTAAACAGTAACTACTAATTGATTGTTTTTTTTTTATTACATAATTTTTAATAAAACATTTCTGTTCACTCTTTATGAATATTTAATACAAATTATTCCTGAATTATTGCCATTGCTTATTATGTGAATGTAAATGAAATTTATGTGAATATTTACACTAAACCATGTTAATAGGTAAGTGAATTAATTAAACTCGTATATTGTGTTGCTTAAAAAATAAATTAATTTAATCCTTTCATTAATGCATGCATGTGAGATATTTTCTATAGAAAATCCACTAAGCGCATTAATTTATTCGAATGTGTGTAAGAGCACATCAGAATTATAGCAAGTTTGTTAACGCCAAATTGAACATGAAGCGCAAATGGCTGTTCAACACCATAATGAACGTAATTATTATAAAATTGAGAGAAATTGTTGTAGTATTTACGCAATAAGATTTGAATTAAATATCTATCCAATCCCATGGAAGCTTAATAGCTTTCAATGGTTTTGTAGAATATAAAATCTTGCTTTAGTTTTAAGAAATTGTATAGCATTGTCTGCGATGCTGATATATAAATGTAAACCCACTTAATAAAGATTTTCTTTGTGACTGTCCGGCCCTGCAGGAGCGTAGGCTTAGGCATCTAGGCTATCGTTTCCTGTGAGATGTGGACTGCCTCAGGGCAGTCCTGGCGAGTTTTGTGAGATGTTTTAGGTGGTTTTCAGTAACCAGTACTTCGTTTTGAAAGGATTGTGTAGCGTATAGTCCTCTGGTCAGTACAATGGCCTTTCTATGACCTCCGAGTGTTTTCTCGCCTACTGCGGGCAGCCCTTCTAACCCAACTTAATTAACATGAATGATAGTGAGTGATCAACAAATTTTAAATGTATCTAAACAAAATTGGCTTCTAAAGCTATTATTGATTTTTAATTTTCATATTTCTAGGGGAAGGGCCAAAAATTTGAAATATTTATTGATACATTGAATAGTTGGACACATTCACGACATCAAGGGGAAAAATACGGCATTCAATATTGATCGAAATTTCCATTTAAATCGTATTGAAATTTCGTTCGATATCGAATTCGGTAATTTGGTACTTTTAACTGCATGCAATTATTCTGTTTGGTCGCTGTATAAAAATTAAATTAATTTGATACAGTTCTCGTATTCAATTTCCTAATAAAATTTGTTTAAATAAGAACTGTTATCATATTCAACTAAGCCACCTAATAAGTGGTGACATACGCAATACACATGAGCACTGATGATGAAAGCGTTGCGGCTTTCGAAAACAGCTGTTCTGCTCTGCTGTGTAAATTGAATAACTAAAAGCTGATGTTGACTTTCCTTTGTGCCTTGGAATATTTATCATATCTTTTTGAATTTAAAACAAAAAATCTTAATTAAATTAATTTCTATTTTTATTGGCTACAAAAAACAGTGTCGAGTAAAATTAAAAATATATAAAAAATATTTAGAAATATTTTTTTATAAAATAAAATTTCGAACGTTGAATAAAACTTTAGTTCTAATTACAAGACTTACAGCCTCTTCCGCGATGTCGTTAGATATCGTTTTATCCACAATCAGTTCCATTTCACTAGTACAATAATACAACAATACAAATAATTTGTTAGTGTAAAAATTGTCCATCTTGTCCCAGGTCAAACGTGCCTACAAAAATCTGCATTAAAAATAAACATGGACAAAACGTAAACAAAAGGTGTAGTGGCAGGCTAAAAGTCTGAACAGCCTTTGACTCTATGCAAAATTTTTGACGATCAAAATACAACCCTGCATAAAATTAACAGTAGAAGTGTTTAAGGTCTAATCGCGACCATGATCACATTCAGTGTTGCCAGTATAATAGAAAATATATATAAAAAATTTCAGTTTGCAAACAATTCATTTTGTATTAAAAAAATATATATATTGTAATATTTATCAAGCTTGTGGTCGTTTTTTATAATATATTATTTCTTATAATTTATAAAAATTATAAGAAATAATATATTATAAAAAACGACCACAAGCTTGATAAATATTACAATAAACTGATAAGGTCAATAAAAATAAATCAACAAAAATATATATAAAATAAAAAATAAAATAAAAATATTAAAACATAAAGAGTTACCTCCATATTCATAAAAAACGTATTTAAAATCTGTTTTAAGAAAATTATATATGAAAAAATTTTTGATTAAAATACATTTCAAACTCATTTTAAATTTTATGAATACCGGGGTAAATGTGTAACGTGTGCACAGTACATTAAGCAAAACAAAATGTATTCCAATAAGAAATTAACAAATGGAAGTTAAGTAAAACTTTGTTCTACTTCCCCATATTTAACTCTATGTAACACTTAAGCATAACAAGCGCAACAGCAACACCGTTTTTCACACTGCAGAAGCAGCAAACAACAAATTATATTCCCATTTATAATTTGAATCATTGTAATGAAATAAGAAAATAATACAAATGATTATAATAATGAGCTTAAAAATTGTGCAAAAAAATTTCTCGTTACTTCTCTAGAAATGCTCACATAAAGATAAACAACTGCTCAAAACAATTCGCAGCTTCATTTATTTATTTTATCTTTTGAGTAGAGCAAAAGTGTCGAAAGTTTTATAATATCGCATTTTCTTGCACAACAAGCTGCTGCCATACCATCCAAACGATTACAACTAAGGCAATAAGTTAAAGCAAGTAGTAAACAAGTTGAAATGCTAAGAGAAATTCGAAACGAAATCCATGACTCCCTGAATAAATAACTTGCTTAGTATCTGTGTAAATAATTAACTTAGTTTTAGCAAACAAAAATTTTAAATGAAAATTCAAGTATTTACGCACTTATGGACACTCACACTGACGTACTTGTGCACTTGTAAAGTGCAACTGTGAGAATCTTTGGCCAAGTGACGGAAACAGTTTGGAGAGTCACCATTTTGTGTTGTACAAGGACAACAAGCTATTCATGGCATAATAAATACTAGTGCAGTCATTTATTCAACATTTTTTAATGCTTAGCTCTTCTTCTGGAATTTGATGCGTAAATGCATATTTAACGCTTGACTATCGTTAATGCAGCTTGTGCTTCTCTTGTTATTGAAAATAATTCGCCCGGTGCAGCTCCTGCTTCCGCTTGCGTTGTGTGTTTTTGTTATAGACAACTGAAAGGAAAGATACTGACACCCTATGAGCTAAGAATAGGAAAAAATTTAAAAAACAAATATATACTACAAACATACATTTGGCGATTATCCCAGCAACATGCTGTAATCAGTCTATTGAGTGAAAAATTTATTGCTAAGCATTTTATAATCGAACAGTAAATATCTTGACAAGAAACGCGCCACACTGATACTATTGCACTTCAGGTGATATACATATAAGTTTGCTAAACCTCTCCTTCCTTAGCTCAATAGCACAAATGCATTGCATACTTCACGGGTTATAACGAATTTCATCTTTTCATATATGCATAAGTGTTTTATTTCTGACAACGAATATTCTTCTTAGCGAAAATTTGTTCATATTTCGAACGATAATCTCAGCCACACTTTCAATGCCACAACATTTGCTGGTAATGCACGCGTAACTCCTGACTCTCCCTTAACAAAAGAAATTTTAGCAAAAAACTAAATTTTTCCATCGTATCGCTTTTAGAAATTTTTATCCATTTCTGAATTCTTATTTTGTCAAGTATTTATCTTCTCAACTACTTGTCTTTGAAATTATGCCAAGAAATTGAAAAAAAGTTCTAGCAATAACTGCAATAAGGAAACCTGAAGCGTAGAAATAATTCGTTGGCCGAAATCTATTTGCAAACACTCCTTCACATAAAAAGTCATTTTAGATTCGGTTAATTTGTTCTCCATTTAAGTTTTGTTCTAGTACTTTTTTGCTTTTTTATTTATGATTACGGTAGATGATTAAATTTCTGATTTTCTCACGTTTGCAACAGACAAAAGAAAAATGTTTGATGTTTTAAATATTTAAACTATTGTACGCAAAAAGAATCAGTCTTTTAAAGCAATTCAAAACTATAGCAGGTAAGTATTTTTAATTGTTTTTAGGTGTTCTTTATAATTCCAGTACGTTTTTAATGAAAACGATATTTTTGTCAATTCAATTATTTGGATATGATTTAAAACTTACATGTTTTTATCGTATTGTAAAAATAAATTGTATTATTAAATTCTTCTGGTTTCTTGACCTCTTTTTAATTATTATTGTATTCTGATATTTTTAAGCTTAAGGTCTCTTTATTTTAATTTAATTTTTAATTTCAATATTTCGCCACTCCTTTGTGTGACCTCTTCAAACAAAATATTTTTTCATACTAAATAAAATAATTAATTTCCTGAAGAAGTCACATAAAGGAGTGACGAAATATTGAAATTAAAAATTAAATTAAAATAAAGAGACTTTAAGCTTAAAAATATCAGAATACAATAATAAATTGTATTATTTATATAGAATTTTTTTCTGACTGATACTCTAATTGTTCGAAATGTGTTTTTCTTATTCAGAAAGACATGACAAGCATTCCATGGCACAAGAGAAAGTCAACATCAATTTTAATTATCCAAATTACACAGCACAACAGAACACTTATTTTCGAAAGCCGCTTAACTTTCATCATCAGTACTCATGTATGTTTTTGCTTATAAGGTGGCTTAGTTTTTATGTATAAAATTTTCTTTTTAGCAAATTGCATACGGGAAATGTATCCAGCCGATGATAACACACTTTATATCAGTGTTGCCGTTTTTTTTTTTTTTTTTTTTTTTGAAATCTTGATAAAGCACTAGTGAAATGTATAGGGACATTGCTTAACCATCAACACATACATTTTTTTTTGTTTAGGCGTTCCTTCTAATGATAGTGAGGAGTTTTTAATGACAACGATTTTTTACTGATTCAAAAATTTTCCTAGGATTTCAATGCATTAAAATAACACCACCACAAGTCTTACAATTTTTAAAATAACACCACCACAAGTTCACAATAACTCCGTATATGATATAATTGAGCCTTTTAAATAATGTTTTGTTCGTAGTAAGAATTTTAACGAACATTTTATATTGCTATATTAAATTGAATTAAGATTCTATAGGCTAATTGTTCGAAATTTTAATTTAAATCTCAGAAAGACATGATAAATATTCCAAGGCACAAAGGCAAGTCAACATCAGCTTTTGTTATTCAACTTACACAGCAGAGCAGAACAGCTGTTTTCGAAAGACGCAACCCTTTCATCATCAGTGCTCATGTGTATTGTGTCTATCACCACTTATTAGGTGGCTTAGTTGAATGTGATAACAGTTCCTATTTACACAAATTTTATTGTGAAAAAGGATACGAGAACTGTATCAACCTGATGTTGATACATGAGCTGTTCTGCTCTGCTGTGTAAGTTGAATAAAAAACCATTCAAACGTTTTAGCTTTGTCAATGTATAACAACAACAAAAAACAAAATGTGCTATATAAATACCCAAAAAAACTATAAAAGTCTATTTCTTATAGTTAATCTTAGCATAATATTAGACATTTTATTTTAATATCTTAATGTTTTCTCAGTTTATGATAACGATTTTGAACTTAATTACAAGAAGAAACGAACAACACAATATAGAAATTAAGCCACAGACAACGATTATGCAAACATGGCAAACTAAATACCCGTAGATACCTGTGTTACCAGCACACATCCACTTCGTGGCTTCTCACAGCAACATGTACATACTCGTACATATTTGCTTGTGCTAATACAACTTTCCAAATCAAATAAAAAGTGTTAAGCTATAATGAAGAAAATTTAAATCTGTTGGCATAGAAATATCTCTAGCATTTATGAACTTTTAAATCAGGCAACAGTAGATTTAAATTTGGTAATACTTTAAAGACTGCGTCAAAATGCAGCAACTACTTTGCTATTCTTATTATGAATCACACTAGACTTGGGTCCAACTAGCTCATTCGCTCAGTTTTAACAAGAACCTCTGATCAAACCTATGTAATTTAAATGGGTTTGATCAGAGGTTCTTGTCAAAACTGAGCGAATGAGCTAGTTGGACCCAAGTCTAAATCACACTGTTCACACGAAAGGTTCTTGCCGCTGGTTTTTCTCCAATGAAATTGGGGTATTTTCGTTGACCGTAAATTTTTTATGGGATTTTTGGCAATTGATAGCAAAAGTATCTAAAAATTATGCGAACACATTCAGAATCTAGTTAATATTTTCTTATTCTTTTTTAAATGAAAATTTGCTTTGATTTCAGTTTCATTTGATTTTAGTTGACTCCATTCAGCTTGTTTGGGTAAAAGCAGAAATGGAAGAGTGCATTTTTTAGATCTATTTAAATACCCTCTATAATTGAACTCAGATTTTCGTAGTGTTAGCGTAAAAAGATTTCAATTCATAACACAATCGGATGAAGTAAAACTGAGAGCCTGTTTTGTTTTTTGTAAATAAAATAAAAATACTCGTTTGAAAGAAAAATAAATTTTAATTATTTTTTTTCTAGATTGTAATAAATTTCTTCGTCTTACGCTAGGTCACTCCAGAGCCACACATGGAATTTTATTTGACACAAACTTTAAGTCTTTCTGTAATTGCCACATTCATTTTCCTACAACTCCTCAACATTCATTATGTGAATGTCCAATGCTGAACATATCAAGAAACTCTCTATTTCCTAATTCTAGTCCAACATATTCTTTATCACATCCCACAATGAAAAACATAGCATTGTTAATCATATATATGTACACGAATTATATTATTAATAATTCATATATAAATTAATTTGTATTATATAATATGTAGTATATATTTCTAAATATTTGTTGAGCTGAAGGCCTATGTTGCTATTGCTCTTATTTCTTAATTTATCTTATAATTTTTAATTATAAGCTAAAATATATAAAATAAATAAATAAATAAATAATTTTTTTTTTATTGTCGTTTCAATGTAAATGCTCACCCACTCGGCAATTTTTATTTTATTTAAAATTACAGGCAGTTAGTAAAAAGTTTGCAAATTGTTGAAATTTACAATCAAATCAATTCATTTAAAAACAATGCATTAATTAAATTGAATGAATTTTACAGAATTTTTAATATATAAATTAAAAATTCTCGTATAAAAAGTTTAAATAAATCGGACTTTATAGAGTGACACAAGTTTAAATCATAATAAAACAAAAAAATATATATATTTTTAACATCAAATAAAATAATTAATTTCCTCAAGAAGTCACACAAATAAAGAGACCTTAAGCTTAAAAATATTAGAATAGAGTATAATATTTTTAATATCAATAAAAATGGTTTTATTGGAAAGAAAATTTTATGCAATTAATGTTTTAATATGATTTCTGCCATGTGGCGCCATGGTTGGCACGTTGAAGGCGCAATCTGGAACATAAATTTTTAACAACTAAAAAAGTCTTCTATAAAATGGAAGCACATAATTCCAGTTGCTGAGAACGGCGAAGAATTGATTGATTAGACTCATATTCAATGTATTCCCGTACAGCGGCTACAGCTTTTTCAGTGCGCACTGTTCGGCGTCTCACAGGATGCACATCATCAGTAACAGTAACATATGGTCCGAAAGCGATCTATTGTTCTTCGATTTAGCCGCCCTGAAGGACGATTATGTACGTCTTAAAATGGAAGAAGTGCACGAAGAGGTTGATGAATAGAATAATTATTTTAATTTTGAAAAATTTCAACAATTTGCACGCGTTACGCTGATGTTGTGACACTTTAAAAAAACACATTTTATTATCACGTAGCTGTGGCATACGTAAATGATGGGAGTATAGAGGCTTTAGGAAAACAACATTTTTCTTTACTGGCAACAATTTCAATTTGTATCAATTTTTAAATTGCTCTCTCAAATTTTATCACGACATGTAATTACTTACGAATACCAATTCACCAATTTTAATATCTGGTTTTTGTAAAGAAAAAAATGAAAATTTTCCTTTGGGATTTTATATTGAAAAACTAAAAGAAATTTGAGTTTTTTTATTTTTGTTTCGTGGTGTTTTCTTTTCTACAAACATATAACATATTTTTCTTACTATTTTTTTTCCTCTCTAAAAATGTTTCAGTTAAACTCAAATTTAAATCAAAAATTTATTTTCTTAAGAGACTCACTGTTTTCAAAAGCCACAATATGGCAATTTTTCTTTGAAAATTACCAAAAATATGGCATTTTTAGGAAAGGAAAACATCATCATAAGCAAATGGTTTTTATTCTCTGTACAAAAGCAGGCAGTAAGTCTATTAAAATAACTTCGAACTCAAAAGAAAGTTATTTTGACCTGATTATATGAAAATATATATGTATATGTTAATTTGTTGGCGTACTGGTTGTTGAATTCGCTTATTACCCTCAGTATAGGTGTTTGCATTTTGTGTTTCTATTACCATAAATGGATTATATTATTTTAGTTTAATTTTTCTTTTTTTTTATTAAAAGTATGTGAAAAATGTAAAGTAGAAAAATGTTGCTGGCAAATAACAATTACATAAAGAAATTAAAATACAGCTTCAGATACAGCATACAACTACAATACATACATACGCACAATGTATGTAATTGTATTGTTTGTATTGTGTACGTATTAAAACAAAGACATATTGTTACATGCCCCAGTTAAACTACACATGTTGGGAAAAAGGAAAATAGTTGTTAAGGAAGATCATGAAGTTGTTACAATTGCATACATTATATTTGCAAAGTGCAAAAGTGACGCTATAGCAAACAAGTGCACAATATTTGTAAAAATTGTGGTTCTCAATAAACATGAATTTCTCTATACATGAACAAGATTTCTACAATTCATAATGGATGTGGACAGCAAATTTTTCAAAATAGTTTTTAATTTCATAAAACGTACAAAAAGTCATTATAATATATATTATTATTTTTATTATTTATAATATTATCACGCCGAAATTTGTATAACCAGTAAGTAACATTAAAAAACATCTGTATAGCATCTTAATTGTAATAAAAGTCTCAAAAGTGTTACACGCTTTAACCGATTGTAGAAGCCCTTCAAATTGTGCATAGAGTGTCAAGCTTTGCACCACAAATGCAACATGTATGGTTGTAATTAAAACTACAATTAACTGCTTTTGTTTTGCAACAAAACAAAGGAAAGTGTTGAAACGAAAGTACGAGTAGCTACTTGGCAATTACACTCATCTAATTAAGTCATTTGAACAATTTTATTATTGTTATTAGTTTTACAATGCAGCAGTAATTGCGGGGTTTTTTTTCAATGTTATATTAAATACAATAGCATGTACAAACACACACACACACACACATACATTTCTTTACTCTATTTCGTAGTGGTTTTTTCGTTCCAGCATTACGCTTAATTATAGTATTCGATATTTGTTTAAAATGCAATAGCTCCTAAATTATTTGCATTTAGCCACGAGGGTAAATGAACGCTCCTCGTACAAACATTTTTGATATATTTTTTTTTTGGATTCACATAGTTTTCAGGTTCGTTGTAATAAAATTTGAAGAAAAAAAATATCTAATACACTGTGCAACAGTGAAAAAGGTGCACGGTCGTGACTATATGGGTTCCATTCTACTATCAAATTATAGTAAAACCCTATACTCAGTTTGGCCAATTTAGTGACCGTTTTTTTAATATATACTTTTTTTATATAATTTTAAAAATAAAATATAACAAATAACAAGTAAAAACGTTATATTCGACCGCGTCGAATCTTAAATACCCTCCAAATATTTAGTAAGTGAATTTAAAATGTTTAACTTGGTGGGACAGAGTTCCTTTATATAATATCGTACGTCAATGCCCACTAAAGGGGGCGGGGTTCAGAAATAGACAATATCATGTTTTCCACAGACGAACGTATGGGCATTGCTAGACCGTCTTAAACTTCATCACTAATAAAGAATATACATATTTACTTTATAGAGTCCAATTCTCTTTGGAGGGCATAAAAACTGTATTTTGGAGGGGTCGCTCTGGCAAGGGCTGTGGGGGAAACATTTCACCTTTGTCATTAAACTCTAAAAATAAATGCTTGAGATAATTGTATAAAAAATTTAATTTTTTTTGTTGGTAGGGTCATTTAAGGGGCAAAGGGGGGAAGGGGGTAGGACAGAAATCGGCAGTCATAAAACTCTAAAAATAAATGCTTGGGATGATTATATACAAAATTAAATAAAAAAATTTTTTTGGTAGGGTCATTTAGGGGGTGAAGGGGGAGGAGGGGGTAGGGCAGAGTAGTACCAGGTATCGTCTTAGCTTCGTCATTAAAGCTTAAAAATTTAATTTTTAAGGAATGTAGGCTAAAAACAATTTGTTAAATTTGTACACTATTTTTGCATATAATAACGCCCACTATAGTGGGCGGGGTCCAAAAATATTGTTATGGCTCCAAGTTTAAGGCGTTGGATCGTATTTGACATAAAAATATATCATTTGCTTAACTAAATAACCAAAAACCTTTAAAAATTATGTTGCTTTTTCTGGGTTGGTTTAGTTCTTCTTAGGGGAACTTTTTCCCCTTGCCCGATTTAGCCCATCTCCGAACTTAACCTGCTCCAAGTTTTAGGATATATTTATACCAAATTTCAAGAGTTAAGCTCTTTCGTTTTGACTGAATCGTGATTTCCACAAACGGACTGCGGGACGGGGGGACGGACACGCTCAGATCGTCGTAGATTTCATCACTGATCAAGAATATATATACTTTATGGGGTCTGAGATGGTCGATGCGTAACAAACGGAATGATAAAGTGAATATACCCTCCAAATTCTTTTTTGGAGGTTATAAAAACCAAAACAAATACTTTAATAAAATATTTTCCAAAAAATTTAGTTTTATTATAAAATTTGAGTTAGAAATTTTAATTTGTAGGCACAAGGGAGTTTTTATGACCTATTTTTGGTATCTAGACACGTTAAGATTATATTGGCATGTTCACAAAAGTTGTTCATCTTTACCGTGGCTACAATTTCCCAAACATAGTGTACAAAAAATCAGGATTTGCAAAAAGATATGATCAAAAAATTTAAAAAAAAAAATATTTTTTTAAACTTAAAAAAAAACTCTAAGATAAAATACATTTTTGTCATAAAATTTTAGCAAGAAATATTCAACCTACTCTTGACTACATTTTTGCCGAACATATTTAAGCGATATTTTTAAGTGCTGATTAGCTATTTGGCAAAAACTGATGACACCTTTTTTGAGGGCATCATGGTAATAGTGGGAAAATTTGGTGGCCCATAAAAAACGGTCATCAAATTGGCCAAACTGATTATAGGGTTTTACTATAATTTGATAGTCTCGATAGGTCTTCATTTGTTGCATAGTGATATAGTAAATAAAGGGTAAAAAAATTTGAGATAAGGAAGTCAATTGGCTACTAAAAGACATTTATTTAATATAAACATTTATAAAATAAAATGGAACGATATTAGACTTGGCTCCAACTAGCTCATTCGCTTAGTTTTGACAAGAACCTCTGATCAAACCCATTTAAATTACATAGGTTTGATCAGAGGTTCTTGTCAAAACTGAGCGAATGAGCTAGTTGGACACAAGTCTATTGTGAATATTGAAAAACTGAACGAAAACAAGGCATTTCTTAACAAAGTCATCTGAGTGATGGTGCATTTTCAATTAGGCGGTTATGTTAAGAAATAAAAAGGTCGCTTGTGGGGCTCACATTATGAGCAAGTGGACCATATGGTGTGGTTTGTGGTCAGCCGGCATCATCGGCCGGTATTTTTCCGAATATGAGCAAGAAAACGCCGTCACCGTGAACTCTCTGCACTACCAAACCGCGATAATAGATTTTTTGTGCCCATAATTGGCTAATGTTGACTTGAGTGACCTTTGGTTTCAGTAAGACGGCGCCACAAGCCACACAGCCGGCCAAACAGTTCAGTTATTGCATGAGAAATTTTTCGGTAGAGTAATTTCTCGTTTTCGCAATGGTAATTGCCCGCCTCGTTCTTGTGATTAAACATCGCTGGATTATTTTCCCTGTGGCCATTTGAGAGATCGGAGATTACGTGAACCAACCGCAAACAACTGATGCTTTGAAAGATGAAATTCGGCGCTGCATTGATGAGATAAGCGAAACTGCTGCAAAATGTGGTTAACAATTTTGTGAAAACAGGACACTTCCGGCGACGTGCTGGAGGCGGACATTTGCCCGTCATCATACTCCATTATTAACTCCCACATTTCTACTTTACAACGCAATCAATAAAGCTGAATTTGTAAAAAAAATTGTAACTTTTAAGCCAATTTACTTACTAACCTCAAAGTTCCCCACCCATCACTTTTGTTCGAGGATATTAAATTATTTATCAAAGGATTATTATATAAGAGTCAAAATTGGTGCTTATATATTTAACAGTCTGACAAATAAAATACCCATTTTGACCTACAATTCCACAGCTCTTAAATAACTTAATTTAAAAGTATATTTATAGAGCTCTTAATAACTTAATTTAAAAATTGATTTATAAGAGCCTTATAAAATAAATTTTTCTATGAAAATTTGTTTAATCAAAAAATATACGAAAGGAAGAAGTCTATCCACGGTGTGAAATAGACTGTTTATTTTGCATAAAAATGGTAATTTAATTCACATTTCATGT
Organism: Linnaemya tessellans; assembly: GCA_951800035.1. Classification (NCBI taxonomy): domain Eukaryota; kingdom Metazoa; phylum Arthropoda; class Insecta; order Diptera; family Tachinidae; genus Linnaemya; species Linnaemya tessellans. The sequence goes on from OX637532.1 coordinate 142,275,800, forward strand.
CATTTACTAGTTTCTATTTTAATGTAAATATTTTCCAGTTAATTTTGCGTTTAAACCCCATCCAGATTATTTGGATAAGGTTTCTGAAGTGTTATTCAGTAATTATTTGCCATGGTAAATGTTCCAAAGAACAGGGGAAAATTAATATCAATATTATTTCATTAGCTATTTTATGTAAAGTTTATCTGTGGAAACAGCTTCAATTATTTTATTGACAGAACTAAACGGCTATTTGGCTCAAGACAGTAAATTGAAGATAAATATTAATTTATATTATTTTTTATATCCTACTCTTTTTGTTCATTTTCTTAATTAGTTGTTGACAAACAAACAAACGACAAATAAAATAGAATATTTCGTTTCATGTCTATTTAATAATAACAAATGAGAAAAAAGTTTGAGAAAAATATCTTTGAATGTGGTTACCCATAGGCATCAATATTGTAGTAAATGTACAGTGAGTGCAAAAACTGTATACTAGCATCTTATTAATAAAAATATAATAAATAGGTGATAGATATTTTTGATGGACTAGCACGCTATAGACTTAGATCTCTTTTTTCTTTATCACATTTCTTTATATATGCACTAAAAATTTCTTTAAAAAATTTTAAAACCGAGATCTAATATTTTTTTTTATTTAACAATAAGTATTCAAATCTTAAGTTTAGATATAATTATTAAGCCCGGTCAACGTCGGACATAAACTTAGTGTTAGCAATTAATAATACAAGAAAGTAGTGCAAAAAAATAAATCAAAAAAGATCCAATAATAGATTCATTTAAACTATCAATAATTTTCCAACTTGTCTGGCTTGTTTCAAAATATTTGCTAAATCTTTTCTATTTATTTATTTTTCAACCTGCATGCAAATGACGATCCCTACTCAAGCAGTTATTGTGCCAAACGTATGGAAATAAAAAAAAAAAAAATTGCGATGAAAGGCCTGCTAGAGTAGGATAAGAAGATATTGAGGATTTTTAATAATCATTTTCTTATTTAATATATTACTGCGCCATGAAATTTGTATTAATAACAATAACAAGGATGGTACAGTAATTAGGATTTTTAATACATTATGCAATGCCTTCGTTGTCTAAACAGGCCGATACAATCCAACGCAACCAATCTTTAACACCGATCAGAAAAAATTTCGAGTACGGGAACGAAGCAGCGATCTTTGTTTGAAACACATTTTTCGTACATTTGATTTTAAATCCAATAGCCACATATATAGAAATTGGTAACCCTTTTTTTTAATAATCCCAGATGGTTGTTTTACTTGTTGTCTGCCTGATTGAGTACTGAAGGCATAGCACTGGTCATTGAACAATTACTGGCAGCCAGTGACTCTATCATGTACTAAGAGTAGAAGCACTCTCGTTCGCCGGCCTTGTAGCAAAAATTACCTACAAAAAAGTCCCAATCTTTTCATCTACACTACGTTCCGGCTCAACGTAGTGTATGTGTAGGGTGAATCTTTCAGTGCTGGTCTTAAAAACAGAATCTATTTTTAAATTTAATTAATATTCTATAGGCTAATTGTTCGAAATTTTAATTTATATCTCAGAAAGACATGATAAATATTCCAAGGCACAAAGGCAAGTCAACATCAGTTTTTGTTATTCAACTTACACAGCAGAACAGCTGTTTTCGAGAGACGCAGCACTTTCATCATCAGTGCTCATGTGTATTGTGTTTGTCACCACTTATTAGGTGGCTTATTTCAATGTGATAACAGTTCCTATTTACACAAGTTTTATTGTGAAAAAGGATACGAGAACTGTATCAACCTGATGTTAACATGTTATTGTTATAATACCCGTGTTACCGTTTTGATTATTTTTCTTCATGTCCCATTTTTCTGAATTTTTTGTTCCATCATACCTAAGTCAAACTTTTTTGGTTTGAATTTTTATACTTAAGTACATGTGAACGTTTTCCAATTTTTATTATTGGTAGTTCAAGCCATAGCTTAAATTTGTATGTAGTAAAAGTTTTTACTGCCTATTATTTGGAAGGTACTTTTTGAAGGCTCTATATTTTGTTTGTATCGTACATCATCAGAAGCTCTAATAATCACAAGTAATGGAAATCAAAACTAGTTCTTCTTGAATTATCTGCTACTGTATTAAATGTACGAGTATATAATATTTATATTTTTTTTTTCATTATGCACATAACCAAATGAAAGCTAATCAAAATTTTTAATATTAGCAAAATAACGATATCGAATAGTATCTATAAAAAATATCATAAAAGAAGTTGTTATCTTAAGTAAGATATCAATATAAAACTAAATTAACCCAATTAAACATTAGGGTAGCTGCAAAGAAGCTTCAGACAACACATAACGTAAAAATGTAGTCTAATTTAGCATATTTAAAAATATGGTACAAACTCTTCATAAAAATAATTAAAAGTCGATTCACTGTACACTTTTACACTTAAAATAACATTTCAAAAATTCTTAATTAATTGTTGTTTGCTTTTATTGACCTTTTCTTATATATGTATTTTAGAATGATTGAGCTCGAGGTCGTTTTTGTAAAAATCGTTATAATTTTTCTATTTTATTCGATATTTCGTCAACAATTTGTTGACATCATCAGGAATAACATTCGAAAATTAAAATTTTCTGTATAAATTGGTTTTGAAATATGACAAAAATTTTTTCGAATATATCTATGTTTTCAAAAATATTAAAATAAAAACAAAAGCATATATACAGGCTTGTATATATTTATACATGTATACATCAATACATACATGAACGTATACATATATGCATACATGACCATACACAACTACATACAAACATATATACACACACATATATATACACCAATTTATACAGAAAATTTTAATTTTCGAATGTTATTCCTGATGATGTCAACAAATTGTTGACGAAATATCGAATAAAATAGAAAAATTATAACGATTTTTACAAAAACGACCTCGAGCTCAATCATTCTAAAATACATTCTTAATTAATGCAGGCCTAGTGTTAAAAATTATATTTTATACAAAAACAAGAAAAAACGTTATATTCGACCGGGTCAAATTTTAAATACCCTCCAAATATTTAGTAAGTGAATTTAAAATGTTTAACTTGGTGGCCCAGAGTTCCTTTATATAATATCGTACGTCAACGCCTACTGAAGAGGGCGGGTTTAAAAATAGACAATATCATGTTTTCCACAGACGAACGTATGGGCATTGCTAGACCGTCTTAAACTTCATCACTAATCAGGAATATACATATTTACTTTATAGGGTCCAATTCTCTTTGGAGGGTATAAAAACTGTATTTTGGCATAAAACTCTAAAAATAAATGCTTGGGATAATTATATACAAAATTAAAATTTCTTTTTTTTGATAGGGTCATTTAGAGCGCAAAGGGGGAGAGGGGGTAGGGCAGAAACAGGTAGACATAAAACTCTAATAATAAATGATAATTATACACAAAATTAAAAAAAAAATTTTATTTATTTTTAATAGGGTCATTTAGCGGGCAAAGGGGGAGGAGGGGGTAGAGCAGCAACAGGCAGTCATAAAACTCTAAAGATAAATGCTTGGGATGATTATATACAAAATTAAAAAAAAATTTTTTTTTTGGTAGGTCATTTGGGGGGCAAAGGAAGAGGAGGGGTAGGGCAGAAATCGGCAGTCATAAAACTCTAAATGGTTGGGATGATTATATATAAAATTTAAAAAAAAATTTTTTTTTTTGGTAGGGTCATTTAAGGGGCGAAGGGGAAGGAGGGGGTAGGGCAGAGTAGTACCAGGTTTCGTCTCAGCTTCGTCATTAAAGCTTAAAAATTTTATTTTTAAGGAATGTAGGCTTAAGTAAAACAATTTGTTAAATTTGTATGCTATTTTTGCCTATAATAACGCCCACTAAAGTGGGCGGGGTCAAAAAATATTTCCAAATTCTTTTTTGGAGGGTATAAAAAAGTTCAAAAGAAATTTACTACAGAAATATGCAAACTTAGGAAGAAATAGCTTATTTTCATAAACACAAAATCACAATATTTCACTGACACTTTTGTTTCCATATCATTTACACACTACGATTTTTCTTCTATATATTATCATTTTAAAAACACTAATTTATTTTTATTCGCTAAATAAGGCGTGTTAAATAAATTATTCTATTTTGGCGACTTTATTTAATTTCACATATAAATCAACTTACTCAGTTGCAAAAGAAAAAAACGTATAAAATAGCCCATAAACAATATGTTTTAAAACAAAAAAATTGCATTATATTGTTTATAATATACACTCATAAATAATAAATAATACAAACATTAATGTGTTTTGTTATTTTTAGTTTTAATTTTTTTTTCAATTTTATGTAGAACAAAAATAAAGAAAAACAAATTTTCCATTAAAGTTAGCATATATTGACCATTACGGCAACAAACTACAGACGGTATGAGTGATGGCTGCATAGAAAAAATCACTCATACGTCACAAATTCCACTGGCAAACAGTGGAATGAAAATAATAAATTTTTGGTTAAAATACGATAACCCAAAAGTTATTTTATTCGATATTTAGATTAAGTTAGCTAAGGCGTGCCTCGTTTCTGTTACTAATATGAGAACTTGTCGCATTGAAAAAATTGTCATTCTGTAGAATGCAGGATAAATCAAAATATTTAATTTTTTTTTTGGTGCTTTTATTACTTTTATTTAATACCCAACATATTATTCTTTAGATAAATAGCATGACATTTTTTTTCTTCGATTTGAAAACTTCTCACGAGTTACTGGCTGCTAAATATGGGAGAAAGGAGCCCAGCCCGCTTGGTTGGAGGAAAATTTAGCCGTTTGTAATACCGTAAGGAAAACTACACGTATTAAGAATCCAACTAAAATAACATTGGAAAAGCTTAACGTACCATTTGAAATAGCTGAGGGAGAAATTGCTAGCACTTAAGGAGCATTCCCAGGAGCACAAAAATCTTGAAACGCACTTCTAATATATCAGAAAGATTGATGAACGATATGATGCCAAGAAATTTATATCGCCAATTCTGAAAAAGGGGACTATTTCGTAAATAATTTTTCCTCTTCTTTAGTACAGCAAGTAAAACAGTATTTATAGGGTGAGCCACTTAAAAGTAAAACAAAAACGGTTTGAAATTTTTCCAAATTTATATTATTGTTGTGACGCACAATTGTTCCGACTAAAGATGGATGGTGACGCGGCTTCAACTCTTTAACTTCATAACGAAATATTTTCGCAAAATTCTACCTAAAGTAGTACGTGAAATGTTCATTTGTTGAGAACGATGGCCAGTTGATGTTGATGGAGAGTCACGCACACTCTCAGCAGCCACAGCTTCGACATTTTCATGTGTACGCACTGTACGAGCACGACCACGTCTTGGCGCATCAACAATGAAACCAATTTCATGAACCAATAAACTTGCGTATACTAGGCACTGTTGGTTCTTCTCTGCGACCAAATTTAGTACGACATTTTTGTGCAGTTCCCGACCAATTGTCTTTATTTTGGAAATAAATTTCCAATAAATCCCAAAGTATCTCGAAATAAATCCCAAAGTAAATCGATTAATTTCGTTCTGCGGAGATAATATACAGAATTTTGTGACAGAATAGAATGACATAAGAATTGCCACATACAAAACTACCGGTGGTGCAATTTTAAACCGATAGATGGCCCACCCGCTTTAAGACATACATGTTTAGCGTGACCTCCACAATTTGATTATGGTGACCAAGAAACGTCAGTACTTTTTGGTTACTTTATAAATACGCACATTCTCCGGACGAATAAAGCAAGATCCCAAACTATGCCTGCAAAATGTATAGTTCTTCCTCAATAGCCGTATTTGTACCTTCATTATGACGAGTCTAATTCTGAATTAAATATTAACTCAATCTTTCAAAATCATATTAAAAAAATCGATTCTGCAAAACGAATTAGCAAATCTAAAATAAGAGGTCTAGATGTTAAATATCAGTCGCTTCAAGTGTCATTTATTTAGTAAAGAATTTGCCATTTGCGAATAAGAATCTTTTAGCATAGTAAAATTTTATTGCATATGTGTTGGTTCAAACTAGAGTGGGTGTCAGGCGGATAAACCAAATTTCGTATTAAGATTTGCCCTTCCAACCATATAAAGCCCTACTCGCGAAAGCATTAAAACCGGCTGACTCTTCATCACACCGTAGGTACTAGAGAAACAGGCTGTTAATGCTGATTTTCAAAAAAAAAAAATATATATACATATATATATATATATATATATATATATATAAATGAAATTTATTTGTTGGTGGTTAAGCAATGTCTATACGTATTTCATTGGTGCTTTACCAAATCGTCAGTAGACTTTAACCACAGTTTTGAAAAGTTAATGTGTCAAATAAAAAATTTCATAACAGTTTGATTTAAATTTTATTTTTCATTTTGCCTTATGCTAGAGTTAATGTCGACGCCGTTGACGGCGTTTCAACGCCGAAAAAGTTGAAATAGATTGAACTTTTACGGCGTTGCAACGCGTTGAGATTAACTGCTCTCATACAATTTCATACGATTCAACTTTTTTTGACATTTGACGCCGTCGACGACGTCGACATTAACTCTAGCATTATAAATATTTTTCTTGTTATCCAATGGATTTCTGATTGTATAAAGGTGTAGAAAAATAAAATAGATTCATATCGAATATACTTTATTTGTTGGTTTAGTTTTGTATGAGTTTCAAGGCCTACTATTCTTGTTCTGTTGTTATTTTTGAAAATAATTTGTAATTTACAAGTTGTGAATTCTCAGATGGTTTTCGGAAGTATATGCCTAAGATAAGAGGTTTTTAACTTTTCAAAACTGTGGTTAAAGTCTACTGACGATTTGGTAAAGCACCAATGAAATGCATATAGACATTGCTTAACCACCAACAAATAAATTTCATTTAAATATAAGAGTATTGTGACAACAATGTGTCAAATAAAAAATTTCATATTATATATATATATATATATATATATATATATATATATATATATATGTATCTATATATATTCTTCAGTTTTGTCAAATCGCCATTACCACCTCACGTTGTTTCTGCAAACATTAAGAGCATTCATTGAAATTAAAGCAAGAAAATAACTTGTGTGTGTAGAGTAAGAATCCATTGAGAATTAAAGTGGCCACACATAGAAAATCTTTAGTTTCTGTAAATGTTTCCGCATAAAACGCCTTCATGGTAATATTCACCATGTCGATAACATATTAAAAATAACTCTGAAAATACCTGATTGGGATCGGGTGTCCACTTAAGGAATATTTAAGTATTCCCGAATTGCATATTTACAAAATGAAATGTGCTGCAACCACTGTTCTATATTTGGCTGTAAATGCTATTCATTAGATTTCCATAGAAAAGCTCATTACACAACATTTATTTAGAAGAATCGTAAATAAATGTAAAAACAAAAATCCTCATAATACGTATTCATTGTATGTAGTGAAATTCGTATGTTTTTGTTTGTAATTTTTAATTTAAGGTTGTAATTATTTTTTATGCCTTAGTAGCTTTTACATGTTTAACAGCATCATTATTAGAGAGAAAGCAAACATGTAGTAATTAAATCTAAAGGATTATGGTCTAAAAAATGTTTTCGTGAGCACGAAAAACAAGTACGAGCATAAGCTGAAATGCATTTACATTGTTTTATTTTGGCTCTGAACTAAAAACACTGAAACCGAAATTAAGGTAGAGGAAGGGTTCTAAATAGCAAACAAACTTTTTTAATATTGAATTGTAAAGTAAAATTTAATTTTTTTTTATATTTTTGGATTGTAGGATTTTTATTTAGCTTTTGGCTAATTATTACACAGCAAAAAAAAAACATCTTTTTCACCAGAGAGCAAAAATTATTCAATGTTAACAAGGCAAAAGAAAGAAAGTAGTACTTGGGAAAAAATCTAACAAAATCATATTAAAATATGAACAATTTATGAGTTTTCTTCTTTGATATAACAAGCAGCTTGTTGTAAAACTAGCAGACGATTATTAAAAAATGAAGCAACTTTTCTTATGATATTAAAAATGAAGGTGAAAGGAAGGGTTCTTTTCATATATTTCCATCTTAGGCACTTAAACTTGTTGGCAAATACTCAAGTTCATGGTTGCTTGATATTTAATCAAGCTATTTTCTCTGCGAGTGTGAAATTATAATTTTGCGAGCAAAAATTTATTACATTTTTACGACAAAAAAATATCTTATTTGGAATGAAAGAAATTGGATATAAAAATAGTTTGCTTTTAATTTTAAGCCAGTACGTCTATTTGCAAGCTCATACACGTAATTAAGTCACAGCAAGCAAAAGCATGTGTTTAGTAAACTAACTCAGACAATATCTCAAATAAATTACATTAACTGCTTTAATATAGAACTTTCGTTTTATCTTTTTGAATACTTTTATTGTTTACAAAATCTAAGGTTTTCATAAAGGGTGTTCTTATAAGAGCTTGCTGATTTGAAATCTAAATAAAACACATGCCAAATTATGAAACGGCCAAAAAAATTTTTTATTTTTTAGATAATTTCTTGTCATTTAACATTTAAATATAATTTCAGGCATATGGCCACCACGACTATTTTGCACGAAGGTCATTCTGGAGGTCCAATTTGCGACCACCTTTTCAAGCATTTGAGGGCGTATTTCAGCAATGGCACGTTGACTACTGGTTTCCAAAGCGTCAATCGTTGCTGGTTTATCCACGTAAACCAATGATTTCAGGTATCCCCACAAAAAATAATAGAGTGGCGTCAAATCACACGAACGCGGAGGCCAATTCACCGGTCCATTTCCATGAAATAATGTTGTCGTTGAAATGTTCTTTCAATAAGTCCATTGTTTCGCCCACAATATGACAATTGGAACCATCCTGTTGACACCACATTTCGTTTACATCCACATCTTGAAGTTTTGGCACCAAAAATTCATTGATCATGATTCTGTATCGATTTCCATTCACGGTAACGCGTCGTCCTTCCTCATTTTTAAAGAAATAAGGACCGGTGATTCTACCAGCCCATAGACCGCACCAAACAGTACATTTATCGGGATGCATTGGTAATTCTTGAACGGCGTGTGGATTATCTTTGCTCCAAATACGGCAATTTTGCTTGTTGACATATTCATTCAACCAAAAATGCACCTCATCACTGAAGAGAATTTTGCGGTAAAAAAGCGGATAAACATTTTTAATTGAACATAAATTTTTTGAAAATAAATTTCCACGATTTGGAAGCGTTGTTCTGGAGTTAAGCTGTTCATGATGATTTGCCAAACAATACTGAGTAGAGACGTCACTTTAAACTGTCAAAACAGCTGCAAGACAACAGACTGATTCGTATAAAAAAAAACTTCATAAAAAACACTCTTTATAAAGGCGGGAAAATGAAATAGATTCATATCAAAAACATTTTATGTAATTCTACTTCATTTCAAATATAGTCTCAAATAATTTATCATATAATTACATATTTTTGTTTTTTTTTTCTTTCTAGAACGAATAGAATTGCCCATACAGAAGCCTTACTGGGACTATGTATCCCAATATAATGGAAAAATATAATAACTCTCAACTACCTCAATTTGCATTACAACTTGTATTTGCTTTTAAGATTATAACATACTTAATAAATTTAAAAAAATCCCAGGGCTAAAAGTTGTTTAACCCTAGAACCGTAACGCACCTTATATTTACAAGCAATTTTTTTGCAATATATACAAATCAAGTGGCATTGTAACAGCGAATCCAGTGCTAAAGCACCACATACACATCATTCAAACTAAAGTCGTGTATTTATAAGTCACAAAGTAGTAGCACGAAAAGAATGGCGGGTGTGAACACGTCATAACATAGTGTCGGTCTGTTGATAAGAAAATAATAAACACTAATTAATTATTTTCTATAAAAGAAGATGGAAACTAAAATATTTCCAAGATCTTTTGAAAATTCTACTATAATTTAAAAAAAAAGAATTATTCTGTATTTTTTATTTATAAACAAAAAGAGCTGCTTCCGGTGATATGAGCAGAATAAATTTTTTGGCGGCGGTAGGGGGTTAAAACGTTCACTGCCTTAATTTTAAGCAGCAAAATTTTACACTTGTACATTTCACAGAGAGATTTGTTCATACAATGTTTGGCAAAATATATAGGGAGTGCTCGTAGAATGTTGAAATTTTGCTCTGAGCCTTTGGTTAGCTCAATTAAGAAAAATGTAAAGTCTCATTAAAATTGACCACGCCCACTACCCACCGCCCATAGAACCCAAAATTTATTTTTGACGCAAAGTTTTTGAAATTCGGCACAGAGCATTTATTACCTCAATTAACACCCACCACTATCAGCCCATATAACCCACATTATATTTTTTCCCACAACTTTTTGTTTCTTTATCAAAACTAACTACTTTTTGTAAATTTTTTAAATTAAAAATTTTAAAAATTCGGAAACAAATTTTATGATTTTATAAAAGATAATTTAAACTTTTTATTTTTAAATGGAGTCTTAACTTTCATTTTATTATAGCGGGAGCACCTAACACGACCGAGCAACCTTCTTTTTTTTCTTCCAAGGAAGCAATCACGGCACATTATGGAACAAATTTTATTCTATCATATCTTTTAAACCATATGAGCGAACTTTATAAATACGCAGAAAATGCTATATTTGAAAAAAATCACTATCTAAATCAGAGCAATAAAATTATCTTACGTACAAGCACTATAGAAGTGCGTAAACAGTTTATATATTTTGAACCAAAATTTACATGTGGCTTTACTTCATTATTTCAAAGAAGTTTTTTTTTTTGGAATACAATTTATGGATTCTTCATACTGAATCAATTTTCTACAAAACTGCATCATTACATTTTTAAATTTTATGTGTCGAAAAAATTATTTATTGCACAAAAAATCCCACTGTGCATCTTTATACTCTACGGTTGAATATATTTTTTTAAATTTATTTTATATTATATTAATGTTAGTTAATATACAAATAAAATATAAATGTGAAAAATTTTTAAGCAGCTTTTTATTTATTTTTCTAATAGGACCAGCACTCAGAGGACAACCCCTATATATACAGTGCCTTGCACTGGAACGGCGTCTAATATCTGCTACTGCGTCGCGACTAAAGATCTTCAGATTTCAAGAAATATTTTATGACAAAACAATAAAAAATGTTATTATTTTATGACTTTTTTACATATGTATGTATATGCAGCTCAGCAACAATTTTTTAAGATTATTCACTGGTACTAAATACTACACATTGTGAATACCCCATATATGCCAGTAGCCATCACCACGGCAAAGGTGCTAAATTAAAGCCAATATACCGGCAAGCTACTTAAGAAAATTTAACCGACATGATTGGAGTTCAGGTACTAGGCCCACCGCACCAGAAGCTTCTGCCTAAATTTTCAAGAAAGAAAGCAAGAGTACCTATGACTAAGACGTCATTTGCCAACCAATGGGTATTGGATTGGAATTTGACATTGGAATGAGTTTGAAAACAAATTTTATTTCTTACAGCAAATTAAATTAATAGATAATACAAAAACATTTCTATTGCCGATTTATCAGTCATTTAAATTTATCCACATATTCATAATTTTTAATATATTTTAAACTTTCCTACTCAGTAGCTTCTTTATCAATATATTCCATATTTTATTAATATAAAATATGAAATGCTACTATTTTGTATTTTATTTTCGGTATTTGCTAAGAATTCTAAGAACTTTGACAGAATTAAATAAAAAGTTGATGGTATATTTTAATTACATATCTATCAGTATATATACTGCTATCTAATTACCTCTGTATCTATTTATCTTCCCACCACTTTCACCAATTCACAACCTTTCGAATTATTCGAATTATCTAACTCGAATTGACTGCTATAAATTATTGTTATAACATGTTATCCTTATATACAAGTTATTCCAGCATCCGGCTACAAAGCTACAATATAATTTTTAATTTGTTATACTTAATCTCTTACAAAGAAAACTTCTGTTTCATAAAGTTTCTCCTAAAAAGATTCTTACAGCTTTGCAGACCTAAACTTGTTCACTCTCCTTCACTCTCTGTCTCATTCTATACGTATTACTGCAGCTTCCTTAGCAGCTCTTTTTCCTCTCTCTCTATCTCTCTCTCTCCGTTTCCTGCCATTGAAATTTTCCTTTTACAAAAAGAGAGTTTGGTAAAGTACCCGAGATAAGTTTATTTTATAAGCACTAAATTTTGTGTAGTTTTGGTGAACTAAAGACTGCTGCGGCATGGAGCATTGGACACATAAAACTCTCACAAAATTTTAAATAAAATAAAACGAAACAATAACATAAAAGAGATATTAAAACAATCAAAAGGACTTAACGACCGACACCGCCAGAAATGTGTGTATATGTGTGTGTGTGTGTGTGTATGTACAGATAATATTTAAAAATCTGTTAAAATGAGCTTGGTTGTACTTTTTGTTGCCTTTTCTTAATTTTGAAGAATATATAAAATTGCACCGCACGAGTAAAGTTAAACTGCTCAGTAACAAACAGCAAAAGCAAAAACTGAGAAAAGTAAGCAGGAGCAGCAGCTGTGTGCAAAATTTTCCATCCAACAAACAGAAACTTTAAAAGCGTATGTATGCGTGTGTGCTTGTACACAAAAAATGGCAAACGAATTCCAGCACATCAACGTGTCGCATGTCGGGACAGAGTCAAATGCCGTCAGTTCTTAAATTACTTCAGTACGAAGTGAAGCTGTCAACGGGATCGTGTATGAACATGTTTAATACAATGATGTTACTAAATTAAATATTATTCAGTAAACACGTACACTTTCGCACAATCGCCTACGCAGTCAGTCATTTAGTCACTCTATAACTCACTCACAAACACTCGCATACAAAAAAAAAAAATCCTTAAATTCGTGCATTCGCTGTCATTTTCGCTCGCTCACTGTATTGTTCGCTCGTTGTATCGTTCTGTACGTTTCGTTTGACCGATTCAAATAAAACACAAAAAAAAATTAACAAACAAATGAAAATAAAAATATGATGCTACGGATGGATGGTGGTCGACAGTTATAATGTTTGTTTTGTTTGAATGCACTTTATGGTGTTTATAATCGTATCAAGTTTTATTAAATACAAAAATATAAGTGTGTTTGTGTATGACATTAAAAGCAGATTTTATTTGTTTCCGGTTTTATAAACATATTTGATTTCATTTGTATGTGTGGTAGGTCAGTTACATCTGTTTCTGTGCCTGGATATTTCACAAACGCAAGAATTATTTTGTTTTTGTTTTGGTTTGAAATTATAATTTATTAAATATTTAATAGTTTGGAAAATTAAATTCATAATTAAAATTATGTTAGTGTTTCATAAATTAAATTAAAAATTAATGATTAATGAAGAGAAGTGCCATGCATGTCAATGTCCCCAACAAATATTCAATCATGTCTGTGCAAAATGTGTGCGAACAAAAGCAAGAGATCTTCGCCTTAACTATTTATACAATTATATATAAAATAAGGAATACAATAAACCCAACAAACTAATTGCCAAAATTACATGTGACTGCTTATAAACATTAAAAAAATGTAATTTTATCTACTTGTGCTGAATTCCATCCTACTTCCCATAAAGGTTTGTTAATTAAATTTGCAACTAACTTAAATATTAATATGTTTATGCATTGGTCCCAAACATAAATAATGAGAATTTCTCAGAATATATGCTAATACTAGAATATGTTCAAGCATAAACGTCAACAAGAAGTAAACAATTTATTCAGCAGAGTAACATATAAGAATTTGCAATTTCAATGCAAAACTTGAATTTAAAGTACGAGTAGACTAAAATGTTTTGATTAAAATAATAATCAAGTTACACTAATATTGAGGTACGAGTATAGTAAAATATGAATACAAGAGCTTTAATTCATTTGTGTTTAATTAGGGATTTATTTCCATCCAATCTTTAAGAATTTTTGGAAGCAGCATGGAAACTGGCATTAGTATAGAGGCCTCAAAGATAATATTATTAATAACTAGAGCTTCAACATTAAGTCCAGCTAAACTAATAATCAAACTTTCTGTGTATTTCACTATAATTTTCTTAAAGTCGCATATGCGAAAAGACACTGACTGACTGACAGATCTAACAAAAATACCTGTTTTTATAAAACAAAAAGTTAAACTCGACTTTTTATTAATGAACTCTGTGTTCTGAAATAGTTTTCAATTAAAAAGTTGTCACTGGGTTTTCAGATAACAACTCTTTAAAAAATATTTAATTATTTTGAAACGAAGTTCCTTACGGGACGATGCCGAGGGTTCCCCGTAACCGGGAAAAAACGCCCGTAACGTAAGATTTTTCGTTTCTAAATTAATTTTTAAAACGTATGAGTAATACGATTCTATACAAACAAATATTAATCATACGCAGCCGTGCGTTCAATTCCGTTTGGAAACAAAATTGATTCTGTATTTTCGTTGGTCGGCGAAAAAAAAATCATAATAAAAAATGTATACCCGAATAATTATTTTCTTTATACCTTTCTTTATTTCTTTCGTGCATCATTGCATTTTCAAAATAATTGTACTCTACACCAACAAAATACATTGAAAATTCTATCAAATACTCTCTCAATTTGCAAATGCTATAATGCAAGACCATTTGCACACGATTGTGAATTGAGCTAATATTTTTATAATAAGGAACTTAGTTCCTATCCGGTGTGCCAGGACACCACACATCTTTGTTTTTTGTAATAAACATATTATATAGAATTTTTTTTCAGAAAACAAGTAACATTTTCCTACTTCAAATTTAAAACGTTGCAGTTAAGAGCAGCTTTAAAACAAACATTTATTTTGGTTAGGAGTCGTAAACTAGTTTTCAAGAAATTAGCTATTTCGAAATTACATAATATTGCCATTTTTCATTAAAAAGTGTAAAAATGTAGCACTCTTTTTTTATAAAAAAAAAATTAACATTAAAAAATTTTTAAAATTTTCAGCTTCCTATTGAAATAATTTAAGAAATAATTTTTGCTCTCAAAAAAAACTGTTTTAGTACTTGGCGAAATTATATTTGATTCAGTAAAATAAATTGCTTTAGAACTAGAGCAATAATTTTTCACATAACCACAACTTTTACAAAAATTTATATTAAAAATATCTCAATACTTTTTACATTTTAAAAAACTTCAAACTTTATTCATTAATCACTTAATCAATTACTTAATAGCGATTAAAGTTCGATTAATGGTATATATAATTAATAGGAGTATAACATAATTTTTCCAACAATCTACTATATACAACATGTTGTACAATTTATATTCATATAAAATTTTATAAAACTGGCGGTGTATGATTGATATTAATTTAATCATATTAATTATACACTCTCATACCCACAGGCCTGGTGCATGTGTAATTTTTTTCATCTCCAACCAACAAATTTATTTATAAATTTATAAAAAAAAATTGTTGGTTTTGTAAAAAAAACCGCTCTGTTTCAACTATATAAAAAACAGTTTGTAACTCAATAACGAAACAAATTACAGAACTTTAATAAATTAATAACAACATTTAAGCGATAACATTACAACAACAAAAAATAAATACTTAATAAACTTTAAATTTTTAATGTTACATAAATCATTTAAGCACAAGATGATTTAAAATTGAAGTGAACAGATTGAACAAAATATATACAGAAGGGACTTGCTTTTACTATTCTAATATTTTATTAACGTATAAAAATCAGTGAAATTTACTGCAGCATTAGCAGACATTTACTCTATATTATTATTTTTGAAATTTACTGTTTAAAACAAATCCTAAAAAATAATCATATACCAGGACATTTTTTACACTAATGAGAATTTAAGCCTTAAGAAACAATTAATTTCACTCACAAATAATTCGTACACAAAAAAAATATTTAATTTCATTCAGGTTTCAGAGAGAACTTCTCAAAAAATAAAGCGAAACCGCACAAAAATATCCTTAAACACCTTCATTTAGCAAATACTTTAAATAACTTAAACGACCAGCAGCAAAACGATTTTTCACTGTCATTCGCAATAACAAGAAGAACAAAATGAAAATATTTAACCCTAAATATAAGTGCTTGACAAAAACATCATGTTTAAAATATTTGGGAGCTGGCAAAATAAGAAACCGCATAACACAAACAAACACACACACACATATTTATAATATGCAAAATAAAAAGTTACTTGAAGCTTAATTTATATTAATGGTGAGTGAGAATTTAAAATTTAATACAGAAATTATGGATTTCGTTTGTCACTAACAGGGCCACGAATCACTACACTTCATTATGTATATTTTTTTTATATATATGTTTTTAAATTTCTTCTTTATTTAATTTTTTTATTTAACTTATTTTTTTTATTAATTAATTTTTATTTATTTACTAGAGTAACCCTGCCCGCGTTACTAGACAATGCAATAACATACGTTTACGTCTTTGTATTAAAAATTTAATTTTCTAGAAAGAATAGACATTTTCCTGACCCCGTTGTTGCCTGTTTTGATTGTCACGTTCAGTGTTACATTCACGATCTCTTCTGTTTCTAACTCTCACACTTTCAATACGTTCTTCTGTTTGTTCTTGATTTTGATTTGATCTTGTTCGTGCTATTCGTTGCCTTGCTAATTCATTACCTTCTAATCGCTCTTCTTCATCCTGATTTGATCTATTGAAACGTATTTGCCTGCTGTGGCGTATTCGTCGCCCAATTTGTGCACGTCTTCGTAGCGGCATTGTTGAATAATTTTTAAAATTTTTTTTTTTTTTTATGCAAAAGATTTTAATTTTAACTGAAAGATTATAAATCAATAACTAAAAAATTTCAAGGATCACACTGTAAACTTAAATGACAATCAGTAAACACACAGAAATTAAATAAGTCAAGTGACGCGAGCAAGCAGGGATTTATACCGACAAAATGTAATTCTCATAAGAAAAAAAAATACATTTTATATAGGGAAAACACGCCATCATAAAAGTGCGCATATAACGCATATTCGTAGAAATTTTTCGATGCTTTTTTTTTTATTAACCATCAGTGAAAGTAGACCTTTCCAATGCATGTACTCGTTTGAAAATCGGTTGAGTGACCACATTTATTTTACATCCATATCTTGAAGTTTTGGCACCAAAAATTCATTGATCGTGATTCTGTATCGATTTCCATTCACGGTAACGCGTCGTCCTTCCTCATTTTTAAAGAAATAAGGACCGATGATTCCACCAGCCCATAGACCGCACCAAACAATACATTTATCGGGATGCATTGGTAATTCTTGAACGGCGTGTGGATTATCTTTGCTCCAAATACGGCAATTTTGCTTGTTGACATATCCATTCAACCAAAAATGCGCCTCATCACTGAAGAGAATTTTGCGGTAAAAAAGCGGATAAACATTTTTAATTGAACACTGTTTTTTAAAATAAATTTCCACGATTTGGAAGCGTTGTTCTGGAGTTAACCTGTTCATGATGATTTGCCAAACAATACTGAGTAGAGACGTCACTTTAAACTGTCAAAACAGCTGTCAGACAACAGAGTGATTCGTATAAAAATTAAAAAAAAAAAAACGTCATAAAAAAACACCCTTTATATATATATATATATATATATATATATATATATATATATATATATATATATATATTATTAGTATTAAATTATTTGCCGGCTGGGAAAAAGTGTACTAAAATTTTTTAAATTAAAGAAGACTCTTGATGCCACATGTTTTTTATATTTCGGCTCATCATTTCCGTTAAAAAAAAATTCAAATACTTGCACGAGCTATTAATCAAAAAAAGGGTTTGAATTTAAAAAATTACACTTGCAAAAAAACAGAAATCAAATTTTACACACAAAACAAGTAATACGAGGTCAGTTCAAAAATTAAAACGAATTTATTATGAAGTGAATATATTCATGAAATTATTTATTCTTTGAAATGTATTTTTGTGTTCTTTTTTTCTTTTGGAAATTAATTAAGCAATTTAGCAAATTATGTAGCTCTACGACTTAGATTCACATTTTGGCTAGTCCATATAAGATAAAAAGTTAAACTATATGAACATCAGCAGCTTTTAAATCGACAATCAAAACTTACGCTGCATCATATTAATTTCTGAAAAGCACCCGATATCTATATCCCATCTCTATAAATTCTTATATAGTTTTATATTTGGAGTACTCGAACGTTTATATAAAAGTATTATGAGCCAAAGGCCTGCACTGCAACGCTGGCTGACCGTTGAATGTATAATATCATCCATTTCTCATTTAGAATTGTTTGTTACTTATACTCTTTATTAAAAAATTGCCTTGTATAGACGACAGCTTCCATTTCGTTGTGGTACATTTCCTATTTTTACTGGATTATTACATTTTCTTTATTAAAATAAAAAATAAATATTGTTGGCTCGCACCCTTAAAGTTAAACTCGTTTATGATGGATGATTTTTTTAAACCATACAGTAGAAGCCAAAAGACATTTGTATTTAGGTTTAAAAGAAAGGTTTTAAATAGCAATAAAAACTTCTACAAAAAAAAAACTAAATAAATTTATTTAGTATTAAATTAAATGAGGCATTTGAGAAATGTTTTGATTTAAAAATTATGTCTTTTTGCATTATTTTTAATTCAAAAACGTGTCATTAAAGATATAACGTTTATATATATTAACCAAGTGATAGATAAACTTACATTTTTATATTATTTGAAAAATCTTACATTAAATTTCCAATATTATTCAACATACATTAAACTAAAATGTATATATAATTGCTTTAGCAGAATATTATTAAAACCAAAAACCATAATTGAAAGTTGTAAAAATAAGTGTGTACTTTTCATATGTTTCGAAGGATTATAAATCTTTTATGGACTAAAACTATATGGAAAATAAATGAATATGTTTCAAAAACTTTATCCTAAAATTTTATTTTATTTAACAAAATAATAAAATTCGAAGTACAAAAAAAATATAAGAAAACGAAATTCAAAAATTTAAAACTTTATCTTGATACGTGCATAAAACTTTTCATATATTAAATATTCTTTTTATCTGTGTGCGTCTGTATGCGTTTGTGTGGTTTCTACTTTATGCATTTCCTTTTTCTATGCCAAATATTTAATTTTATACATTTTATGATATGGACGAAACAAGAACTCGAACAAAAGAAAGACTGAACACAAAGTTGCCATAGAGCATGTAGGAGTAGAAAGGAAGATATAACCATGAATCATTCTTATGCTGCATTTCTTTTTTTCTCGTCTTCTTTTTCTCACATTTCGACTGTGCAGTTGTGCAGCTTGTTGTGAATTGCACAAGATTACATGCTGTACTCTGTGCATTAAAGTACTTGAAACTTAATTTGAATTATACGCCATTACCACAGCTAACAATATACATTCAGATATTTACACGTACTAGTGCTCACGCAAAGTGTTTCTAAAGAAATTTTCTAGAGCAAAAAAAAAAAAAAGGATCAGAATTTAAACATAAGTTTTAGAATTATTTATGTTTCATAATTTTGCTAGTTAAGAATTTTTATAAAAAAATGAATTTATGACTTTTTACTAATGAAATACGCGTTTACATTTATCAGGACATTTATTGAAGCAAATCAATAGTACAAGAAAAAATCAATTCAGGTATTTCCTTTATTAAGGGACAAACAACAAAAAGCAAATATCATGCCATTTAAATTACGAATGACGTTTTTGAATTTTAGTTAAAAAAAATTCTAAACTTATGTATGCATTTCTATTTTATTAGTCGAACTTTCTTATGTAAGTTATATTACAGGATGTTAATTAAGCCCGTTGAAAGGTTCAAGTTCAAATAAAACTTTATTTCCATATATTAATATTAGAGAAAATTTTTACACATATGATTTTGTAGTTGACCGTATTTTTTTTTTACTAAAAATTGTTTTTACAAAAATATATATTACATATGGGCATTTCCGCCAGAGTCAAGCAAAAAAGAATTTTCAAATACATATATTGTTAAAATTTCATTATTTCATATTAAATGAAATAATCTATTTCTTATTATAACATGATACACGCTATAAATGGAGTATTAAGTCTTTTGTTAAGAAATGTGAAGATATATATGGGAAAATGCATGGTGATAACAATAAAAACAACATATGCGCCACCGAATTAAACAAAAACCAATAGAGATATTTTATAGTCTAAATACTGGATAGAGACCTACATTAATACACTTTTAAAATAAATTAATCACTCTTGAATATTCCATTTCGCAGATTTTTATATTTCAATACTGTCAGCCAAAGTTGACTTCTATTTTGCGTACGTTCGTAACCACATGTTTATATCTATTATTATGAAAACTTAAATTCGATTAAATCCAACTTTTGCACTAAACAAATGCTATCGAATCGGAAAAAAAATTCTAGGAAAAGTTTAGTTTTCTATATCCTTTGTACATCAAAAACGTACGAACGTATGTTCGTGACCCCTGGAAATGCCCATATAGCAACTGACATAAATTAAACCGGCAATAGCAAAATAATGCTCGTATTAAATACAAGATTAAAAAGTAAAAATAATTAATATATTAAATGGCCAACAACTGGTGGTAAATGTCTCAGCTAAAAGTAAATGATCACATGAAAACTCATTTTATATAAACAATATAACTTATTAATTTAATTTATTTTCGCCTTCCCTAAGGCGTACTATTAACAAGTACTTAGTTGAAACTTTAAAAACAATTTTAATAAAAATATTTCAGATATTCTTTTGAATGCATATTTGAAATATAATTTTTGTTAAGAGTTATGCAAATCCACATGTTTTCTTTTTGTTGGTATTAATGCATTATCTATACACAATTTATATGTAAATATTTTTAGCTAGTTGTTAAGTCCAAAAAATTAATTCTCTTGATATATCTGTAAGACATATTTTAGGAATCATGAGACACTAGACTATGTCAAAGTATACATTTTGAGATATATTTTGAAAAACTACACGTGCTAAGCGCATAAGCCAATTAATTTTTGTTTCATATAAAAATTAATTTAATTTCTTGTATCTATAACACACACACAAACAGATATGCCCAAGAATCTCACCTAATTACCTCCATCTTTATCCTTAAAGCAATTAAATAATTTCGTTTTTCTATTATTTTAATTTTAGCAGCAACAACTACACTAACAATACCTTACATAAGATAATCCAGCGGAAATAAAAAGTAAAAATGCCAGAGAAGATAAAATAGCAAGTGTAGCCGGAAAGAAACTGGAAAAATAGCAGCTAAAATATGATTGTGTATCATAACATCTATCATAAATACGCGTACACATAATCCAAGGTTCTTACTACGAATATTTATACAACAGCTACCTTGAGACAATTTCCTAGTTTGTAAGCCAAACAGCTTTCACAGTCGCAGGGGAGAAAAGCAAACATTTAACATTTAGTTTCCTGTAACAAAAAAAAAAACTATATAAATCTTACTAACACAGTCAAGTGTATTTTACGCATTTCCGGTTAGTTTTCATTACACGTTTAACATTATATATCTCTTTCACACTCTCATCCTCTCATTTATTTGTACAAAATAGCAACACTCGCAAAAATCTTAAAAAAAAAGTGTATTCAGCTTTAAAAAATATATATAAAAGTATTATTTTAATCCGCTGAAAATATTGTATGTGAGTATGTGAAAGAACAACCTATACTCGCGTAGTTTCTTTTTTTTTTGTGTAGTGTGTGTGTGTGGGTGTGTGTGTTTTTTTATAAACTGGCAACAAAATATGTTAAGTAGAAATAATAAAAGCATAAAAATATCCGCATCGCAGTTAAAACTTTATTTAACAAAAATATTTACCAACATGAAAACGAAATACTGACAACAAAAAAAATTTCAATAAAAAAAATCATAGTTGTTACGGATATTTATCTTGACTTGCGAAGGATTATTAAATCCGCAAACAGCATTAAAAATAACTGACAGCCAATAATTTCCACAAAAATATTTTCAAACAAAAATCATAGAAAAAAAAGCGGCCACAGAAAACAGCATCTACAGATACGGGTACAGCCAGCCAATATAAATATTAATATTATGATTGAAACCATGACAGTCACGCATCACATACATGTACTCCTGTTAATAGTTTTAACAATCGGTAAGTAAAGAAAAAATATTTATAGGTAAAAACAAATTTCTTATTTTTTACAATTTGCGGATAAATTTTCCTTTCTGTTATAATTTTTTATGAAATACAACAAGTTTTATTTTTATAATTGTTGTTTTTTCACAAACGCGTGTATCATTTTCCGATATTAAGCCTGCAGGTATTTTTTAAACTTGTAACAAATTTAGTTTTCATAAAACTATACCTGAAACTGATACAAAGGGGACTGACTACAACGGGAAAATGCTTTAATTTTGTTTTATTTAAACTCAGCAATTGTGTATGGAATACAATATCAGATAAATGCCCACCTCTGTTAGCCTCACAAATGCAAGCCCTTTTACGCACATTTTTCATTACATTCTCACACATTTCATGCGGTATTTCATTAATTTCATCACGAATATTTTGTTTGAGTTGCTCAAGCAAAATATTCAAGGTTTGTTTGCATAAACCTTGCTTTCCAGATATCCCCACAAAAAGAAGTCCGGAGCAGTCGAATCAGCCGACCGTGGAGGCCAATCAACATCACTATTTCTTGAAATAAATTGTTGTGGAAAGAGGTCTCGTGGTAATTCCATTGTAGTCCTGACTGTATGCGATGTGGCACCGTCTTGTTGATACTACATGTTAATCAAGCCCAAAGCATGCAGTTGAGGCATTAACAAGTTTTCAGTCATATCACGATATCGCTCCCCATTCACAGTTACCGTTACGCCGTTTTCATTTTCAATGAATCCTCCCCACCAAATTGCACACCAGACTGTCGCTTTTAATGGATGCAAAGGTGACTGAGGAATAATTATAGGGTTTTCCATTGCCCAAAACCGCCTATTCTGTTTATTCACATATCCATTCAAATGAAAATGTGCCTCATCACTCATTATGATTTTTTCATGAAAATCGGGGTTGTCATGGACGAGCTGTAACATCCTATTGGCAGATGTCTGGCAGCATAAATGGTCTTGTGGAAGAAGCACTTGGGTCAACTGAATCTTAAATGGAAACAAATGCAAATCCTTGTGCAAAATTGTGGGCAAAGTTGTTCTTTGAAGACCAAGCTGCTGAGCACGGCGTCGAATTGAGGTTGATGAATTGTTTTGAACACTTTCTTGACTAGCTCATTCGCTCAGTTTTGACAAGAACCTCTGATCAAACCCATTTAAATTACATAGGTTTGATCAGAGGTTCTTGTCAAAACTGAGCGAAAGAGCTAGTTGGACACAAGTCTAACGACTACCACTATTGCACACTAGACTTGTGTCCAACTATAGACTTGGGTTCAACTAGCTCATTCGCTCAGTTTTGACAAGAACCTCTGATCAAACCTATGTAATTTAAATGGGTTTGATCAGAGGTTCTTGTCAAAACTGAGGGAATGAGCTAGTTGGACACAAGTCTATTGCACACTAGATGGTGTTGAGTGTATTTCTATGCAGCTGTTAAGTTTCTCTCTACTTCTTGTTGTCCGTATGATTACACTAATACACTCATATATAGCTCACACCGATTTGATCTTACTCTAAATTTGTGATTGTATTGTGAAAAATATTTTTACCCCCCCAGCGCATAGATGTTTACACATTAAAAATTTCATTTTAAATAAATATATTTTTGTTGATTTTTTTTATGCGATTTTGTTTTGACCTTGTAACTAAAATTTGAATTTATGTGATTTTTCAGAATTTTGGAACGAATCATTGGTTTTTGTATGAAGCTAGGGTATCGTTTTATGCGAATTTGATTTATGCGATTTTTTTTTAACGAATCTATCGCCTAAAACGAGACCTGAGTGTAGCATACCTTTCCGGTCGGACACCTTGTAGAGGCACTTTCATGTAAAGTTTCTGATCTCCTTGGAGGCCAACTAGACTTCTCGAGAATCAAACATTACTGTGTATTTCTTATATCCCCTGCATAGTATTTGAATATTCGAATATGTCCTCAAAGCAATAAAAAAAGTTTACCATTTACCTAGAATTATCTAGCCTTTAAGAATTCGAATATATTTTGCATATTTTGCCGGCTAATATATGCGAGTACTACGCATCATTCGCACACATTTAATAAAAATCAATGATGTGTGCACACGTTGACTCTTCCTTTAAATTGTCCTTACACATGTGCATCTTTGTGACGTAAATACACACTCGTTTCTGAGAAATGCTTTTAAAATACAAATACAAAAAAAAAAAAAACAGAAATACTTGCAACCAAGTGCGTGAGTATTTGTTTAGTTGGTATCTTTGCAAACATAAAGATGATAATTTCGCATTGTAACATATTTCAAAATAAAATTATAGCTAAAGTACGTGATTTTTAAGAAAACTAGCGAGTAAATGTGCGAATATATAAAAGTAGCATATGGCAGGCAGCACACGTTTGTTTGTAAGCACTTGTATATGAAAGGGGATGTACTCAAACACGTCCTTTTCCGAACTAATCCTAAATGATGCGTAAATATTTAAGATGTATAAATGTTATTTGCATTAACCCTAATAGGTTACTTTATGAAAAACTAAATGGAATATTTAGATGGGTTCTTCCAGATACGAATGTTATCTGGGAGTGTAACTTTATAAATGAAGGGTATTTACTCTAAGCTGGCTTGTTACATTATTGATAGCTATCGCATGCTATTTATACAACATTGAGCTAACAAACATGCACTCGTGCCACGGGTTCGCCTTGTGGGAAATATTACTTAAAGATTACAAACTTTATAAAGTTTAAAATTTAAACACCAGCAGTAACTAAAGTAAAAATATTTTCATACATACTAAATTAGTATTTATTTAGAAATATAAAAAAATAAATAGTAAATATTTATTTTGTAGCTACATTTCGTTAAAATAAACACACAAATAAGAAAAAGTATTTTTCAGTCTTGTGCTCGTATATTTTCAACCACATCGTTTTAGTTATTTGAAATATATAGCCTTAAAACATTTCTGAAATGGTATGATAGGAAAAAAAAATAAAAAGTTCGGTATGTTTAAAGTTAACAAACACTCTTTCACATATTTGCACATGCACACAAAAGCGAATTCTCATATTCCCACAACTATTTAAACAAACCGAATACAGTATGTTGTGGTGAAGAATCTACAAGCCATATACAACTTACTGCACTCCTAAAAGTATGCTGCATGTAAATGCAGCATTTCAATGTCTGTCTAGCTCCTGGCTTATGCCAGAGTGCATGTATGCATGTGTGAGTGTGTGTGTGCGTGTGTGTTTCTGACGAGCAAGTTTCCTAGTGTAGGTTAGCGTGCATGTTTATATTATGGAAACGAAAGGAGCAAAAAAAAAACACGATATAAAAATAAAGAAAATATTTATTTTATATTTTAACTTTGAAATAAAATAGAAAAATGCAAGACTGAGATTAATTCAACATTTATAACAGATTTTCCTTTTTATATCAAATTGTTTAAAGCAGCAAAGACGTTTGCACAAATCTAAATTATAGCGGAAATTTTCAATGCTTTTTGCTATGAAAATAGAATACGAAAATGCCACAAAAACAAATCTGCTTAGTTCGATAAAACCCCAAATGCACAATAGAACAGTGAATTTTAAATTCCTCAATCATCATCAAAGTCATATTAAATGCACACAAAACGGCGACGCAATGAATGAAAGCAGCATTGTGGTGAAAAAAAATCTCGGCTCAGAGCTGTAAAGGCTTTAAACTTTGTAGAGTATGTGAAAATATATTCACGAGAATTTACGGCGCTTTGGGGCCAATTTCTTTCAGAAGACGACCTATAGCATAAAAAATAGTTATTAAAGTCAAGTCTATTACACGAGATTATCTTTTAGATGAACATTATTTTCTTTTTTGTTGTATAGGATTTGAAGATGACTCTATGTAAATATAATCCCTTCCATCGGTCTCAAAAAATTATTTTAAATATTTCAAAAGCAAATTCCCACACACAAACCCATCGGATGATAATCGGTCAATCATCAGTTTTATATGTAAAAATCACGTATTATTAAACATATTTATACTTATAATTATAACTTTTTTAAATTGTTAATTTTATCAACGGGCTTAAGTTCGAATCTGCAAGACTGCAAACCATTTTTTTTATTATTTTATTAATAAATGAATTTATTCAAATTCTATTTTATTAATTTATATTAAGATTGGAATATTAAGAATATTTTTTCAATAATCATCAAACCAGCAGAACGGATCAGTACTGATTTCGAGGCCGCTACGCCATCTCATCAGCGTTCTTTGTTAAATTTTTCCACTTTTGCAAGTGGTGCTAGTAGTAGGAATATCAACTATTTAGCCAATGTTTTTAACGAAAATTGAATATGAGAAGTTCCCACATTCATATTTTTAAGTTATTACCTTTTTGGTTAGTACGAAATTCCCCAACCCTGACGATTAATATTTCCAATATCGCTTTTTCCAGAGCCATCGGCTGCTGATAGCTAAAGCTTCTTTGTTATTTATGTTCAAGTAATTGAATTTAGTTGTCAATTTACAATGCACGTGCCCCCGCAATGTTTTAAAAAATTATATATGAAATTTTGTTAGTCGAACTTTCTTATGTAAATACTTAATTTTTTCAACGGGCTTAAGTTCGAATCTGCATGACTGCAAATGATTTTTGTTTATTATTTTATTAATAAATGAATCTGTTCAAATACTATTTATTATTTTTTTTTTATATCATTTGCAGTCATGCAGATTCGAATTTAAGCCCGTTGAAAAAATTAAGAATTTACATAAGAAAGTTCGACTAATAAAAATTCATACATAATATAAGTTTTTATATTTGCCAATAACTGCCAGCGATTGACACTATCAAAAATGGATTTATGATATGATATTTTATTTTTAAGCATTAAAATATATGAAATTAAGAATTTGTTTTCTAATGGTACTCTGGCTCTCTTTGTAAAGTATGTCCAGCAACATTGATTATTTCTAAATAATCAATCAGCTGTTGGCTGAAGTAGTAGAACATGAGACTATGAAGCGGAGGGTCCTGAGTTCGAGGCCGCGCTGAGTCATGAAATATTGTATTGAATTCTTCTGATCGGCATTAGTGCGTGGTTGTGTTTGTTGTTGCCAACCTGTTTCAGTGATGAAGGCATAGCCACTGGTCACTGAAAATAATTTTCAAGGGACTGACACGATCATGTACTAAAAATCAGAGTAACAGCAGCATCCTCCTTCGTCGCTCTTGTAGCAAAAATCAGCGGCTGAAGTAAAGGATTGAAATAGCTACAAAAAATTCTCTAACTCCTCATCTTTCTTCATCTGTCCCCTCAATACTATCCCCCCCTTTTCTAGTTCTGGCACAATGCACTGCATATGTAGTAGTCATCCCCTGAGTGCTGGTCCGAGATAAAAAAAATGGAAAACAACTATTACGGCCATATTCCGCAATTCGATATTAATAGTGAAATAGTCATGATCAATGTTCCAAGGAACAAAAAAAAAGGAATCAATTAAATTTTCCAGCAATGAAAAGACATAATTATAACTGGCATAGAACTCTTCATCAGTGTCCACTTGCTGTGAGGCCTTTTAAAATGTGACAACAATTCATGTTTACATAATTCATAAGATAAATGTGAAAACGAAATCAATTCAATTTCAAGGTCATCCTAGGAGAATAAAATCTCCTTTATCTGCTTTAATTGCAGCTAAACTTTTTAGACCAAATATTTTTATTTTTGTTATTAATTCCGGCTCTAGTTAAAATCTGCAAATTATTTTTTTTTAGAATTTTAAATTCAAGTTATTTTATTAAGAGTGAATATGTTTTTTTTAATCAATAGAATAAATAGTTTAAAAAATGGTTAAATAGCTGATATTCCAAATGACTAGTACCATCGTGGAAAGTTAAAAAAGTTGAACAAAGAACGCTGATGAGATGGCGCAGCGGCCTTGCAATCAGTATTGATACGTTCTGCTAGTTTGATGGTTATAAAAATATTCCCCTCTTAATAAAATAACTTGAATTTAATAAAAATTCTGAAAAAAAATAATAAGTTGCAGATTTGAACCTGAGCCTGAATTAAAAATTATTACCTTAATAACAAAGTAATAAGTATGAAAAATAAAAATTAACATTTATGTTTAACTATTATTATAATTTTTTTTTTAATTTGGCAAAAAAAAAAATTAGCTCGAATAAAATTTGGTATTAATTTTTCAAGTTAATTTTGCTTAAGACCTAATAAATTCCAAGTGATTTAACAGAAATTTTAATTTAAAAAAATATTTTACTTAAAAATAGAATAGTTTCTTTCAGCCACATCATTTACAGCTCTGTCTTGTTGGCTACAAAATTTGTTCCCATACAGACTCGATATATTCTCGTATAACTCTAACAACAAAATATTCAAAAACACATTCGAACGTACTACACACAAGTCGATTTTTCATAGCCATGTATTCATGAGGTACACGTATGTGGGTACAATTTCTGTGTCTTTTATTTTGTGGCCAAGTCAGCATTAATTCCATCTTATGTAGAAAGAAGTATATTTCTGTTCAAAAAACCAAAAGTATTATTGTTGCTGTTTCTTTATTTTTTGCATTTATGGATCCTGGCAGTTTTAGTACATGTAGGCTAACTAGCCGTAGTCTCCACGCAAGCATGGCTATGCCAATATAAATCATGCATTACAAAAAATTTGAAATTTTCAAAAACATTTTTATATAATATCAATTGTTGCTGCAATGTCTTAAAGCAGAGAAATGTTAGTACTTTTACTTATATATTTATTCAAATTACGTCGGCTGATGTGCTGCTGGTTTCAACAAACATATTTTTTTCTCATATTTTTAGTCATTTCCGGGATCCTTACGTCCAAAAACATTCCTGCTTCGTCTGTAACTATTATTTTGTTACTCTACTTTTTAGTACATGATCATGTCAGTCGGTGCCAATTATATTCAGTGACCAGTGACTATGCCTTCATCATTGAAACAGGTTGGCAACAACTAACACAACCACGCACTAATGCTGATCAGAAGAATTCAACACAATATTCATGACTCAGCGCGGGCTCGAACTCACGACCCTCCGCTTCATAGTCTCGTGTTCTACTACTTCAGCCAACCGCACCCTTTGCCGACGCCAACATCAAGATAATATTAAAAACAGGACGATTATTTACACTTTTCCTATATAAATTGTCCATTTTTAACACCCTCTTGTAGTCCTTAGAGGAGGCCATCAGCAATACTCAATTTTTCACCACAAACAATATCTATAAATATAATTTTTTTTGTGTTCACAGAATAAGGGAGATTATATTATGTTTGAGAACATTTATTTAATTTTATATTTTAATCATTATTGGGTGAACTGAACAACGAAAACTTTAAAAAACCTGCAAAGGGTGCTATAGCATACATTTTATAAAAAATTAAAAAAAAACAGTGTAACATAATTCTCCTTAAAAACACTTTTTTTATTTCGCGCTTTAATGTGATTTTCCATTTTTTCTAAAATTATTAAAATGCAGTACAGTCGAATCCGCTTTAGCGCAACACGCTCTAGTGAAAAAAATCGGATTACTGAAAGCGATACAAACCGCCGCACTGATTTTAAACGCAGCTAGGCCTATTCAGTTCGCTTTAGCGAAACATCGCTTTACTGAAAATATCGTATTACTGAAAACCAAAAGCAAGCCCACAACTAATCTTTAGTATGAAACTTACTTCGCTTTAGTGAAAAACTAAACAATGACAATTGCATAACTTAAGGCTGAACAAATTTTGCATGTTTTGCCCGTTAAAAAATTCAATGGCAAAATTTGTCCTTTTCGCTCTTACGTACTTTATTGTATTTTTCTATTATATTGTCAATACAAGTGGCTAGACTTTTTGGAGAAATTTGTTTTACTGATTTTAAGCAGTACGCTTAACTGTAAAAAATTTCAGTAATCCGAACTACGTTTTAGAGAAAAAATCGGATAACTGAAAAATTGGGTTTTGGCTATTTCCGCTAAAGCGGAGTCGACTGTATAGGGCGTTTTGCATTTCAGGTCACAATATAATATTTTGCTACGAGTATATAAATTTCTTAAAAAATTTAATAACTTTTTCAATTATTTTATCAACTTCTATACAATCTGAATTAGGAACGAGGTTCAATCAACGCACGTCAATACAGTTTTTAAAGACACATCGATTTCCGCCACATGTCATCTTCACTGATCTTTTTCTCGCCTACATATTACAACTCTTACATCATTCATATAATAAGACTTTGCTCCTGTATTTTAGCTCGCTGTAATAAAAAAAAATTAATGAGTGTTCGAACTGTGTTAACACCTTTTTGTTTATTTATTTTATATTAAACCCACAAAAAACAAAGAGAATGCAAAGCAACAGACAAATGTACATACATACATTGTTATGTTTGTACATAAGCTACATACTCATTTTTATATACATATGTACGTATAACCACGTCACTATTCTCTTTGCTATGCATAAGACAAAACCGAAGATCAAGATAAAACCCTTTTTTAATAATACTCCGAATTAAAACACTTAAATCTCCGCTCGCCGATATCGGATCGCATTAATTTTTGACCTAAACTCTTCGTCGAAACCCGCACTAGCGTTTTAATCCAAAAATTAATAAAATCGGCTATGAATTGCCGGAGAAAATCGGTGGGGTGCAATAACCTCACATGAAATAAAGACACAGTGAGTTTATTTCCACTTCAAATGGCAATAAAGTCACGTGATGTTATTTCCAAACCCAAATGAAATAAATTCACAGTGAGTCTATTTCCATTTTAGTAATTTTATCCAAAAAAAAGTGAGTTTATTTCCATTTATAGCGGTTCAAAAATCATTTTTTTGTATTGCCTTTTTTTACAAAAGTACCGTTAAATCGAAAAGGGGTCTATATAACGGTTTTTTATTATATAGTAAAATGAATAGAAGCCATTCACACCTTTCATTTGACACCTATATCATAAATGTTTAATAAGGAATGAAGACACTACAAAGGAATTAAAACTTAAAAGTTGAAGATAGTTACTTTTTCGTAGAACTACACGTATTAAGAATACAAAAATATACAATGAGTGTAACACCAAAATTTGTTTAATTTTTCTTGTGATAATAGTGGACTGAAAATGTAGTACGGCCGCGCTCTATGATTTTATTCTTCATAGTATTTCGTATCACAACGACCTCTAATAAATATTTTTATCTAAAATAATTTTTATGTTTTACTATTTTATATTACTGCAAGGTTTTCCGAGCTTAAGGATTTTCTCCTCTATGTATGTCGAACAGTGGCTTCGCTGAGTAAAGATTTTCTGCATTGCCGGCCTCGGGCCGGGCTTGAGAATTTTCCCCTCTATGTATGTCGAACAGTGGCTTCGCTGAGTAAAGATTTTCTGCATTGCCGGCCTCCGGCCGGACTTAAGGATTTTCTCCTCTATGTATGTCGAACAGTGGCTTCTCTGAGGAAAGATTTTCTGCATTGCCGGTCTTCGGCCGTGCTTAAGGATTCTTCTACAATATATTGTGTTGTTCATTTCAACAACAACACTTTGTTTGCACGTGCTGATATAGCATTGATAGTATGCATTATCATCTCTTTTATATCTAAGTTGATAAATTTGTTCTTCAGTTTCTATTAATAGTAATTTGGAAGATTTTTTTCCGGGAATTAGTTTATATTCACAAATTTCTTCCATATTCATTTTAATTTAAACACAAATTTCACAGCACGTGGACCATCAATCAATTTTTGCACATATGTATGTATGTAATACCATGTGATTTTTAATATAATAATTATGAGTTTAGGCTTACACTTGCGTATGTATTGAAACTGATAGTTTACTGCCCTAGAGGCGCGCGTATAGATGTTAACACATCAAAAAAAATAACATCAATGAATAACTAACAACAACTTATTATTGTCTTACTAGTTTGCATACAACAATCTTCCTTTCGGCCGACGATATTTCACTATAAGCATAAATAGTTTAAAAGCTATAAATATTCCAGAAGTCTTTGGTTGAAGCTACTTTCGCCAGAAAACGCATGTGTTCAAGCGTTACTAAAATAATAACACCAACCGGCGTGCTTTACCACCAAGTGTGAATGTCTGACAATTAATTTATCAAAGATTTATGGGATGATATGGTAGGAATACAACAGAAACAAAAAAAAAAAAAAACTTTGCAAATAAGTTAGACAAAAATTCAATTTTATATTTGAAATCACATGTCTCGCATTAATTTATGTCTGCTTGCCAACTTCAACGTACAGAGACGTTTCAGTTCACTATTTGAAATAGTTGTGGTGTTGGTTTTGGTTTCTTCTAGAGACACACAATTGAAACATTCGTTTGAATTGGAAAAAGAAACTACTGTAATTGAGAGCTTACATTTTGTTTTAATTTTTCAATAAATTCCATTTATATTATTTTATATCTGTGGAAGAAACTATTCGTATAAGAAAAAGTAAAATTCTTGGATATAATTTTTTTTTTTACATGCATTAAATGCTGGAAAATTGTTTCAACATTTTTTTTCTTTATTTTCTATGTACAACAAAAGTAATTTGCATGTGTGGTTACGCCTGTCTGTCCAATGGCTTATGTTCTTATTTTACAACTTCTTCTTCGAAAGACTTAAAATGCAAAGATATATAAAAGAATATTCAAGAGAACGTTTTAAATTTTATTATTTTAAATTGCACTTTGTAAATTATATATAAGCATTTTGTATAAATATATGCTATTAATGTTTATGGTTTTATCAAAAATTGTTGATGATAATCAAAACTTTGCAAATGTTGTAAAAGTATAAAAAAGAAATTTTTGTCCAAAAATAGAGATTTTGCAAGACATATTTGAATTCTGGCCACGATTCACTGCTACTATAGAGACATGTCCAGGGAGACACTATACCCCGAGAGCATCTCATAAGCAGTTCGAAATTTCTCCTCAGTTAAATTGCCAGGTCCAGATGGCATTATGACAAAAATGGTACGCAGCCAAAACGGCTGCAACATTCTCTGGTTTTTCTAACTTCTATAAATTTTACCTGAGCTGCGATTAACTGCAGAATATTGAAAGTTGTTTTCATTAAGATGATCGTTACAAAAACCACGATGATACAAACAACTTCTGACAAATAAATATTTCATATCTCTTGATGAAGACAAGAAAAAAAGAAAAGAAAAAAAGTAAGAAACAGTAGGACTGTAGGCAACAACTTGTCGTATCATCAACATTTTTCAATAGCGAGAATGAGTACATTAAGGTGAACTCCACAGAAACAGGATCTTATGAAGTGAAAGGGTTCATAGAAAAAATCCTTGCAAACAAACAATTCATAGGTATAACTAAATTCAACAAAAAATTGAGAAAAATGGGACATGAAGAAAGCGAACCTCAGCCTTTTATTTTTATTTTAGTGAATCTGGGATGAATGATCGATCCTTGCCACTCTTAGTGTATGTCAGGCTGATATTATGGCTATAAAGAAACTGCACTGGAAGCAAGTTGATGGAATATTGATAGACAGTCAAATATGTCCCTAAGATCATACCACTTCCTTCATTTTCGTGAGGCAGTGTAAGAAATACATTTTTTCCTACTACATATTGTGGCATAATTTAATATGTCAAAACTTTTATTATTTCCAAATATTAAATGTTTGAGGGTGCTGTTGGCTGAAGTAGTAGAGAACGGGACTATGAACCGGATGGTCCTGAGTTCAACCACGCGCTGAGTCATGAATATTGTGTTGAATTCTTCTGATCAGCATTAGTGCATGGTTGTGTTAGTTGTTGCCAGCCTGTTTCAATGATGAAGGCATCGTCACTGGTCACTGAACATAATTGACAGCGACTGACACTGTCTGGTACTAAAAGCAGAGTAACAGCAGCACCCCCCCTCGTCGGTCCTGTAGCAAAAATTAGTCGGCGATGTGAAAAGGTTGAAATAGCTACAAAAAATTCTCTAACTCCTCATCTTTCTTCATCTGTCCCCTCAATACTATCCCCTGCTTTCTAGTTCCGGCGCAATGCACTGCATATGTAGGTGCCATCCCCTGCGTGCTGGTTCGAGATTAACAAAAAAATATATTAAATGTTATCAATCTTGGCTAATTGCAACTAATTCGTTGCATTGCTAATTTTCTGATCAAATAATTACAACTCCTACAAACAATTACAAAAATAATCAAAACTAATTTAAAATTCTTTAACATATATTTTTTTTTTATTATTATTTTTAATTCTTCTAACTTTATACCCAACCAGTCAGTCATAGACTTCGTTTCCTTCGAAATACCAACGCGGAGAACACTGAAATCATTCCGCCATTTTAAACAACGCATCAAGAAAAGTTTAACAACTTTCAGCTTTTGAAGAGGAAATTTTGTGGAATGAAAATGGGAAAGAAAAGTTAAAAACAAAACTTTAATTGTTAATGTTCATGAAATTAAACTGCGTTTTCGTTCTTAATTTAAATGTTGTTTTTTAATTCTTTCGCATAAATGAGAACGAATTAAACAAAAAAAAAACAGCAGAAACTCATTTCAAGTTCTTAAACCACAAAAAAACATGATTTTATTTGTAAAGACGTAGGAGATGGAAATAATGCTGTGGCAGTCAGTAGTGGTCTTTATTTATTTACTTAAATTTTTTTTTCTTTCCTCAATTATAAATCGCATTACAAAACTTCAATTTCTGTTTTTGATTACTTTTTCGAGAACAAATGAAATGAGCGGATGATTTTGCCAGGCTTGTTGTCTTGCTTAAAATTGTAAAGATGATGATAAGAATTATATATTTTTTTTTTTTGCCACTATCATACTTCTAATTTGTTGTCCTTTAGTGCAAGTAATAGACACAGCGAGGTCAGTACATCTTACAACAACAACAAATGACGTTAATAGCAGAGATTATTTCAAGCAGACAACCAAAATAGTTTTATGCGTTGGTGTCGATACAAACAGAATTTTTAAAAATTGAATGAAGCTGTCAATAGCGTTACTGTAGGTCTTATTGTCTTTTTTTTTTAAATTAATTTTAAATACAGAGCAAAGGAAAGGGTATCTATTGAAAACAAAATTTTATTATTTTTCGCATCTTAAATGTCAGACAGAGGATCTGAACTGCCTCAGAAATGCACCGAGAGCTGCCCGAGTGGGCTTCGTGAAAAGCACTGGGGGTTGCTCAGTAGCTCATAGGAATATGTAGGGTGTATTCCCCTGGGCGTCAAAATGGGCATTATGACCTCCGAGTGTTCTCGCTAGTTTGCTGGCAGCCTTTTAACCTCTAACCCAGTTGCTGTTGGTTAAACAGGCGCTGGTTTTTATTTGGAGGTTGTTGGTTTGAGAACGTTCTCCGCCCAAACTTCTCAACCTCAAATTGGTTTATGAACATCTAGATTATTTTTTTGCAAATCACACGATCATGTGCGGGAATGTGCAAACACTGATCTCGCAGGATTAATTTCTTAAACAATTGGTCAAACTCGACAATCTAGAATTTAAGCTGGATATGAATATAAAAATAAATTTAAGTATTTATCCAGTCAAATTAATATTACGGACCATATCGTGGTCGATAGTTTCCTTGTTTTAAATTCACGAGTCGTACATCTCATGCAAAAAGAACTATTTAAAACTCTTGACTTTTTACTGTTCATCATACTGTATATATTTTTTCTGAAGCGGCAACTTTAGTGACTAACTTTTAAATGTTTCAACAAAAAAACACATAAAATTTTGTCATCATTTTATCACTTTTCTACTGCAGATAAATGATAAGAATCTTGTTTAGGAATAGCAGTTGTCTAACAATAAGACAGCTAGTAATTTATTTCTTATATAAAGAAACTTTTGCTTAAGCTATTATAATATTTGCATATATTTACCGCACTCCCAGTGCCTTGAAAACACTACATACAGCCGTCCTCGTATATCCTTTCAAAAGTCTTGTAATCAAATGAAATATACAAATTATTTTGGAGAATTAAAATGATAATGACAAAAACTTTGAAAGATAAGCGAGAGAGGGAAAGAAACCAGCAAAGCAAAAGCAAACCAAAAATTTTCATAGAAATTATATTTGCTAATAAAAACTCTAAATTAACCATAAATAACAATTACAAACTAATTAACTCACAGCCACTTGACAAATTCCAATTCATGGCAAATAATTACAAAAACGCTAAAGTTCTAATTGCTTTAAAAGAAACAAAAATATGCCACCACTTAGATGGTGTTGGGAAAAGAAACAAATAAAGTCGAAACCAAAAATAAGAAAACAAAAAAAAAATTGGTAAGTTGGGCAAAAATCCTTAAGGACCAATTAAATGCTCCCAACCGAGTTCATATTTTATGAGAGGACCACCAAAAAATGGCATTACTGAAAAACAAACTAATTAAAATTGTTTAAAGTTAAAAGTTACTTTAAGCAGCCATACAGAATACGCCAACTTTGAAACAATTGTACCTATTCATATGACAAAGTTTGGTTCGTCTACAGACCGGTTTTGAATATGTGTCATTTTAAGTTCCTAGAAATCTGTTTTGTTTAGAACTAAAAGTTGTGAACAGAACAAAGTGCGTTAAAAATTCACCACAGATTTTTAAAAAAATATTTGGGAACTAAATCTGTTCACTAAATTATTAATGATGCCGCTGTTCACCCAAATCAAATGTGTTGAGCAAATACGTTAAGCTTGATTTATATTATATATTAGTTTCAATTAAAAAAGATCCTATTTAAATTTACTAGTTGATAAAAACTTAATTAATATCATGCCTATTTCAAAAGACTTTTATTTTAAGAACCACATACTTCTTGGGCATTCCACAGATTATTAACAAAAAACACTACATGGCTCTATAGCATGCAAAAATACTTACACTTAAGTTCCTTTTAAGTTCCTTTTAGGTTCAACAATTAATTTTTCTTTATTTAACTTTAGTTTATATTCCAATTTTCCACTTTTACAATTACTCAGGACGATGAGTTTAATCACCATCATCATTTTGTAGTGTTGGGAAAAAAGCCAACAGAGTTTTCTTGGCCATGCAAAATTAATGTGTATGATGGTTCTAAGTATTTTAGATGAAGTGGTTTTTAATAAATGATAACAAATCTTTTGTATAACAATTTTGTTTCATATCTGCTTGTGCGAGCTCAAATCACAACCATAAAATGATTTTCTAGAAAATGTCTTAAAGTAAATAATTTAAATGCATACCGGTTATATCATCATCTTTATAGGATTTTCTTTTTTGTTTACTGCAAAAGCATAAAATATGTAAGTTTTAAGATAATCAACATTGGCCGTCATATAAAAAATATTTATAAATTTATGTTACATTAAAAATATATAAATATTGTATGTGACTGCAGATAATGATTCATAAAGTGGTTTTTAATCTTATGCATAAATTAAACAAGGCTAAAAAATTTTTTCTAACCGTGTAAAATAAATAAGAGTTGCATTCAAACAAACTGTGATTTTATTTATTTATTTAGTTATTTAATTCAATTTTTTTTAAAACCTACTGGGGCTCCTTAGTTACTTTAAAAACTGCTTTTAGGAAGTTTTCTATCTGAAATATATATTAGCTGCAGTCTAAGCTTAAGTAGACTTCAAAAACGAGACAATGGAATGAAAATGATTAAAAAATAATTAGTCGTTTATGTAACCATTTGTTTTATGAAGCAGTCTCTTGAGAATTAATAAACAGAAGTACAAGTATTAAAAAAATCGTTAAACAAAAAAGCGATTTTAAGTAATTTATTAAAATCGACAATATAAAATGAAGAAAACAATGTATTTGGATTTTTATAATTTTGCTACTATCAATTCCCAAACGAAAATTTTTATTTTATGCTAATGTTTAATTTTAAATAAACTGTAACCTGAAGATCAATATGTATACACATACCAAAGGTTAAATAATTTTTTTAGATGAAAACAGCTTAAAAGTTGGCATACATTATGGTAATTACATTCGTGGCTTTATAAAATGTCAAAATTTTTTATTGTTATCTAGTGTTTATAATAGCTTCAATTTAATTATTTGAAAAAAGAAATAAACAATTTAAAAAAAAATTTCTGGGAATATATTAGCCTTTCTCACATGTGGCAAGGCCTATGAAACAAATATTAAAAATATCCCTTCTTTCCAAACAAGTGAAAATATATTTT
Organism: Linnaemya tessellans; assembly: GCA_951800035.1. NCBI lineage: Eukaryota > Metazoa > Arthropoda > Insecta > Diptera > Tachinidae > Linnaemya > Linnaemya tessellans. The sequence goes on from OX637532.1 coordinate 142,314,321, forward strand.
CTTTAAACATCATGATACTTATTTCTTTTAAATTATTTAAGTTTCATATGCACGTAAATATTTGCCCATAAACTATTGCATGAGTCAATGATTTTACAAAGAGTGCTGGCGCTCAGTGCGTATGAGTAATATATTGAAATACTCAATAATCATACTGCAGCATTGCCAGTAGTGAAATAGAAGCACACACTATATAGAAAAAAATGGTGCATACTTCCATGAGCATGGAAAGGAGCCTTTTAGATCAATTTCAGTAAAAGATATCACCACATTCTTTATCAGGGATGGAAAAGGGCTATTTTGATTTTGTACCAATTAACTAAATAATATGTATGTACTTTTCATACCATGACGGTACCATTTTTTTATATTTCTATAAATAAATTGTTATTTTTTTTTTTTTTTATCAACGGGCTTAAGTTCGAATCTGCAAGACTGCAAACCATTTTTTATTATTTTATTAATAAATGATTTTGTTCAAATTCTATTTTATTAATTTATATTAAGATTGGAATATTAAGAATATTTTCAATAATCATCAAACCAGAAGAACGGATCAGTACTGATTTCGAGCCGGCTACGCCATCTCATCAGCGTTCTTTGTTCAATTTTTCCACTTTTGCAAGTGGTGCTAGTTAGTAGGAATATCAACCATTTAATCAATATTTTAACGATAATTGAATATGAGAGGTTATCACATTCATATTTTTAAGTTATTACATTTTTTTGGTTAGTACGAAATTCCCCAACCCTGACGATTAATATTCCCAATATTCCATGTATCTCTTTCGCTTTTTCCAGAGCCATCGGCTGCTGATAACTAAAGCTTCTTTGTTATTTATGTTCAAGTAATTGAATTTAGTTGTCAATTTACAATGAACAAGTGCGCGTGCCCCCGCAATGTTTTAAATTATGTATGAATTTTTATTAGTCAAACTTTCTTATGTAAATTGTTAATTTTATCAACGGGCTTAAGTTCGAATCTGCAAGACTGCAAACCATTTTTTTATTATTTTATTAATAAATGAATTTGTTCAAATTCTATTTTATTAATTTATATTAAGATTGGAATATTAAGAATATTTTTCAATAATCCTCAAACCAGCAGAACGGATCAGTACTGATTTCGAGGCCGCTAAATAGAAATTCAAAAACTTCTCTACACAAGTATACAACAAAAATATATTATATACACAAAAATCTAGGAATCAATTGATTAAATTTTATTCAAAAAGTCATACAATTTAAGATAATAAATTTTCTGGTAGTTTAAAATGTAGGCAACGAGACATTGACTGAAAACTTTTTCGGTATTTGGATATCAATTATTATACCCTTTTTCAACGTGATTGTTTTTGAATCAAATATAAAGCAGCCTAACGATGAAAATTGTTTCTGTTGAGAAAAATTATAGCATCTAATTGTAAGTCCGTTATTTAAATGAGCCATAATTTAGCAGAAATATAAGACATAAGACACTATTTTGAAAGATTCGGGTCTAAAGAACCGTTTTCTCTCGAAAGAACATTCATTTTCAAAAAAAAAAAAACGACAAAATCAATATATAGAACAAGCAGAGGAGTAAGAAACGATCCGAAAATTTCATGAAGTGCTGACTGGAATACTGTATGTAATAAAAAATTGACACAAATTCTTTGATTATGTAAGCGTATAATTCACTGAAATATTTTATGTTTATTAACTGATTCACTGAGAAATTAACAAAAATTTTCAAGCATAAAACGTTTTTATGAACTAGATGTAAGCTTTTGATTGAGATAGTTAAATTGTACCAAATTAGTCGTGCTAGTACCACGGTACCAACGACGTCTAATTGTACCAAAAAAAGTACAATTGTATCATGTTTTCCATCCGTGTTCTTTATAAAATCATATTTGAGAAGAGATTGAATTTTTTTCATAATCGACTTCAGAAGTTTCTAAAAAAATTATGTTTATTTGGCTATTAAATCAGTCAGTTACTGTTATACTTTCAATATGGAGGGCTCAAAGCGTTACCGAACCATGTCATGATATAAAAAAAAATTTGTCAAAATTAGTGCCAAATTCGGCGTAAAATTTAACTCTATTTAGTTCTATAACCTGTTAAGTCAAAAAGTGTTTCGTTCCTAAGGTAGAGGTAAGAAACCAAGTCAATGGCAATGGGAATTAATGGCAGTTAATATACTAAACCTCAAAGTATCTTCGAATTGTCTTTTTGTGACTTGGTTCGCTTCATCTCTGAGCCCTCCATATCTTCCATTCATAAAAGCATAAATAAATAGATATAAATAAATATTTGAAATGGTAACAAACACAACACATATGAGTACTGATGATGAAAGTGTACAGGCTTTCGAAAACAGCTGTTCTGCTCTGTAGTGTAAGTTAAATAATTAAAAACTGGTGCTGCGCTTCCCTGGGGCCTTGGAATATTTATCATATCTTTCTGAATTTAAACAGTTTTTCGAACAATTAGTTTTTCAATCTGAGGGAAATATATAAATACTTCGACTCGAAGCCAGAATATTTTTACCGCAGGCATGTCCACAACTTTTACGTGAAATTTTGGATATTGCATTGAATCCGAAAGGGTTATTGAAATTATTGAAATTTTTATGAATTGTCGTTTCTCAGTTTTCCATAACATCTTTATCCCTTGCAATTTTTCCAAAACTAACTTAGCTTAAAATAATCTGTACTTGCGGTGTTCTCACGGTTAAAAAAATTTTTCACTTTTACAATACCTTTAGGATTTTTTTAAAGATTTATTTCTACGAACATTTTTGCAAGCCAGACTCTTTTCGGTTTCCTAATTATTTATTTTTTTGACAACAATTTAATTACAAGTTAAAAACTGAAAAATGAGTCACACTATTGTTATTTAAATTAGAAAATTTATCACAACTGTTGCACGAAAAGAAAAAATTAACTGCCATAGTTTTTATTTACTCCTCTTTTATGTGCATAAAAAAATTCTACTAAATGTTTCAATATTCCTGCAGTCAATTACGGAAGTGATATGTCAATTAGAACAAAACACACGTCTTAACAGTTTGCCTGTATAAAATTATATATCTAAAAATTTGCTTAGTTTCAGTTTAATTGTTTAATCAGTGATTGCCGTACAATTAAAGTTTATGGTGTTGCAAACAAACATCCTTTAGCATTATGAAGCCATTAAGGGTTTTCTTTAACAAGATATCCCGGCGTAACACTAGCAGAGACTTGAAGGACTTATCATCATTATAAGAAATCTTGCCAACAGTTTTATTTGTCAGTGTATATTTTATTTCAAATAATACTGAACTGAGATACATTTGCATTTGCTCTTGAAACTGTATAGAATATTATTTAAATGATGATCATTAGTTATAATGATAATAAAACGATTTCATAATGCTTCTCTGCTGTAGCGCACAGCAAAAAAATAAAAATATATAAATACAAATACTTTGTTGTCTCCCTTTCTAGTTTCGTGTATGTCTGCATAAATAAATGCACACATACAACTGGGTGCCTGCAAGTATAAGCGCAGCGAGCAAGCACTTAGCTGGTTTTTAGATAATTTCAAAGGGCAATGGAAATGTTAACGGATGCAAGCAGCGTAATAATTGTCAAGTCATATAAATTGCACTGCACCAAATAGAAAAATGGAAAATAATAAAATACAAAATGCATATTATAGTATAAATAAAAATATATTATGAAATGTTGCTCGTAAAGCATAAAAATATATATATTTTTTTTTTTTTGGTATTCACTTAAATATTTATATTTAATTGAAACATAAAGCGTGTAATAAAACAGTTTTTGCTTAAGAGAAATCACTTACAAAAGAACAATTAAACCAAATATGTTTGCAATCTGATTGTGTAATAAAAAATTGTGCTTTTTTATGGAGTTAATCATTTATTTAGGCAGCAGTTAAATTTCATATTCGGTATCGAAGGAAAATTATTTAAATTTCATGAAATTGTTATCACATTCAACTAAGCCAAATATGGCTTATAATAAATGGTAAGAAATACACATGAGTGGTGATAATGAATGTGTAGCGACCATCGAAAACAGCTGTTCTGTTCTGCTGTGTAATTATACTGATGTTGCAATGTGTTTCTGCATGAAACATTTTATAACAACTGGCTATAAATCTTAATTAAAATAATTTTTAAAACCGATTCGATTCGCTATAGGAAGTATTTTTTAAATAATCTAGCTTTCAGTAATTAAGTTAAAGTTATTATACAATATCGACAAGCAGCGAAATATATGCAAGAAAAAGTTTTCAATGTAAACGATATTACTATTCATTTTAGCCAGGATGATAAGAATTACTTTCCACTGTTCGTGTAGAATTGAAAAATCAAATGATTTTACTTAAGCAATAGAAGGCTTACAGAGTAGAATATACATTTGAAAACATACAGCCATCCAAATAGGATTTTCTTAACAGTTTCTAATGTTGTTATTGTTCAACGCAGATCCAAATAAAAAAAACACAAAAAGTAAAAATTACTTGTATTTTGAAAATGTATATCAATGTAGCTTACAAATGTCGTAGTGTAAGTGAGTAGTTTCGCAACTACTCACTTACACTTTTGTAGCTTTAGTCGCAAATAGTTGTTTGCTACAACTCCACTTTGGCATTATCATCTTGTTTTTGTATAATTTTTTCTTTTTTTAATATTATTTTTTATAGAATTTTATTATCCTTTGAAATATTTACTGCCTTCTGTCAACCGGATATTAGTATTTGCTTTTATGTTTAACAAATATTCTATTATTTAAAACTTTATCTGTTCATCCTTCTTCCAGCCACTTTTCTCTTTAGTCTTAAGCTTTCCACTTTTTGCGTTATTTAAATTTTATTTGGTCTTAAAAAGAACGAAACGAATTGTTTTATTGCACGCCATATACAGAGAGCATGTTAACAGAGTGCCTTGGGGAACCCATAGTAAATTGGCTATAGGAAAGACATTATAATTCCAGCTACTTGACTTTTATTAAAATTCAAAATAGACTAAAGCAAAAAGAAACTGATCTATGCATCTACATAAGTGTATGTAAATAGCTGTTGACGTGGCTCTGATAATTAAGTCTATTATTGGACTAAAGGTTATTGTATAATTGAACATGAATTGCAGATTCTTCTTTTAGCGTCTTTTTTTAAGAGCAAAATTGAACTGCAATAATAAATATATTTCTTCTATTTATAAGTTATACATTTCAAATATAATTCTATCCACCATGAAATGCTTGCAATCGTATGCATGTTGACATTTTTTTATTAATAGACTATTGAAAAAAACGTCGTTGTTAAATACTTGATAAGTTATTTATATACACCCACTTATCTGCCAAAAAAAAATAAATTTCCATAATTCAAAACACTTAAAACTTAAACTCAATTGCCAATAACTCACTAGAAATAAAACACAATTCCACCACAACAATATAATTTTATTTTAATCGTAAAAAAAAGTAATCGCAGCGCAAGTTAGAAAATACACAAATAAATATTCTAAAGCGGATATTGAAATGTCACTGCATTTAACACCAAACCACAAAACAGCATTTAATACTATTTTATTTTTATGTAATTTGTTATTTTTCTTTCAATTTACATATAAACTTCTGCAGGCACATGCACATTCATATATTATATTTAATGGCTTTTAGCACAACAAAATGTCGAAATTGGCAAACAGAAAAAAACAGACGGCATATCATAAATAAACGGCAGCGCAATAAAAACTTCATGAATTTTTTAGCAGCGAATAATTGTAGTGAGAAAAAGCCCAACTTATCTGCACTATTCCTATCAAATATTCAGAAATTGGGCATAAAGAAAATAATCAAACGTCAACACAGAGATTTAAAATGTGTTACTATCGGCTCGTTACAGCTCTCGGATGCTAACTCATTATAAATTTTTTTCTTTACAATAAAATTTAAATATTTTAAATATTTCGCCACACAAAGGAGTGGCGAAATATTGAAAAATAAAAATAAAATTTCTTTTGTCCTAAAAATATTAGATAACTTTTATTAAAATACAAATAAGAACTGTAATCACATTCATCTAAGCCACTTAGCGAGAGGTGATAAGCAAGAATACGCATGAGTATTGATTATCAAATTGTAGTGGCCTTCGAAAACTGCGTTTCTGTTCTTGTGAGTAATTCGGATAATTAAATTGATGATTTTTTCTCCTTTCAATCTTAATTAAAAAACACGCTACGAACCACGGGCTTTTTTAAATCTTAATTTTTTTTTTTTTGTTTTATCTTGGACCAGCACTCAGGGGATGACCCCTCTATATGCAATGCATTGCGCCGGAACTGAAAACGAGGGGATAGTTATGAGGGGACAGATTAGGAAATATGAGAAGATAGACATTTGATTTTGTAGCTATTTTAACCTTTTACTTCGCCGGCTAATTTTTGCTACAGGACCGACGAAGGTGGGTGCTGTTACTCTGCTTTTAGTACATGATTGTCTCAGTCGCGGCCACTTATGTTCAGTGACCAGTGACTATGCCTTCATCATTGAAACAGGCTGGCAACAACTAACAAAACCACGCATTAATGCTGATCAGAAGAATTCAGCACAATATTTCATGACTCCGCGCGGGCTCGAACTCCGGACCCTCCGCTTCATAGTCTCGTGTTCTACTACTTCGGCCCACAGGTGAGGGTAAAAGATTTATCACATGTATGCAACTAACCGGACTGCAATGGATGTAAAAGGATGTGTAATTATTTCCCTAAAGATTAGCTTCTTAATAAAAATATATTGCCGCCTGTTTTATAATAAAATACATTCAAATTCAAGGTCTTTTTTTATATCCTTTCAATTGTGAAATTGAGTTCATGAAAAAACAATCGTAATGCAAATGCAAGAAAACGGTGCACCGAAAAAAGAATATTCCAAATTAGCTGAAGCATGCACTTAAGTCAATTGCTTAAATATCTCAGCAAACCATTAAAACGGTCTTCACATATGCCATCCCTTACCCCAAACTGATTTTTAGCAAAATACATACTTTTATTGCCCCTGTTCTATTTCTATTTCTTTTTTTTTTTTTTTTATTACAGAAAATCAAAATATTTCCAAGACTCTCAAATAAAATGTACCCTTTATTTTTTACAAAAATACATGGAATGAGAATAGACATAAAGAGATGGAAATGTCTCCCGTTCTTTAAACTTGAACTTAACTTTCACAATGTCTTAATTAACCCGCACCCAAACAAACAGTCAATTAAATAATTTTGCTACAGAGATAAACAACTTTGACAAACAAACAGCAACAAAAAAGAACCACCGCATCGAATGTTTGCTTATGCGAGTGAGTGTATAATAAATAAAAAAATATAAAAAAATAATGAATTGTTTTTCTCCTTTTACCGTTCTAAGTGTTGTCCATAAACAACACGAATGTATTCCCGTCTTTGTTCTCATCATATACGTCATGTGGTGGCCGGAGAATATTAAAGGATTCAAACAGTAGTCGAGTTAAAAATGGAAAACAAAACACAAAAATTAATGGTAGAATTACAAGTGTGTGCAGCCAAGGGAAAACCATGTACAACGGAAACCGGATAAGATAAAACAGCAGCAGATTGTAATGAACTTTCCACAGCGTTGGACACACGCTAACATACCTCTGGGTTTTTAAGGCTGACTTTTTTTTGGTTTTTGTTTTTGTTTTCCTTCTTGTCAGGAACATAATCAAAAGCGGTGGAACAATAACTGCAATGCAAACAATAACGACAATAAAGTAACAATAACGGCAGCAATAAGTGTCATTGTTGTAAATTATTTAGAATTGTTGCTTTTTTTTTTGTTTTGTATTGTCTCTGATAAACAAGATTTGTGTTGATAATGAAAAGTGTAAAAGGCACAGAAACAAAGGAAAGTTTTGTGGGCAAAAAAAAATAAAATTAAATAATGTGAAGAGTGATAATTATATCAGCATGAATGAGTTTAGTAACAGATATAAAACGTTGATAAAAACAACACAACTTAATGGCAAGTGTTTGTACACATATTTACACACTACATGCGTACATATGTAATTATAAGGTATCTGGGAAGTGAAATATAATTTTGGGAGAAAAAAAACATTAATAAAAAGGTTGGCAAATAAATATTGTGGCCATTCTTAAAGTTGGCCAGCGGTCTTATTCCGTAGCTCGCTAAAGCTAAGACTCCATCATAAAAAGTTATAAGAAACTTTTGCATACTTTTGGGGGCTTATTTTTTATATATAATTATGCTAGGAACACAACTGCAACGAACGACGAATTTTTCCGGATGAACTGTGGACGCCGTAGCATGACGCTACATGCTACGTGTGCCAAAATAGTCTTATATTAAAGTTGAATAGATATAGGCGAAAGAGTTTTGTATACAAAGCTGTACCATCAGCCATGATCCCAGTTCCGAACTCCCAGTACCTGTGCTACAACGTGGAAGCCCTAGTCATTATGTTGATGGAACAAAATCTGACGAGCATTATGAAAAATTTACTCAGACATGCGCTTCCATTGAAGAACGCTATAAAGGCAAAAGCATTCATTCGCTTATCGCTGAAATATGCTGGACATTGTATGATAGTGAAGTGAAATTGCCTACAGCTAAAAAAAATGTAATTAATGAATACTCCCTATCCAAAGTTGCTATCGAAGGTAAAATAATAGAGATATTAGTGATGTTTAGTTAAATTTGCTCTTTTTTAAAAGAATGACAAAAAAGACCCATACCTTGAGGAGTTAAAGGGTTTACATATTCTACAATTCTTTTTCGATTTTTAGCGATGGAGTTTTATCTTTAGCGAGTTACGGAATATGGCGGCAGGTCATCACTATGCCAAAAGTGGCCTAGAAATTGATGGCATATTCTCGTTATATGCATAACACATATCCAGCTTATTAATGGCTCTTAATGCTGGCTAACTATACAAACACAAACCTTGAATACTTAAATATATTACAATTACAAACTATCTATAAACCCAATTAAATCAAACAACGAAATAAAATATATATGTATAGGGTGAAACATCATACAATCCACTGTCTGTCAAAAATAGTAACTCTAGAGTAATTGCTCACAATATGCACTTTACAAATGGTCTAGGGTTTCAAAGGATGAACTTTCTTACAGGATACAAACTCCCCACAAATAGATACAAATCCTTTAAGCATAATAAATTTCCCCAGCAGCTTTAGCTCTGAAAATTGTGGTCATATTTTTTTATTACAGCACCAGTAGAAGAGACTCGCGTTGATAAAAGCTTTTAATACAGGAAACAATTTAGATGAAAACCTTGAATATATATTTCCTCTTGAATCTAATACAACTTAAGCACAAGAGTTTGAAATTGTTATTTCATCTTAAAAATTCAATTTACAAAGTTACATAAAAATATTTATTGTTAAAATAAAATAAATTCCAAGACGTTTCCATCAAAAGCCAATTGTGCTAAAGCGTCAGGGAAACTTTAAAGCATAATGTTCGCATCAAACTTTATTATTTCAAGAGTTTGTGTCACTAGTAAACATCCTTCCTACTGGTTGGTGTACGTGTCTTTTTGGCTGCGGCCATCCAACAATGCCTGCATATACATTTCAATAAATTTCCCACCATTCCTCTGCCACTTTTTCTTTGTTTAGTGTTCGGTTTAGTTTAGGCTCTTGTTTCAAATACCAAATCTTGGCTGAGATGCTTTAGGAGTTTTTAGCAAGTATCCTCTTTGTTTTTCTTGTTGGTTTGTCTTGTATTTTTTATTGCTTTTGGCGGATAAAAGTTAATGTATCATGAAAAAAATATATATATTTGGAAAGACGAACATTGAAATTGAATTTAAACACACAAAACACTATAAAATCTAAAAAGTTAACTAAACATTGAATATTTTGTTTTATTTAAAAATTCCTTCAGGCCGCGGTCACTTTGGTAAAGGAGAATAGCAAGGCCAGTAAGACTTGTAAGTTACAAATATATTTCAAAGCAGTTTAATAAAAAGCAAACAATGGAATTTTAAATTATGCGGAGTTCAATAGGCATACAATTCGAGAGTGCATACATAAATTTTTAATAGATTTTATATATTTAATGATTTAGAATACAAAAAGTAGAGCCGGTCTCATTATGAAAACTTTTCCTATTACATTCTGAATAAATATATGGAGATATACTTTTATCGATCTATACAATTCTGATCATGTAAATTCCTGAACAATTATTATAAAGCGTGTTTTTTAGAGTGTCACAACCCCACAACAACGCAAGCAAATTGTGGAAATTTCTAATCAAAAGAATTGTTCTATTTGTCAAACCCATTTTATGGCGTACACAATCGTCCTTCAGAACGGCTAATTCGAAGAAGAATAGATCGTTTTCGGACCACATTTACTGGTACTGATCATGTGCATCCCGTGAGACGCCGAATAGTGCGCACTGAAGAAGCTGTAGCCGCTGTACAGGAAAGCAATGAAGATGATCCTAATCAATCAGTTCGTCGCCGTTCTCAGCCACTGGGGTTGTGTCCTTCCACTTTATGGAAGATTAGTGTTCCAGATTGTGCCTTCTATGCGCCAGCCGTGGCGGCCACATGGCAAAAATCATATTTAAACATTAAGTTCATGAAATTTTCGTTCAAATAAATCCCCTTTCTTTTATATTAAAGATCTATTTCTTTGTTTTATTATGATTTCAACTTGTGTCACTCTATAAAAAACAAGGTCACAAATAAAATACGGATTACCAACATCGCCGACATATGGTCTCAATCACCTGTCGGCACTAGTGCACTGATACTCTGCAAATACACTTTACAGGGCATTTTTTTCCTAATACAAATATTCATGAGCCCTGTAAATAGGGACATTAAGATTTTGAGGGCGGTAAACTCTATAGAGCTAGAAAAATCTAGAATTCAAAATCAGTCCTATCGTGAATAACAAAAGGAATTTTTGTTGACATGAAATTTTTATTCCCCTCGAAGGGAAAAATGGTATCGTGAATCTCCCGTGAGAAATTATTCCCGCTATCAGTTCTCAGTGAATGCAAAAAAAGAGAAGAAGCCGAAAACAACTTGAAAACTCAAGGAATTTGTGTTGAAAAATTTAAGTTTATGCAATAATTTCAAAAAAGCTAAATATTTAGTAGTAAAATAATTTCGATACATTTTGAAAACTGAAAAAAAACAAATTTAAAATATTCTAACCCCCCTATTCATAAAAAATAAAAGAGTCTAATAACAGCGTAATAAAACAAAATTTCATACGAAATTTGCTCTATTACACTCTTATAAGTCTCTCATAATTTTTATAAATAAGGGGGTTAATGTTTAAACCTGGAGCAACAAGTTTTACAAAGACGAAGGCAATTGATTTGTTGCAAAAAATATCAGTTTGCGTTTTATTAACGGATCTTGCCCCTAAAAGAAAATTCGTAAACTCTAATATTCGAATTATAATAGAAAATATTTAAATTTTCTACTCTATTCCCCCACCAAAAACTAAAGGCAGAATTAGTTTGTACGTGCTGTTCTGTTCTGAATCAGCTGTTTTGTTTCTGTTCAGTTGAAAATCTGTATGTGCGGTTTGTTGTTTCTTTTTCGTTCTGTTTTGTGGACAAATCTGTAGAAAATAAAATTCAACGTTAAGTGAAAGCTAACAGTGCGTATGTATTACTTTTTTGTGGTATCAAATATTACACATTTTTTGTTGAAAGTTTTTTTTTTGTTTTAATTCAAGATTTTTTAAGTTTGTACACACAATATATTCATTTTTGAACTATTAATTTATTTATTTCACAATTTTTCACAAAATTATTTATTTTCACAATTTCAATATATTTGCTTGCTTTTAAAAACAGCTGATTTCATTAACAGAACAAGTAATTACAAAATATTTTCTACAGAACTTCACAGCACAGAACAGCAACAGAAAGTAAAAACTAATGAAGCCTTAAGTGAATAAATTAAAGGGAAAAGTGAAAAAACTTGCGGGGAAAAAATCATTCACGATCAGGGAAATTTAATTTTAGCGTAAAATCATTCACGGGGAATTTTTTCATGATTTAAATTTTAGGGAAAAGGGAAAAATTTCGAGGGAGAAATTATTCATGATAGGGGTGAATATGTAATGACATGATAAAGAAATTTATCTTACTTACAATAAGCGGACTGCCATTTACAGGGCAGTTAGAATGACTTGAAGATCGTCATCATAGAAATTTTAGCGAATGGCAGCAAAGTTTTATCGATTAAAAAAACCAGTTAATTTTTCCAATATTTTCTAGCCTGACACAACAACGTAATCATACGATCGTAGTCAATCGGAATTGGCCCGTGCGCTTTTTCCTCTTTCCAAGACTAAAAACAACCATGAAAAGTCGACGATTCTCGACGATAGCAGAGGTAAAAGCTAAAACCGAGAGGGCTAAATGACAAAACAGAAAGTGCCAATCGGAATTGTTTCGAGGACTGGAACAAAATTTGGCACAAATATATTAGATCTGAGGGGTACTATTTTGAAGAGGACAACATAAAAATTGACGAACAAATAAAATATTTTAAGAAGAATTTAAATTCACTCTACAATTTTAACAGGCCTCCTAAATGATAACATACACAGAAAAAACCAAATGAGCTAAACGAAATGTTCAGTAATAGTCAAACTGAATGCCTATATAGGCACATTTACTACGGCCCTTTAGAAATGCGTTCAAGTCTTTTAAGACCGAACGCATATGTTGCTTTTTAATACGCAGCGTTCAGTGTGTAAATATGAATTTTGTTTCGACTGATCGTAAAATGTATGCTTCTCCATACGCGAACAAAATGTTTTGTTCAGATATTTTACAACTTTCTACTTAATTTTTAGCTGAACTGTCATTCAGAAAAACTGAATGGAATATTTAGTAATTTTTGTCATTGAAAATATAAAATGTTTCGTTCAAAGAAATGATTTGCTTTACATGTCATATTTGTGTTGATTTTCATTGTGATAAATTGTAGCCACGGAAGAATTGCTGGAGGAATTTAGTTTGCAATATCCTTTGCCAGAGTTAAAAGGTAAGTCATTTGTGCTTTTTTATAATTATTTATGTACATACATATATATATGTACATATGTATGTACATACTATTTTATAGCTATAAAATTTTATCTTTCATTGTTTTTTAGAAGCAGGAATAGAATACCGGCACTCGCAGTTCTTAAATGAACGCGATATTACTGATGCAATAAAAAAGGTAGGCCCAAGAGCAGAATTTCGCTAAAAACTTTTCCTGTGGAGGAGCAAAATATCTTCAAAATATGAAAAAATATTAATAAATTAATTAAAAATATTCAAATGGTTCTTTTATTTAATTCACTGAACGAGTCTGATAAATAACCAAACTCGCGTTTAGTAATAAGGATATTGAATGCTCATAGTATATTTTTGAACCCACGTTTGCATTTGTGTAAGCTGAACTTTAGAAAATAAAAAACTGAATGCACGTTTGTCACGAGTCTGAACGATTTATTTAGTTTTTTACTACAAGCGTTTACGGTGCAGAAAACGTAAGAAATTTTCAGAAAAACTGCACATTAGTTCGGTTTTATACTACGTAATTTTTTCTGTGTAGAAACAAAATGAATAGAATTTTGTAAATCGAAAAGAGTGGGGCTGCAGACAAAGCCTACGGCGGTAACAAGCCTACATCACACACTGCTTATGTTCGTTGCTTCTTTAAAAACTTCACATAATATAATTTCATTTTACCCATAAAACAAATACCTGATTTTTTAATCTCACGTTTCGATCAACTGGGAAAAACAACAAAAAAATATTACCTATTCGAATAAATTAACGAGAACACAAAACGTTTAAATCTTAATTCCAATTAATCTGGCTGACGACTTCGTATACCAAATTTCATGCCTATTCACCTTAATGAAGAAAAATAATACACCAGACACCGCCATAGTACGTGATCAGACGTGCTGCTCAGCCAACACGCCCTGAGTGCCCATCCATAATATAAATAAAGTTATAAACTCATTTTATTCTTTTACATGCAATAGGTTTTTCCCAATTTGCATTCATAATAAAAATGTGTTTGACTATTTGTTATAACTTTTCTAAAAGGCCATAATTTATGCAAATATTTTCTAGCAAATCGATCTTTATGGTTGTAAAAAGTTGTGGCAACAGCTCCGCAGAAATAATATAAAACAAAATGCGGCCCGCAAGTAAAAAACTCTTAAAGAAAATTTTCTCACTTAAGTAAAACTTTTAAATGTTCTTTTTTTATTTTATCATAGATATTCTGTTGTATGTGTGTATGTGTGTGTGTGTGTGAACATTTCATTGTTTTTCAACAATAATTTTGTTTTTTCTCTTTTGCTGATTTCGTTCAATATCCGTAGATAGAAGTACGAGTGTATGCATGAAAGAAAACTTGGGAAAATTTAATATTTACTTTATTAGTTCGCTGAAGTGCAAGTTGTTTTTAATGATGCCAATTGTCAGAAATGTTTTTTGCGTTTTTTTCTCTTCTTTTTTTTCGACTCTCTCTTACTCGGTTGTAGCAGAACAACGTCAAAAAGAAAGCCCTTAAACTTATAACTGGGGAAAATGAGAAAAGTTTTAAAAATGTTCTTATCTTTACATAACATCAATTACAAATATACACATTTGAAACTTTTATATAAAAGGGGTTTTTTTTGTTAGACACATGTATAACATAGACACACACACACACACAAGCACACGAGTAATTAAAGTTTAATGTAACCATCTTAATATTTAGCTTGTGGAAAGGATAATTTTACGCAGCTGTTAAAATTGTGTAAATATTACAGCAACAAACAATTTTAATTCTAAAAATTCCAAATAAATGCTATTCAGAGTTGAAAGAACTTTTTGGTAAAGAAAAAATTTATTATTATTATTATTATCAGGGCTGTGAGAAGCTGCAAGCAATCCAAAAATTCCTGTCAAATAAATAATAATTATTACAGGATGTTAATTTTTTCCACAGGCTCTAAGTTCAAATCTGCGAACTACAAATCATTTTTTTAATAAATGAATTTGTTCAAATTGTATTTATATTCTTAATATTCCACTCTTAATATAAATAGAATTTGAATAAATTCATTTATTAAAAAACATAAAAAGTAATTTGCAGTTCGCAGATTTGAACTTAGAGCCTGTGGAAAAAATTAACATCCTGTATTATAATCTGCATAAAAAAGTTCAACTAATAAAATAAAATAATAATTATTATTATTATTTTTTTTTTAAGGACTATCACTTAGGGAAGCACCCCTATATATTCACTGTACTATGCCGGAACTAGAAAGGAGGGAATAGTATTGGGAAGACAGATGAGAAGATAGATTTTTTTTCTATTTTAAGCTTTTTTTATCTTGGACCAGCACTCAGGGGATGACCCTTATATATGATATGAATTGCGCCGGAACTGAAAACGATGGGATAGTATTGAGGGGACAGATTGGGAAAGATGAGAAGATAGAGTTTTTTTTTTGTTAGCTATTTCAACCTTTTACTTCGCCGGCTAATTTTTGAATTTTCATGACTCAGCGCGGGCTCGAACTCAGGACCCTCCGCTTCATAGTCTCGTTTTCTACTACTTCAGCCAACAGCACCCACTTCGTGGTCTAATTTAATTTTTGCTACATGGCCGTCAAGGGAGGATGCTGTTACTCTAATCTTTAGTACATGATAGCATCAATTTGCTGCCAGTTGTGCTCTCAGTGACCAGTAGTGTGCCATTGAAACAGGCGGCCTATTAACTAAATTCGTAGATACACAATTTTTAACATTTAAGAAAAGTGCATGATAACTCCCATTTCTGATCCCTCTATTCAATCATTGCGACTGTACTGCACCAATAATTTAAGGAATATTATCTAGGAACACTTCGGAACATATTTTTAAACTTATTGCCTTGTAAAACTAGCTGACGTTCAAACAGTTCCTGAGTGTGGCGCTTATGCTGCACAGAGTAGTGGTCACAGACAATTAGCATCAAGAATGAGATGTCCTATTCACTAGCGATAAATAATAAATACAAGCTAATGGATCCTTTGACACTTTTCGTCACGTTTGCATAGAATACCAATCACAATATTATACTTGCATTGACTTCCACTTAAATTATGCGCCTTTTTTTACGTACAACGCTACCTTGATCAGTAATAAACGATATCTCACGGTGCAAATATGTTCCACTATCGAATACATTCCGCATTAAACTTCTAGCTTTACTAAATTCAATTAAGACTTATAGGCTAATTTTTTTTTTGCTCTAAATTCAGAAAGACATAATAAATATTCCAAAGCACAAGGGAGAGTCAACATCAGTTTTTAATTATTCAACTTACACAGCAGAGCTGAAGAGCTGTTTTCGAAAGCCGCTACACTTTCATCATCAGTACTCATGTTTATATTGCTTGCCACCACTTATCAGGTGTTTTTTTTAACTCGGACTAGCACTCACGGGATTAACCCCTACATATGCAGTGCATTGCCCCGGAACTGGAAAGGAGGGGATAGTATTGACGGACTTATGAAGATGGGAAGATAGAGTATTTTGTATAGATATTTGCCCGTTTTACTTCGCCGGCAGTTTTTTTTTTTTTTTTTTTTTTTGTACAGCGCTCCTCTGCTTAGTAGTATTTGATAACAGTTCTTATTTATACAAATTGTATTAGGAAATTGCATACGAGAACTGTATCATAGTGATGGTAACACATTCTTATTTGCCGTTTGATTACTTTCTTCATGTCCCCTTATTCTAAATTGTTTGTTCCATTATACCTAAGCCAATATTTTTTGGTTTGAATTCTTGTTTACTTTACGACAGCCCGACAGAGTGTTCTAGGCTTTAAAAGTTCGAACAGTAAGAGTTTTCTCGCGTGTGAATGTGTATTAAAAGTATGTACCTCACACATATGTATGTGTGTGTGTAGATAAGTGAATGTCTATTCTGCATAGTATTACCCTGAAGAAAACGTTGTCCATGTCAATATTTTTGTCAACAATTATGGTGTCTTTTGGGTGACATTGTCAAAAAATTGTTTTTTTTTTGTTGCTTTTGTTTTTGATAGGTAGAGAAAATTGTTGACGGTTAAAACAAATCATCAAGCTGATGGGCTCAAAATCGGTGAGCAACTGTTGTTATTGACCTCGGTGGTATCGTAAGTCACTATAATCTTACTATTGACATTTTCGCCATATGGTCCCATAAGAACTACCTAGTCAGTATTGATGCAGTCTACTGGTAGATTTCGTACGACAAGCCTGTGTTATATATATGAAAAGTAGATAGCATTAGTTGGGGTATAACTTGTCAGTAGTACTGGTGACATAGTCAATAGACAATCAGTATAATTTTACTATTGACATTTCCTGCAGGATAGGTAGAATATAAATTAAAAAAAAAAATAATAATAAAAAGTTTATCTTCTGTTTTTAGATAGAATATTAAAGTATTAAAAATCACAAAAAATTTTAATCACGCTCATGCACGCACGCGTGACTTTAATATTTTGTGCTCGCGATTCACGTAATTCACGCTTGACACGAAAAAATCATGAGATTTTTACTTATGCAGTGCAGTGCGCCGGAACTAGAAAGGAGGGTATAGTATTGAGGGGACAAATAAAGAGAGATGAGAGGACAGAAAATTTTTTATAGCTCTGCTCTTCAATACATGATGTTCAATGGGCAGTGCTATGTCTTCATCACTGAAACAAAATGACAACAACCAACACAAGGGATGATCTGAAGAATTCGACACAATATTCATGACTGAGTGCAGAGTCGAACTCAGGACCCTCCGTTTCGCAGTCTATGTGAACTATTTCAGCCAGGAGCGCTCTAATAAAAACCCGGACGGTTATTAGTGTTTGTTATAGCGAGGAAATGCTTGCAACGATATCTAACTTAGACGCAATATTCTATAGAATTTATGCAATTTTTCTTGCCATCAAAAAAAATATTCGATCGAATAAACCTGAATTCGTTTTAGCCAATTCATTACTTTTGCAAATGCTTTTGGTTTCAGTGTGAATCTGTCATATGTGATTGTTTAGTATTTTCTCTTGTTTTTATGAAATATTGGTTACGTCAATGACACCTGGAAATAAAAGTGTACGAGTGTGTGCTCATGTGTGTTTGTGTGCGCCTTAATATCATTATATTATTTTCATGCATACAGCTTCAGTAGTTGCATGTATTAAGCAGCTCGACAAGGTTGTCAGTGTTTCTGCTGCCACTGAGAAAAAGAGTTTTTAAAAAAGTTGTAAACACACACACACATGTATGTATGCATGTATGTAGGTATGTACTTCTGTAGCATTGACGAAGTAAGTTTAATACAAACGTTTGTATGTATGTGCGCCTGTTTTAAGTACTTATGAGCAGAAGAGTTGAGTGTAAATTAATACTTTAGAATTCTATCTAGAGTGGATTTTCTGTTGCAGCTATGCGATGCATGTTTTTTACTTTGCGCTAGTATTTTATTTCTTTTCTTTCTTTTCGCATAAAACATTTACCTTGAAAGTTTTCTTTTTTTTAGAATTTTATTAATTTTCTGTTGTTATTGCTGTTGTTATATTGCAGTTATATTTTTTTTTTTTTTGCTTTCTTGTGTAGTTTTTTATGTTTTTGTGTTTTAACTAGTTTAGTTACTTTATGTAGCAAGGATGATGAAGATGATGATGAAGCTGTTGTTGATGATGATGATGATGAAGGTGATATTCTAGGTCCTGTTTCTATTTCAGCTGTTATGTTTCTGCATGTTTCGCTGCTGTTGCTATTATTCTAGTTGAGGTTATTAGAGTATGAAAAATAGATTACGCTGATAGAAAACAAAAGTGTAGCAAGAAGGAAAAAAAATTGAGGAAATATGTATTAAAAACACAAACTAAAGTGATTAACATTTAAAGCTTGTGGCACACAAGTAACCAAGTAACTCAGTAACAAAATAACTAGTTTATATGCTGACGATTAAA
This sequence comes from Linnaemya tessellans, assembly GCA_951800035.1. NCBI lineage: Eukaryota > Metazoa > Arthropoda > Insecta > Diptera > Tachinidae > Linnaemya > Linnaemya tessellans. The sequence goes on from OX637532.1 coordinate 142,333,368, forward strand.
TGAAAAATATAATTGAATAAAATTTTACAGAGAATTGAAAATTGACTAGTAATACGCTGAGAGCAATTGGATATATACATAAACTCAGAACAATGTTGACATTTTTGAAAGCTCAGCTAAAATGAAATATCATATCCGGACATAGAGGATATACATTTTGTGTTTTCAAAACATTTCAAACAAATATTTCTAAAGTAACCACATATTTTATCATATTCTCAGTCATCAGTAGTCTTCAGCCAATTGTTAAAAGGTGGTAGAAATATGAAATGGATTTATATTGAATAAAAAAGATTTTTTAACATGTTGAAGAAGCTTCCAAGTCTGCTATGCCTATTTGAAGTAATTCTTTATAAGGAAACAAGTAAAAAAGTTATATTCGACCGTGTCGAATCTTAAATACACTCCAAATATTTAGTAAGTAAATTTAAAATGTTTAAGTTTGTGGGACAGAGTTCCTTTATATGATATCGTACGTCAACGCCCACTGGGTCCAAAAATATACTATATAGACGGTATTAGACTTCATCACTGATCAAGTATATATCGACGCTTCCATTTTATAACGTTCTAAGTGTACTTAGAACGTTTTTAATGTGCTTGAATTTTTGAATCCTACGTTCTCTAATTTAAACACTGTCAAAATTTGGTTAAGATGGGCCGATCCGTTCCAAAGTTATAGGCATAAATATACTTAGAATACACACAAAACGTTGAGAGCTCGTAACTCAAAACTCACATTTTCGACTTAGAATGTTATAGAATGGAGGCATCGATATATACTTTATGGGGTCCACTCCTTTTTGGAGGATATTAAAACTGTATTTTGGCGGGGTCTCTCTAGCAAGGGCTGTGGGGGACATTTCACCTTTGCCATAACACTTTAAAAATAAATGTCCGGAATAATTAAATGTAAAATTTATTTAATTTTCTTTTATAGGGTCATATAGGGGCAACGGGGGAGGAGGGGGTAGGGCAGAGGAGTACCAGGTTACGTCTCAGCTTCGCCGCTAAAGCTTAAAAATGTTATATTTAAGGCTTAAATAATACAATTTGTTAAATTTTGATACTATTTTTGCATATAATAACGCCCACTAAAGGAGGCGGGGTCCAAAAATTAATTTTTTTATTTTATGGCCACAAGTTTAACGCGTTGGACTTTTTTTGACATAAAAATATATCATTTGCTTAACAAAATTACCAAAAAAAAACTTTAAAAATTATGTTGTTTTTTAAAGGTTGGTTTAGTTATTCTTAGGGGAACTTTTTTCCGTCTTGCCCGATTTAGCCCATTTCCGAACTTGACCTGTGCCATCCTTCAAGATATATTTATACCAAATTTGAAGAGTCTGGCTTTTTTCGTTTAGACTGAATCGTGGTTTCCACAGACGTACGGATGGACATGCTCAGATAGTCTTAGATTGCATCACTGATCAAGAATATGATCACTTATGATATGACACTCTATGGGGTCTCAGATGGATATTTCGCTGCGTTACAAACGGAATGACAAAGTGAATATACCCCCCAATTCTTTTTTGGAGGGCATAAAAATGGAATATTTGGAATAATATTAGTCAGGGTTGGGAAATTTAGGGCTAACCAAAAGTTATTTAACTTAAAAATGAATATAAGAAGTTCCCATATAAATAGCTGATATTCCTAATGACGAGTAACACTGTGAAAAATGAAAAAATTTAAAAAAATAACGATGATGAGATGGCGCAGCGGCCTTAAAATTAGTACTGACCCGTTCAGCAAGCTTGATAAAATATTTTAATATTCCACTTTTAATGAAAATATCCTGAATTTAATAAAAATTTGTAAAATTAATAATTTGCAGATTTTAACTTGAGTCCAAATAAAAAATTCTAATAAAAAATACAAATTTTAATATTACACTCTTACTGCCTATTTCTCATCGACGAATGAATTCTTTCTTTCGCATAAATACATTTGAAACAAAAACAATTTATAAAATTTTGTTTTTGTTTTAAGTATATTTGTACGAAAGAAAGAGTTCGTTCGACAATGAGAAATAGGCCCTTAATGAAAATATCTTAAATTTAAGAAATATTCAGAACAACAAGTAAATTGCAGATTTGAACTTGAGTCCAAATAAAAAATTCTTATCTCAATAACAAAATTAAAAATTGCGAAAAAAAATTTTTTGTTTGTATTTCAGCTTGAGGTCACCAATATTACCATCTCGTAGAGATAGATAGTCCTTTCAACCTAACCTAACTTTTGATTATTTAATTAAATAATTTCCATAGACAATCAATCATTCAAGTGTAGTCAGAAGAAAAAACATGGTTTCTCATAAATATGTCTAAAACATTTTACGACTGTTTGAGCAATTTGATATCTTAAGTGCGATCACAAAACAAATTCGCCTTTAATTGGAAAATGTGTATCACAGATAAGAAAAAGAAATTTTATGAAAATATTTCCTTAATATGACGACTGTATTTTTATAGTTACTACTTTTATTTATTATTACGCTTTGTTTACTGAAACAGTTACACAAGAGAATAGCCCAATTGACAATAAATTATTTTATAACTTTTTTATAAAAAAAAAAATATAATAATAATGTGACCGCAAGCTCATCACGTTAATAAAAAATTTTATATCAAAAACAAACTTCGAAAAAATCGCAATACATTACAGACTTTTATTTGTCTATAAAAACTTTAATCATTCTGCGTGGATATGAGTGTGAAATTATGTAAGCGTTCAGTATTAAATCGATTCATGGTGCTTCCATGATGTAACACAGTCATACATCGAAAAAGAAGCGGTTTCATAAATTAAAGACGAAAAAATTTTCAAAATTTTCTTAATTATTGCTCAAAAAGAAAATGATTTGCACAACTTGTACATATAAATAAAGTCATAGTACTGTGGTGAAGCAGAAAAACAGTCCTGCAAGAGGATAAGCCTTAATTGTCTTTAAGCTACTGGTACGATTACTAGTATAGCAAGCACTAGTTCAAAAGGTGATTGAACATATACAGAAAAGTAATAGTACTTCAAGTACTTCATTTGTAGATTGATTTGACTTACAGAATTTCATATTAATTTTTGATAATGTTTTAAAGCGAATTGCTAATTCGCATTTTCATTTATTTTATTTTTAATTGTTACAATTTTTAAACAAATTCAAATTTGAAACAAAGAATAGTATTAGAAGACTTTGCCACCTGCATATCAGTTCATTTATTCGATAATTTAAGCCGCAGTTTTTTGTGTGTTAAAAAAGTGACATTTAAAAAACCAAATAAGAGGAACTTTCCTCTTATAAACTAAGACTTGATAAACCAAAAATTGCTTGTAAAGACAACGACTTAACAAATTTCATTGGGTTTAAAAAACCAATAAATTTAGGGTTTTTTTATATATGAACCAGTCCTTAATGCAGAACTGATTATACTAGTATCCGACTAGAAGAAATTATAAATTATTAATAGTACTAGTATCCCCCTAGTTTCCATCTAGTCCCAATGGAACTAGTAATTTTCCAAACACACTCAATGTTAATTTGAGCATGAACATGTATACCATGTAAAGTTCACATTTGGGAACAAGTACTGGTGATTTTTGTACTAGTGCAATACTAATTTAATACTAGTTCGATCTCCTGCAGGGAGTAATTCTATACACATACACAGAAACAATATCATATCGTCACAGGGAACTCAAAAAGCTCTATCCAAAACTTGCCAAACATAAAACTGAATATACATACACCACGATCGTGATTTAACGTGAAAATGTAACACTCGTGCAAAACTGATTCCAATAAAGTTGAAATCTGTTCAAGTGGGTTATAAAAATTAATTCTGCACTGAGTCTAGAATTAGTAGTTAACACAAGACAATGAAGCGGAGGGAGGGCCCAGAGTTCGACCCCGTGCTCAATCATGAATATTGTGTTGAATTGTTTCAGTTGTTTTCTGCCTGTTTTAGTGATGAAGGCAAAGCACTGGTTACTGATTAATTACCGCAACGATTGACACTATCATGTACTAAAGAGCAGAGAAACAGCATCCTCCTGTGTTGGACACGTACCAAATATTAGTGGGCAAAGTAAAAGGTTGAAATAGCTACAAAAAATTCTCCATTTTCATCTGTCCTCTGAATACTATAACCTCCGTTCTAGTTCCGGCGCAGTGCTTTGCATATGTAGGGGTCATCCCTTGAGTGCGGGTACGAATTAAAAATAAACTCTTACAACTCATTTGTAAGTCCAATATGTTGCTATTGTATTCACCTATTAAAAGTTGTATATTCATTAGGTGTCATATATTTTATGTGATTATATGAAAAATAAAACCCTAAAAGAAGAAACATACACAAAAAAAGAACGAAAAAATACAAATGAAATTGAACCATGACAATTTGTTTCTCAAAATAAGTTCTACTCATCAACTGCTAATTCCGCTTCAACAACATCTGGTGGCAAGCAAAAAAAAATAAATAAAAAACGAGTTGAAAGAAATCTGATTAGCTGTAATTTAGAGGTATGAGCATCATAAGCTCAAAGATGATTTGAAAACTCATCTGAGGAGATCAAATTGAGTTGTTGCCTGTTAAAAATTCTCGCAGCTGAAGAGCTTAATTAAGGATTTTTGTAACATGAAACATAAAAGCATAAAATTAATGCTTTAATAGAAACGTCTGTATGTATTGAAAATAGCATTAAGATAATCTTAACAGCGTCAGCAGAATCAACATCTTGTTTTAACCCCAAAAATAGTATCAAACTGTTAAGATTATATGATTATTAGATATATAATTATATTGTAAGCAGTGTAACATGATTTCCGCATGGCAGCGGAAGACAAATGTAATGACATAAAATTTCTTAATATATTTTATTGAATTTCTATACATACACGCAGGGCACACTGATACAGGTAGGAGCGATAGCCCATACGGTTATTTTGTTTTTGGGAGAAATTCTAGTACAAACGTCAAAATTTCTTTACATATTTACATACATAGAAAACTTAAGAGCAAATGTAAAAACAAACATGTACATATATTTTGTTTTTGTACCTTTTCGTTTTGCTTTGCTCTACACAATTAATTGTGACGTTTGAATTAGAATTCACAAAAACAAAATACATGTAGGTTTTTATTTTTGTAAAACCGCTCCTACCTGTATCAGTGTGCCCTGCATACACGTGTCAACTCTTAAATACCCTCCAAATAGTTAGTAAATAAAAACTCTTATTTTATTGTTATTTGAATATTTTAATAGTTTTCCATTGTCTTGTCCAATACATATAAATACAAATCAGCAATAAATCTGAGAGAGATCAGAGAATATCTCAACTTCGTTATAAAAGCTTTTAAGGACTGCAGGCGTAAGTAATACAAATTAATACAAAGTAATACAATAAATGTACAGTACTTCTCCATATAATATATTACGTTAACGCCCACTAAAGGGAACGGGGTTTGAAAATGGATTTTTCTGATTTTTTTGGGTCTAAGTTCAACGCTATGGATCTTCTTTGACATAAAAACATATAATTTGCTTAACAAAATTACAAAAATGCGTTAAAAATTATATTCCCCCTTATTCCGTAACTATTTGTCAACGTCACGTCAAGACAATATCAAATATAAGACATCTGAATGCTCGTTTTCCTTGGCGTTTAATTACATTTAACAGCCTCTTATTATTTTTTAGGCCTTGGAGAATAGTCAGGGGCTTTAAGCAGTAACCAGTTGTTGCCCACAATCAGAATGTAAGTGACCTACTTTTTTTATCTTGGACCAGCACTCAGGGGATGACCCCCTATATATGCAATGCATTGCGTCGGAACTGAAAACGGGGGGATAGTATTGAGGGGACAGATTAGGAAAGATGAGAAGCTAGACAGTCTTTTTTTCTTAGCTTTTTTTTTAACCTTTCGTACTTCGCCGGCTAATTTCTGCTACAGGACCGACGAAGGTGGATGCTGTTACTCTGCTTTTAGTACATGATAGTGTCAGTCGTTGCCAATTATGTTCAGTGACCAGTGACATCATTGAAACAGGCTGGCAACAACTAACACAACCACGCACTAATGCTGATCAGAAGAATTCAACACAATATTTCATGACTCAGCGCGGGCTCGAACTCAGGACCCTCCGCTTCATAGTCTCGTGTTCTACTACTTCAGCCAACAGCACCCACTTTTGATATTGTCTTGACGTGACGTTGACAAATAGTTACAGAATAAGGGTTATTGTTTTTTAGAGGCTGGTTTAGTTCTTCTTAGGGGAACTTTCTTCTCTCTGGCCCGATTCAGCCCATTTACAAACATGACCTGTGCCATCCTTCAAAATATATTTATACCAAATTTCGAATCGTGATTTCCACTGATGCCAGAACGGACATACCTAGATCGTTTTAGATTTCATCACTGATTAAGAATATACATACATACTTTATGGGGTCTTAGAGGGATATTTCACTGGGCTACACACGGAATGACAAAGTGAATATACCCCCCAATTCATTTTTGGAGGGTACAAAAATAGCCTAGTTGGGTGAAACCGTATGATCTTCCTGGCCAATGGGATTCGACAAAGCGAGCCGTTTGGAATACGCCAGGGTCTTGTTGAAACCACATGTCAGCCAAGTCCAATTCTTGCATACAACGTTGCCATTTTCATAGTTCTTGCGAATTATAGCCCATAAACCCTGCCAAAAAGTGTCTCTCTCATGATACATTGGCAGCTCCTTAATTGCTGCTCTGGCTGCTGTTCACACCAAATTCTGCATTTATGTTCGTTCACCTACAAATTGAGCCTAAAATGCGCCTTGCCGCTAAAGACAATTTAAACGATATCTCGCCAAGTGTCGCACATATTCTTTTATTTAAAGTAAATAGTGTAGAAATATCCCCAAATTATCTTGGGAAGAGTGTTCAATTCCATAAGTTTAAAAATTTTTCTAGAATTACTTTTCAAGTTTGGCTGCTAAAAGACAGTTAACAACTCGCAATCTATTTATTATTATTTCTTCACAACAAATATTCCACGCATCCTCTTCTTAATAAAAAATAATAATCCTTGTGATTTAAAGGATCAAATCAATTACTTAAATTGTAACGTTTTAATCACCGTTCCAGATCAATATATTTGGCAAAAGATGCACTACTTTCCCTTAAATTAAATCCAATTATTAGAAATACAATTGCAGTTTGGCGCTCTAGTGAGAAAAGAGACTTTGAAGGATTTTTTACTAATTTGAATTAAACACTCACTTTGAGTGTTCATATTGCGCTAAATACCAACCGCTAGCATGAACGAAGAAAAGTATTCTTTTCATATCTTTATTGGATTTTTCTTCATCATTTCATTGAAAGGGTTTGTACAAATATTGCAGCAGAAATCGTCAATGCCAAACAAAAAACCTTTGGCAACAACAACAAAATATATTAGTGTGAAAAAAATTTATATTTGAAAACCATAAAAATGCCACTTAAATATATTTTGGCCTAAATGGCGCTCAAAAGTCGTAAATAAACAGGAAAAGCCAACGAATTAAAAAACAATTGAAGAAAAAAATAAATAAAATGTGCGGATGGAAATAAAAAATAGAAAAGTGTTGGCCTGCATGAGCTGCTGCAAAAAGGAACAGACAAAAGCCATCGTTCTGTGTTGTGTGGAAAAGCAAATTACTTAGCCAAACAGATTATAAACATTATTGTGCAATTAAACATTATTGTGATATTAGTAACTTACAAAAATCAATTAAGATTTTAATAACGAATAAATTTAAGAAAAAAAAGAAAATTTTAATTAAGCTAGTCTTATGCCAGCACTAGTGCCGATTTATAAGTTGAGGGGCGGCTACTGAAAAGTTTTCAACCTCGTATTCTACAAAAACTATTCAAAGCACTTGGTAGGCAAAATAAAATCATTAAAATTTTTTTAATTTAAAAGTATTTTAAAATTAAAATTTTCAACTATTTTGGCCCTTGGTTCACAAGGGGTTAATAGACACCCATACGCGTACATAAACAAATACTAAGATGTTTAAAAGTTTTCTCATCTTGTAGACTTTTTAAGATCAAATTTCCCATATGATGGCCATTGCCATATTCACAAATATTCGCTCCGTCTGACCATAATTTCACTAAGCAAATATTTGCACCAATTCGCATGTAAATGACAGTAAGTGTGTATGTGTGTGTATGTCTGCTACAGTGTTTGAAATCACATGGTGGTCATTTTGAACAGACGGAAGTTGAAATGGAGTATGAAGTATTTACAAAGTTATTGGGTTTTTATTATAGATTTTTTTTCACACTTCTTTCCCATTTTCACATTCATCCAAGTCCTTTTACTCGAAATTATTTTCATGCAATTTCGCTGGCATTAAAACAATTTCGTACAAAAAATTCCAAGAACTGAATGAGTCAGTGTAGCAGTGAGTGTTGAAACCAACATGACTAATGGCTTTTTAAATTGATGCTTTGGGAAAGATTTGTGTAAATTTGGTAGAATAAGCTCAAATTAGCAATCTATTGGTCATCACAAACACACAAACAACGCAGGAAGCAAATCTGAATATAAATTAACACTCTCACAAATACTAATAGCTCTTAAGTATATTATCGGTTGATTCGTGTATACGAGCCATTTGCATTATCAGCATATATTAACATTTCACTCACACAATTTCGATGTGGGTTTGAGTGCGGGATTTTAAAGAGATTAAAGTTGGAAGAGCAACCGTAAAGGAAGAGGGATTTTGTGGCCACATTAATAGGAAGCCGTGCTAAATGCTAATTGTGGGGATGGTTTTTCCTTTTTTATTTTATTTTTTTGCTATCGTTTTTATGTGCTTGATTTTTCTTTCGATAGCAGACACACAAGTAACAGGGCTCATTTAAGATCTGCAATGATTTATAAGGGTTTTGTTTATTTCAAACATCTTTAAGTTCTGGCTGCATCTTTAATTTACTTCCTATTGCTGTAGATGTATGTTAATATGAATTGAAATAATTTAAATAACAAATACACTTAACGGTAGTACAATGATTCGTAGCCGTTTCCAGCAGTTTTGCAATATGGGCAAGAAAAGCTTTCCTGCAACGATTCAATACAAAAATGGATTTTTCCGATTTTCTTTGACTTAAAAATATATCATTTGTTTAATAAAATTACAAAGAAAACTTTAAAAATTAGGTTGGTTTTTAGAGATTGCTTTAGTACGGACTTGGCTATATCGTCTTAGAATTCAATAATATATATAATTTATGGGGTCATAGATGGATATCTTGCTGCATTCCAATTCTCTTTTGTAGGGTATAAAAATATCACTCATACGCCCACACAATACATCCGACTAAATCTATTTAGAAATAGAGAGGCTGTGTTCTTCCATTTTACAGTTTGTCGTGTTGATACTTTTAACGACTCCCAATATTTTCCACCGTGTAAATATATCAAAATTCTAGGTCAAGTACTTGCCCAAATAAATAATTTAATTGTAGTAGGAATTTTAACGAACATTTTATATTGCTATATTAAATTGAATTAAGATTCTATAGGCTAATTGTTCGAAATTTTTAATTTAAATCTCAGAAAGACATGATAAATATTCCAAGGCACAAAGGCAAGTCAACATCAGTTTTTGTTATTCAACTTACACAGCAGAGCAGAACAGCTGTTTTCGAAAGACGCAACCCTTTCATCATCAGTGCTCATGTGTATTGTGTTTGTCACCACTTATTAGGTGGCTCAGTTGAATGTGATAACAGTTCCTATTTACAGAAATTTTAAACAATTAGCCTATAGAATCTTAATTCAATTTAATATAGCAATATAAAATGTTCGTTAAAATTCCTACTACATACAAATTTAAGCTATGGCTTGAGCTACCAATAATAAAAATTTGGAAAAACGTTCACATGTACTTAAGTATAAAATTCAAACCAAAAAAGTTTGACTTAGGTATGATGGAACAAAAAATTCAGAAAAATGGGACATGAAGAAAAATAATCAAACGGTAACACGGGTATTATAACAATAACATGTTAACATCAGTTTGATACAGTTCTCGTATTCTTTTTCACAATAAAATTTGTGTAAATAGGAACTGTTATCACATTCAACTGAGCCACCTAATAAGTGGTGACAAACACAATACACATGAGCACTGACGATGAAAGGGTTGCGTCTTTCGAAAACAGCTGTTCTGCTCTGCTGTGTAAGTTGAATAACAAAAACTGATGTTGACTTGCCTTTGTGCCTTGGAATATTTATCATGTCTTTCTGAGATTTAAATTAAAAATTTCGAACAATTAGCCTAACGAATCTTAATTCAAATAATTTAATTGTTTTTCTTTAGGAGCTCATATTAATATTTGAATTACCAATTTTAAAAAATACATACATGTATGCACATATCTCTCTGAATTATAAATATTTTATATAAAATTATATTTGCAATAAAAATTCTTAAATCATAAAAAAAACTTGCGATCCTGCCATGAAAATTTTTTAAACTCCCATTAAATAAACTCGTGCATTTAGCAGAATTTATGAAAGTTGTAGTTTAGCTAAATTATGTTTTCCCAACTTTAAAATTATGGAAAAAGTTTGTTTCTCTTCTTTTTGCTTTTCTTCTATTATAAATAAGTAAGAGTTCAGTGTTGCTTAGAGCAACACTTAATATTTGACTTTGCGTAAAAACAAAAGGAAAACCAGAAATAATAGTAAAAATAAATATATTATTAGGAATGAAAGCGTGAGTATTTTTTAACTGTTGACAGAGTCTAGAGTTGATCACGTCACGTGCCTTTGAAAGCAAACAGCAGATTTCCTTACGAAAATTTAACCTTAAAAAATACATAAGGCTAACAATACAAATTGTATTAGTGACCTTTGCAATTGAAAGTATCAAGTGTATAAATATGCAAAGTACGAGTAATATTATGAAAAGCATTTTTATTCAAAGAAAGTATATTGAGCTAACAAAATGGTTTGACCGATTCTGTGCATCTGTTTATAACGTATTTTGTATGAATATAAGTTGTTGTAAAAGAAAACTGCAGCCTAATTTATAAAAAATTTTTTATTAATACGACTCTTATAAAATAAATGTTTGTATGAAAATTTTTCCTTTTTTTATAAATTGGGCCTTTAAACAGTACAAATATAGTTTTGCTAATGATGAATATGTACAAAATATTTTTGTTTGTTTGTTAAAAACAGGTTAAGGTTTTATATGAATTGATTATTTTTTGTTAATAAATTTTATTTGTTTAAATAATTTTTTCATTCGTTATGGTTATCGATTAATCGAATAACATTTTAGATTTAATCGATTAATCGAATAACATTTTATATTTAATCGACTAATCGCATAACATTTTAGATTTAATCGATTAATCGCATAACATTTTAGATTTAATCGATTAATCGAATAACATTTTAGATTTAATCGATTAACCAAATATCTAACATTTAAACGAATGAAAACAGTTGTTTGCGATATTTGAATCTATTAATCGAGTAACATTTTATATTTAATCGACTAATCGCATAACATTTTAGATTTAATCGATTAATCGAATAACATTTCAGATTTAATCGATTAATCGAATAACATTTTAGATTTAATCGATTAACCAAATAACATTTAAACGAATAAAAACAGTTATTTGAATTATTTGAATCGATTAATCGAGTAATATTTTAGTTTTAGTCGAATAACCAAATAACATTTAAATGAATAAAAACAGTTATTTGAATTATTTGAACACAGTAGAAAAACGAATACTGTGCAACTACAATATTTGAGCAATTGGAAGAAGTGACTACTCCCAAACTTGGACTACTATACGACTCACGCTAAAAACGTGAGTCATGTTCATCACCATTGCGAACAGTTTCCTACTGATTTATTTAAAAATAAGAAGGTGGTTGTGTTTATGTAAATATGTGTGTGCATATTAAACATTTCATAAATTTACGCTAGTATCGTATTAGACATGACAGTTATAAAGCTTGTTTATTATTTCCTTTCATAGTGCTAATATGATTATACGAAGACATACAACAAACCATTTCGAGGGATATTGTGAACATTTAAGTTTTCAATTTTAAAATGTGTCAGAAGCAATACAAAATCAAATATTAATTTAATAAGTAATAGATATTTCATAGATATTTTAGCTTATTAATTTTACCCTGCCCTATTCACCATTTAAGCAGAAATAAATTGCAGGAGCTTAAAAACAAAGCAAAGCAAAAAGTTAAAGGAACAATACACAAATTGAAGGTATAATAAGCTCTTACTTAGGGATTAGTATCTATGATCATTTAGCCAGATAATTAAACGAAATAAAAAGAATAAATAGACTGAAACAAAGACAAGGAATACATAAAAGCATGAAGAAATAAAAACCTTCATTAAAAGTTGTAATCCTTTAATGACTTCTGCCACAAATAACATAAATAGAAGAACAAAAATAAACAAAGAAATTCTGGCTAAGAAACATAAAAGAAACTCATTTGTATGGAAAACAAATTGTCAATTTGTGATAATTTTTCTAGGCTTTTGCAAGGCGTATGTGTGAGGCTAATCTAAAGAAAATAAAATAATTTTCGGAACATAAAAAAAAAACTTAAATAAACGATTAGTTGGCAATGAAGTCAAAAGCGTGTGTAAATGAAGTATTAATAAACTGGAGCGAAGCAAAACATGACCAATTTAATATATAAAAAAGATGCGGTTTTATCTCTTTGGACTGGTCCGCCTGATCTGAAATTATAAATTATTTAATTGTTTTTGAGTGCAATATTACTGTTCTTTTAAGGACGAAAAAATGGTAAGTACAAGGCGACAAAAATTCAGAAAATGGGATATGAAGAAAATAATAAACAGGGATTTAAAGGGTGTTGCCATTCGTATGATACACTTCTCGTATACAATTTCCTAATAATAAATTTTTTTATAAATAAAAACATCCAACTGTGCCACCTAATAAATGATGACAATCAAAAATACACATGAGTACTGATGACGATTATGTAGCGGGTTTCAAAACCAGCTGCTCCTTTGCGCCTTGCACTGTTTATCATATCTTTCTGAATTTAAATTGAATTGTACTTTTGGCTGAAGTAGTTAACACGAGACTATAAAGCAGAGGGATCCCAGTTCGACTCCGTAGGACTATTGTGTGGAATTTTTCCGATCAGCATGAAGTTCATGGTTGCGTTATGCACTAACAAGCGGAGGAATAGCACCCTCGTTTGTCGAACCTGTAGTAAAAAACTTATCCGATGAAATGAAAAATTTAAATAGCAACAAATGCACTGCGTATATACGGGTCATCCCCTGAGTGCTGGTCCAAAATACAAAAAAATCACTTTTTCAAGCAATTAACCTATTAAAAGAGATTATTTTTACCTGGCCAAAAAAATAAAAACAGAGATTGTTTTTTATTTTTTTTAAAGCCAACTCCACCTGTAAACAGCAATTTTCCCCTCAACTACGGTTTTCGTAATAAGTGGACACACACCTGTCGTGGCGCGTGAGCGAAAGGAGGCATGGGATTTCAATAAATAGTGCTGCGTTCTTATAAATAGTGTTGCAGAGTGAAGATCCCGAACACTTCAGTGACGGCAAAACAGATGGAGCACAGAAACCGCTGGCAGATGGACAGCGAGGCTCATCCTCAGCATTGAGGCGTAATAAGTACTTTCTGGCACATTTTCTATCAGGACATGGTTATTTCCTGCAGTGTCTTTACCGTATAGGCAAGACAGGTAACCCCTTCTGCATGTATATGCAGTGCGAGAAACAACGACGTTGGACACACGTTCTTTAACTGCATCAAGTGGCAGGCTGCGCGAAGCGAGCTAAGGAAATATATTGGTGAGTTTACTCCTAATACCATTGTAAGGAAAACCATTGAATGTAGGGACAGAGGGAGTGCCGTAGGCAACTACATTGAATGCGTTTTACGGAGGAAGAAAAATGACCTCGACCAACATTTACAAAACGAGTTCACACCTATAGATCCTCAGCATATGGCAGACTTAGACATGGGCACATAAAGAAGAGTCCTTTAAGAGAACGCTGTTTCTGGTCCTTCACGAAGTAAAGCAGAAGCCAAACACACCAGAAAAGGACGAGAGATTGGTTTAGTGGAAACATCACTCGCCACAAAAAAAAAGTAGAGCGTTCCGGATTTCTTTCAAGAAGTAATTGGGCATACCATTAGTGATGTTATTTTCAAAGACGGATATTTTTCGTTACTAGTGTACCAGACTATTTAATAATTATATTTAGAAGGCACACATAAACATTACGATGTACAGAAATACATATACATACGCATATTTGTGTGTTTAATTTAATATTAAACACATAAAATGTTTCCCTGTATGAGAATAATTAAAAATTGTGCACACCTACAGACACACACGCACATTTTCAATATGAAAATTTAAAAACTTTATTCACTTAAGAAATCTTTAATTCCTCATATGTGAAACAATGTGCTCGATGATTTCTGTCTGCAGCAGCTTCATCATCGTTATTCATGTGAATATGGAGTTGTAGTATTCAATTTTGCTGACATACGAGTACGAGTGCAAGTACAAAAAGAAGGAGACCATACTCTACATACTTGGGAACACGTTGTGCCTGACAAGTCTGTAAAATGTAAAATTTAGTTTATTTTCAGCTCTCACAATGTGTGCTGCCACCATGTGTGCCGTTGAAATTTGAAGTGGTTATGAAACGTTTACTCATACTCAGTTCTAGATTTGGACTCGTACAATCCAGCATTTTGCAATAAATGTATGCATGTGTGTGTGTACACACACAAACACACACGCGCGCGTGTATACATACATAAATAAGAAGTAATCGTGTGTATTTGGTTAACAAAAGTGTTCCAAGACAACCACCCAGTTGCCTTTGAAATGAGAATTGTTTCAAATTTCGTGTTATACGGAGGATTTAAATTTGAAGAAGCATGGATTTGAACATGAATCAGACAATTTGTGATTTCATTTGCATGTCGCTGTGACATGCATACATATTACAGCTGCAAGATACACGATTTGTTATTTATATTTTACAAAATAAGAAATATTCTCTTAAGGTTTGTTAAACGACTTAAGTTTAATATTCTTCTTGTAGCTTTCATCGCTACATTCAGTGCAGCTGAAGGCTCTTGTCATGTGCAGATCAGCCCGATGTTGGCTACATTTAAAATGTTAGCACAAAAATGTGTCCTTGGAAATTGAATTTTACTAAAAAACTGTTTTCACACTGACTGCAATTATCGCATGAAGTGTCAGTACTTTTAAAATAAATGTGTAATTTTATACATCAGTTTTTTATCAATGACAATTTATTGTTATAATTTTTTTTGATTTTATGAGCTTAAAAATCGCCAAATAGCCTTTCTCAGATGGTATCAAAAAGATCAGTGTGAATGAAGTTTTAAACAATATTAATAATTGTTAATTTTTTCGACGGGCTTAAGTTCGAATCTGCATGACTGCAAATGATTTTTTTTTATTATTATTTTATTAATAAATGAATTTGTTCAAATTCTATTTATTATTTTATATTAAGATTGGAATATTAAGAATACTTTCAATAATCATCAAACCAGCAGAACGGATCAGTACTGATTTCGAGCCGGCTACGCCATCTCATCAGCGTTCTTTGTTCAATTTTTCCACTGTTTCAAATGGTGCTAATTAGTAGGAATATCAACTATTTAGCCAATGTTTTTAACGAAAATTGAATATGAGAAGTTCCCACATTCATTTTTCTAAGTTATTACTCCTTTTTGGTTAGTACGAAATTCCCCAACCCTGACGATTAATATTCCCAATATTCCATGTATCTCTTTCCCTTTTTCCAGAGCCATCGGTTGCTGATAGCTAAAGCTTCTTTGTTATTTATGTTCAAGTAATTGAATTTAGTTGTCAATTTACAATGAACAAGTGCGCGTGCCCCCGCAATGTTTTATATTATGTATGAATTTTTATTAGTCGAACTTTCTTATGTAAATTGTTAATTTTTTAACGGGCTTATTAATAATATGTTGCAAATGATACAGAAGTGGTACACATTTTGAATTTTACAATATATTTTTCAAATTAATAACACAAAGAACGGTGATGAGATGGCGTAGCGGCCTCGAAATCAGTACTGATCCGTTCTGCTGGTTTAATGACTATGAAAAATATTCTTAATATTCCACTCTCAAAAATAATAAATAGAATGTAATCACGTTCATTTATTAAAAAAAAAATAAAAATAAAAAATAATTTGCAGTTTCGCAGATTTGAACTTATAGCCTGTTGAGAAAATTAACATCCTGTAATACAATTTACATAAATAAAGGTTCACTATTAAAATAGAAATTCATACATAATAAAATTTTAAATTAGTAAAACATTTCCGCTGCCAATTCTGATCCATTTTAATGAATTTTCCAGCAACTAGATTTTGAGCGAAATTTATATTATTAATTTAATTAACTGAATTTAATTCCCAATTTTTATACATAAAAAAAGGTAAATTTGGAAAATATCTAATCGCTTTTGTTCTATTACATTATTAAATTTAAACTTTCAACTGGCACACCCTTTACATTATTTATCTTTTTTACTAGAATGAAAAAAAGCTAGAAATTAAGTTGTTGAATTTCTTGAGAAAAAAGTTAACTGTGAACCGATCGATGTGCTTGTGATTGCAATTTTTTGTGAAGTGAAATGGCGATTTTGCAGTCCCTTTTGCGATCTGATTAGAAAATATGTTCCTTTTTTTAAACTCTCTAGATTCTCATATTCATTTTAGGTTCGGAAAACTATTTCCGCTCAAATTTCTTATGGAAGATTGATTTAATTTGCAGAAATCTATTATACGGAATAAAAAATTATTTTTTGCAACAACTAATAATTTTTAAAAAAAATTGCATAATAATTAAAAAGGAAATAATAATATAAAAATTGTATTTTGTCGTGGTCACTCTTTAAGGGGGAGAAAAAAGAAATTCCATATATTAAATTTGACTAAAATCAATATTTCTCTATGGCCATTGGACGTGATAGAGGACAACAAGAGCTACAAAATAAAACAACCGTTTTACAGAATTTCATCTATTAGAGAAATTCCAAATATGAAATTTCTCTAAAATTTAAATTTCTCCATTAAAAATCCAACTGTTGACCAAATTATGACAACTAATGGTCACTAAAATTTATATAATGACCAAATAATGGCAACCAGTCCTCACTAAAATTGATATTATTCGAATTCCAAAACTATTTCAGACATAAGACATTTGTGCAAGAAAGAGGACTTCCTCAGCCACAATTAACAATTTCTACTCGCCCACATATCTCCATTTTAAAAAAATTCATCCTCTAGAGAAATTCCATATATGAAATTTCACTAAAATTCAAATTTCTCTATTAAAAATCCAACTGTTAAGGGTCATGGCCATTGGACGTGATAGATGACCATAAGACCTACCAAATAAAACAATTTCTAGTCGCCCACATGTTACCGTTTTCCTAGGATCCTGATTTTGTCTACAAAAAATCAAAGCTTTTCGTCATTGCTATACCAAATATATTATGAAAGCTATGGACCAGGTTGTTTGTTCCGTTAATTTTTTTCAAGGTTGGTTCAGAAATGTGGCCAGTATTTCATTTGGAATACAAACATTCGGAGTTTTCATGCTTAACAGCGCTATGTTAAAATGCTAACAGAGCTCTGTTAACGTACTTGGTTTGTGTTTAGGGTTATATATTTCGAAATTTAACTTCACTCGGGTAAAAAATCATGTTGGTTTTTAGAGGTTGGTTTACTACTTCTTAGGAGAACTTTTTGGACTGAATTGTGA
This sequence comes from Linnaemya tessellans, assembly GCA_951800035.1. Taxonomy (NCBI): domain Eukaryota; kingdom Metazoa; phylum Arthropoda; class Insecta; order Diptera; family Tachinidae; genus Linnaemya; species Linnaemya tessellans. The sequence continues at coordinate 142,351,267 of OX637532.1, forward strand.
TTTTCACAGAGGGACGGACGGGCGGACATGGCTAGATCATCTTACATTTAATCACTGATTAAGAATATATATACTTTATGGGGTCTTAGAGGGATATTCCGCTGCGTTGCACACGCAATGAAAAAGTGAATATAATATATCCTCCAATTCTCTCTTGGAAAGTATAAAAATCAAGGCATACAAAGTTTGCGACTATTGTTCTCCAAATATGAGAAAATGTGTAAAAAATTATTGAAAAACATCTTCTCTGAATTGGCAAAATTGTACATGAAATTTTTAATATTGGAAGTGGTCTCCAAAATTAACTAAAAATATGAAAATATTTCATTTGTTGTGTGTTAAGCAGCTGTACAATAGGCCGGCCTTGAATTGGCGCTTATAATAATAATTATTAATATAATAATTATTATAATCAGTTGACTTCAAACATATTTTCTGCAAGTTACAGCTTTAAAAAAATCACAAACTTTTAAAGATTTGACATGATATTTTGGAATAGGTAAAATAATCGTAACCAAAAGTATACAAAAATATACAACACTGCAAATATTTTTTAATTCGATTCAGGCGATCGTGGGATTTTATATTGAAAACAAAACAAAATTTGAGTTTTTTTCAGTTATTTCAATATCAATTCCCAAAAAAAAATTATATTATTTTCAAAAGCAGGCAGGCACTTTATTTAAGGTTCAATCAAATACACAAATGAAAACTCCATAAAAAAAATTGCAAAAATCTGAGGTCAGAAGCTTAAATAATATATTAAATTGAATTAAGATTCATAGGCTAATTGTTCGAAATTTGTTTTCAAATCTCAGAAAGACATGATAAATATTCCAAGGCACAAAGGAAAGTCGACATCAGTTTTATTCAACTTACACAGCAGAGCAGAACAGCTGTTTTCGAAAGACGCAACCCTTTCATCATCAGTGCTCATGTGTATTGTGTTTGTCACCACTTATTAGGTGGCTTAGTTGAATTTGATAACAGTTCCTATTTACACAAATTTTATTGTGATAAAGAATACGAGAACTGTATCAACCTGATGTTAACATGTTATTGTTATAATACCCGTGTTACCGTTTGATTATTTTTTCTTCATGTCCCATTTTTCTGAATTTTTTGTCCCATCATACCTAAGTCAAACTTATTTGGTTTGGCTTAAATAATGTTTTAAAATTTGAACACTGCTTTTATTCTAGAATCTTAACCAAAAACACTTTTCTTCTTTATCTTAATGACAGCCTGTGGTAACATATTGTCCTTAGCCTGTATTGTGACTTCTTCTCACATGCCTTAAGTACATACGGAAGCAGAAAATACTAAAGACAACCACTTCTTTTCCTTGTGTAAATTTACATTAAAATATGGGATTACATTACGAGCACATGTATTTGAATTTGCATATTCTTTAAATTTCTTCGCATGTAATTTGTAAAACTTGTATTTTAATCAAAGACACTGTAAACTGTCTTTCAGTTGTACGAACTCCAACCGGAATATATAAAATAATTTTATTTTATTTTGCGGTTTCTATATATTTTTCTTTCATTTGTTTTGCCTCACCATCTCCTGTGGAAGATGTTCGTTTAGGGAGGAATTATTTAAACTTGTTTCGTTTGTATATCCCAAGAAGTTTTCAGTTAAGACTTGTAAATTGAGTTTAATTTAGAATATTTATGTAAGTGCAAAAAAGCAAGTGGAATTAACACAAAAACTGAGAAGATTTTAATTCTTATGCAAGTCAAGGAATTATGGCAGGAATTTGTAAATCAAACACAGACTGCAGGCATATTTAGGAGTGCCTACTTCGATATGGAATTCTTTTTTGAAACTTGAGTTGGGCTTGTGATTTTGCACTGGCCCATTTTGATTATCGTTATTATGAGATATTAATTGAACTTTGAAATTCTAGAGTAGATAAATTTTTATAATAAAGGTAGTTTAACTCTTCCAGTACTAGTCCAGTTCTCACACTCACAAACTCAAAAAATGTAAAGTGCTTTTATAAAGGGTGGGCACATTTGAGGTTAGGAAGTAAATTTAAGCCAATTTACTTTTTTTTTTTTGCAAATTCAGTTTTATTGATAAAGCGTAAAGTAGAAATATGATGATTAATAATTTAATATGATGTCGGGAAAATGTCCACTTCTAGTGCGTCGCACAGAGAGATTTGTTTATACAATTGGGGTATTCACACTGCGTGCTATTTAGTCATATTGTCATAAAGCCATAATATTTTAGACCAGTTTAAAAAAGTTGTTGTTGTGCTGCATACAAAAAAGTCATAAAATAACAGCACTCTTTCAGGTATGTTTTTGTTTTGTCATAAAATAGCTCTAGAGATCTGAGTCGAACGGCTGAAAATCTTAAAACGATACGGCGATTGTATATGTTTGCCGCCGTTACTTATATATGATTCACGACTTAAAAACGGCTAAAAAATTATTCATACCTATATGTCTGTACATTAAATCACTTTTTATAACATAACAAATATTAAAGGAGAACTAAATTGCAAAAACTAAATATATACATATGTACATGTGAAAAATTATTCTCGTTTAACTTACGTAGCTGGCAGTCATTGAACGTTTTTCCGTATGCCGCCGCAAAAAAAATAAATTCGGCTCATATCAAGGCAGCAGATGTTTTATTTTATACATACAAGTTCATTTAGATATTCTTGTGCACCAGAAGCACAAATTTAATAATTTGAAATATAAAAGGAGTTTTTAGACTTTTTGGCATTTTAAAACAACTTTATTACAATTATCCTAATTATCTTTTGCAAATGTGTTGTTTTCTTATCAGCTGGTCGATGTTTGAAATAGCATACTAAGTTATGCCGGGTTGTTCACACTAGTCATATCTTGCGTGGTATTATTTTATGACTTATGATTTTATGACTACAGTGTGAATCCCCCAAATGTTTGGCAAAATATATAAGGAGTCCTCGTAGAATGTTGAAATTTTGCTCTGAGCCTTTGGTTAGCTCAATTAAGAAAAATATAAAGTTTCATTAAAATTGGTCACGCCCATTACCCACCTCCCATAGAACCAAAAATTTATTTTTGGCCCAAAGTTGTTGAAATTTGGCACAGAGCGTTTTATTGCCTCAATTAAGAAAAATATAAAATTTCATCAAAATTGCCCACGCCCACTACCCACCGCCCATAAAACAAAAGATTTATTTTTGGCCCAAAGTTTTTGTAATTTGGCACAGAACCCTTTATTACCTCAATTAAGAACAAAATAAAGCTCAATTAAGAAATATATAAAGTTTCATCAAAATTGACCACGCCTTCTACCCTATGGATTCTTCATACTGAATCAGATTTTTACAAAACTGCATCATTACATTTTTAAATTTTATGTGTCAAAAAAATTACTTATTGCACAAAAAATCCCACTGTGCGTCGTCGGAACTGCCCTCTTTTCACAAAATTTTCAAAATTTCAAAATGTTTGCAACAAAACCTCCCTTATCCCATCAATAGAGCACCGAATTTCATCTGTTAGAGCGTCAGTTTTTTGTGGTTTGTTCACGTAAACGCGGTCTTTCAAATGGCCCCAGAGAAAATAATAAAACGACGTTGAATCACAAAAACGAGGTGGCTGATTGACATCGCCATATCGAGAAATTACGCGACCGGGAAATTTCTCATGCAATAACTGAATTGTTAGGCCGACTGTATGACTTGTGGCGCCGTCTTGCTGAAACCAAATGTCACTCAAGTCATCATTAGCCAAGTCAACATTAGCCAATTATGGCCAAAAAATAAAATCGGTTATAAAATTGGTAGAGCAGAGAATTCACGGTGACGGCCAATGATGCCGCCTGACTACAAACCGCACCATACGTTCAGTTGCTTAAGATGTAATCGGTTTTCGAGAACAGTTTTTTTTTAACTTGGACCAGCGCTCAAGATAGAACTCCTACATTGCAGTGCATTGCCCCGGAACTAGAAAGGAGGGAATGGTATTGAGAGGACAGAGAAGAGAGGATTTCTTTCTTTTTTATAGCTATTTCAAACTTTTACTTTGCCGGCTAATGTTTTGCTACAGGGCCGACGAAGATTGTGGATTTTGTGAGCCCCATACGCGCTCTTTTTTGTAGGTTTATATAACCGCCCAATTGAAAATGGGCCTCATCACTAAATATGATTTTGCTGTTATTTTTGGTCAGTTTTGCAAACCATAACATTTTCACAACTAAAATTCTTTGTTGAAGAGTGTAGCCCCCAACTTTTTCCTAAATAAATATCATTGGAAATATACATACAATCATTCCAAAAATTCCATATATAATTTTACTAATTTTTTTAACAAAAATAAATCCTTTTTTATATTAAATTGAATTAAGATTCTATAGGCTAATTGTTCGAAATTTTTAATTTAAATCTCAGAAAGACATGATAAATATTCCAAGACACGAAGGCAAGTCAACATCAGTTTTTGTTATTCAACTTACACAGCAGAGCAGAACAGCTGTTTTCGAAAGACGCAACCCTTTCATCATCAGTGCTCATGTGTATTGTGTTTGTCACCACTTATTAGGTGGCTTAGTTGAATGTGATAACAGTTCCTATTTACACAAATTTTATTGTGAAAAAGAATACGAGAACTGTATCAAACTGATGTTAACATGTTATTGTTATAATACCCGAGTTACCGTTTGATGAAAGGGTTGCGTCTTTCGAAAACAGCTGTTCTGCTCTGCTGTGTAAGTTGAATAACAAAAAACTGATGTTGACTTGCCTTTGTGCCTTGGAATATTTATCATGTCTTTCTGAGATTTAAATTAAAAATTTCGAACAATTAGCCTATAGAATCTTAATTCAATTTATTATAGCAATATAAAATGTTCGTTAAAATTCTTACTACAAGTCCTTCTTTAATTATTTTTCTTTAAAAAATAAAGATTTTTTTTATATATTTCCTCGAACATTGAACTACTGAATGAGAGAACACAATCGAAATGCACAATAGGAGTAACTATTTTGGAAGCATTCAAAATATTTGTATTATAAATGCTGCCTGTATTTTGATACGAGTATACAACATTACGACGGGATATTTAACGATCTTATGAAATCATATCTGAAAAGTATATTTCACTACTAAATGATTTTATGGTGCCAAATTTACTTGACTGGCCCCGATTTTCTCCCCGATTTATTTATATGCGCATTAGCGCCTATAAATAAATATATTTTCGCCCAAAAAGTCGTTGTTAAAAAGTTTCCATAAAATTATGCAAAATATTCAATTGAAATGTTATGAAAACGAGCCTGTTGTGTATGTATTAACAAATTTATGTTCACTATTACCATATTTTTTTTCTGTTATGGCAGCCATTAAAGCCGGTGCTTGATACAAACGAGAATATACAAGTGAAGCAATATTTTAGCAAATTTGTGACTATTAAAATGGCTGCTTTTATCTTAATTCAATTTGCAACCATAAAAAAATCCACTTTAAAATAAAGGATTATGTATACTTAGTTATCCATGAAACCAAACACGAAAACATGTTAAAATTATTAAATTTATAATCATTGCGAGTAAGCCGACATCATCGGCAACAAAAACTATTTCAACATACAGTGAACGACACATTTCAACTGGTTTCCTAGGTGAAGCACTAAAGGTATAAAGCCAAATACATATATGAAAAATACACACATACAGCCACACACACACACATGCATACATACATTGATGCATGTATAAAGGGATAAGCAACAACTGCTTGCAGCAGCAGCAGGTTGTCTGACGCATCATCACCGCTGTACAAAAGTGATTTGCAACATTATCCCTTGATGTGAATGTATTGAAAAAAAATACAATTTTTTTTTGCTCCTCTACTCTGTATCTCTTTTCAGTTTTATGGTAATTTTTATTCTTTTTTTCGTTTTAATTCATCACATATGTATGTATTGGTGTCTATCAAAGATATTTGGCCCAAAATCAGGTTTTACCTGTCTGTTGTTACACGTTCACATCACATATACACTTGCATAAAAACATAAATGCTCGATTTTCTGTTATTAAAGTTAAATTGTATTATTTGTTTTTGTACTTTGCAGATATACACCTGAATCATGCATTGTACCTTACGAATCTTTCCGTCCCGCGCATAATTGATGCCACACAAAAGGCAAAGCTTTTTTGCAGTTATGAAATGGCCAACCAAACACTCAACTCGGTGAAATGGTATAAAGATGGGCAAGAGTTTTTTAGGTAAGTCTGCCATTTAACGGGGCATTCGTGCCTATTGAGTTAAATTTTAAAAGCGTATGTCATAATAAAATAACGCTAAGTGATAACTGTAATTGAAAAGTCATCCAAATGGTGTTTTCCTGTTCTTAGTCATGAGCATGATTCGACGTTTTCACTTTTTTCCTTTTTTTATTGCAATTAATAGTTTTTTTTTTATTTGTTTATTGAACTGAATCGGAACTTTAGAAGGGCGACAATAGGTTTCAAAAGGGAAGACGGAATGTGTGCTAGTAATTTTTGTTTACTATGATAACAATGAACAACGTTGATTGTATCAATCACTCTCGGTACTATTCTGAGACTAGTGCTTTGCTTTAGCAATTCAATAAAACAATTAATAAAACCGCAGACTAATACAGATCAAAAAAAATGCGATCACATAACCATGACTTGGCTAAATACTGCATTGAAACCGCTCTTTAACTACTGCAGCAAATAGCACATCCTTGTCATAATGATCCTCGTTGGCAATTATTTTTTAATATTATTATTCTTAGAATACTTTACAAAGTAAATTTCCTAAGTATTGCTGCACAGATGCCGATGCAATGAGAGAGTAAACGATCACTGATCGTTTACTCTCTTTCGAGAGTTTTGTGTCTCACTCGCACTAGTTAATTTCAACGCCTCAGATAATAGATTTACAGTTCTTCTGAGGAATATTCCGTGATTAACCACGTTGCTGCTTCCTATGTTGCAGGCATAGGTCGTGTACAATCAGTCACAGTAACGGAAAAAATACGGGTTAAGAACATCGCCGTCATATGGTGTAGTCATTCCATCGGCATCTGTGCAGCAATACTTTGCAAATTTACTTTGTAAAGTATTCTAAGAATAATAATAATAATAAAAAAAAAAGAGAAAACATTTTTTTTAAGAAAATCCTTTTTAGTAACATTCGCTAAATACGTCCATAACTTTACAAATTATTTTATTAAAAAAAATAAATTCTTTTATGGTTTTCTGAGGAACGCCGAATGTTCGGTCGGACACAAATCATTATAAAGGTTGGGCAATTTTTAGGTTAGGAAGTAAATTGGCTTAACAACATAAATCTTCGCTTAGCTCGTCAATGCAGTGCCGAATTCCATCTTTCAGAGCCTAAGTTGTTTGTGGTTTGTTCACGTAAACTCGGTCTCTCAAATGGCCTAAGAGAAAATAGTGCAGCAGAGTTAAATCACAAAAATAAGACGGCCAATTCACATCACCAAACTGAGATATTATGCCACCGGGAAATTTCGCATGTAATAACAGAATTATTTGTCCGGCTGTGTGGCTAGAGGCGCCGTCTTGCTGAATCCAAAAGTCACTGATTTTTTTTTTTTTTATCTTGGGATGGCCCCTATATATGCAATGCATTGCGTCGGAACTGAAAACGAGGGGATAGTATTGAGGGGACAGATGAGGAAAGATGAGAAGATAGACAGTTTTTTTGTAGCTATTTCAACAACCTTTTACTTCGCCAGATAATTTTTGCTACAGGGCCGACGAAGGTGGGTGCTGTTACTCAGCTGTTTTTAGTACATGATAGTGTCAGTCGCTGTCAATTATGTTCAGTGACCAGTGACTATGCCTCCATCATTGAACCAGGCTGGCAGCAACTAACACAACCACGCACTAATACTGAAATCAGAAGAATTCAACACAATATTTCATGACTCAGTGCGGGCTCGAACTCACGACCCTCCGCTTCATAGTCTCGTGTTCTACTAATTCAGCCAACAGCGCCAACAAATCCATAGGTCACTGATGTCTGCATTAACCAGTTGTGGTACCAAAAAATCGGTTTTCATGATATAGTAGAGCAATGCATTCACGGTGATGGCGTTTCTTTGCTCATTTTCGAAAAAAAAAATATGGGCCCATAATGCCGCCTGACCACAAACCACACCATACGGTCACTACTTTCTTTGAATGTAATGGTTTTATGAGGATAATTTGTGGATTTTTTGAGTCCTATATGCAACAAATTTGTTTATTTACATAACTGCCTAATTGAAAATGGACCTCATGACTAGAAAATTATTTTTTTTTAAATTCCTTATTTGCGCTCAGTTTTCCAATATAGTCAGTTTTCATAAATAAAATTCTTTGTTAAAAACTGTAGCGTCCCACGGTGAAAATTTCCCAACTTTTACTAAATAAATGCCAAAGGACGACAGCTCAGTTATTGAAATTTTATCATTTAACAGCCAATATACTTCCTAACCTCAAATTTGGCCACCCGTTACAACCAAATGTGATAATTAATTTTGAAGAAGACAGACAGTGTTCACGAGCGCTTATAAATAGTGCATATTTTAAGACAGCCGAAAAAGATTTTTTGCAAATAACCCACTGCTAATCATAAATTTTATAGAACTTGATTTATAATGACAAATTTTAATGTTAAAAAAAAAGAAGTTTTAATATTTTCATTGCTACTTTCCCTTGCCCTTCTTATTGGCGTATAAATTTTGAATTCGTATCAATTATTGAATGCCATATAACTGAACCAATAAATTATCCACCAGCAAAAAGAAAATCTTCCCTATCATCTCATATTTTTTCATTCGTCCTGTCAACACTATCCCCTACGTTTAAGTTCCGCAGCAAGGCACCGCATATGTAGGGTTCATGTCTGGAGTGCTGGTCGTACTAAAAAATATTCCGAATATTTTTCAAAACTTAATTTCACTCACTATGTTGCCATGGCAGACAGATAGGATTGCGTACCATACTTGCACAATGATTCCATGATACGTTAAACAGTATTCAGCACCTTTTTGTGAAATTTAACACCACACTTTGTGGAAGAGAGTCAGATGGGATATAAATTTTTTTTTTATCACAAAACCGAAAAGTACAGAATTTAATCAGTGACAAAGTCAATAGTATTTTTAAGTAACATGAATACAATTTTCAGCACTAAAAAAAATTAACTTGTTTTTGCCATAATCGCGGAAAAAATTTTAAAAACTTAAGCATCATGAATCTGACAAGTTTTCCAACAACAACAAATCGAGTACATAAAGTTCGGTTTCTTTTTTTTTTAAATTTCAGCATTAAAAATTGGCATGTTTGTTAAAACATGTCACATTTAATTTGGAAATGATGAAAAATATCCCTATACAACCCATATACTCGTATGGGTGTGTTCGTGTGTACATATAAGTGTGTGCATTCTGAACCATTTTATGCGGGTTGAGAGATATTAAAAACCAAATGTATTTCGAGCTCTAATATGCAACAAAATATATGCAAATTTATTTGCAACTATTTAATGGCGTTTAATTGCCACATTTTATTAGTCTCTTTTATATGATTTTTTTTCTTTTTAGTTTTCCTTTTTTTTAGTTTTCTTTTTTTGTTCGTTCATGTTCAGTATCCATTAAATTTATTTCATTAATGAATAAATACTACATATATTTTTGTGCTGATATTTAATTAAATTACTCTGATGTCGGTGACGTTGTTGATGACAAAATTAAATTTTTTTCAACTCAAATAGAGTGAATGCATTTAAATGCATCTGAATGTCATTAATTTTAATCAATATAATAATAGAAATCAATTTCAAATATAGGCAGACAAAAAAATTGTCAGGTGCAAATATTGACATAATGAAATATATAAATTGGTAATTGAATGGAATCACATGTGAGAGAAATGCATTAAAGATTTTAATTTAAAAACTTGCCACTCAAGCTGATCATATATTTCTTTACGTGTTGTATATTTTTACAAGAGAGCTGTTGACTAGTGTAGGGTATGTAAATAATTTGCAATATCTGTTAAAATGACTGAGGACTGAGAAGTACTTATTAATACATAAAGAAATTTTCATGCCATATGAAAATATTTCTAAAAACAATCACACAAAACTAATTTTCAATTAAATGAAACAACATGGCCAAAGGAATCAAACTCGTTTACAGCATTTAATTAGTAACTTGCTAATGGAACATTCTAAGATGAAACCAAAAAATGTTTAGCTATCCCTTGCAAATAATCACACATATGGGTAACCGCACATACAAACAAAAAACTATGGCAACTATTTTTTGACAATTGCTCATTCTATACAAAATTCCAAAACCGCCTCACGCCGTATGCCAAATTTCAAAAGAATAATATATCGTTTTATTCCATTTTCCATGCACCACAAAAACAAAAAGACTTTATGCCACAATTGATTAAAACAAGTAATTGCTTGAATATTTTATTGTGTTCTGTTGTTTTGTAAAGACATATGAAATTTGCTTAATTTAACCAACAACAGAAAATATATATGTATATAAATTAAATAGATAAATAAAAATTGTAGAACATAGAAAAAAGGAATAATAAATAGTTAAATAAAATGAAAAAATTAGCAATTAAAATATTTTATGGTATTCCCAACAATTGGATTTTATGTGGAATATTGCACAAAATTGTTGCAGCAGTAGAGCAACTAAAATGTGTATGTATGTGTGTGTTTGTGTGTTGTATAAATTGCACAAGGGATAAAGTGAAGGCAAAGTAGAATACCAAATAGAATTTCATGTACAAAAGGACAATTTAGCTTGAGAGGCAAATGAACAAACAGACGGACGGACGGACAGACGGATGGTACAGAAAAATTGAATTGCAGAATTAAAAGTATTTTTTTTTTAGCTGCTCCTGCTACTGCGAAGGAACATCAGGGTCATGCAAATATTGCACATTGATTTGAATTTGGTATTGCCTTTTGTGCACGAAGAAAAAAAATTCAACTGAGAAAAATCATCAAATTAAACTTAAAATAGCAGCAAAGCAATTTAAAATATGCTCTTAGTGTTTTTAGAAATTTTTTATAAGAACAGCTTCCAGCTGCATATTGCTGGCTACCTGTTTGCTATTAATTAACGCAATACTAACCTTACCCTAAATTTTTCGTTCCCTCAGCACGCCGCTTCACTTTTCTCACAGTTAGAATTTCAGCAATGAAATACACTGGCTTCGTTAGAGAGGCGAAATATTATCCTACATAATCAAATCATATCATATCATCTCTTTGATGCCATCACTCCACAGAAAATGTTTTGTTTAATTTCCATTTCTCTTCGAAGACTTCACTTTGTTTCGCTACCCAGAATAAGGACCTTTTTATCATATTCCTTAATATAAAGTTATAACATTATTGAATATTAAATTTTGTAACATTTTATAAAGAAACTAAATCCCAAACCTAATTCGCAATAAGTTATGATATCTATATCATAACATAATTAGAGAGCTTCTTTCGTTGTCTTATTAGATATTCCAAATATGTGTGCAATATAAAAATCATTAAAAAAAAGTTATGCTAATGCCAATTGATTTCTCTGGTGGTTAGACATTTCATTTTAGTATTTCGCTTTATTATAATACGTGCAGACAGAACAAAAAGTCAAAAGTCGTAAAAGGAATATGTATCATGCATGCACACACATACATGCACCACCCATATCATTATATTAAAGAAATAAAGTTAATTTGGAAATTAAGTTATTTCTTCGGATAATTATTGAGAAAGTGTATTGTAAATATTTAAATACTCAATTAATAGCGGAAGTTAAGAATACTTTAACAGAACAACATTAAACAAGTAAAAACGTTATATTCGACCGGGTCGAATCTTAAATACCCTCCAAATATTTAGTAAGTGAATTTGAAATGTTTAACTTGGTGGGATAGAATTCCTTTATATAATATCGCACGTCAACGCCCACTAAAGGTGGCGGGGTTCAAAAATATACAATATCATGTTTTCCACAGACGAACGTATGGGCGTTGCTAGACCGTCTTAGACTTCATCACAATTTTCTTTGGAGGGTATAAAAACTGTATTTTGGCAGGGTCGCTCTGGCAAGGGCTGTGGGGGAAACATTTCATCTTTGTCATAAAACTCTAAAAATAAATGCTTGGGATAATTATATACAAAATTAAAATTTCTTTTTTTTAGAGGGTCATTTAGAGGGCAAAGAGGGAGAGGGGGTAGGGCAGCAACAGGCAGTCATAAAACTCTAAAGATAAATGCTTGGGATGATTATATACAAAATTAAAAAAAAAAATTTTTTTGGTAGGGTCATTTAGGGGGCAAGGGAAGAGGTGGGGGGGGGGTAGGGCAGAGTAGTACCAGGTTTCGTCTCAGCTTCGTCATTAAAGCTTAAAAGTGTTATTTTTAAGGAATGTAGGCTTAAGTAAAACAATTTGTTGAATTTTTTTGCTATTTTTACCTATAACAACGCCCACTGAAGTGGGCGGGGTCAAAAAATATTTTTATTTTATTTAATGGCTCCAAGTTTAAGGCGTTGGACCGTATTTGACATAAAAATATATCATTTGCTTAACAAAATAACCAAAAAACTTTAAAAATTATGTTGTTTTTTCTGAGTTGGTTTAGTTCTTCTTAGGGGAACTTTTTTCCCTCTTGCCCGATTTAGCCCATCTTCGAACTTAACCTGCTCTAAGTCTTAAAATATATTTATGCCAAATTTCAAGAGTCTAGCTCTTTTCGTTTGAACTGAATCGAGATTTCCACAGACGGACGGACGGACGGACATGCTCAGTTCGTCTTCGATTTCATCACTGATCAAGAATATATATACTTTATGGGGTCTGAGATGGATATTTCGATGCGTTACAAACGGAATGACAAAGTGAATATAGCCTCCAAATTCTTTTTTGGAGGGTATAAAAATCTACAAATGAAATTGATTTGTTAGTGGAAATTAATTATTTTATTTAATATGAAAAAATATTTGGTTTATAGGCACTGCTACACGTTCAATATATATTGAACACGATTCAGTATCGCGATATTTATTGAACGTGTAGCATGCAGTATTGATGAATCGCGATCCATATCGCAGAATGGCCTAAAATATGAAATCCAGATCGTGTATCGCAGATCGCGTGATAAATATTGAACGTGTAGCATTTTCATGATATTATATCGCGATACGTTAACCCTTAATAGCCTACTGGTCCCGCTAGGAACCAACGAGGTATATGTTAAATTTTTCAGGTAAATAGAAATTGCGAAGAAAGTTGTAGAGTAAAATAAGTTTAGAATTGCAAGTTTTGTAACACTGATTTTTTCCGGCCAAAAGAAAAAATCTGGCTATTAAGGGTTAATAAGAAGTAAAATAAAACAAATAAAATAAAAGACGCAGTGCAAAAAATTTAACAAATAAAAAGTAAAAAAGTTTATTACATTTGTGTAAAGTTTTTTTTTAAAGGGTAATGGCAGAAGATAGCGAAAGCGAGTGGGTTCTGTCGGTGGAATCGGAATTAACGACCGAAAAAATTATTTTGAAAGACTTCATTTTTAAATTGGAGGAATTGCTTTTTTTTGGTTTTCTCGCGATATTTTTTTAATAAGTGATCCGCACAGCACAAAAGTAACGTAAATACTGACGCGATAAATATTGAACATGTAGCATACGCTCATTATCCATCAATCCATTAAAATGGATCGCGATCCAAATATCACAATATATATTGAAAGTGTAGCAGTGCCCTATGAAACAAAATTATTTGTCAACCAGGGCATACTGATACAGGTAGGAGCGGTTTTACAAAAATAAAAACCTACATGTATTTTGTTTTTGTGCATTCTAATTTAAACGTCACAATTAATTGTGTAGAGCAAAGCAAAATGAAAAAGTACAAAAACAAAATATACATGTTTGTTTTTACATTTTTTGTATGTATGTAAATATGTAAAGAAATTTTGACGTTTGTATTAGAATTTCTCCCAAAAACAAAATAACCGTATGGGCTATCGCTCCTACCTGTATCAGTGTGCCCTGTTTGTCAACCAAAAATATTTTGTTTCATAAACAAAATATTTTTTCATATTAAATAAAATAATTAATTTCCTGAAGAAGTCACACAAAGGAGTGACGAAATCTTGAAATTAAAAATTAAATTAAAATAAAGAGACCATAAGCTTAAAAATATCAGAATACAATAATAATTAAAAAGAGGTCAAGAAACCAGAAGAATTTAAAAAATTTACGTTTTATTAAATTTTCGTTTGTGTAATATTTTTTGTAAATAAAATAACTTACTGCAACCAAACCACGCAGAAAGCAATCAACAATTGTAAAATCACTTGTCAAACAAATATCTGCTGCAAAATGAAGTCGAAAATCGAAAAATCTTGTATTTTATTCTATTTATAAACAAAATCTTTGTAATCCTCTCACTTTTAGATATTCACCACTTACACCACCTACCACGAACTGGTTTCCTGTGCGAGGTGTTACCATCGCCGAGGGCTCGTCGCACTGCAATCAGTTCATTTGCAATGTTGAACTGAAAGACTTGAATGTGTATTCGTCTGGCTCATATCGTTGCGAAGTTTCCGGTGATGCACCAGAATTCAAATTAGTCGGCAAGACAGCAAATATGACAGTGGGCGGTAAGTAAGAGAAAAATCATTAATACTCTGATTATAATCATTATAAAACTTATCAGCCGTCTTTCAAACTATACGCTTAAAACACATATTGTTAAAAAAAATCCAATTTTAAATTTCATATTAAATTTTGTTGTATTATTTGAATTAAATCATGCGTGAAAGTGATAAGAATTTTTATTGTACACAACAACACTATTGATAACACTACACACTGTCATAGGTGGACATGTGATAAAATATCCGATGTTATTTTTAAATACTGGGAAATTTGTCATCAACTCGTAAATATAGAGACTGCTTAAAGCTAAAATATTTTTTGTGAAATAAAAAATATTACGGCTTTGTTAAAAAATTGAATCATATTATATTATATGATTCCGGAAATATTCACATTTCTATATCTATTTATAAAGGATGTTTTTATAAGAGCTTGCTGATTTGAAATTTAAATAAAACACATGCCAAATTATGAAATGGCCAAAAAAATTTTTTATTTGGTAGATAATTTCTTGTCATTTAACATTTAAATATAATTTCGGGCATATGGCCACCACGACTATTTTGCACAAAGGTCATTCTGGAGGTCCAATTTTCGACCACCTTTTCAAGCATTTGAGGGCGTATTTCAGCAATGACACGTTGACTACTCGTTTCCAAAGCGTCAATCGTTGCTGGTTTATCCACGTAAACCAATGATTTCAGGTATCTCCACAAAAAATAATCGAGTGGCGTCAAATCACACGAACGCGGAGGCAAATTCAACGGTCCATTTCTCGAAATAATGTTGTCGTTGAAATGATCTTTCAATAAGTCCATTGTTTCGCCCGCACTATGACAAGTGGCACCATCCTGTTGAAACCACATTTCGTTTACATCCATATCTTGAAGTTTTGGCACCAAAAATTCATTGATCATGATTCTGTATCGATTTCCATTCACGGTAACGCGTCGTCCTTCCTCAATTTTAAAGAAATAAGGGCCGATGATTCCACCAGCCTATAGACCGCACCAAACAGTACATTTATCGGGATGCGTTGGTAATTCTGGAACGACGTGTGGATTATCTTTGCTCCAAATACGGCAATTTTGCTAGTTGACATATTCATTCAACCAAAAATGCGCCTCATCAATGAAGAGAATTTTGCGGTAAAAAAGCGGATAAACATTTTTAATTGAACATAAATTTTTTGAAAATAAATTTCCACGATTTGGAAGCGTTGTTCTGGAGTTAACCTGTTCATGATGATTTGCCAAACAATACTGAGTAGAGACGTCACTTTAAACTGTCAAAACAGCTGTCAGACAACAGAGTGATTCGTATAAAAAAAAAACTTCATAAAAAACACCCTTTATAAAAGGTTTTTCAAACAACAACTTCTAAACCAAATAAAACAAAAAATTTAGATGAAGATGATTCAAATTTGTATGGTATTACGAAGAGAAAATTTCGGCAATTATGAATGAAAAATGATATCTGGCAATTGTCCACCACGACCACGCTGGCTTCAAAGCCAAATCCTTAATTTGCCATGTAGTAGTTTTGGATAACCCTAATTGTTTAAAACGCCGAGGAATTGACAAGTTCGGATCTGCTTCTGCTGCGATGTTTCCCGTTGAATGAACAGGTCGACACATTGGTGTTCACACATTTTGTAGCGAGCCTGAGTTTAAAAAATATATATTTTAATTTTAATTTTTTATGTACTTTAATCCACTGTTTTTCTTACAGTGAAACTCATATATTGAAATTAGTGAAATCATTTTATATTCGAAAACTACAGTTGCTAAATCCAGTCGCAAAGCAACTCTGAGTCAGTCAACATCATCAAGACTCGTTGGCAATTATTTTTTTAAAGCACTGATCGTTTACTCCCTTTCGAGAGTTTTGCGTCTTAAGCGCACTAGTTAATTTCAACTCCTCAGCTAACGGCTTAGATTTACACTTCTTCTGGGAAATTTTCCGTGGTTAACTACTTTGCTACTTCCGATGTGAAGGCGTAGGCCGCATACAGTCTGTCACAGAAACGAATAAAATACGGGTTAACAACCTCGCCAAAATATAGTCTCAGCATCTGTCCGCCGATACTTTGCAAATTTAATCTGCAAAGTATTTTTTCTACAAATACAATTGCTGAATGTATGTCTTTATAATAATTAACGTAGGTCACTTTATAACAGGTTTAATTAAAATTTATCCCATAAAAAAAAAAAATAAGAAATTCGTTAAAGCCAGAAACTTAACGTTTAAACTTACTCTCCTTTAATAAATAACAAATTATGGAAATGATTATTTAAAAAAGAATACAATAAAAAAGTCATAAAAATGGCGCTGATTATTTCAACTATTTCAATTGCCATAGATATTGAGGATTCATCATCGTAATTTTTGTTTATTATTTTTTTCGTATGAATAATATTTTTATGTACAATAATAAATAAGAAACTGGAATATTTTCTATTATGCACTATTAAGCGTATTGATTGCCTGCTATTAAATTATTCTCTATATTAAAATTATTTTACTACATCATGCCATCCCGTCCGTTATAATAATGAAAAGTGGAGACACAGAGGAAAAATTGTCACCCACACAAAACTTTCATATAGATTCGCAGCAGATTCAACAGAAATAGAAAGCGATTAATAGGAATATAGCATCTATTTGAATTTTCTTTACACTCGAAAAAAAAATTTACTAATGGCGTTTTCTTTTCTAGAAATCATGTAAAATTTTTTCACTTCTGATCCAAAAATTTGCATTTAAGCAGATTTTCAAAACAGTAATATATTTGCCTAAGCAATGGTAGATTAAGTTGTAATAGATTTACTACTTCAAAATGGCATGATCGTGCAGTTTTTCATTAAAAAGTGTAAAAAAATTTGCATTCTTTTCCAGAAAAGAAATCAACATAAAACTAAATAGAATATTTGCTTTAAAATAGTTTGAAAACTTTGCAAACTTTAATTTAATTTTCCATAAAAGGTAATAACATTTGAAGGAACTGGAAAAAGCTCCTAAGAAATTGGTTTTAAGATATTATGGAAAATAAAAGTTTACTAATTAAGTAGTCATTTTTAAAATAAAAATATTTAGATAAATTTATTTATTTAAAAAAAAATTATAAATTGCCTAGCAGTTCATTTACAAAATTGTTTGTATTTACAGTCAAATCAGAACTGGAAGTTTTTCGAAATGTCCTTCATCTTAATAATTTATGCACCAAATTTTTTTTATATTAAAAAAATTTACAGTAAAATCTTTGTAGATCATTTCCTCTTAATTTGTAACTAAATGGTGTTTTTATAAGAGGTTGCTGATTTGAAATTTAAATAAAACACATGCCAAATTATGGCCAAAAAAATTTTTTTGTTTGGTAGATAATTTCTTGTCATTTAACATTTAAATATAATTTCGGGCATATGGCCACCACGACTATTTTCACAAAGGTCATTCTGGAGGTCCAATTTTCGACCACCTTTTCAAGCATTTGAGGGCGTATTTCAGCGCAATGACACGTTGAATACTGGTTTCCAAAGCGTCAATCGTTGCTGGTTTATCCACGTAAACCAATGATTTCAGGTATCCCCACAAAAAATAATCGAGTGGCGTCAAATCACACGAACGCGGAGGCCAATTCATCGGTCCATTTCTCGAAATAATGTTGTCGTTGAAATGTTCTTTCAATAAGTCCATTGTTTCGCCCGCAGTATGGCAAGTGGCACCATCCTGTTGACACCACATTTCGTTTACATCCATATCTTGAAGTTTTGGCACCAAAAATTCATTGATCATGATTCTGTATCGATTTCCATTCACGGTAACGCGTCGTCCTTCCTCATTTTTAAAGAAATAAGGTCCGATGATTCCACCAGCCCATAGACCGCACCAAACAGTACATTTATCGGGATTCATTGGTGATTCTTGAAAGGCGTGTGGATTATCTTTGCTCCAAATACGGCAATTTTGCTTGTTGACATATCCATTGCGCCTCATCACTGAAGAGAATTTTGCGGTAAAAAAGCGGATAAAGATTTTTAATTGAACATAAATTTCCACGATTTGGAAGCGTTGTTCTGGAGCTAACCTGTTCATGATGATTTGCCAAACAATACTGAGTAGAGACGTCACTTTAAACTGTCAAAACAACTCTCAGACAACAGAGTGATTCGTTTAAAAAAAAAACTTCATAAAAAACACCCTATATTTGTCAACATCATGTCCTAGACATCTGCGTACTCTTTTTCTTTGGCTGCTAATTACTTTTAACAGACTCTTCTTAGTTTCTAGGCCTTAAAGAATAGTAAGAGGTTGGCAGCAGCAATCAGTTATTGCCCAGAACCAGCATTTAATTCTCTTATTTGACATTGTCTTGACCTAATGTTGGCAAATTTGATATATAGTCTTGACCTGGTTTTGACAAATTCAATATTGTCTTGAACTGATGTTGCAAAATTTGATATTGGCTTGGCCTGATGTTGACAATAGTTTCGGAAGGGGGATTATATTATAGTGTTCAGGTAATTTAAATACATATTGAAATTAATGGTGTTTTCTTTTCTGGAAAACAGGTAACATTGTTTCACTTTATTTCTTCAAATTTGCAGTTAGGCGGAGTTTTAAAAGTTTATTTTCTAATAAATTCACTATTTTGAAATTATATAATAGTGCAATTTTTCCATGAAAAGTGCACAAAATGTTGCACTCTTTTACAGAAAAGAAAACAACATAAGCCTAAAAAAATCGAGGGGCCATGCGGAGAAATTTTTTTAACAAATTAATTATTTATATATTAATAGACTAGTCATAAAAAATATTTATACTTTATAAAGTGTTTATAAAACAAATTTTGTATGAAAGTCTTATAAAACCTTTTATAAATAAAAAAAAAAATTATAAATAAAACTTTAATTCATTCTTTTTTCCGGCAAGAAGTACTTGTGACTGTTTCAGGAAGTTATAAATGGTATTTGCTTTTTAAATTAATATTGTTAGTCAAACATTCTAATATGATCACACCAGCCACTCATATCTTTTCTATGAGTGCGTATTAAGCAATAAAATGAGTGTATGTGAAGCAAAACTCTTAACGAACACTTTAACTCCATTTTAAAATTATGTCACCGTCGACTTTTTATTGTGGGTTGAAATAAAGCAGCACAAGTCAAAAGATTTAAAATTCAAACTAAATGCTGATTATGACAGCATTTTAATTGCTGTAACAAAAACAACAGCAACAAATTATAACAAAGCAGTCTGTGCATTAATGGCTTATTCATGCTCTAGATGGCAATAGAATAAAACGAAATAAGGGATGAAAATGATTATATGAATTTGTGCAATCAATAATGAAAATTATTAGAAAACTTTGTCATATTCCGAAAAATGAGAAAAGTTGATTAACACCAAGCCAAATACATACACACTTCTGGAAAGAGCAATGACAATAGCCAACAACAACAAAAACAACAATCAGAACAATACACAACTAATAAAATGGAAACGTGAATAATAAATAATCGAAAAAGTTATGCTTCAGTATTTACACACAAAAATATTTATACAAAAGCTAACAAACACCCTTTTAGCGTGCTCAAACGTTTACAGCTAGAAACGGGCGATAGGATATGAAATATTTTAAAAATAAAATAAAATCCGCAAATAATAAATGAACCCTTGTCAGAAAGTTTCGGTACCATCTAGATTCTTGCTGGAGGTTAAACAAATATTAAGTCGACAAGACAGTTGGCAGTTAAATACAAATTTATTTCCATGCAATTAATAAACGCATAACCAAGATAATTAAACAGGAAAAATATATTTATTAAATATATTTAAAGTGTTTAATAAAGTAAGCGAAATAATTAAACAAACAACGGCACAGTTAACAGATAAGTTGGCTTGTAAGGGAAACAAATAATACTTCCGCCTGCAAAAGAGTTCCAACGTGAAAGCACTACAATTTTGAAACTGAAATTTTTTTGTTCTTGAAGTCAACCTGTTTTTCGGTAAGGGTTGTAAACACTGAAACATAAGAACGCGTACACAAAGATTTTATGATGGCATTGAATTTTTTACAGGGTAAAAAAAAATTTTTTTTTTTCATTGCATCAGTAAGATTAAAAATATAGTAAGTACTTAAAAAAATCTGTTACAGTAGTGCTTTTTTGTGTTCTTGTATCTGAAAAAGCAATACACCTTTCTAGGAATGCTACCAACCCAACTCTTGATGTAAAGAAGCTAATTGGCTACTAGACACTGTCATAAATCAGACATAATTTTATGCCATAAATGTCCCCAGGAAAGCATTAAATTCGGCGAGGAATAACACCCACATAGAGAGAGAATTCACCACATAATGACAATTCTAATGACTGTTGGTAATCTGCTGGCTTTCACTACCTGCTGCTGCCAATAAGTCTACTGATGGAGTGATTCAAGCTCCCATCAAATTCATCCATAAAGATAAACTTAATACACAACAAATAAAGCGATTTTTTTCATACATTAAATTGTAGCAAAAAAAAAAAGTATTGTATTATAAAAAGTTCTTTGCTAGAAATAAAATAAAAACGTTTTTAAAATCCTATAAAATACTGAAGTACGATACGATAAGACACCTTATGAAACCTCCACTTGTATCTAAAAACAAGTTCCAGAATAAAAGCAAATTATAATATAATTTTATATTAAATTATCATAAATACAAAAAACAATTTCTTTTCTACAGGATTATGTATTTCTGTACAAAGAATAACAAAAGACTTATTTGTTCTCAAGTAAATATTTGAAACATTTTTAAAATTTTATTTTATAGAAGAGTAATTCAAAGAATGGGACAAAGTTTATATATGTATTTGTGTATGCGTAAGCATGATTTATTTAATATCTCAATAGCTTTGTTTGCCATCATACCGCTTGTTTGCATACTAGCTTTTACCCGCAACTTTGAAGAAAATGTAAAACTTCAGCTAAAATTTAAAACATTCTTAGTTATTAGTTTAATAATTTCATATATCCATACAAATTTTCGACCACCCTTGACCACTGAACAGAGTCATTTCCAAAAACAAACGTCACCCTATGTTATAGCTCAGATCTCAAAGTATCTCTATGCCAATTTTCGTCTAAATCGGTTCAGCGATTTAAGCGTGAAAAGGTAACAGGCAGCCATATAGACAGACAGCCAGACAGATTCACGTTCATATTTATTATATTAGAAAGCGAAAAAAGTGCAAGTCATCATATTAAGTGCAAGTCATTATAAAAAGTGCAAGTCATCATTATAAAAAGTGCAAGTCATTATAAAAAGTCCAATTCATTATAAAAAGTGCAAGTCATTATAAAAACTGCGAGTCATCATAAAAAGTGCAAGTCATTCTAAAAAATGAAAGTCATCTTAAAAAGTGCAAGACATTATGAAAAGTGCAACTCATTGTAAAAAGTGCAAGTCATCATAAAAAGTGCAAGACATTATGAAAAGTGCAAGTCATTATAAAAAGTGCAAGTCATCATAAAAAGTGCAAGTCATCATAAAAATGCAAGTCATGATAATAAGTGCAAGTCATCATCAAATATTCAAGTCATGATAAAAAGTGCAAATCATTGTGAAAAGTGCAATTCATCATAAAAAATGCAAATCATCATAAAAAGTGCAATTCATCATAAAAAGTGCAAGTCATTGTGAAAAGTGCAAGTCATCATAAAAAATGCAAGTCATCATAAAAAGTGCAAGTCATCATAAAAAATGCAAGTCATCATAAAAAGTGCAAGTCATTATAAAAAGAGCAAGACGTCATAAAAAGTGCGAGGTATTATAAAAAGTGCAACTCATTGTAAAAAGTGCAAGTCATTATAAAAAGTGCAAGACATTATGAAAAGTGCAAGTCATTATAAAAAGTGCAAGTCATCACAAAAAAAGCGAAAGTCATTGTGAAAAGTGTAAGTAATCATAAAAAGTGCAAGTCTTTATAAAAAATGCAAGTCATTACGAAAACTGCAATTCATTACAAAAATTGCAAATCATTGTGAAAAGTATAAGTCATCATAAAAAGTCATTATGAAAAGTGCAAGTCATTATAAAAAGAGCAATACATCATAAAAAGTGCGAGTTATTATAAAAAGTACAAGTCGTTATAAAAATTGCATGTCATTATAAAAAGTGCAAGTCATTATAAAAATGCAAGTCATTAATAATTTAAATATATTGTGTATTTTAATATACATATATATTGTTGCTAAAGTAGTTTGCTGTTTTCGAGCAATTTTTCGGCAAACTGTAAAAAACAAATACATACACAATTTTTTTATTATCATGTGATACTCGTGGGCTTTCTAGCAATTTATATGATAACCGTCGTACTTATAAACAAGTGTAATTTGCTGGTCGTGAACATGGTCCTTTGGAAAATCTTTTATATATAGATTTTCATCGCAAGTGATTGTGTTTGTTAACTATTGAATGTAAAGACATGCTTGAAAAAAGAAATTGACATCGGAAACATCAAAAAGGACAACAAAATAAATAATTAACATTTTACGACTCCCACGATTACGTACTCGCTGAAGTACGTATATTTTCCATAACGATTCTTTTTTTTTATTCCACTACATGTGTTTGCTAGTGTAGAGAAAAAAATGTTTATTAAGTGTTCTTTTAATGTCACATTCAATTTTTATTAAGTCTGTTTTTGTTTTCTTTTAAATAAAAGCATACGATAAGAAATTACAATTTTATATACGAATAATCTGTAAAAATAATACAAAAAAAAACTTAGTGGGAACTCAATCTATAAGTTTTGCTTAAGCTGGCGTTCTGCGTAATAAAGCGAAGCACTTAAAACATAATATTTAATTTAACGTATTGTTTCATAAATTTTTGGCATTTTGAGTTAAAAACTGTATCATAGCACCGCGTTAATGGCAGACTATAAATAGTGTAACATCATGACTTGGAAAATTTTTATATCACATTTAATAAACTAAGGAGTTCCAAGAAGGATACGTTTGTATTAAAAAGGCTTGTAAATTAGTGTTAAAATTATGGATTTTATAGCGAACAAATATTTAAGAAAATAAAATTCTACAAACTATAATGACCAAATTTTTAGCAATATTTAAATTTTCAAAATTTTACCCTCATCTACATTTTATCATGAAAATAAACAAGACAGGCATTTCTACTGCTATTGCATATTTAAATCGCATATCTATTTTGCAGTAAAGCATTCCTAAGTCAAAAACATTCTACAGTCGAATCCGCTGTAGCGCAACACGCTTTACTGAAAAAAAACGGATTACTGAAAGCGATACAAATCCCGGCACTGATTTTAAACTCAGCTAGGCTTATTCACTTCGCTTTAGCGAAAAATCGCTTCATTGAAAATATCGTATTACTGAAACGAAAAGCAAGCCCACAACTACGTTTTGTACTTTATTATATTTTTCTGGTATATTTCCAATGCAAGTGGCTAGACATTTGATAGAAAAGGTATTGTTTTACCAATTTTAAGCAGTACGCTTAACTGTAGCGTATTTCAGTAATCCGAACTACATTTTGAAAAAAATCTGATAACTGAAAAATATTGGGTTTTAGTTATTTCCAGTAATGCGGAGTCGAAATATACAATTCAATTGAACAAGTTTTTAAACCGTAGACGTAATTATCTTTGCATTGATATATTACAAGGCCATAGCATTAATATATAAAGCATTTAACTAATAAACTTCTTCAAAATTGCCTCACTGTGGGTTCTTCCATCAAAATGCCTACTATGCACTTCTCACATTTGCACTTAGGCTAAGTAAAGATTTCTAATTGTTTGTTAGTGATTGTATTAGTTACGATTACTGCTTTTGTACCACACTGTGAATTCTTCCATCAAAATGCCTACTATGCACTTCTCATAATTGCACTTAGGATAAGTAAAGATTTCTAATTGTTTGTTAGTAATTGTATTAGTTACGATTACTGCTTTTGTACCAGTGAACAGTTTGAATGGCCATTTTATTGCCTTGAATGTTTTCACACAAAAATGAAAACATGCTGTCAATCCACATTATATTAATGAAACGAAGCTACACATCTTTCACATACAAAGAGTACGATGAAATGACATGCATGCATTGCTTGCCTTTGCTGTGTGTATTGAAGATTCACAAAAGTAGCGAATGTTGCGAATGGTCGACTAAAGTATGAAAATATTGGTACTAATACTAATGCGTAATAAACGAAAAATGAGCAAGTGCTTGAATTTTTTTTCTGATTTCGTTGATCAACGTGTGGTGGAGTAATAAAAGCATGTGAAAAAAAACAACTAACGAAAATTGTGAGCATTCAGTAAGCATGTGTAATGAAGGTTGGTGTCGATAAATTGCATGGCAAAAGCAACGAATGCATGAATTATGTACAAACGTGAATACATTCAAACTGTTCTCTGTTTTGTACCACACTGTGAATTCTTCCATCAAAATGCCTACTATGCACTTCTCACATTTGCACTTAGGCTAAGTAAAGATATCTAATTGTTTGTTAGTGATTGTATTAGTTACGATTCTGATTTTGTACCACACTGTGATTTCTTCCATCAAAATGCCTACTATGCACTTCTCATACTTGCACTTAGGTGAAGTAAAGATTTCTAATTGTTTGTTAGTGATTGTATTAGTTACGATTCTGTTTTTGTGCCACACTATGAATTCTTCCGTCAATATGCCTACTATGCACTTCTCATACTTGCACTTAGGCTAAGTAAAGATTTCTAATTGTTTGTTAGTGATTGTATTGGTTACGATTACTGTTTTTGTGCCACACTGTGAATTCTTCCGTCAAAATGCCTACTATGCACTTCTCATACTTGCACTTAGGCTAAGTAAAGATTTCTAATTGTTTGTTAGTGATTGTATTAGTTACGATATCTTTTATTGTGCCACACCGTGATTTTAAACAGTACGCTTAACTGTAAAAAATTTCAGTAATCCAAACTACGTTTTAGAGAAAAAATCGGATAACTGAAAACAATTGGGTTTTGCAATTGCGGAGTCGACTGTATAATTTATATGACAGATGAAGTAAAATTCAAGTATTTAAGAAAGTAATGGGCTAAAATAAACTAGTGTCACATTCTTCAATGGGAATACATGTAGAATTACACTCAAGAATATTTTATTTTATTTTATTAATATATATTTTTGTGCATTTGTGTCTCCTGTTGTTATTGTCTCGTTTTCTATTTCATTACAGTTTTACCTAAATTTGATCCATTTATCAGCGGTCTACAGCACACCTACAGATACGGAGATTCCATTATCTTAAATTGCAGTTCAGAGTGGTCAAATCCTCCAGCAACACTTTCATGGTACATCAATAACAAAACGGTACTTTTTTACATTATTTCTTATATAAAAAATTTAGGTATTAAACATTTAGCATAAATGCTTTGCACGCATACACTCAAACTTGGTAGTAAAAGAAGGCAGTGCTTTAAAAGTTCTGTACAGTAAAATTGTGTGCACAGTATGAGATTGACGCTGTTTTTAGTCAATGATTGTTGGTACAGTCACAGTGGGCCATAGTGTGCTTTATGAAAATGTGATCCCATATTCATTACTGAGGATCTAAGCTGGTATCTTCGGCTTCGTTGTCTACATGTTAACTAATTATAATAACATTTTTGTTTATCGGACCAGCACTCAGGGGATATGCAGTGCATTGTGCCGGAACTAGAAAGGACATGATAATATGGAGGGGCCAGATGCAGAAATATGAAAAAATATAGAATTTTTTTAGCTGTTAGAACCTTTTTACTTCGCCAGCTAATTTTTTGTTGCAAGACCGACGAAAGAGAGTGCCGTTCCTCTGAAATTTAGTACATTATTATGTCAGTCGCTGCCAGCTTTGTTCAGCACACACTAATGCTGATCAGAAGAATTCGACACTATATTCATGGCTGAGCGCGGGGGGTTGAGCTCAGGACCCTCTGTTTCATGGTCTCGTGTTAATTACCTTAGCCAACATCATTCACAATAATTCAATAAAAAGATAACTAAGAAGGTTATATTCGAAGAGGTCGAATTTTAAATACCCTCCAAACGTTTAGTAAATAAAAAGTCTATTTTGTAGGGGTCAGTCCGGGAGGCGCCGTTAGGGAGACATCCCAATTTTGCCATAAAACACAGAACTCAATTTTGGAGGTTATTAAAAGTAAAAAATAAAAATTTTTTTAGGGTAATTTAGGTGCCAAAGGTGGGGGAAGGTAGGACAGGAAGATCGGAGAACATATCGGCCTCATCATAAAAGCTTTAAAATTAATTTTTTTAAGAAATGTAGGCTTAAATTACACAATTTGTTAAATATTTACACTATATTTCCATGTAATATGTTATTTCAACGCCCACTAAAGGGGGCCGGGTGCAAAAATGGATTTTTTCTTTTTTTCTGGCTTTGGACCTTTTTTTCATACAAAAATATATAATTTGCTTAACAAAAATTCCAAAAATGAGCTCGAAAAAATATATTGTTTTTAAGAGCCCGATTTAGCTCTTCTTAGGGGAACTTTTTTCCCTCTGGCCCGATTCAACCCATTTACGAATTTGACCGGTCCTATGCTTCAGGATATGCTTATACCAAATTTTAAGGGTCTGGCTCTTTTCGTTTGAGCAGAATAGTGGTTTCCATAGACGGACTAGATCGTTTTAGATTCTAGATCGTTTAGACTAGATCGTTTTAGATTCATCACTGATCAAGAATATATATATAATTTATGCGGTCTTAGAGGGATATTTCAATGCCTTACACATGGAATGATAAAGTGAATTCAGTTTTGGTATAAAAATAAATAAAATTATTGAAAATAAAGATGAAATAGAGATACAAAATACTTCGTAAAGAATAAAGGAAAATTTTGAATTATTTAAGTAATAAAGTCGCACACCAACTCACTTCCCATCTATTTGAGATATTGTCAAGAATTTCTGTTTCCGCGATATATATTTGTTGTGGGTCAAAATAATTTATATCATTGGACTGGATTGATAAATACTAATAGCAACCTCCCCAGTAGTCCTGAAACAATAAAAGTAACATTTTTGGAGGTGGCATACTATATCCAAATTTCTAATTTCATATCTCTGTTCAGTGTTAAACTTTTAAATTACACCCAAACCGGCTGCACAAAACAAAACAAATTTTATTTTCCAAAAGATCCTTAAAAGTTTCTATTGTTTTATAGCCCGTGGCAAATGAAAAATCATGAGTGTCCTTTTTTTCATCAGACACAGTAGTTGTGCAGTGTTTCTTGTTGGGGAAAGTGTAGAGAAAAATGTTGTTTGTTTGGTGTAATGATGTTGACTATCTGCCCATTTGGCTTAACTGGTGTTTGTGTAGAAAACCAATTTAAACAATCATTGGGTAATTTTCGAAAGTTTGGTTTCCATATTTTGTATTCTTTTTTTTCTATATATTTTTTTTTCCTAACCGCTTGGCATCTGTGATTTATTGCACCATGTGCATTTTAGCCTTTGTTAGCTGCAAGGACACTTTCTAAATAAAATGCGTGTTGTTGCAGTTTCGATGGTTGTGTTTTGGTGTTTTCAGTTGACATTTTTGTTGATTAAAACTACAATTGGGAAATGACTTTTTTCTATAGAATATTTTGGTATTTTTAAATCATTTGGCAGATAGAAAAAAAAACTAGAAATGGTATCAACATGCAGTTTAAAATAAATGACGAACTTTGAACCACAAACAAGTAATGTTGGGGGGTTTGATATATAATATATATTTTAAATGTTCATTAACACACACACATACACACACGCAATGTAAAAGGCCAAAAAAATAAATAAATAAACTTTAATGGTGCATATAAAGATATCGAAACTGCAGCAAAAAAACCCCGTAATTCAGGAATGTCAAATTTTACAAGCGAAGCATTTTATTTCAATTTTTGAATTTTATGCCTTAAATTGGAAAAGTGCTTTAATATGGGTGCTGTTGGCTGAAGTAGTAGAACACGAGACTATGAAGCGGAGGGTCGTGAGTCCGAGCCCGCGCTGAGTCATGAAATATTGTGTTGAATTCTTCTGATCAACATTAGTGCGTGGTTGTGTTAGTTGTTGCCAGCCTGTTTCAATGATGAAGGCATAGTCACTGGTCACTGAACATAATTGGCAGCGACTGACACCATCATGTACTAAAAAAAAAAGCAGAGTAACAGCACTCACCTTCGTCGGCCTTGTAGCAAAAATTAGCGGGCGATGTAAAAGGTTGAAATAGCTACAAAAAAAAAAACTGTCTATCGTCTCATCTTTCCTATTCAATACTATACCCTCGTTTTCAGTTCCGGCGCAATGCATGGCATATGTAGGGGTCATCCCCTGAGTGCTGGTCCTACTCTTAAAAAAAATAATAATAAAATTTGGTATGGTTCTAGCAGTTCAGAATTCGTGACAGGCCATATTTGCTGGACCTATTTGTAATAAATATAAACTGGCTTAAGAAGCAATTTAAACTAAGCGAAACAAACGATCAAATATCTTTAAAAAACGAAAAGAATTTAAGCTAAAAATTATGTCTCAGAAAGTAATTCGCGTATTTCTGTGCGATAGACAATTTTATAAAAATTTTATTTGTTCTTTTTAGATATGCAGCGGTGGCATTACAAGTTTTTAACGTCACAACAAATTTTTTGTTTGTGATTTTTCACTTTTATATTTAAAATACACAAACAATGAAACATGCGTCTTCATTAAAAGCACATTAATTTCAGATTTACTTGGCAGTGAACCACACTAGGCATTGCTAAGAAAAATATTTCTTTAGCCGAATAGTTCGTAAGTGTAAAAAACTTGTTGCAGAAGTCGCTTTCAACATAGGAATCATATTATAGAAGGGAGTGTCAAAATCACTACTTTGTGTAACTAATTTTCCTAGCACCGCTTCAAAACAACTCAGTGAAATATATTAGAAGTCAATTTTGAGCCACTGCTTTTTTCTCTGCTTAGGACCTCCATTGTCCTACTACCATCTGGGTACCCCATAGAATTCTAGTTACCCTACCTACGGTAGAGTGCTGCCAATCCCTTGTATGCAATTCTATAGCCCATCGCTTTAGTTCGTTCTTAAAAACCTGAAATGGCTTCGGACTATCTAGTGTGATGTTCGCCAATGTATCACTAACTGGGTATTTTTGACTTATCAGGAATTTATTATTAACAATATCACAGATAATTGAATAAGAAGTTTTTGTTTCTTCTTTTTTTAAATTGGACCACTACTTAGGGGATTACCCCTACATATGCAGTGCATTACTCTGGAGCTAGAAAAGAGGGGATTGCTAATGCAAGGGCAGCGGCGCTGGGCTCCCGATTTCTGTCAGACTTAGACAGCTTGGCAAACATGGAGCTTTCAGGGGTATCATCCTTCCTCAGGGGTACAGGATGGTTTGAAACGGCGGAGGACATCCCTTAGGAGGTCCTCTGCTTAAGGGCATCACAAAGGTACCGAATTGACGGACCCAAGTGGATTGTACCGCCATGGACAACGGCCCTCTAACCTAACCTAACCATTATGAGGACAGATGAAGAGAGAGAATTTTCTGTAGCTATTTCAAACTTTTGCTTTGCCGGATAATTTTTTGCTTCAGAGGCGACGAAAGAGGCTGCTGTTCCTGTGCACTTTAGTACATGATTGTCAGTCGCTGCCAACTATGCTCAGTGACTAGTCGTATGGCTTCATCGCTGAAACATGTCGACAACAATTGACACAAGCATGCACTACTGGAGATCAAAAGAATTCGTCGCAATATTCATAACTGAATGCGGAGTCGACCTCTAGACCCTCTGATTCATAGTTTCATGTTAACTGACAACAACACCCTGAAATTTTACTTATAGAAAATTGAAATATGTTTTCAACTATTTGCAACTATTATATTTTAATTTTAAAAAAATATTTTTATTTATAAAATATATTTTCATTTATAAAAAAATATTTTTATTTACAAAAAATTATAATTGAGTTAAGAAAAATAATAATGAAGAGAATGATTTATATAAAATAAATTGATAAAATAAAAATTTCTTTAGTGGTGCCAAGTTCAAATCTGCAACCTGCAAATTATTCTTTTATGAATTTTTATTACATTCAAATTATTTTTATTATACTGTAGATTTGAACTTGTGTCCAATAAAGGAATTCTTATCTCATACTAAGAATAACTTCAATTTAATAAAAATTCATAAAAAATAAAATATTTACCGATTACATATTTGAACTTGGGTCCAATAATGGAATTGTTATCTCATAAGTTGGACAAATAAAATTTTTTATAATTACTTTTAACGCATTAAATGGATTTTCCCAATTCCATAACAGTATTGAAAATACTTGCACTTTTTGAAAATGGCATGAAAAAATTAGAAGTATGTACTTAACATCAGAAATATGACTTTGGATACACTGAAGAAGCATTAAAAAAGAGAAATTTTTGCAATGACAACCTCACGTAAAAACCATTAGATCCGGATTTCCACTAATTCCAGAACACAAGCTCATCATATTCCTTAGAAACTCTTTTTTAATTGCGAATTTATGAGTATCGGACTTTCTATGAATGCTGCTGGTTTCTTACGACAATTGACTACAACTAAAACAATGTGTACAAGTGGAAGAATTTTAAACACTTTTAGTATCAACTTCAGCCGAAAATGTTCATAATATGTTGCCCCAATTTCCAAAATATTTCCATTACATATGCTGCCTCCTGCCTCCACATTATTGTAAAGCAATATATTCCCTTACTTCATATATTATTTCGAATACTAGAATATGCTTTATTTAATGGGTTCAAGGTCACATTTTTCACTAGTGAAATAGCTGGTTGTAATACAATTATATTGATTATTTTATTTGCCGCTTTCTTAAGCAACTCATTTCTATTCTTTTCAAGCATCTATCTATTTTCTAATACGTTATTTTATGATTATAAAATCATAAAGGTGTATTATTGTAATTATTCGAACTTTGCAGATTAAATTACTTAGTTGAAAATTGGGGAATGAGCCCAAAGATGGCACACTGGCTCTATACGAGTGTGGTAAGACGAATTCTGACGTACGCCTCGTTAGTATGGTGGACGTCCTTGGAGAGGAAGGTGAATATCAAACATCTTCAAAGGATACAAAAACAGTGCTGTATCGGCATCTGTGGCGCGATGAGAACCACATCAACTAAGGCGATGGAAAATATTCTATCAATACTGCCTATTGATATACAGGTTAAATACGAAGCAGCTCTGGCTGCTACGAGATTGATGGTAATGGGTGAGTGGCTGACTAGGGAACACACAACCAAACACCAGAGTATAGTACACGTCTTATCCGGGAACAACGCTCGCACGGTCACGTGCGATAGAATCCCTATTAGATATGTACAATCACACTGCACCGTATATTCACGGATAGTAGGAAGGCCATCTAGGCCCTCAGGAATCATGTGGTTCAATCTCTGTGTGTACTACAGTGCAAGGATGAGATTAACTCATACATGCAATGTGGGGGCATAGAGATAATATGGATTCCAGGACATCAGGGGATACCTGGAAATGTTGAGGCAGATAGGCTAGCAAAGATGGGAGCATTAATGGCGAACATCACATTTGATATTCCGAAGCCATTTCAGGTTTTTAAGAACGAACTAAAGCGATGGGCTATAGAATTGCATACAAGACATTGGCAGCACTCTACCGTAGGTAGGGTGACTAGAATTCTATGGGGGGACCCAGATGGTAGTAGGACAAAGGAGGTCTTAACATTGAATAGGCCAACACTACGGAGATTGGTTTATTTAATAACAGGAGATATAGAGTTAAGGACTCACCTGGCACGAATGGGTATCGTTGGCGATATAACATGCAGGGCCTGCCAGGAAGAGGACGAGACACTGGAGCACTACTTGTGCTACTGTCCAGCTTTTAGTCAAATTAGGAGACAAACATTTAATCAGGAGATTATACAGGAGATGGAATTCCTTAGGGGCTCTAATTGGAAAGACTTAAGGAAGTACATTGAAGAAACTAGGTTCTTGACGTAATCAAACTCAGAGGTTTCCATGGTATCGGTGGAGGCTCCCTACAGTGGAATGGGAACTCCTTATTATAGAGCGCACAACAGGCCTATGAGGCCTAAGTGTAATCCATGACGGATTGGGATGCTTTTGCCCCTCTTCTTCAACCTAACCTAACCTAACCTAACCTAGTTGAAAATTGTTGTTGAGACTCAACTTCAAATCTACTAGTTTACAAATTATTTTTTGTTTTAATAATTAAATTTTTTACCTAAAAGGGTTTTATTAAGGATGGAACATTTACAATATTTTTAATAATCAAACTAACAGAATGGATATGTACTGACTGTTGAAGAAAAAACAAATTAATTTGTTAAAAAAAATTAACTGCTACTGCCAGACTTCTAAAATTTCTTGCATTAAAATATAAAACCTTCTGCTTATCACTGATCACTATTCACTTTAAAACTTCTTGCCAAAGAAGACAAAAAGTTTTCCTTAGCAAAAAAAAAAGGACATATAAAATAACAAAGCAGTTCTTAGTAAAAGTCTTCATATGATTTATATTCATGTGACCTTTAAATAATGATAATTACAAAGTGGTTTAACCAAATGAGAGACAGAATATTTTGTGAAATCAAAATGTTAAATAAAATGAAGTTTAGTGTGGAAGAAATCCAAAAATTTAAGGCTTCTTAGAATTTTCCAATAGAAAATAACCACATTACCAATAAAATTTATTAGAAATCTCTGTAGCCTTAAAACCCATGGCATTTAAAATACACGGAATACATAAACCCAATGCCTGAATATCTGTAGCCTGTCTTGCAAATATAAATTATTCCAGCTGAGCTGAAAAATACTTATATTCCTGCCAGCCATATACTATTTAAGTGCATATTAACTTCACAGAATACTCATAAACATGTTTATATTTATCTGTGTGTGTGTGTGTGTATCTGTAATAGGCTTCCATGACAACGGTGCAACCACAAATCAATGAAATTTCACGCAGCTCAGATGGTTTCGTTTTGGCGGCCAGCAATTTGCAATTACGTATCTATGTGGATGATCAGCGTTTCATCAGTAAGAGTGAGGTTTTGGAATTGAAATGTGTAGCGGATATAATGAGCATTACCAGCGCTCGTCGCGAGACCAGAGTACGGGCAACAATACTATCACTGGCGGATACCAGCAACAAACAACGACTACTGGGAGGGGGTATGAGTGCAAGTGCCAGCAGTGCTATCATTTTTCAACAACCACAATTTGATATTAAATGTAAGTGTTTCGTATACTCAACTACAGCATATTCATGTAATACAAAATTACATATTTGAAAATATATATATTTATATTTTTTTTTCTTCATTCTCTTTTAATCTGGTTGCTGAAATGCTGCACTCATTATCGTGCACCTGAAATGTTGTACAATCAGTGAGTTGTAATGTGTGGCGCTTAATTTATGTGCTAATGATGACGACTCTGGTGTATTTGTGGCATAAAGTTTGCTGCTGTTCGCATTACAGGCTGGCGGAAAGTAACAAGAGTTTGCGAAGACCCAGTTAGCTATTTATTTAATTTGTCCTCTTCATTTCGATTAAAGTTGAATTTTGTGTTGTTGAGTTGTTTCACATTCTGTTGATTTGTTAATGTTAGAATACATATTTAAGTTAACACTTAAGAAGGGACTAGCTGTGTAAGTAAATACGAACGAGTGTGTTTGAGTTATGTTTGTTATACACATACATACAAACACATACATGCTCATACAAACTATACAAATATTAGTTTATTGGCAAATATGTGGTTATCTATCACTGGCAGTATTTGTGTGCTGGATTCTACGAATGATCATGATTGTGTCCATATTGATGCATCAACAAATGATATCTATGTATATTTTAGTTAAGTGTGGAATTAGTTAACTGAAGTCAACATCATTGAAATAATATATAAATAAAATATTACAGAGAAAGTTATAAGCTTTTCATAGAATTATCATATTGTTTTAAATGTACTTGGGACAGTTTCCTGATTAAGTAAGTATTAAGGGATCTAAAATTCATATATTACCATGAATTGATATACAATAAAATTTTATTGGTATTGCATAAAAATTACAAGGCACGTTTGATGCACATATATCACAGCACTGAACAGTATTATTAAAGGTTTTTGTTTTTATAGTTTATTTAAATGATTTAAATGGTTTATAGTTTATTTTATTTTTAAGATATTTAGCTCTCAGAAAAACGTGCAAAATGTTGAATATTTACTTTATGTTGTTTTTTTCTAATTCCATTTTTAAACGAAAAAAAATTTCGAATTTTGCACGAAAAAAAATTTTTTTTCTCCATTAATTTCTGAATAATTCCAAAACGATAAGAGATAGAGAAAAATTATGTTCGACTAAAATAAACACAATTTTGTTACACATGTTGTGGTGTTCGGTTCACTTGTTCTGGAATTAAGGTGAAATATGACTCCATACCTAACTAATTTACGGGAAAAAATTTGCAAGCCTATAAAAAAATCCCGACCTGATAGAAAGAAACCGAAAACGGATTTGAATTTAGCGCATCAAAATCCATATTGTCCACATAGTTTTATTTGAAGGAGATACAAAAAATGATTTTTTGCTGATCAGTGTAATTTTCCTAGCAAAGATTTTTCACTTATCTGCCACGTTATTTTCAAAATTCAGAGTAGAAACCTTCATGTTACTATGAAATTTTACCTAAGGATGTCAACCCAAATCTGCATGTATCGGGTGGCCATCTAGCGGCTTAAATTTGAATCGCCGGTTATTGCGAATCTGGCTATACTTGTGACATTCTATTCTATCACTTGTTCTTCATTTTATTTATTTAAGTTAAATTTATTTATTTTAAATTGCTAATTTTTTCAACGGGCTTAAGTTCGAATCTGCAAGAATGCAAATCATTTTTAATTATTTCAAATTATTTATGAACTTTTATTAGTCGAAAAGTGGAAAAATTTATCAAAGAACGCTGATGAGATGAAAATATACTTAATATTCCAATCTTATTATAAAATAATAAATAGAATTTGAACAAATTCATTTATTAATAAAATAATAAAAAATCATTTGCAGTCATGCAGATTCGAACTTAAGCCCGTTGAAAAAATTAACAATTTTTTATTATTTTATTAATAAATGAATTTGTTCAAATTCTATTTATTAATTTATATTAAGATTGGAATATTAAGAATATTTTCAATAATCATCAAACCAGCAGAACGGATCAGTACTGATTTCGAGGCCGCTACGCCATCTCATCAACGTTCTTTGTTCAATTTTTCCACTCCTTCAAGTGGTGCTGGTTAGTAGGAATATCAACTATTTAACCAACGTTTTTAACGAAAATTGAAGATGAGAAGTTCCCACATTCATATTTTTAAGTTATTACCTTTTTGGTTAGTACGAAATTCCCCAACCCTGACGATTATCATTTATTTTATAAAATTTATTTATTTTATAAATTTTTTTTTATATTCTTTAATTTTTTCTGAAAACACAATATAAAAAAATTATTCAAAATAATTTGAAAATCTTACTGATGTCTGTCAAAGTATTCAACGTAAGTCAAAAGTCAAAAGTTGGTCAACTTTCATACTTAGCGTTAACGCAGAAGTACTGAATGTGACAACTCACTTAAGGAAGCATGTATTTTAACTCAGTTGTTAGTTGAAAAAGGCGACTTATAATGTGTGACGGATTCTATGTGCCTCGGCTTTTACACTTGAGCAATGTTAAGATTTATTGGAAATTTATTTCCAAAACAAAAACAATTGATCGGAAATTGTATGGAAATGTCGAACAAAATTTTGGTAACAGAGAAGAAGCGACTGTGCCCGTTATACGCAACTTTATTGCTAAAGTTCGTGAAATTGACTTCATAGTTGATGCGCCAAGAAGTGATTGTGCTCGTACAGTGCGTAGACCCGAAAATACCGAAGTTATGGATTGGGAGTGTGCTTGAGAATCCATCAACATCAACTCGTCATCGTGCTCAAGAATTCAATATTTCGTGCATCAGTTAACGACGAATTTTGCAAAAAGATCTCCGTATGACGCCTTAAAAAATTTCAATGGGTTCAAGAGTTGAAGACGCCTGACCATCCACCTCTAACTGGAAAAGAATTTATTTGTCAAAATTTCAAATCGATTTTGTTTTATTGTATTTTTAAATTTAAACTTTGAAATTGCCCACTCTGTATAAAAAATTTTTTTAGCTGAAAATCGTGTGCCACTCCTGTATAAGTCACGAAAACTAACAGAAAAAAACCAAGAGACAGCAAAAAACACAAGCACTGAAAAAAATAGAAACAAAAACGAAAAACTGTACAATAAGAATGCACAGCAAAAAACAATTTAGATGACACAAACCGGATAGTAGATCAAACGCCAGATGAAGAAAATCCTTCTCCATTATCCAAATTTATTTCACCCCTAAAAAATAATGATCACTTCATACTACTCATGCAGTGGTAAGAGAGTTGGGTCACATAAAGAGGAGATAACCGAGGCAAGAACATTTTTTGAGCCTTGAAATTACCTATTATTTGGAAGGAATAAAAAAGTTGGAAAAACACTGGACTAAATGTATTGAACTAAAAGGAGATGATGTTGAAAAATAAAACGTTTATTTAAGGAAAACTATGTATTCAAATACCCACGGAGTTATCAAAGAGCCCTCGCAATATTTATCACTTCCCAAGAATTTTTTTGTCGCAAAGTGCTAATTATTATCAGTAGCAAATATTCAAATAAATAGTAAACAAAACACATAATTTCCTGTTCATCTCTGTCTTTAAATCCTATTTGTTCCGGTATATTAAAAAAAATTTTTTTTTAATTTACCGGAATATTTCCACTCCTTAACTGCACTTCCTCAAAACATAAAAATTCACTGCATTAATAATTTACCTGCCATAAAATATGATTTCGAAAATTGAATAAAAATAACTCGAATAAAAAATAAATAATCAGGGCACTGATGACACTTAAACTGCTGGCGCCCAATTTGTACAGCTACTTAATATTGTTTTTGCTCTAAAAGCGCCTTGAAATAAAATAAAATCAAAATAATATTAAATAAAAAATGAGATGGTATAAAACGAAATGGCGAAAGATAAAATATTAAAATATAAAAGTAGACAAAAAAAAAAAAAGAAATCAAATCTAACCCAACCTAAGCAAACTCTATTCACACATTCACACTTCAATATATGACATTCAAACAAATAAAAAAGTTTAAGAAATTCGAGGCTTATCTCACTTTGTGACAAAGAACCCAATTGCTGTCATTGTCAAAATAAAAATCAGACCACATGTACATCTGCAGCAGCAACGAAATCTTTATGATGATTTTCGACAGAACACAGAAAGAAAAAAAAACAAAAATACAGCCAAACGTAAAGACAAATAAAAGCAAATATTAAATTCGAGACAACGACAACGGCAACGACTAGTGGCTTAAGATTTGAACAAATTTCGCTTTAGCCGGCAAATAAAAAATGAAAATGTCAGTTTGACAAAGTGCGCGTAGTCACAATAAAAAATGACTGCAATAATACAACAACAAGAAGACGGCAACAACATTAAATCTCTTATCTTTTTACAGGCAAGGCTTCAATGTTTAGTAGGAGTCAAACGACAACACAGTCAAACATGTGACTCAAGGGTACAAAAAAAATTTTTTTGTTGTTCTTTTTTTTTTTGTTATTGTAAATATGTCTTCAAAGTGTAGCGAGAAAAATCTGTTTATTTGGCTTTGTTTTAGTTGAAAAACAAATGAAAAAAAAATAAACTAAAAGAAGAAGAAATTTGTACTGCGGTAGAGATTTTATCCTCAGCATAATCCAGTTTTAAAGGAGACTCAAAAATGCAGATGCAATTTTGCAAATTATGGGTTTTTTTCTAATTAGAGTATTTCTATTTCTATTGCCTTCTTTTGCTCTGCTACATGAAATTTGAAAGAAGCAAATGTTTCCGCATTTGACTACATTTAAAGAAAATATTTGAAGGCCGGAGTAAATATTGTTAAAAACAATTTAAACTCTAACGTGAATAAGAGAAAATAAAAACATTTTACATATTTTTCTTCTAAATGTTTAAAATAATATAAAATAATAAATTAATGGGTTACTTATGGGCAACAAACTGGCAGCAGTTGTATTGTTAACTGTCGAGTATAATAAATGTTTTCATTTGGGTCGATACCAATCTAGGGATTAATATTTATGTCCTTCGCCAAGATTTCACCAATGAGTAAAGATTACAGCTCAAATCGGCAGCTTTCGCAATTCAGTTGTCGTTCAGTATAAAGATTTCAGCAGCTGACTCCAAGTAAAGTTCAAGTCTTAAAAAAAATTTCTTCATTGGGATCGTTACCAGTCAAAGGATTTTTTTTTCTAATATATTTATCAATTTTTGAATATTTACAAAATATATTTAGGAAGCAAACAGGCATTTTTTAATATTTAAGTGTCGCCTTAAATTCACACCGAACGACTTTAATTTTAAATAGTAGAAGTCGCTTTTAAGTAGGAATAGTTTTAAATCAAACTTAAAAATAAACGAAGTGGAAATACTGCAAAGTTCAACAGTGGAATTCCCCAAGCCAGTACAAGCAGGTTTTTCATTCTGATACTGATTTTATGCTGTTGTTGTTGTAAACTGTATGAAAATTTTTAAAGGACAAAATGTTATAAAATGTAAAAAATATTAATCGGG
The DNA here is from genome assembly GCA_951800035.1 of Linnaemya tessellans. NCBI lineage: Eukaryota > Metazoa > Arthropoda > Insecta > Diptera > Tachinidae > Linnaemya > Linnaemya tessellans. Next base: position 142,390,788 of record OX637532.1, read on the forward strand.
TCTGTGTATTAAGAAGTAAGAACGTTATATTCGACCGGGTCGAATCTTAAATACCCTACAAAAATTCAAAATTAAATATGTTTAATTTGAGACTTCCTTTCAGACATTTATGTGCCCATTTTTAAAAATATATATTTTGACAGGATCACTACGGGAAGAGCCGTGGGTCGGACATCTCGCCTTTGCCGCAAAATATTAATACATAAATAATGGGGCGTAATTAAGTGTAAAAAAAATTTTTTTTAGGTCATTTAGGGGGCAAAGTTTCATTTTTAAGGAATCTAGGTTTAAGTACAATTTGTTTAATATTATTGCATATAATATCTTACGTCAACGGCCACTAAAGAAGGTGCGGTTAAAAAAAGGATTTTTCTAATTTTCTGGCTCCAAGTTGAACGCTTTGGATCTTCTTTGAAATAAAAATATGTAATTTCCTTAATAATATTACAAAAAAATATATATATAAAAATTATATTGTTTTTTGAAGGCTGGTTTAGCTCTTCTTAGGGGAACTTTTTTCCCCCTGGCCCGATTAAGATCACTTAGAACTTGGCCTGTTAGGTTAGGTTAACAGGTTGAAGGATAGTCAGAAATTAGTTTAGGAAGGATAGTAAAAAGATGGAATAAGTATTTTGGTCGTACACGCACGCCTCAGGGGAGTCAGCTTGCGAACCAGCCACTGCTCTTAATAACTTGACCTGTGCTATCCTTCAAAATTTGTCTATATCAAATTTCAAGGGTCTGACTTTATTCGTTTGGACTGAAATGTGATTTCCACAGACGGACCAACGGACATCGCTAGATCGTCTTAGATTTCATCACTGATCAAAAATATATATACTTAGAGGATATTTTCGCTGCATTACACACGGAATGATAAACTGAATATGTCGTCCAATACTCTTTTGGAGGGTATTCAAAAATAAATAAAATCCACGAAAGACTGTGCAAAAATAAATGCTGTGGGTACGCATGTTTATGTGTTTTTATCTTAAATATTTAAAATCTGAGAACTTCAGCATTTACAGAACGGATTTCGATTTTATTTTATTTAAAAATTCTTCTGTTTTCTTGACTTCTTTTTAATTATTATTATACTCTAATATTTTTAGGCTTAAGGTCTTTTTATTTTAATTTAAAATATATTAATCCTTTGTGTGACTTCTTCAGGAAATATTGAAAATTAATATATTTTAAATTTAAATAAAGAGACCTTAAGCTTAAATATATTAGAGTATAATAATTTTAAAATTACATATTTAATTACCTGACTGTGCTTTCAATAAGAATATATTTTGTGGAAGTAGTACAAAATAAAAGCATTAAACCTAATGTTCATAAAATTTAAAAAAATATATAAAATTTTTGGATAACACAACGAAAACCTTTCATTAATCATTTTGCAGCGTCGTTGGATTTTCTGTACAGATGCATTAAATTAATCGGGATGGCATAAGACCGGAAGTAGTCCTTACCCATTGCATCGGATAAACACACACACACACTACAAGTCTGGTGCATGCTGCCCATTTCAAATGACATCTACACAAAATATAATTTAAAAAAAAAAATTAATGTGGCGAGCGATTATATAGTAAAACACACATTTTCAATGTCTCATACACGTTCCAAGTCATTTTAGAATTTAAACTATTTAAGACAACATCATAAAGATAATTTTTTATATATAAAAAATTTCCAAAATCGCCATGCAAACCACTGTTACAGCAATAATAAGAGAAAAAATTAGGTGGCCTAAAGACTTTAATACGTTTGTAGTGTGAGGCAACACTTTTTGTGCTTGTCGTTGTTAGAGCTGTTGGCTTCGTTATATTATGAATACAATGTGGAATTGTAAATATGATGATGATCAGAGAATAACAAAAGCAAAAGAAAAATAGAAGCGGCAGAAATAACACACACACACACAGAGAGAAAAAAAGAATAACAAATCGTTTGTTGATGTTAAAGAAAGTGGTTTGTCGATTTAGTTGCCACTACCAGTGCTTAAGCCTGCTGCTGACGCTGTCGCTGTCGTCTAAAGGAAGTGGCAATAGCTGATGGCGCCATTGGATCATCTACAATCTATTTTGCTCGTTGTTGTCATGTTATTTGAATTTCTTTTTCTATTCTTTTTATTTATAATACTCTGACTTTTTTTTTATATATTTATTTGTATTTTTTGTGTGTTTAACAAATTTGTTCATTTTTATGTTTTGTTTTATATACAATTTTGCTTTGCTTTCTGCTGTTTTGTTAATGTGGTAACGGTAATAAAATATTTTTGTACATTTTCTTACAAGGCATACAAGCTCGTTTACCATTAAAGTTCCCCCGAGTTAAACGAGCAAGAAAAGAGCCGTTAGAAGACGATGAAGTGGGGATGGCTTTGATTAATCAAAAGAACGTTCTTAGCATGTTTATTAAGCTTGAATTAATGTCGAAATAATGGACATAAATTTGTTAAAATATTTTATATCTCAATCTGATTTAGCGCACATACAACATGAACACAAATAAAAGAGATAAACTCATATTGCAAAACCATAAAAACGGACAGACTTTTGAAAAATGCTTTGAAACAAAAACTAACAGACACAAATTCCAAATAAAACAAAGAGGAAAGCACACAAAAACAAAGAAGTATAATAAAATCAGCTGGAAAACGGGTAATTGGACAAACAGTTATTTAAATTAAATGACAAATATCTCGATTTTTCATAGTCATAAATAAATGGCAAAATACATCGAGCGAGGGAAAAATGAAAAATAAACAAAATTACGCAAGACGGTTGCGAATGGCGTTAAATAAGTATGTATGGCAACATATTTTTGTGATTTAAATAGAATTTTATGTTCAAAACTGGCGCCTGTTATAAATTTACTTCCAAATAGACAGTAAATGGCGTGTTAAAATAGCGTTGATATATTTTTTTTTTTGCTTGCATTTCATACAAGTTTTGGTGACCTTGACGTATGAGTGCTGAGGTTTACAATGCAAATATTACGCATACGCCATGAGAATATGCATATACATTTGCATGATTTAAACGACGTTTTACGAGGGTGAATTCTTCATTTGTGTAAGGTTTCAAGTAGCTGGTATAAAAAATGCCTTTTATTGAAGGGTTTATCGTGCAGCAAGGGAAACTTTTATAAATTTCTTGTGATCATGAAGAACTTTGACGTTTGGTGTATTCTGCTACTTGTGCAAAGCTCACTAACGAGTCTTAGATATCTGTCCATGGCTTCTGAAGAAATGTTTATTTCATTAGTGGCTTAATAGAAATAATAAAAATCCAACAATAAGATTTACGATTACAAACACAAATTTCGTTTAACTCGATAGCAGAGAAATTCTTTATGGGTAAATTCAAGAATGAAACGACTGAAATTAAACTAAAACAAATTTTTAACGAAATTACTTTCATTTTCAAATGTTAATAAAATATTTTTTAAGCAAATTAGGACACAATTCGCATTATAGAAAAATTATCTTACACTAAATTAGAAGACTCCATTAGGACCATAGCTTTGCCTAGTGGCTACTCTCCTATAAATATCTGATGTTCTGACTTCTGAGAGCCTTCCAGACATGTTAGCAAAGTTTAAGAAGCCAGCCATTTTAAGAAGTGATCCGCTTTTGTGACAACACAGGCGTGCCACCCTGCAGTGCTTGGAAGTAATAACGGGTGGCGCAAAAGTAATCCTCCTATCAGAAAATGGCGCATAAATAACCTTCCGATGTTTTTTGGCTGTAATTTAAGAAAAAAATGAAAAACTTTGATTCTTCTTGTGGATTATTTTTACTTGGTCTTTTAATTTTTTTTGAAAGGAGGATTACTTTTGCGCCACCCTGTAGAAAATATGTCAGACTGAGTCTTCTTCATTGATGGAGCTGCTTCTGTAGGCCTCATTTATAAACGCTGGAAGTTTTGCCAGTTCTCCTATGGGACAGTGCCCCATGTTAACTCCAACTAGAAGTGCAAACGACAATTTTCAATTGTTAACAGCAGACTGGTTCTTTCACCACCAATTGATGGCCACTTTCCTTAGCAGCCACTTCTAAATATATTATATTTTTGTTAACATTCAAAAGCAATATTAGTTCTACCAAATCCCCTGATGGTCCAGAAAGCAAACTATGCTGGCACATCTCTCAGGCATACGCAGAAATTAAATGCATATGCTGGCAAAAACATTTATTTCTCTATTTTTGAACCTAGGGCTCTGATTGCTGCCAGGCTACCTACGAAAATTTGTATAGTAGTAGCCTTTTAGCAATTGCATTAGGACATAAATCTCTTCCTGGAAATGTCGGGTTCTCAGACAACCCAAAACTTTAAAATTCTAGGAGACAGAAAAAATAAAATCACAAAGTTCTCACTCTATCCCCATACCAAACAAGTTCCAAACAACTTATTCCACTGCAGCACAAGATAAACTGAATCCTGGCTTTCAAGGAGCCAAAAGTTTAGCTGCTCCACCACCTTCAATTATGACTTTCTATGAGAAAAAATTGCATTTATTACCAATTAAAATGGCATAAAAAACAAATCCGAGATTTACAAATCCACAAAATTAGCAAATGGGAAAACGTCTTTTCATAAATAATGAAAAGCAATTAAATATGCTATGAAAAAAAAACCCAGCTTCTTTTACACTTCCTTGATAATAAAATATTGTGCAAGAAAATTATTTTCAGCTGACACAAATATTTACTCAAAAAACGCATGCACCAGCATGCATGCGCTTCAGTTTCCTTCTGCAAACATCATTTCAAGCGTACACACATACTCGCATTTAGAAAGATAATTTGTCACTTTTGAAAAAATTAAAAATACAAGAGAAGAAAATTAAAGAAAAGTATTAAAAAATACACAGAAAAAAATAAAAGCAGACAAAAGTAGAAATGAAAACAGACTAAATGCGTTGTGACAGCATTAAACATATTAAAAACCATCTAAAACAGCAACATCAAACAGCATAAACTGTAGAAAACTATTAAAAAAAAAAATTGTATGAAATGAGCAGCAAAAGAAATTAATCTTTAAATGTTTTACAAGTTTTCCTTGAAAAGAAAAGAAAATAATAAAATAGATATACAAACGCTAAGAGTCAAGAAAGCTGACAAAAAAAAGATACGATTTCATAGAAAGAATTTCTGTATCTGTTTGTTGGCAACTAGAAAAAGGTAAAACATAAACGAGAAATATAAAAAGAATATTTCATTTCTTATACTTTTTGTTTTAGCAAAATGTATTTTTCAGCCAAGTTGTGGCAAGAGTTATAAAATTTGCAAAATTTCACACCACAAGGTACTTAAATTAAAATAACGAGATATATTGAGGACTTCAACGTCCTTTGAAGTTTTGTTAATTTTACAGTCCTAAATTATAGGCCTAAAATAAAGCAAAAATCAAGTTTCCATAAAAAGCATGCCTCTGCGACTGATGGGTAGCAATGCTAGCCTGTCAGTCCAATTGTAGTGAGTTCGACTCCCGCCGGAGATTCTGGGTGTTTTCCGCAGACACTCAAGACGCTTCGCGGGTTGCGTTTGTTAAAAAAAATATATAATTTTTAAGCTTGAGGCTATTTTAATATATTCATTTATATTTTCATTATTTGTTCAGTGCTTTGGGTGGCTTCTTCAGGAAAATATTGAAAAATATTGCTTACTTTTTCTTCAAAAATAATTTTTTAAACATGAATCAAGCAAAGTTTATCTGTCGAAGTTATTAATTTAATTATTGAGATAATGAATTCCTTTATTGGACTCAAGTTCAAATCTGCAAGGGGCATATTATTGTATTAAATTCAAGTGACTTTTATTAAAAGTTTATTATATTAGAATCAATCAGATTTAATATATTATAATATTCCACTCTTAATAAAAATAACCTAAATTTAATAAAAATTCATAAAAAAAAGTAATTTGCACATTGCAGATTCGAACTTGAGTCCACTAAAGGAATTGCTATCTCAATAATTAAATTTTTTTTTAAATATAGCCTGCTTTTTGAAAAAAAAATATTTAACATTTTCCCAAAGATGTGGCGAAATATAAATAAATATATCTAAAAATTTACGATCAAGTCTTCAAGTGTTATTATAAGTAGAATATTTGAAATATTTTTTTCTTAATCATCGTACTAACTTAAAAATATGAATGTGATAACTTCTCATATTCAATTTTCGTTAAAATATTGGTTAAATAGTTGATATTCCTACTAACTAGCACCACTTGCAAAAGTGGAAAAATTGAACAAAGAACGCTGATGAGATGTGCGGCCTCGAAATCAGTACTGATCCGTTCTGCTGGTTTGATGATTATTGAAAAATATTCTTAATATTTGGAATATAAATTAATAAATAGAATTTGAACAAATTCATTTATTAATAAAATAATAAAAAATGGTTTGCAGTCTTGCAGATTCGAACTTAAGCCCGTTGATAAAATTAACAATTTACATAAGAAAGTTCGACTAATAAAAATTCATACATAATTTAAAATTAAATTTTATAAATAAAAACTATAATTACATTCAACTAAAGGTAAGTTTACACTTATCAAATATTCAACCAAAAAATCGTAACCACTAAACACTAATAAAAAAACTAATAAAAAACTTTTTAATTAAAAAAAGTATTTATTGAGTTAAATAGTTTTCAATAATATTGGATTCCCGATACTGTCTACTAGTTTTGTATGAAACTGTTTTTATTAATAAACAAGTATCTGAACAAAAGTATTTTTGATTAGTATTTAGTGGTTACGCTTTCCGGGACAAATATTTGATAAGTGTAAACGTACCTTAAGAAAACTAATAAGTGGTGACAAATAACAAATACACATGAGTCCTGATGATGAAACTATAGGTGCTTTCGAAAACAGCTGAAATACTCTGCTGTGTATGTGTGATAATTAAAAATTTGTGGACTTTCCCTTGTGCTTTGGAATATTTATCATATCGTTCTGAACTTAAAAAGACACATTTTTATTAAATAATTCGATACAAAATACTTACATTTAAATTAGTTTAATTTTACTACACACACAAAATCAGTACGGACAACAACCTTGAAAATAATAATTTCCACGTAAAAATATACATTCTATATCTGACAGTTTGTAGTCGATAGCCTGCTGTCATTTAAGTGTTTACAGTGTCGTCTAATGTGTATTATTCGATTAGGTTAAAGACCCAATTCATAAAAAATATTTTTGTTTATAAACTGCTTTATTTCCAAATTTTGTATAGAAATTTGTGAATTAGGCATAAAATACTTTTTATAAATTCGGTATTAAATTACTAAGTAGAATATTAATCAAAAAGTTGGATTTAAGACAAATTCATAAAAATAATTATATATAAAATCTTTGAAAAAATTGTTAGTAACAATTTTTGAGTCGTGTATCACAAATTTAACACGTCCTTCCATAGATTATATGAGAATTAAAACAGTCGTTTAGTAAGACTGAAGCAGTCCTTACTTTTCACAGAAAAACAAATAAAATTTTACTTTTATATAAAATTCGTTTCCAACAAGGTTGCTGCCTTTACTTTAACATAGTGAAAACTTAAAAATTCTTTAAAAATTAATACAAAATTAGAGCAACTGCTATTATAAACTTCCTGGTCATGTATGGTACACTTTTAAATTGCCTCATTATTTGTGGCTGAACCAAAAATGTTCTCATAATCATGTGGCTTGGAAAAACCATTTGAAATTTGACTGCATCCCCCACCTCTTTATTTTAAATTATGGCTTATAGCAAGACTTTATACACATACTCGTATATCCTTTTCGATAATGTCTCAAAACCTTTTCTGTTTTATGTTCGCACATGCTTAAAGTAAAACAAATAAATTTCTCTGATAACAGACATAAACTTGTGTACGAGTTTAAATGGGAAAATTGTTTATATTGCAAAGTATGTGTAGTAGGACTCAAAACGCATATGTGTGTGTGTGTGTGTATGTGTGTGTGTGTGTGTGTGGGAATATAAAACGCACGAGGAGTCTTACAAAGTATGTGCGTTGTTATCATTTAATAAATCAAAATGAGTTTTCATTTTATGACAGCTTTAATAGGCGTTACTCTTGACATTTCTTTGCATTCTTATTTTCATAATTTTTTTGTGATTTTTTATTTTTTTTGTAGCGAAATGTCATTTAAACAGACACATTGTACGAACTTTGCAATTATTTCTGTTTCTTTTTCATGACATTTTATATTATTGTTTGTACGCTGTGATTAATTTCACCTTCCCCTGAGATAATCACACAAAAAAATTTCGAATTGAATGGGTGTATATTTGTGAGTCGGTAACAGTTGTATGTGTTTGTGTGTGTGTGTGTGTATGTGTGCCCGTCAGAAAAAGGCCCTTGAGAATGTTTATTAGTTTTTTATTGTTAATTGGGAATTGTAAATTATTTCTTATTTAGAACTTTTCGATTTCGTTCAAGGTCATAATTTATTTGTAAGCAGACCAGAGGCCAGATAACGGCATTCCGGAAATCTATTGACATTTGTATTTAAATTGTATTGAAATTTCGATCGATATCGAATGCAGTAATTTGGCCTCAGCTACATGTACGATATATCATGTTTACTCTTTTTCTATTGATCGTACATTTTTCAGCAGGACTTTTCCAACTTTAAGTCTAAGGGAAATTTCTATTAAGTGCTGGATACACAATGAGACGCATCCGAAAAGTAATGATAACAATTATGCATCTTTGGAAATAAAAATGATATTAACTACTTCGGAGTTAATACATTTAAAAGTGTCGTGTTTTAAGTATTAATTTCTTTTAAAAAATTTTGGTTCGTAAAAAAAACAATTTAAAATACTTGTATATTTTACTTTGAATTTTCGTATTTCTGTTCTAAAACGCGTATATTTTCAATACTACGGTAAAATCATGGAATAAAACCATTTACAAAATCAAAAAAAAAAAAAATATATATATATATATATATATATATAAATATATATATATATATATATATATATATATATATATATATATATATATATATATATTATTAAGAATTCCTTTAATTTTTTTATGAATTTTCATTAATTTAAAGTTTTTTATTAATGATTTGATGATTTAAAATATTGTAATATTCCACCCTTAATAACTTAAATTTAATAATAATTCATAAAATATAATTTCGAGATTGCAGATTTGAACTCGAGTCCAATAAAGGCATTCTTATCTTAATAATAATATTAAAAACAAATAAAATTTACTTTCATGTCTAAAAAAAATAAATTTATTTAAGATTGAAGCGCTAAGGATCGTAACGTATTATATCAAGAATGCCATGATGAATATTTCAAGGAACAAAGAAAAACTCACATCAATTTAATTATTTTACATGTGCAGCAAAGCAGAACAGATGTTTTCAAAAGCCGCTACAAATCGTATAACAGAAGTGTGTCCATACTAAAGTGATATTAGCACAAATTAAATGTCTGTGCTAGAGTTTGAATTTTTTCTTCATGTCCTAATTCTTATTTCATTTTACTGTAGTCAAACTTTTTTACCTTTAATTTTATACTTGCATATAACTACCCACCGCAGGTTTTAACAATGAAAAAAGTATAAAAAATACATATTTTACTTTAAACTTAAGGTATGAGGAACATTTTATGATTCTAACCTTCTTGTTTGGCAAATTCCAGACACAATTTGTCGAATAAGCAGTTTACAAATATAGAATATTTTTTATGTTTTAGGTCCTTTAAATATTTAAAAAATAATAAGTTGTACTAAATTAGGAATCAAGAATTATTTAATATGGTTTTACAACATAAAAAACTTCTTCGCCAAGATATTCGAAAGCACTTTCAAAACTATACCATTACCAAACATTTTGAAATTAACAAAAATGAATCTCGTTATATCGCGTTAATATTTAAAATTAAATTTCTCTCAAAGACCAAACGAATACTCACGCACTCGTTGACACACAAACGTGAAATTTGTGCTGCGAACAATAAATTTACAACCAATTTGACCACGTTTAACGCAGGTACATGTCGATCACTAACATCTACTTTAATACTGAAATGATTATCAAACAGAAGAATGGCATAAATGTATAGCAACACCACATGAAGTAACGCGATACAAAAATACCAACAACAACCTAACAACTACAAACAAGTAGCTGCTGACATTTACACACTTGTGAATAACAGCAAATTTATCCAGCAAAAATAACAAGAGTGTAAAACTTGTGACAACAAAAATTTTAATAAAACGACAACGCGCACGCATCAATGCACTAAAAATGCAAAAAAAACGTGCTCTTGCATATTGATTGAAAATTTTCCTACAAAATGACTCCCAAAAAAAAAAAACTGTGCTCCCTTTAACCGTGCAGTACACATTGTGTAGGAAAAATTTACGAAAAAATCAAACACATTTCAGTTTATTTTTATTTATTTTTTTTTTTCAAATTTCATACCGTTTTTCAGGCCATTTGCTAAGCATTTCTTTTGCTGTTTCGAGCTAAAGTAAACCTTTAAATTTGAAAGTAAACAGATGCCCAGAGTAAAGAAAGAAAAATGGTTTTCAATATAAGCGAATATCCAATAACATTCATTTTAGGACTGATGAAAAGTTCTAAATGCATAATTTAAATTTGGCTATAACGTTTTGCTTTCACGTCTCCTGCATGCTAATGACCGCATTCATATTTTGTGTATTTATTAAGATTGTACTAACAAGAGTTACACTGCTCTTACCAATTTACACCAGGATACCCTAGATTCTTTTAGGAGTTTTAGTTTTAATTTAATTAGTGTAATCTGCAAGATAAGTATATACGGGTCATGCACCTACACATCTATCGTTGAAACGAACCAATAGATCAGAAAAATGACATCCCATGTTCATGCAGCAAAATATCGCACCTGTTCATCAAAAGTAACACAAGTCAAAATTTACAAGTTTTCAGTAGAGGCATTATTGGAATTATTCTTATAAACAAATATACCGCTGTAAAGGAAACTCAATATTTCAATAAAATCACAAAATTTATTTCTCTTCTTCCTTTTTCCGAAATTATAAGGATTTTTTATTTACACTTCAACGCAACTAAAATTACAACTCTTTAATTGAATCAAAACAAACAATATGAGTAGGCAAAGAAAGACACAACGGCATTTCTCTCATGAAATATTACAAATAGAATACCAAAACTTTTACAGTGGTTAGATATGGTAATTATACACTGTTTCCTTCAAAAAAGTGGAAAATAGAATTTTTTGAGTTGTGTTACTTTTAATGAACAGGTGCGATATGTTTTCGATAAAAATTGTTTTTTTTTTTTAGGAGTAGGACCAGCATTCAGGGGATGACCCCTATATATGCAATGCACTGCGCCGGAACTGAAAACGAGGGGATAGTATTGAGGGGACAGGTGTTTTTTTTTTTTTTTTTTTTTTTTTTTAGCTATTTCAACCGACGAAGGTGGGTGCTGTTACTCTGCTTTTTAGTACATGATAGTGTCAGTCGCTGCCAATTATGTTCAGTGATCAGTGACTATGCCTTCATCATTGAAACAGGCTGGCAACAACTAACACAACCACGCACTAATGCTGTTTTAGAAGAATTCAACACAATATTTCATGACTCAGCGCGGGCTCGAAGTCACGACCCTCCGCTTCATAGTCTCGTGTTCTACTACTTCAGCCAACAGCACCTACAATTGCTTAATTTTAGTACAACTTCGTTACAAAAGATATTAAAAATATATTTAAACTAGTTTAAGCCGCTATCACGCAGTTTAAAAATACAATAACACCAACAGCCTGGTAAGTAAAGCTGATCCTAAATTTGTGTCATTGTGCCAATATTTCTTTATATTTTAAAATTGAATAAACGTATTTGTGATCAATATTTCTCTCAACTCTTACTTATAGGTAGTAAAAAAAACTTGTGTAAACTATTTTTGGCGTTTTAATTGGTTAATTAAAAGAACAAAAATATATAAATAAACTTACCTGCGTAAGCAATTTCGATGTTGTGCCACAAACATTAAATCTGAAAAACAAAACAGAAAATAATTACTAAATACAACATGTTGGCATTAATTATATATTAAAAGTTTAAAAAAAAAAAAATTAAATAAAAATACAAACAATACAAGTAGTGGAAAATTATATTTATAGTATCCAGCAAAGTGCAAAGTGCTTTTCAATTTAAAACTTTATTTTCCTACTCTCCTTAAGCTTTATCAATGACATCTCAGTGATGTTTTTATTTCTTCTATGTCTTAATAAGATAACAAAATTTCAAAGATAAACTTTAAGGAAATTGAAAGAAAATATTTTCATTTAATTTCAATTTAAATAAATAAAATACATTCGTTTGTTGTTTGTCCCCTCGTCTTGTTCTTAAGCTTAAATGTGTATTTATGATATTTTGTAAATATTTATATTCCAACGAAACATTTATAACATATTTTCAAAAATGTAAATAAATAATTTTGATGCATGGTTTTTAAATGTAAAATTACATTAACTACACTGGCTTAAGTATTTTACCACATTATATTTCAAAAGAAACTTGCCTGAGTTGAAATTATGACAAAATTACACTCAAAAAAGAGGCATATGGTACAATTAATGGTGTGTTCTTTTCTACACATTTTTGCTTTTAAAGATTTCCAGCTAAACTTAGTTTTCAAATAAGCATTTATTTTCTAAACGGATGTAAGACGAAATGCTCAATATATTCACTGTTTTAAGGTATAGGGTGATGCATTTAAAAGTCTAAATTTAAAAATACAAAAAAGAAACAAAAACAGTTTGAAATTTTGCTAAATTTATTATTATTTTTTTAATTTTGCTAATATATTATTATTTCCAATTCCTCCAGTTAGAGGTGGATTCTCCGGCGCCTTCAACTCTTGAACCAATTGAAATTTTGTAAAGCGTCTTTTAGCAAAATTCGACCTAAAGTGGTGCGTTAAATGTTCAATTCTTGATAACGATAACGAGTTGATGTTGATGGGTTCTCACGCACACTCTCAGCCACAACTTATACATATTCGGGTCTAGGTACTGTACGAGCACGCTCACGTCTTGGCGCATTAACAATAAAATCAAATTCACGAACTTTAGCAATAAACTTGTGTGTACCGGGTATTATCGGTTCTTTTCTACGACCAAATTTTGTAGGACATTTTCGTGCAATTTCTGACCAATTGTCTTTGTTTTGGAAACAAATTTCCAAACTATCAGAGCTTTGTGGCCACTTCTTAGTAAGCAAGTCCTATTTGGTATAATGCAACAAAAACACATTTGAAAAAACTACAAATTATCCAAAATAAATGTCTTAAAATAATAAACAACAAAAATTGGAGATATTCAACTTAACTTCTCCACCACGAAACTGGATATGGGCTAATTATTGATTTCATAAAAAAACTTAACAACAAATATCGCGAATCTATTCAAAATTCTCCTTATCAAATGATAAGAGAATGCATACAATTGGCCTAATTGCAGCTTTAAAACAGAAATTATTAAATTCAAAATGGCATGTATACATGTATTATCCCCGGATAATTTCATGGTATACCTGTATATTTTCTAACTATATTTTAATCTATTTTTCTTTTCAGATAAAGGTTTTTCCTATTTTCCTTTAAATAATATCAAAGTTGTTAATATTAAGTTTTTATTTCTATTATCAATATTATTCGCTGTAGTGTCTATAGATAAAATCTCGAAATTATAAATTTATATGCTAAGAATAAGATGTTAATAAAGATGAATTTATGAAATGAAATGAAAAAATGGAAACAAATTTCCAATAAATTCCAACGTTGCTCAAGCGTAAATCGATTCATTTCCATCAGTGGAGATGATATACTGAATTTTGTGAGAATAGAATACTCGTAAGTACTGCCAGATTCGAAATATCCGCTGTTTCAAATTTAAACCGCCAGATGGCACACCATGTTTGTACATGAAAGCTAGAGACTTCCGTCTTAGATTGATATTAGACTTGGGTCCAACTAGCTCATTCGCTCAGTTTTGACAAGAACCTCTGATCAAACCTATATAATTTAAATGGGATTGATTAGAGGTTCTTGTCAAAACTGAGCGAATGAGCTAGTTGGACCCAAGTCTAATTGATATATTGCAGATAGTCCTAAAAGAATTGCTATTGAAAAGCAGCAAAATCCAAAATACGATTCCAGAGGTGGAAAATTTTAAATTAATTTTGATATATAAAAGCGACTAGGTATAATTAATTTTGGTGTTTTTGTTAATTAAAACCATTTTATACCTCAAGAGAAATTAAATTGGTATTAAAAATAAATCAAAATTAAAAAGGCGATTCCAGAGTTGGACAATTAAATATATTTTTGACTCTTGAAAGTAACTAACTAAAACTAATATTTTCTTTTTCTTTATATATTTATTATATTTGGAGTTTTTTAAAAAAAAATTTTTTGATATTAGAAGTCAAAAGAGTCAAAAACACAACTCCAGAGCTGGAAACTTTAAATCTTTTTAACAATGTAACATTTCCAAATAGAACTAATACTGTGTTCACATATACATACATTAGTCAAATTTCAACAAAGTGTATTCAATAAGTACTTTCATTGCAAAAGCTTTCAGTTTTGTAAAAGCTTTTCACTGAACACAATTCTGACAGGGTTGCATTAAAAATTTTACTCATTATTAGAACAATTATCTCTTAATTGCCAATAAGTTAATTGTAATTTTTATATGAAAATTTAGTCTCAATAGCTGCCATAATTCTTATAATTTGAATATTGCTTTATATGTGAACACCATATAAGATAAGAATTCCTTTATTGGCCTCAAGTTCAAATCTGCCATCTGCAAATTATTTTTTTATGAAATTTAATAAGAAAATAATCGTCAGTCGCAAAGCAGCTCTGAGTCAATCAACATCACGCCTCGTTGGCAATTATTTTTTAAGTGCAGCCAGACCACTGATTGTTTACTCTCTTTCGAGAGTTTTGCGTCTCACTCGCACTAGTTAATTTCAACACCTCAGATAACTGTATAGTTTTGCAGTTCTTCTGAGGAATATTCCGTGGTTAACTACGTTGCTATTTCCTATGTGAAGGCATAGGTCGTGTACAGTCGGTCACAGTAACGGAAGAAAATCGCCGGCATATAGTCTGAGTCACCCCGTCGGCATCTGTGCACCAAATACTTTGCAAATTTACTTTGTAAAGTATTTCATTCAAACAAACAAGAAAATAATTTGCAGATCGCAGTTTTGAACTTGAGTCCAATAAAAGAATTTTTATCCTAATAACTTAATAATTAAATTATTTATATACTTTTTTTTAAATACAGTTCATATGGTGTGTCTAATTCTAAAATTCGAAAAAATTGCCCCTTTTTGCAAAATGTTTATTTTTAGATAATGTTCCTGCCATATTATTATCGCAAGCCATAAAAGCACTCATACCACTTATTTTTTGCCAATATGAAAAAGTATTTACTGAAAGTATTTACATTTTAATTTTATTGATTTTCATTTTCTATCTTCATTTTGTTCAGACCTTTTGCGGCTTCTTACCTACTCGCAGAGCCATAATATACCTGCGACCTTAACTTCATTTATTATTTCTTTATACATTTTTTTTTGTCACTATCTTCTTTTACGACAAAATCTTTGGCAGTCAATGTTTAATACCTTCATTTATTCGTTTTCAACCAAAAACAACAACATTAAAAGTGTTGGTATAAAAAAAAAAACAAATAAATCCTCAGAGACTAAACCAATTTAAAGTATTGAATATTTTTGCCATTTGTATTCGTTCTTGTTTCGCATCTTATTTATGGCTGTGTTTGATTGTGTTTCAATCATTTTTATGGCATTTAATGGCCATTTTGTTTTGCAACGAGCATCAATTTATGGTCAAAATAACAATGTCATTAAACACGTTCCATCTTAAGTACAGGAAAAAAAAATGTTGGCAGCAAGTGTAGAATCTTTAAACAATTGTATTTTGATTGTTTGTCTTTAATTTTTAGAAATCCATATCAAAGTACTAAAAGGGAACTGGTCGAACTTTGACCCCTACGCTATCCTACTATTGATTAGTATTTAAACTTAGCCGTATCCTGGGTTTAATCTAGTCTTTTAATTGCCACGAGTTATTACTTATATTTACATGCACTTCAGTTTGATCATTTAGGTAATACAAATTGCTGTGTAGACACATTAAAATAAAATTAAATTGAAAAAAAATATATATACTTTGAAAAAGTTGAACATTTACATTGTGTAATCCTGCGACAAAACTACTTTCAGACAATTATTCATTTGGACTTTCTTTGATTATTTTCTAAAACGACTTTAGCTTTTTTCCACCGAAGCCTATATCGCACTCACACAGCGAACTAATTTATATACTTTTATATATTCGTAAGTGTGTAAGTGGACATGCACATGTGTCTGTATAAATACATTAAATTGTAAAATTGTATGCACATCGTTTTAATACCAGACTAATGTCGTTTTAAAATAAAATAATCTTATCATCGGGGTCTGCATGAAAAAGCGAGCAAAAACAAATAATAATAAAATTATTATACTCCGATGTGTATGTGTATTTGTGTATGTGTGTGTGTTTGTGTTGCCAATTGCTAATGTGTGTATTTGTAAATGTCTCTTTGATTGTTGTGCATTATTATTTCGTTTTTTACTACTTTTTTCAATGCCCTCCTCCTGGCAACATTTTCGGTTTATCTTTTGTTAGACTTAGACTACTTATTATCTCTTAACACATTTAATGTCCAAACTCATGGCCACATTTTCAAATACATTTACACAGGCTCACTCGCAAGCCCAAAACACGCGCACACATGCACACACAACACACACACACACACACTGCTTCAAATAAATGGCATGACATGCATGCCATACATTCTCTTTAAAATGTTAGATATTTTAGTGACTGCATGTGTCCGTTGTGTCCTTTGTTATATCCGGCATGTGCTGCATTTGTATCATCCATCCACACGCCATTAAATTGTTGGCGTTTTTCTTAAATACTCCGTATTTTATATTCCATTCCATTCCATTCTGTTTTCTTTTATATCTTTTTTAGTTTAAGTATAAATGCTTTTCACAGCATCTGTAATGTTTTATTTTTATTTTATTTGAGTTGATTTTTTGCTATAAATTTTATAGTTTTGTCCTTTTTCGAATTTCAAACACATAAATGTATTCGTGAGTGTGTGTGTGTATGTAGTGTCAGCTTGTTATATGTTTCTGCATTCATGTTCACGTCTCTGCTTGTGTTCATTGTCATGTTCTCGTCCGTGCTTTATTCAAATAAATGAAATTGTTAGTTATAATATCTTGGCTAAAATAAAAAAACAATAAACCTCCAACATGAATTTCCTTTTGAAAGCTGATTATTATGCCTGGTAGGAAGATAATTAAAGTTATAGTATTTTTAAAATTCATCAAGCATATTTAAACGTTAATATGTAGAAATTCCTGCCTGTTTTTCTACTATAGGAAAGTGACCACTACATTTATTTTATTACTCATATCTTCGAGTATTATTTGATTTGAAAGTTATTATTCTGGTATAAAGTTTGTTATTCGATACCAAATGAAATTTCAATACAACAAAATTGGCCTTATCTTTACTTCCTTACTGATATAATAAATATGAAAGCAACTTTGTCTGTCTGTCTGGCTGTTACCTTTCTACCCTGAAACCGCTAAACCGCTTTAGACAAAATTTGCATAGAGATATTTTGAGATCCGGGAAATAACATAGGTTTGCTTTTGTTTCTGGAAATGATCCTATTAGGTCGTCAAGGTTGGTCGAAAATTTGTTGGGGATATGAAATTATGAAACTGATAAGTATGAACATTTTAAACTTTGATACAGTTGACTTGACAATGTATTGGTTTTTGGAAATGACTTTACTTTTGTAATGACTTGCACTTTTTATAATGGCTTGCACTTTTTATAATGACTTGCACTTTTTATAAAGACTTGCACTTTTTATAATAACTTGCACTTTTTACAATGAGTTGCACATTTTACAATGGCTTGCACTTTTTATAGTGACTTGCACTTTTTATGATGACTTGCACTTTTTATAATGACTTGCACTTTTTATAATGACTTGCTCTTTTTATAATGACTTACACTTTTTACAATGACTTGCACTTTTTAGAATGGCTTGCACTTTTTATAGTGACTTGCACTTTTTATAATGTCTTGCACTTTTTATAATAACTTGCACTTTTTACAATGAGTTGCACTTTTTATAATGGCTTGCAATTTTTATAGTGAGTTGCACTTTTTATGATGACTTGCACTTTTTACAATGACTTGCACTTTTTATAATGACTTACACTTTTTACAATGACTTGCACTTTTTACAATGGCTTGCACTTTTTATAGTGACTTGCACTATATATTTTTAATTGCACTTTTGATGACTTGCACTTTTTTCTTTACTAATATATGAAAGTAACTCTTAACAATGTTTTTGTTGACTTCACAATATATTTGTTTTTGGGAATGACACGAGGGGTCAAGGTTGGTTTAAATTTCTAGGGGTATATAAAAGTAAGAAACTGATAACTTTTAAACTTTGAGACATTAAAAATACAGCACATCATTGACGCAACATAGATATTAGCTGAAGTTTTACATATTCTTCGCAAATAAAAGGGTAAAAGCTAGTACTTAATAAATTTATATCATTAATGCAATTTGTGAAATTTATTTCAGATATTGTCTCAGTTAATTTATAAAAATTATTGAAGTGCGTAAGTCTTACGCTCTTCTCTTATTATTTTAAATAATACTAGCACTAAGGGGACGACCTCGCAATGCACTACAAACGTAGTAGAAAATCCAAAGCCGAGAGGTGTTAGTATTAAGAAAACTAATGAGGAAAGATGAGAGAAGAGAGAATTGTTTTGTAGCTATGGTAACTTTAACTTCTCTGGCTAATTTTTAGTACAGGTCCGAAGAAGGAGTGTTACTGTTACTGCTATTACTGTCAGGAAAATGGCAGAACCTGGGCGAATAATTATTTTAAAATGTCTGAAATAATATGTTCTGTTTGTACACAATAGAGCATGTCCCTGCAGGTCTACTAATATTTTGACATTTGATATCAGTTTATGATACTCGTATTACAGTTTTGTAATATTTCATATATATTTTTGCAAAAGGAAAATATTGAATGAACTTTTACATAAATCAATCATATGCTTTAACTATTTCCTCCCTTGTGAGCATTTTGCTGCAAAAGAGCGATAAATTTTAAATTATGGACGCATCAAATATATTCTAAATACACCTATATAAATATCGTATATGTACATGCGTATGTATGTTTATATACACGACTACATATAAATATATTTTTTAGTCAATAACGAAATTTCTGTGATGCCTGTAAAATCTACAAACACAAAAAAAAACATTTAAATCCGATTATTCTAAAATCAAACAAAAAGTCGAACAAATACCGAAAAAAAACAAAAATAAATAGTAAAACAGCATTTGGAAAAACCCAAATATAACGACAGAGCTGAAAGTTAAAAAATTTTCAAAGGTGATAATCGTTTAAATACAAGTATTAGTTTGCACTAGTGTTGAAAATTAAGTTATCGTTACATGTACTATAAATATTACGACTGCACACATAAGAGTGTGTATGTACATATTTCTGTGTAAACTTTAAGAATTATATGAATTAATGGTTTTTTTTTCAGTTTGCTGCTTTTAAATCTCAGCTTAACTTGCCACCTTGTATTTGCCTCCAACCACACTCGTCATCACTTGTTCTTTAGATTTTTATTTTTGCTTCAGAAAAAAAAATACAACTATTTATACACTATTTCACATTCTACTCCTTAACTTTGGTTTTTGTTGCTTTTGCCAGCTTGACTGCATGGTGTCATATTTTCAACATGTCCATCACACACTTTCATTTAGGCGGCAAAACAGAGGAAGAGCTTGTAAAAAGGGTGACTTTTAAATGGCAAAAGAAAAGAATATGTATCATAAATATTTTACTCGACAAAAATGCTGCAAGTTCCCCTAAAAGATGTGTTATTTACATTAAACAGATATTTTATATTATAGCTTTCCTTATGAACTGTAGATGGCTGACAACAGTACAATTTGATAAACAAAAAAATTATTGTCCTCTTCAGACATATAAGGCTACAAAATAACAAAATTTAAAAAAAAAATTATGTTTTGTGGTTTTGTTACTTAAGGCTTTGAAAACGGTGCCCAGGTATTTTAAGAGTATTTTTAAGATCCATGCAAGATGAAATTTTTAAAATTCAACAGATGAAAATATATTTTTTTTTATTTCAGGGAAAGAAAATCAGCACGATTAGAATTACTTAAGTGTTAAACAAAAATTCCCAAATACTTGAATATAAATTTACCTATTCGACCGGGATAAATGTTCGAATCAGGCAACACTTGTGTCGTTCTATTCTGTCACAAAATTCAGTATATTATCTCCACTGAACGAAATCAATTTACGGTTGAGCAATGTTGGGATTTATTGGAAATTCATTTCCAAAAAACAATTGGTCGAAGTTGCACTAAAATATCATACAAAATTTGGTTGCACAGCACGACCAGTAGTGCCCGGTATACGCAATTTTATTGGTAAAGTTCGTGAAGCTGGTTTCATTGCTAAAGCGCCAAGACCTGAGCGTGCTCGTACAGTGTGTACACCCGAAGATATCAAAGCTGTGGCTAAGATTGTGCTTGAGAATCCATCAACAACAACTCGTCATCGTTCGCAGGAATTGAACATTTCACGCACCAGATCTCAGTATGACGCCGTACAAAGTTTAATAGGTTCAAGAGTTGAAGCCGCATGATTATTTATTTCTAAGCGGAACAATTGGACTTTGCAACAAACAACTAAATTTGCAAAAATTTCAATCGGTTTTTGTTTTATTGCATTTTTAAATTCAAACTTTTAAATGACACGAATTTTTTATAATAACCCTGCAGGAGATCGAACTAGTATCAAATTAGTATTGCACTAGTACAAAAATCACCAGTACTAGTCCCAACTGTGAACTTTCCTATATGATGTTCATGCTCAAATTAACATTGAGTGAGTTTGGAAAATTACTAGTACCATTGGTACTGGATGGAAACTAGGAGGATACTAGTACTATTAGTACTAGTATTATATCTTCTAGTCGGATGCTAGTACAATCAGTTCTGCATTAAGAACTGGTGTATATATTAAAAAATCCCTAAATTTATTGGCTTTTTAAACCCAATGAAATTTGAAATTTTAAACCCACAAGCAATTTTTGGTTCATCAATTCTTGGTTAATAAGAGGAAATGGAAAGTTTCCTCAGGGCACACTCAATCCACTAGCACCTTGTACAACTTGAGTTACGTCTGGTAATCCACCATATACCAAACACTAATGAACATACAATACATATATCAGTTTTTATTATTTTAAAAAAGATCGCTGATTTTACATATGAACATAAATATTAACAAAAAAAAACACGTTTAAAAGATTTTAAAATTAGCTTTTTATTTTATTTATTTTTTTAAATGTCACTTTTTTTAACACACAAGAAAACTGCGGCTTACTTACATAAATTATCGAATAAATAAACTGATATGCAGGTGGCAAAGTCTTCTAATACTATTATTTGTTTCAAATTTGAATTAGTTGAAAAATTGTAACAATTAAAAATAAAATAAATGAAAATGCGAATTAGCAAGTCGCTTTAAAATATGATCAAAAAGTAATATGAAATTCTACAAGTCAAATCAATCTACAAATGAACTACTTGAAGTACTAGTACTTTTCTGTATATGTTCAATCTACTTTTGAACTACTGCTTGCTATACTAGTAATCGTACCAGTAGCTTAAAGACAATTAACTCTTATCCTCCTGCAGGGAAAGTATTCAAAATCCCATATTTAAAGCAGACAAATTTTGTAAAATCTTTTTTGTAACTGGCAGAGAAAAATGTAACAAACTTGGTCGTGCACAAAATTCACACTTATATAAATCATAAGTAAATTTTTTCTGTTACACCAAAGGCACCACAGTGCGATTCACATATTCATTATTCAATATTAGAGATAAAATTGCAACATAAATTACTACAAAATAAGAATACAAAATAAGAATACAAAATAATTGCACAGCAACAAATTAAATGTTTTGTTATATTATGTTTAATATCGCATAAATTAGAGGTAATTAATGGAAATAACAATATGATTTCCCCAATGGATAAGACATTGCAAAGTTTGTTCTACAAGTTTTTACATAAAGTTGGTCTCAAGAGCTTTGAGCAACATTAAAACATAAATTATTTAATTAAAAGACCGAACACACATTTTCATTAATCAGTTTCACCAAAAAAGAAAAGGTATTGAGCAAAAGAAAAAAAGGAAAACACCTCTTGGCTTCTCCTCCCTTTATTAAATACAAGTAAATATTTGCTCTTTTATAGTAAAATCATTTTTCATTTCCATCCGCACTCATGCAGACATATTTTCTATGAATACTCGTGGTAGAAACCCCAAAAAAAATACTCTTACATCTGTCAGCGAAACAAGCTGTTAAGCTTGCATGACAGATCATTTCACATGTCCGAGTAGCTGGGTTTAAGTATGTGGACGCTTCAGTTCATTTTATGTATGTGGCCCAGCAACCAACAAGTCAAACTACCACTTCTACTTCTGTGATTTTCTTTTTTCCCTTCTAATGAAGTTACTTTCATTTCTGAGCTTTCATTTATGAAAAATTATTTAAAGACATTTTTTTCATAGCAAGCGAAAAACCTAACGAAATTGCAGTCTAATTCATAGTGGGTGATGTTGGCTGAAGTAATAGAACACGTGGCTATGAAGCGGAGGGTGCTGAGTTCGAGCCCGCGCTGAGTCATGAAATAAAAGGTTGAAACAGCTACAAAAAAAAGAAAATACTGTCTATCTTCTCATCTTTCCTAATCTATCCCCTCAATACTATCCCCTCGTTTTCAGTTCCGGCGCAATGCATTGTATATATATATGGGTCATCCCCTGAGTGCTGGTCCAAGATAAAAAAATAAATAAATTCACAGTTTACATTTAACAACATTTAAATTATTTATCCTTTTCAGAAAAAGAAAAAGGAATATTAAAATATTTCTATACAATTAATAGTGTTAGACTTTGATTTGTAATTAGAATGAAAATATAAATCAATTTAATTTACAACACTGTTTTCAGAAGACACCAGACTTCCGTCATCGGTTCTGATGTGTAACTTTAAGTGCATTCTCTCTCATGCCAATTTTTGACATGCAAGTGTGAAAAATTACTTAAATAATTTTAATTTACCTTGAACTATTATTTATAAAATGCTCTAAATAGAAGTAACTTCATTTCAGCTTTAAATTTCTAACAGGTTTTTATTTCTTTTAATCTCCAGCTGAGAAATATATAATAAAATCAGAAAATCAATATTTTACTTATAAAAAATGCAATATATTGTTTAAAAAAAAAAAGGAAAGCAAACATGAACAAATTAAAAAAAGTAAAACGTATTTTTTTATTAACTGCACTTCAGTTAGTTCAAATCCCTAGACATTTTTTTTGTGTATTTATTTACATGCAGAAATATAGTTTACAAATACATTTGTACACTGTTCATATGTATGTGTTTTTGTAAACAGACAACTAGTAAAAAATCGTACATGTATGTGTGCAAACAAAACGTCAACAACATGAAACATCTAAAATTTATTTCAGCAACAAAATCAGAAGCAGCAACAAAAAAACTGGTTAAAAATATTAAATTGAAGTAAATTTCACAAAAACCAGTAGCAGTTCTCACACTTCTCCACACACACACACACAAACGTGCATAACTTTTAAACATATCAAGTGATACGACTGGCCACTTTAACAGGTGACCAGCTGGAACTAGTTGCATCTTGCAGATGCCATCATATGGAAAACTTAAACGTTCCAAAACAAAACTCCTTATTGACTTCAACCTAAAGTTGGAACTACTTTTCAGTCGGACAAGAGAATTGGTCGTATCACTGAATCAGAGGATTTATTGTTTTAGATCCAAACTTTTCCCAAAAGCTCTTCTGCATGCAAATACAAGTGCATAGATAAATATCTACTTATTTTTTGGACTTCAAACTACATACATATATACTTGCCTTGAATACACTGACAGAAATAATGGCAAATATTTTTAGTCCCAAAAATTTTTGCTCAGTCATGTTACAGACACTGATTCCTTTGGGAAGTGGAATTAATTCCATGTTTGCAGGCATATTACAGACTTTAATTTCATTAGGAAACGGAATTGATTCCGTATTTGAGTTCTTAAAAAAAAAATTCTATATAGAAATTCATTTCGAAAAATTGTTTCCTTCTTTTTTTGAAGGAGTCAAGGTTAGGTTAGGTTAAAAAGGGCTGCCCGCAGGTAGCGAGAAAACACTTGGAGGCCATAAAGGCCCATTGTGATGCTCAGAGGGCTACACCCTACATAGTCCTTTTAAAACGAGGTACAGGGGGGTTATTCTGTAATGCGATGCGAAAGGAATTTCTTTCGCATTTCAATGTAAATGTCATACATATGCGTTCAGTTTTTCATTCGCATCGTAATACAGAATAACCCCCCTGGCTCCTGAGAACCACCTAGAACTTCTCACAAAACCCACCAGGGCAGCCAGTGGTGCATTCCTGAAACAGTCCACATCTCGCAGGAAACGACAGCCTAGATGTCTAAGCCTATGCTCCTGCAGGGCCGGGCAGTCACAAAGGAAATGCTGTACTGACTCCTCTTCTTCTTCATCGAAACAGCTCCTGCAGCGACCATCATCAGACATGTGCCCAATTGCCCAAGTGCCCCGTCAAGACCGCTACCAGGAGTGCCAAGGACTTCTTCCCAAAAGTTAGAAGGTGTCTAGTTCTAACTCTGGTTTTGAAGACCCTACAGGTGGTAATTGTTGACCACCTGCTTGTTACCTTCCTCTCTGCCCACTCCTCAATTATGTTTAGCAGCTCAACTGAGGGAATGCCAATATAAGGAGTCAAAATACTGAATCAATTCCATTTCCGAACCATTGAATTCTCAGAAAACAAAAGATACAATGTTTTCATATTCCTTTTTAATATCATTGGCTAATTAATTCTCCTCGTTTCGTTTATCGTTTTCCGAAGAATCAAACTTAAGAATCCATTGCCTTTCCAAACGGAATTTAAACTCTTTGGCTGATTATAAAGGGTGTTTTTTATAGAGTGATACAAGTTTAAATCATAATAAAACATAGTAACATATTTTTGTTATCAATGAATTGGTCTTTATTGGATAGAAAATTTTGTGACATTAATATTTAAATATGATTTCGGCTGGCGCGTACAAGGCGCAATCTGGAACACCAAATTTCAACAACTTAAAAAATCGTCCATAAAGTGGAAGGACACAATCCCAGTTGCTGAGGACGGTGACGAATTGATTGATGAGGATTATCTTCAATGCTTTTCTGTACAGAGGCTACAGCTTCTTCAGTGAGCACTGTTTGGCGTCTCATGCGATGCACATTATCAGTAACAGTAAATGTGGTCCAAAAACGCTCCATTGTTCTTCCAAGGACGATTATGTATGCCATAAAATGGAAGAAGTGCACGATGAGTTTGACGAATAGAACCATTATTTTGATTAAAAATTTCCACAACCTGCACGCGTTGCTCTGGTGTAAGTCGATCCATAAAAAGCAACTACCAGCTGTTAAATGGGTGGTCAAATAAAGCAGTGATACCAACTCAAAGTTGTATCACTCTATAAAAACACCCTTTATAAATATTTTTATCACTACCTGGAAATAAATACACACAAACACACACAACTGGTGATGTAATGCACCAAGAGTTTCTTTAAAATTCTTTATCATAAAGACACATTTTAAATCTCTGAGTAAACCCAAAAAAAAAGTCCATCCTGAATATCAAAATCTTATATGTGCTTAAGGATTTACGTTTTAATTTCCAAAATATTTCTCACTTTGTTGAACAGTGTTATTATGAAATTAGAAATTCTGTGTATGCTAAGCAATCTAAATCAATCCGGCTAAAATTTGAGGGGGAATTAAATGAAAGATAAACCCAATAAGCAATGAAAAGCGACATTTATAAATATTTTTGTTTTATTTCCTCTCAAAATATTAATATTATGAACAAAAACCGTTATGAAATAATCTAGGAAACACATACATTAAACACACAAACCAAATAAATAACATCCCAACATCCCAGTAGCACAAGGTTAAAGAGAATAGTGTGATAAGCTTTTATTTATTCTTGTCGCTTCCCCAACATATATTTAGAAAATCCAGCAATATATAAAAATCATACTTTGCTCCCAAAATAATGGCGAAAAAACACGCACACACAAACACACACCAAATTTCATAAATCAAAATTATTTCTCATTGCTGTGACAGCCATAATAGGCGTTATTTGACACACGTTTCTGCTCATCATGTTTCAGTTTAATTTTTTTTTTTGTTGTGTTTTCTTTTTATCTTGTTGTTTAAGTTGTTGGTAGATGGCCGTTGCAATTTTATTAATATTTTTATAGATATTTTTAAAAGACAATAACTTAGTGTGGATCTAATTTCAAAATAATCCGTCTGCCTTTTAATTCTCCCCCCAGGAAGAGACAGTGGACATCATCAAACATTATCAGCAGCAGTAACACGACACGTTGATGTCCCTTCCATGTAATTGTTGTAGTAGCAGCTCACCCCCCACCACCAATGCCAGCATCATAATTATCATCATCATCATTTAAACCGAACGTCAACGTTAATTTCTTTTTCCACTGTTTTAAGACGTGTCATACTTTATCACCATGTATTATGAGCTTAAGTTTCATGCAACACAAATATTCCACAAGCGGTAAATAAATAAGTAGTAAATATAAATCAGAAGCTTTCAAATGGGGCCGTCGTATGTTACAGCTGTTTTAAAATAATTTGAACTTTATAGTGTTCTAGTGTTTAAAGTTTTTTGTAAACCATATTTAAAAGGTGCCCTATTTTCTAAATTTTACAATGAGTTCTTTACAAAATTCTAGTATTTTGTACCAGCTCAATGATGAATAAACAAAATTCAAAGGAAAAATCAATTGAAAACAAGTAAAAATGTTATATTCGAACCGGGTCGAATCTTAAATACCCTCCAAATATTTAGTAAGTGAATTTAAAATGTTTAACTTGGTGGGACAGAGTTCCTTTATATAATATCGTACGTCAACGCCCACTAAAGGGGCGGGGTTCAAAAATAGACTATATAATGTTTTCACAGACGAACGTATGGGCATTGCTAGACCGTCTTAGACTTTATCACTGATCAAGAATATATATACTTTATGGGGTCCAATTCTCTTTTAAGGGTATTAAAACTGTATTTTGTCGGGGTCGCTCTGGCAAGGGCTGTGGGGGAAACAATTCACCTTTGTCATAAAACTCTAAAAATAAATGCTTGGGATAATTATATACAAAATAAAATTTTATATATATTTTTTTGTAAGGTCATTTACGGGGCAAAGGGGGATGGGGGTAGGACAGAAACAGGCAGTCATAAAACTCTAAAAATAAATGCTTGAGATAATTATATACAAAATAATATTTATTTTTTTTTTTTTGTAGGGTCATTTAGGGGGTGATGGGGGAGGAGGGGGTAGGGCAGAGTGCTACCAGTTTACGTCTCAGCTTCGACATTAAGGCTTAAAAATTTTATTTTTAAGGAATGTAGGCTTAAGAAAAACAATTTGCTAAATTTTTATGCTATTTTTGCATATAATAACGCCCACTAAATTGGGCGGGGTTCAAAATGTTATTTTATGGCTCCAAATTTAAGTCGTTGGACCGTATTTGACATAAAAATATATCATTTGCTTAACAAAATAAACAAAAAACTTTAAAAATTATGTTGTTTTTTCGGGGTTGGTTTAGTTCTTCTTAGGGGAACTTTTTTCCCCTCTTGCCCGATTTAGCCCATCTTCGAACCTAACCTGCTCTAAGCTTCAAAATATATTTATGCCAAATATCAAGAGTGTAGCTCTTTTCGTTTGGACTGAATCGTGATTTCCACAGACGGACGGACGGACGGACGGACATGCTCAGTTCGTCTTAGATTTCATCACTGATCAAGAATATATATATACTTTATGGGGTCTGAGATGGATATTTCGATGCGTTACAAACGGAATGACAAAATGAATATACCCTCCAAATTCTTTTTTGGAGGGTATAAAAATTAAATTTTTAATTTAATTGCTATTCGTTCGATCCACGGTAACTCGGGACATCTTTGAATAGGCATTTAAATTTATATCGTAAAGTCTCTTGTATGCTTTTTAAGTTAATGCAGCCACTTAACAAGCCAAAAAAAAAAAATCATATGTATTTTTTAATTTAATTCCTTTTCGACCACTTAACTTCATTTTAATTAATTTTTAATATCGCCAATCAGAGAAAACCAAATTCATATAATTGCCGCAGAGTTATTAAAAAAGTCAGACTGGAAATATGATAATTGTTTGGCGGATTAAGACAACACAGCGTATACTTGTTGTGTATTAAATGAACTTAATGAAATTCATATTACTCATACGTAACAATCAAGTGGAAGTGCAGTTGTTTATTTATTTGAGTATCATTTTCAATGCTGTGAGAGAGAAAAAACTCAATACAAATTACTTTTAAGAAATCAATTTGTAAGGATTGAAAAAACAAAGAAATCTGACACATGCTATCTATTTGCAGTTCTATTTCTAGTAAATATTTATTTAGAAATTTGTAGAAACACAGATAGATTTTTTTTTTGTTGTTTTGTTTAGTTTTTACTAGAATGTCTGAATGTCTTTA
Organism: Linnaemya tessellans; assembly: GCA_951800035.1. Classification (NCBI taxonomy): domain Eukaryota; kingdom Metazoa; phylum Arthropoda; class Insecta; order Diptera; family Tachinidae; genus Linnaemya; species Linnaemya tessellans. Next base: position 142,419,757 of record OX637532.1, read on the forward strand.
TGAAAATGTTTTAGTTTTTACTTTCCAGTAATGAAAATACAAACAAGGTAGATGGACTAAATATGTGTTGCATGTATGTACAATATTTACACAAAAAGTTACATGTGTACACTAGGCTGGCGCTTAAAATAAGAGATTGTACAAATATATAGTATTTCTTATCAGGCATGTTTCAAAATGCAATATATAAATCACGTACAACATTTCTTAACAAAACTGAGCGATGAATTCAAAATTTGTATGCTATTTTTGATTCTGATATAAGGGACCGCCCTACTACTCATACCAATTTTAAACAAATAAAGAGCCGTGTGTCTGACATGATATTTTACCAGGTTCGAATACATTTATTCAATTACTTTTGTTTTTTTTAATACATCTTCTGATTTTTTTGTAAAATATCCTTTTTGGTGCTAATAAATCTAGTAATTGAAAAAATCGTAAATTATTAGCTTAACAAAGTTGCAAACAAAAAGCTTTATGCAAATAGTCAGCACAAAGAAGTGATTATTATTAAATTCCTTTTGCTGAAAATGAAAAAAGTAACAAAATATTTGTACAACAAAAATTCGTCTGCATTTACTTGTAAACATTAAATTGATATTGACATACAAAAATTTAAGTCTTGTTTTTTTGTGATATTGATTTTTATTTCGTTATGTTCTTTACAATTCTTATATACAAAGCTATTAGGTGTAAAACATTGAGCTTCGTTCAATGTAATAGAAGAGACAAACCATCAATAAACAGCTTTAGCGTCAAGGAAACAAAGCGAATTGAAGCGTTTAAAAATAATAGCGGAATTCACTTTGAGTAGCATATTTTCACCTTGAGCACAAAAACTATAATTTTCTACGGTTACTCATGTGTGTACAGCAATTATTTTCACATATAGCATTCGAATAATTTTGTTTAAAACTTCATAAAGTGAAAGGCTTCTTTGGTTAATACAATACTTAAGGCCGATATCAATAATAGGAAGATTGAATCCTATAGGAAACATATATAAGACTGTAAGATCATAGTCCAAAAAATTATTTTTTTATCCTCGGACAAGCACTCCGGGGCTGACCCTACATATGCAGTGCATTGCGACGGAACTAGAAATAGGGGGATAGTATTGCGGTGACAGATGAAGAAAGATGAGGAGATAGAGAATTTCTTGTACCTGTCTCAACCATTTTTACTTTGCCGGCTACTTTTTGCTACAGGACCGACGAAGGAGAGAGCTGCTGCTACTCTGCTTTTAGTACATGATCGTGTCAGTCGCTGCCAGTTATGTTCAGTGATCAATGCTATGCCTTCATCACTGAAACAGGTTGGCAACAACTAACACAAGCACACACTAATGTTGATCAGAAGAATTCGACACCATATTCATGACTGAGCGGGGGTTTGAACTCAGGGCCCTCCGCTTCATAGTCGCGTGTTCTTCTACTTCAGCCAACAGCACCCTCATGCCAAAACTATTAGAGAAAGTACTTACAAATTGACTGATCCTCACACTAATCGTCAATGGATGTATTCCAAATCATCAATTTTACTTTAGAAGGCAACATATCATATATATCGAACAGGCAAGCGGACGTGCAAATGTGTTTCGAAAACTTTGAGAATAATATATTAAATTGAATTAAAATTCATAGGCTAATTGTTCGAAATTTGGTTTTAAATCTCAGAAAGACATGATAAATATTCCAAGGCACAAAGGAAAGTCAACATCAGTTTTATTCAACTTACAGAGCAGAACAGCTGTTTTCGAAAGCCGCAGCACTTTCATCATCAGTGCTCATGTGTATTGTGTTTATCACCACTTATTAGGTGGCTTAGTTGAATGTACTAACAGTTCCTATTTACACAAATTTTATTGTGAAAAAGTATCTGAGAATAATGATTTGTGAGTTTTAAAAACTAGGTGGCGTCAACCCCCCATTTAAACAACTCAAATCTCACAGAAAAAAATAGGGTAAGATCATAGGAAAGTCCAGGCAGCAATGTCACCTTTTGGGAATGAAATAGGAATGAAATAGTGTCGCTACACCAATAATGCGCATCGAAGGCATTATGCCTAGTTAACGATAAATGGCGCTTCCATCAATCTAAGGCTTGCTACAGCAGATCAATCACCTGCTTAGCTGAATCAATGACGGTTTTACGCAAAAGATACAAGGTAGAATGACAAGGAACCGAGTCTTGCTGCAACAATCTTTGGCATACAAAAGGTAAAAGCAGTAGCAGAAAATGGATTAAAATGGAACTGGGAGAGGGGCAAAATACGGTATTCGATATCGATCAAAATTTGTGTAGAAATTTCGTTCAACTGATTGCAGGCATATAGACGTACTAACCACACAACAAACAAAGAAATATGTTTAATAAATTAACTGATACAATATTTTAAATAAATTTTAATTAAATTGTTTTATTATTTATTCAGCACCAGGTGGCAAATTACTGCATTCGATATCGATCGAAATTCAAATACATTTTAAATACAAATTTCTATCGATATCGAATGCCGTAATTTGCCACCAGATAATTTTTTATATAAAATTATTTAAATTTTTTTGTATCATTTAATATTTCGTTAACTGAAGGGTGTTTTTTTATGAAGTTTTTTTTTATACGAATCACTCTGTTGTCTGACAGCTGTTTTGACAGTTTAAAGTGACGTCTCTACTCAGTATTGTTTGGCAAATCATCATGAACAGGTTAACTCCAGAACAACGCTTCCAAATCGTGGAAATTTATTTTCAAAAACAGTGTTCCATTAAAAATTTTTATCCGCTTTTTTACCGCAAAATTCTCTTCAGTGATGAGGTGCATTTTTGGTTGAATGGACATGTCAGCAAGCAAATTTGCCGTATTTGGAGCAAAGATAATCCACACGCCGTTCAAGAATTACCAATGCATCCCGATAAATGTACTGTTTGGTGCGGTCTATGGGCTGGTGGAATCATCGGCCCTTATTTCTTTAAAAAAGACCGGTGAATTGGCCTCAGCGTTCGTGTGATTTGACGCCACTCGATTATTTTTTTGTGGGAATACCTGAAATCATTGGATTACGTGGATAAACCAGCAACGATTGACGCTTTGGAAACCAGTAGTCAACGTGCCATTGCTGAAATACGCCCTCAAATGCTTGAAAAGGTGGTCGAAAATTGGACCTCCAGAATGACCTTTGTGCAAAATAGTTGTGGTGGCCATATGCCCGAAATTATATTTAAATGTTAAATGACAAGAAATTATCTACCAAATAAAAAATTTTTTTGGCCATTTCATAATTTGGCATGTGTTTTATTTAAATTCCAAATCAGCAAGCTCTTATAAAAACACCCTTTATTTGTTAACATCATCATTTTTTCCTCCTATTCCTTATTCCTGTTGATGTTAACAAATTGTAAACGAAATATTGAATAATAAAATATAATTGAAATAATTTTATATAAAAAACCGACCTCGAGCTTAATAAATAATAAAATAAATTACCAAAATTAAGGTCAAAAAGTTACAATTATAATTAATTTGTTTATTATTATTTTTTTAATTTATTCATCTCTTATTTTCATAGAAGTTATTAAATATTTTACGCATATTTATTTCTCCTATATAGATTATCTATTTGTAGAAACATATTTCGCAAACTTCAATGTAGTTTACATTTCCTCATAATTTATTCCTCCAATTCATTAAAATTTTCCGAAAAATTTGCTTATCAATTTTGAGCACGATTACGCTTTAAATGAATATTTCTACACTTTAAAGTTGTTCTAATATCACGTTACATACCACAGATACAGCAATAGGGAAATAAGATTTAAAATTTAATTTGGCCAAGAGAAAGTTTAAGGCTTACAATGAAAGCCTACAGGGCTCTCTAAATCTTTTGGTAACTTTAATTAAGCATAATTAAGTGTATTACTTACACCAAATACTGACGCATAGAGTTACTTTGCAATCTTACTTGTATTTAGTTAAATTTATAACTTGAATAGAAGCATAAAAGGCATAAGAAAAATTAATTGTATTTATATAAATTTAATACGATATAGATAAATAATTACAACTCTTGCTTCAATAGTTTATTTGAGTTATTGTACTTTATTTGATATACTGTATTGTTTTATGATTTAAGTTTCTCAGTAATAGTTGTTATTCCAAAAACCAGCAACATTTACTTTAATTATGATACGAACTTATTTCAAAAGCATTATATAGGATTACAAGGAATATTTCAAAATTTCTAAGCTATTCCAGTGAATGTATTAGAGAAAGGAAAGTCTAATTTCAATACTATTAATCTAATACTAAACGAATAATGTATTAAGAAATATATAGAAATGTTTTAGAAGAATATTGTAAAATCTGTTTTTATATGTCAAATCAAACTTGAAATGGAAGTAAAAAATTTTACATCGACAAATATGTTCATAGAAGTTCAATTAAATTTCTCCTTTATTTTACTCAAAATAAATATGTATAAAGTAAAACCAATAAGAATGTTGTATTCGACCGGGTAGAATTTTAAATACCCTCGAAATGTTTAGTAAATAAAAATTCTATTTTTATTGTTATTTGAATATTTTAATAATTTTCTGTTAAGTAAAAAAAATTTTTGGCCAATTTTTTAGGAAAGGGGTACGTACCTCTTTGCGAAAAATCAATTTTTTGGTCGAAACACAATTTTACCGAATTTTGCCCAAAAGGCGTTTATTTCTAATAACTAAGTATTGAAAGGAGTTTCAAATGCGACGAAGCTTCCGAAAAAGCTTAAGTCGCATGCATTTAAGCAAAAAAAATTTTTGGTCAATTTTTTAGCAAAGGGGTACCTCTTTGCAAAAAATCGATTTTTTGGTTGAAACACAATTTTACCCAATTTTGCCCAAAAGGCGTTTATTTCTAATAACTAAGTATTGAAAGGAGTTTCAAATGCGACGAAGCTTCCGAAAAAGCTTAAGTCGCATGCATTTAAGCAAAAAAAATTTTTGGTCAATTTTTTAGCAAAGGGGTACCTCTTTGCAAAAAATCGATTTTTTGGTTGAAACACAATTTTACCCAATTTTGCCCAAAAGGCGTTTATTTCTAATAACTAAGTATTGAAAGGAGTTTCAAATGCGACGAAGCTTCCGAAAAAGCTTAAGTCGCATGCATTTAAGCAAAAAAAATTTTTGGTCAATTTTTTAGCAAAGGGTTACCTCTTTGCAAAAATTCGATTTTTTGGTTGAAACACAATTTTACCCAATTTTGCCCAAAAGGCGTTTATTTCTAATAACTAAGCATTGAAAGGACTTCCGAAAAAGCTTAAGTCGCATGCATTTAAGCAAAAAAAAATTTTGACCAATTTTTTAGGAAAGGCTAACCCCTTTGCTAAAAATCAAATTTTTGGTTGAAACACAATTTTATCCAATTTTGCCCAAAAGGCGTTTATTTCTAATAACTAAGTATTGAAAGGAGTTTCAAATGTGACGAAGCTTCCGAAAAAGCTTAAGTCGCATGCATTTAAGCAAAAAAAATTTTTGGTAAATTTGATGAGATGGCGTAGCGGCCTCGAAATCAGTACTGATCCGTTCTGCTGGTTTGATGATTATTGAAAATATTCTTAATATTCCAATCTTAACATAAAAAATAATAAATAGAATTTGAACAAATTCATTTATTAATAAAAAAAATAATAAAATATCACGCAGATTCGAACTTAAGCCCATTGAAAAAATTAACAAAACAAAAATATATTTAAAAAATTGTTATGTATTCGATCGAACGGAAGCTTTCGACATCGGTGAACAGGCAGTTAAACTTTTGGAGTAATTAAGTGTAGACAAAATAAATATTTTTTTTATAGGGCCATTTAGGGGGCGAAGGTGGGTGGAGGTTTAGAGCAGAGGAAGATCGGCGAACATCTCAGCTTCGTCACAGAAGTTTAAAAATTTAATGTTTAAAGTATGTAGGCTTCAGGAATACAATTTGTTAAATATTTACACTATTCTTGAATATAATATTTTACGTCAACGCCCGCTAAAAGGGGCAGGGTACAAAAATGGATTTTTTAGATTTTAGGACTCCAAGTTCAAAACTTTGTATCTTCTTTGACATAAAAATATATCAAATTGAATTAAGATTTTATAGGCTAATTGTTCGAAATTTTAATTTAAATCTCAAAAAGACATGATAAATATTCCAAGGCACAAAGGCAAGTCAACATCAGTTTTTGTTATTCAACTTACACAGCAGAGCAGAACAGCTGTTTTCGAAAGACACAACCCTTGCATCAAATTTCGAACAATTAGTGTATAAAATCTTAATTCAATTTAATATAGCAATATAAAATGTTCGTTAAAATTCTTACTACATATAAAAATATATCGTTTGCTTAACAAAATTACCAAATAGGCTTAAAAAATTATATTGTTTTTTTAGAGGTTGGTTTAGTTCATCTTAGGGAAACTGTTTTTCCTTCTGACCCGATTCAGCCCAATTACAAACTTGACTGTATCGTGATTTTCACAGGCAGACAGACGGACGGACGTAGCTAGATTGTCTTAGACTTTATCACTGATCAAGAATATATATACTTTATGGGGTCTTAGAGCAATGAAAAAGTGAATATACGCTCCAATTCTTTGTTGGAGGGTATACAAATTACGTAAATATTTAATAGTGGAGTATTTAAGAATTATTGTTTAACACTTTTATTTTTAATTTTAATTGTGCTAGTTTAATGTGGCAACTGGCACTAAGAGGTGGACCTCTACTCACACAATGCCTAGCAATGGAATTAGAAAATGGAAGGAATAGTCCTCAGAGGATAGAGGGTAGAAAACAGTGAAATTTTCATCACTTACATCTTCCATCTTGGACTAGTGGGAATAGTCTATATATAATTTCGCCTTACATTAAAAGGAGAAAGTCTAATCTATCAGAGATAGGTCTGATATCCGAAATCTCTGCAGAGTAATTTCCTACAAAAAATGCAAGAAGAAAATATTTTACATTATCTTATTGCTATCAATGTATTGATCTATTCGTAATACGCTCTGAAATATACATTTTTTTTTGAAGTGCTTAGATGAATCGCTATCGAAATGTTTCAAATAAACATTTTTGATGAAGCTGCGTATAAACACTGATACTGACAGAAAATTCTATTTAAATTGTATTTTATCGAATGCACATTTTTTCATCTAAAACTTGTAAATGTGTGAAAGAATTCGTAGTGTTGATTTAATTGAGTCTCCATTCAACCTGCTCAAATTGAAACAACGTATCCGGAATAAATAAGTCCATTGAATGTGTAGGAACAAAAAACTAGTAAAACATATTGATGAATGATTGCCAAATAGTTTCGAAATTTAAATTGCATATGATTTCGGGGATGTTCCATTGAGCGATTCTCCTTAAGCAATACTAAGACTGCAGGAGCCAAATTACGGCACTCGATATCGATCGAAATTTGTATATAAAATGTATTGAAATTTCGATCGATATCGAATGCCGTAATTTGGCCCCAGCTTAAAATATTTGGTATAAAAATTTTTATATATAACAAACTGATGACGACAAACAGAGTTCCTTCGACTCACATTAATGAGTTTAATTTTAGAAAATTTTCAGTTTGTTTTCAATATTCTTCTGGAAAAAACGTGCAATATTTTTTATACTTCTCAAAGAAACGCTACCAGTTTTTTTTTAATCTTGGACCAACACTCTGGGGATGATCCCCATATATGCAATGCATTGCGCCGGAACTGAAAACGAGGGGATAGTATTGAGGGGACAGATTAGGAAAGATGAGAAGATAGACAGTTTTTTTTTTTGTAGCTATTTCAATCTTTTTTTTACTTCGCCGGCTAATTTTTTGCTGCAGGACCGACGAAGGAGGGTGCTGCTGTTACTCCGCTTTTAGTACATGATAGTGTCAGGAGCTGCCAATTATGTTCAGTGACCAGTGACTATGCCTTCATCATTGAAACAGGCTGGCAACAACTAACACAACCACGGACTAATGCTGATCAGAAGAATTCAACACAACCAACTCAGCGCGGGCTCGAACTCAGGACCCTCCGCTTCATAGTCTCGTGTTCTACTACATCAGCGCCCACAGCACCCACAGCACCCTTATTATATCTTTTGAAAATAGTAAATTTATTAGGAAGTTGTCTAGCATCCCTTAAGAAAATTAATGTCTGTATAAGAGAAATCACCGTAAGTGTATTTTACAACTTTTTCCAAACTTTGAATTTGGAGGTAAAATAAACGTATATGTTGTTGTTCTCATTAAAAAGTTAGTCTCTATTAGAAATCCTTTAAACACTTTTTCAAACTCTTTCAGGAGTTATACTTTGAGTTTGTGCAGTGCATGAAAGTCTTCTTCGCAGTCTTCGATTTCAATTAAACGTTGAATTGTAAAGTTTTAGTATTTAAAAGCACTATTTTTGTCTGCTTCCTACTTTTAACTAGGACCGGCACTTAGGACTGATCCTAAGCAAATACACTACGTCGCAAAGATAGAAAAAAGGAGGCAACGTTTAGTGAGCAGCTGTAGAACAATGAGAGCAGTAAAAAAAATTTATTTTTAGTTACAATGCCCAGGAAGGATGTTGCTTTTGCTTGCATATATGTGTGAGTCCCTGTCAGCACTAGGGCAGATTAGAAATATTCGATCCCATATTTATGACCGAGTGTGGGATTTAACACATGATCTTTGGCTTCTTAACCTATATGTCCTTAGAGAAAAAAGAAAGTTATAAAAGATGACTATTGCAATAGATCCGGCCAGCCTGTGAACGATCACAACTAAAATCTGAAACTAATTGATAACTTGTGATATCTTTTATTGAAAGATGAATTATAAGGAATTCATTTAGATGACAAACTGAGATTTTATTTCAAGTTTTCTCTTGGCAACTCTGCTTCACACTAGTTAACAACATTTATCTTCTAAGTAATATATTTAGTGTGGGTTTTGTTAGTTAACACATCGAGCTTTCAATAGAAAGCCGATTGACTCAACTGCAGAAATAAAACGATTTAAAATTCCTTTTTGCACATTTCTTTTCACCTACAAAATAAAATTTTGCCATTTATTCTTTTATGTGTTTGAAATCCATGTTTTTGTACAGCACGAAATCCTCTTTTCCAGCACACAACACTTAATTTTAACTGAGAAATAATTAAATGGAAATTTATTTAAAAACATTAATCTAAAGTCAAGCTATAATACACTAGTGGATATTCTGCCTTACGCATATTTGGATTAGGAGGGAAAAATATACTTGTATCCAGTTGATACTACGAGTCACTTGCTTAAGGCTTTCATATCACTAACAGCGTCAATATAATTTATTAATTCAATGGCACGAATGATCATAATTATCTTAAAAACTCGTTAAATTTATTTTCATTATTCTCCAATTAATTGCATAAGTAGCAAAAATAAGAAAAAAAAATGAATGACTGACTTTAAGACTTAATATTTCCAAGTATAAGATTTAAATGTCTCGCCTGCTGTGTGGAAGTTGATAATTTTTTTTTCCTTTCCGTTTTTTGCTTTACTAAAGCATATAAAATAGACCACAAAATATAACATCCTTCTATTTGCTGTACCAGTAAAAGAGAAACTCAGGGGTCTTATTGAAGCAGGCGACATACGAGTAGAAGTATGGATTTATAAAAGTCTTTTCATTTTATGCCCTTTAGCCAGTATGCCAATAGTAAAACATGAATCCGTATAGATGTGTGAGTGTTTGCTTATGAATGTGTGACACTTCTTTTTCTGCCTAAATGTAGACACTAGAAAAACTAAGTTAGTAAAAGGTAATGAAGTGTTAATTGAAGAAGTGTTATAGTGCTGCTGGGTGTGCAAATTTGACAAATTCAAAGAAAACGAACTGGAGTAAAAATTGTTATACAAGTAAATAGATTGCAGACAAGAGAAAGATGAAAATTGCATTTTCCTATAAACGATTGTTGAAAATGATGCATTTTGCTTACGTAAATGATATTTAAGTGTACAGAATTGGTTTTTGTTTTAAATAATATTTTACAAACGTTTTTATAAGTTTAATTTGAATAGTTATAAGTAAACTTTGTTTAAAATATAATCATGTGAATTCTAAATAGTGCCCGGAAAATAAGTTCCTTGGGAGTTAAATTTTCTCAAGAACAAAATCCTTCTATTCTAAATAATTGGAAGAGGGAATAACAGGCAGAAATTTTTAAAAATTGCACGGCCATTTTGTTTTATTTCAAACTAGCTTTTACCCGCGACTTTGTCCGCGAACAATATGTGCAATTTCAGCTAATATGTATGTTATGTAAATGATGTCTTGTATTTTTACTGGATCAAAGTTTAAAACGTTCCTACTTATCAGTTTAATCATTTAATATGTCTATACAAATTTTCGACCACCCTTGACCACTCAATACGATCATTTCCAAAAGCAAAAACCACCCTATGTTATTCCTCGGATCTTATATTATCTCTATGACAAATTTCATCTAAATCGGTTCATCGGTTTGAGCATGATATAGTAACAAACAGACAGACAGAGAGGCAGAGTTTCTTTGATATTTATTTATTAGTAAGGAAAAAAAATTCAAGTCATTATAAAAAGTGCAAGTCATTATGAAAAGTGCAAGTCATCATAATTAGTGCAAGTCATTATCAAAAGTGCAAATCATTGTGAAAAGTGCAAGTCATCATAAAAAGTGCAAGTCATTACAAAAAGTGCAAGTCATCATAAAAAATGCAAGTCATCATAAAAAGTGCAAGTCATCATAAAAATGCAAGTCATGATAATAAGTGCAAGTCATCGTAAAAAATTCAAGTCATGATAAAAAGTGCAAGTCAACATAAAAAATTCAAGTCATGATAAAAAGTGCAAGTCATTGTGAAAAGTGCAATTCATCATAAAAAATGCACTATAAAAAGTGCAATTCATCATAAAAAGTGCAAGTCATTATAAAAAGTGCAAGTCATCATAAAAAGTGCAAGTCATCATACATATGCAAGTCATGATAAAAAGTGCAAGTCAACATAAAAAATTCAAATCATGATAAAAAGTGCAAGTCATCATAAAAAATGCAAGTCATGATAAAAAGTGCAAGTCATTGTGAAAAGTGCAATTCATCATAAAATATGCAAGTCATCATAAAAAGTGCAATTAATCATAAAAAGTGCAAGTCATTGTGAAAAGTGGAAGTCATCATAAAAAATGCAAGTCATTATAAAAAGTGCAAGTCATCATAAAAAGTGCAAGTCATCATAAAAAGTGCAAGTCATCATAAAAAATTCAAGTCATGATAAAAGTGCAAGTCATCATAAAAAATGCAAGTCATGATAAAAAGTGCAAGTCATTGTGAAAAGTGCAATTCATCATAAAAAATGCAAGTCATCATAAAAAGTGCAATTCATCATAAAAAGTGCAAGTCATTATAAAAAGTGCAAGTCATTGTGAAAAGTGCAAGTCATCATAAAAAATGCAAGTCATTATAAAAAGTGCAAGTCATTATAAAAAGTGCAAGTCATTATAAAAAGTGCAAGTCATTATAAAAAATGCAAGTCATTATAAAAAGTGCAACTCATTATAGAAAGGGAAAGCTTTTGCGCTCATACCAGCGTGTATGAAGTATTGAAGTTTGGTGTATGTTATTTTATTATATTAGCAAGGATGTAGAAATCATTTTATATAAGTTAAAAATTCTTGTTGTTGTTGTGGAACTAGGTGGAACATTTTTATCAGGTTCCTCCAAAGGGGTGGTAAGTTTAATCCAAAAGTGTTGACCACACTTGCGGCCTTTCATACCCATTAAATAATACGAGAGTTGTTTTAATAATTTTAATATTTTATTCATAATAACAAATTTTTTCAAATGGAAGAGATTGCCGTATTTGAATTTCGTTTGTTTGGAAGAGGAAGAAAAAAATGCGCTAGGAGATTTTATTTAAAATAGCTTAACCCGGAATAGGACGAAACGCCCAGGGAAAGGTACATCTACGAGTATTTGTTTGTCTTGTTGGTGGCTTTAAAACGAGAAGATTAAAATAAAGTGCGAAAACGATCAATAAGTTCATAAATTGCTTGGTTCAATTATGTTGACCGTAAAATGGACGAAGCGCTGTATAAATATCGCAAACAGATTTTTTTTTTGTTAATAACAGTTTTCAATTCTAGCGCTAAACGAATCATGATATCCCGCCATACCTGAACAGAATTGTCAACGCAGTTATAATCTTGTGTTTTATTTAAGCGCTTAACAAATTGCCTTGCATTTTTTTCCGAGTGTTATTTAATATTCTTTGGCCACAAACAACAAACAGCTTATTCGAGTGTTCTTCTTTTGTGTTCCTACCTTTTTTTTTGTTTTGTTTTTGTTCTTTTTGTTTACAAGCCATGGCGAAAAGATTTTGGATAAGGAATGAAAACACCAAGAACGTTAAAAAAGATTTTACCGGCAAAGTAAAAGACGTGATTATAAACACCTTGGATTAGCATTAATTCGTTTCAGTTTTTATTTAACGTTTGCACTGCGGCAGCTATTATTTTAAATTATATGAGTGTGCGTGAATATTTTTGCTTGCAATGATGGCTTCCATCTCGGTGAGTGATGGTTTCGGTTTCCAATTTTGTCAATTTTCCTATTTTGTTTGCTCACCGTTTCTCATCAATTTATACTCGTGCAGCTACTTGAACAGTGTCGTTTATAGATATTTATAATGGCTTATAGTGTGTGTGTGTGTGTAGTATTTGCATTTTAGTAACAGTAGCTGTTGTTGTTCCCATGTTATATTATGTTACCGTTAATCCATCGCGTAAAAATGTAATTTGTTTTGCGTGTTTTCCTTAAGCACTTTATTTTCCAACCGTTGATCATCCTCAAAGTCACGTGGAAGTGGGAGTTTTACATTTTTCGCCTCTCTTTTGATTTTCTTATAAATTGAGCACTACTTTACACTTCAATTGCTGGCAATCTTTTTGCACTTCTGAATGAATGCGTTGTTAAGAGGTTTTTATTAAAGATTTCTTTTTTACTCTTGTTAACCTTTAAATTAAAAGCACTTTTTGCATTTATTTGAGCTGTTGCCATTTTTGCGTTGAATTCTTTATACAAATTTGAACAAAAGCTTTTTCACAATGCGATGCTTTCTTTTCGTTGTTGTAATTCGTTTTTATTCTGGAAAATGCTTATTATTTTGTAGCAATTTTAATATTCATTCAACACATACACACATGCTTTCACATGCAATCAATCAAATTTCAAAACTCTAGTCCTGACAAGTTTTGTTTTTATAAGTGCGTCGTTTGGAAGACTGCTGCAACAAAAAGCAGCCGATTTTAGGCAATTAGCAACATATTCAAATCACTCTAACTGCTACATTTTTTGTTGTTGCATATAACAAACGCTAATAAAGATATTTTTCAGCTTTAATTTTTAACTTTATTCGCCACACAATTTCTTTGTGTGTACGTACTCTTAAAATAAACATTTTTGTATTTTAGCAAAATTTATTCATTCAAGAAGCCACTTGAATGTTTTCGAATAACATTTATCTACGATATTTAACCACCGCAAAATTTATTTCAGTTTTAAAAAGCAACTTCTTGTACTCCTGCAACCCATAATGTTTTAAGCAAATGTGGTGCGTTGTTATCCTAATTTATGTCCTTTTCGTTGGTATTTACCAAACCATTAGATTTATTAAAAGGTTTATTGCCTTTTTTATACGTCTTATTTTTGAAAAGTATTAAAATGCGTGGGCCTTGGCGTGACTTTACAGTCTTCTTATTAGGCGTTTTTATTTTCTTATGATTTTTATTCTCTCTTATTTATTACCATAATGATATTCAGTTTTGCTGTTTGCTTGTATTTGAAGGGACTAAAAATCACGGATATCTTTCGGTTTAATGCTTCCGTTTTATTAATGTGATGTCGAGTAGTAAAACAAAATCTATATGTATTTTGTATTTACATTAGTGTTCTCAACCATTTCTTTAATTTCATGCAAATCGATTTCCTTATCCCAGAAACGCCTTAATAAAATTTATGTTTGGTTTTGAGACATGAAGATTTAAGTATGAAGTATCAAAAAATTAGGATGGCAAGTGGCAATGGTAATTTTATGGTCAAAGTGTTTTTTGCAAGAATATAAATCTGTGATCTTTTGTCAAAACAACTTTAGTATAAATTTTAAATATTTCAATAGAGCGTAAAGGTTTTTATGCTTTTAAGGGAATGTGAAAAATAAACATAAGTTGACTTTACTAAGTGAAAATAGAGTGAAAGTGGTAATCCCGCAAGCCACACTGTGATAGTCGGCCGTGCTGAATCTTATACATCCTTCTTTGCCGCATGACTTAACTTATTTATTAAGCTCGGGTTCGTTTTTTATATAAAATTATTGCAATTTTATTTTATTATTCAATATTTAGTTAACAGTTTGCTAACATAATCCTATTACTTATTCCTGATGATGTTGACAAATTGTTAATGAAATATTGAATAATAATATAAAATTGTATTAATTTTATATAAAAAACGACATCGAGATTTTTTTTTTTTTTTTGCAAAAATATTACGTATTTAAATTTTCCACTTAAAATGTTAATTTTATACACTAATAAAAAAATAAAATTTAATAAATGCATTTGAATATGACACAACGATGTGTTTCCCATGTAAATGTCTCATCAAATCGTTATTAAAGACAATTTATCGCACATCTGACTTTTGCTATTTATGTGCCAAAGGTCGTCTTAAAATTTATGTTTAGCAAAATATCAAAATATCCTTTATTTATAATACCTGTGGTGTTCGCAGGGATATACTAAAATGTTTGTTGCATATTAATGAACTCATTACAATTGTTTAATATTCTTTGACACTTTATTTCAATAAAGTTTTATTAGTTTCATATTCTTTTCTAAGATATTTATATTCATACACCCTCCCCCCAAAAATGTAATACGTATGATTAGACATTAACCTTTAGGCAGGATTATCCTTCTCGCTTAAACCCAATTCAATACGGAAATGTTGTTTTAGATTAAAGATTTACTTTAATTTGGCTTTGTGAGTTTATATTTTCGCCTGGAAGAGGGGAAATCAGAGTGAGAGCGCCTGTCGTTCGCCTTCTGTTATTATAAAGTGTTAACCACAAAAGTGCTACTTACTTCTGTAAATAAAACATACAAGTGGTTTCATCAAATTTTCATTATCATCGCAGTAAAAAAGAGATATTCCAAGAAAGACACTAACATCCTGAACTTGTGATCAAGAAGTAAAGCGTGTTTTTTTAGAGTGTCACAAAACCGCAGCAACGCCTGCAAATTGTTGCAAGTTTTAATCAAAATAATTGTTCTATTCGTTAAACTCATCGTGCACTTCTTTATGGCGTACATAATCGTCCTTCAGAGCGGCTAATTCGAAGAACAATAGATCGTTTTTGGATCACATCTACTGTTACTGAACATGTGCATCCCGTGAAATGCCGAACAGTGCGCACTGGAGAATCTGTAGCCGTTGTACAGGAAACCATTGAAGATGATTCTAATCCATCAATTCGACACGGTTCTCAGCAATTTGGCGGCCTGTGCCCTTCCACTTTATGGGAATATTTTTTTAGTTGTTGAAAATTGGTGTTGCAGATTGCGTTTTCTACGCGCCAGCCGTAGACGACGCAATCGACGAGCTAGCTAGGGCTGGATCTGCTATGGACCGCTGTATCGGTAGCCATGCCGTATGGCTCTATAAGATGCGGCATTCAGAGCCATTATCGGCAGAAGGCTGCAGACAAATGGCGCAAGCTGGACACGTGTAGGGTGGCCCTGCCAGACGTATGTGGCCCTGCTAGAACGACAGGAGGACAGCACAGCTGATCAACAGGAACCGTAGGGACATCTCAAGACTCGTCGCAGTAGTGACGGGACACTGGGCAATAGGCAGACATGCTGGTAGGATAGGTCTCTCCTATAATGCTTTCTGTGGCAGCTGCCAGGATCAGGGCAAGGAAGAGACAGTTTATCACTTCTTTTGTGAATGCCCGGCATTGCACCATACGAGACACAGAATCTTAGGCAACAGTATAATATGCGACCATTCGCAGCTATCAGGTATAGGTCTAGGTGACCTTATTAGATTCCTCGATGCGACAGGTTGGACCTAGCATACATCACCGTATCCGAGATCTGTACTCGGTTCTACACAGGTTGACACTGACGAGTGTGGTGGTCTTTCAAAACGGGATCTCAGAGATCCTACTTGAATGCTTGTGGGTTACAGGCAGCCACGTATACCAACCAACCAACGCGCCAGTAGTGGCGGCCACATGGCAGAAATCTTATTTAAACATTAATTTCATAAAATTTAATTTCTTGTTTCATTGTTAATAAAAATATATTTCTTTGTTTTATTATGATTTCAGCTTGTGACACTCTATAAAAAAACTCTTTAAAACAAATCTGGATAGTTTCTAATGATTTTTGTAAGTGGTTGTCATTGCAAGTAGTTCGAAGATTTCTCAATCCAAAATCATGTTCACGATACTAAGTAAATACATAAAGTTGTATATCCCTTTTAATTAATGCAAAAGAACTAATTTTGTATCCTCCATAAAGGATGTATTTCTTGAATTAATTTTTTTGGCTTATAATCACTCGTTAGTGTACTGGATAATATTTAAAATAAATAAGTTGGCACGAATAGTTTATTGAAAAATCTGTATTTGCTGCACTATTCCCAGCCTCGATGCTAATAAAAATAAATTCCTTATGATAAAAATCAACATTAATATTGTCTCAAAAATTATTCTACAGTTTTACTGATAAATAGCGCAGTTTGTTGATAAGCAACAAAAAAATATTCGTAAGAAATGAATTCATGTGCGTGAAGCCAATTATTTTGCAGTTTCAGCATAAAGAATTGCCATTAAAATTTGCACAACCTGATGTTTGAATAGGTTAAATAAAAATCTCTAATATGTGATTTGAAATATTGTATGCTGACACCTGAGTTTTATTATTATTTTTACTTTTTTATTTTTCAATAACAAAAACAGTTTTCTAAGAAAATGCTTGCTTTGCTTTAAGATATAGGAAACGCAGTAGTTTGTATTTATTATTTAAGAAAAGTTTTTCTTCTATTTTGTTGTTTCGTAGGAAACCACTAGATTTCTGTTTGTGTGTGCACGTGTTTGTGAGTGGGTGTTTGCGTTTCCTGTTTAATACTTCCGCTATAGAATTTTTCCGACAGTTTATCTTAAGTTTGAAGGTTTTTCTGTTTTCTGGAATATTTTTCTCTGGTTACATGTACCTTTGCACGTATTTTCACATGAGTTTATGTTCTTGTATTGTTTTGATTTTTTTTAGTTTTTATTTATTTATATACAACATATTCCTTTTTTCTTACATTTAACTCTGAATGTTTTCCCCATTTTTCTTTAACATTTTTGATTGCATTGTTAAGCACAGAAAAAAAATAATGATAATATAAAGATACGAAAGAGAAAAGGAATGATATAAGTAAACATTTATACATTATGCTTGATTTTTTATTCTTTTGTGTTTCTCAACTGACATAATCCCCTCGTACTTTGTTTTATTCTTTATATACAAATATATATATATTATTTCTTCATCTTCTTATCTTTATCATTTACGTTTTTCTTAAGAAATTTTATGTTATAAATTTTGTTTTCCTCTTAATACATTTTCTTTTTGTTCACTTCTCATGCAATATTTGTTGTAAAGTATTATTTCTTGCTGCAGGTTGTTATTTTCGTACTTTTATTCTTGTGACATGTTATTATAACTAGTTGTCTTTTACAACAGATGTAAAAAAACACAACACTTACTCATGCATGTGTTGTAACATTTATCCAAAGTTTTTTTTTATCTAAAATGGAATCGTTGCTTACGTGACTCTTTGTTCAATGAAATCTGAAATCCAACCGTACATACGTTGATCTCAAATATCAAAAAGTTCAATTTTAGTAAATCTTGTTTTTTTTTCTTTCGTTTTAATATCCATCATTTCTGATAAAAGGTAAATTAAAGGTTGTGACAATGTGAAATATATCACTGTGGCTTATGACCAGATATTTTTTGCCGAAAATCCTTTTATTTATTTTTTTCTTTTCAATAACATAAAAGTTTTATTTTTTTTATATGTATTTGATAATGTTGTATATTTATATTATTTTACTATACAAGTATAGGTGTTTAACTATAATCTGGACTCTGTGTAATTCGTCAACATCAATTTTTCACTAAATTCTTACCCCCTTATTCATAAAATTCATGAGAGTCTAATAACAGCTTAATAAAACAAAATTTCATATGAAATTTGCTCTATTACACAATTCTAAGCCTCACATAATTTTTATGAATAAGGGGGCTAGCCCTTATATCCTAAAAGCTTTCACGCTTCTTTGGTTCTATACAAAAAAAAACACTCAAAGAATTAACGAGGACTACAAAAAGATAATCACATATTTTTAAGCGGCTACAAAAAATAAACTGAACAGGAAACTTTTTTAACTGGGATCAGCACTCAAGAGATTCTACGCACAGTGCAGGAACTATGAAACTATAGAAAAATTGGGGATAGTGTTTAAAGGGCAGATGCCTAAAGTTGAGAATAAAGATGTACGAATATCGTGATTAGTTCGTGTCATGCGTGAATCACGTGAATCATGATCATAAATGATTAAAATCATGCGTGCGTGCGTGATTTTTAATACATATAATATTCACGCACTCAAAAGAGAAGATACGTGTTTTCTTCTGAATTTATAATACTAAGGAAAATGTGTACCCTGAAGGAAACGTGGGGTTAAGTGTATCCATGTCAATATTTTTGTCAACAATTATGGTGTCTTTTTGGTGACACTGTCAACAATTTTTATTTTTTTTTTTTGCTTTTGTTTTTGATAGGTAGAGAAAATTGTTGACGGTTAAAACAAATCATCAAGCTGATGGGCTCAAAATCATTTTGATTTTGACATTTTCGCCATATGGTCCCATAAGAACTGCCTAGTCAGTATTGACGCAGTCTACTGGTAGATTTCGTAGGACAAGCCTGTGTTAAATGTCAGAATGTGGGTGCTGTTGGCTGAAGTAGTAGAACACGAGACTATGAAGCGGAGGGTCGTGAGTTCGAGCCCGCGCTGAGTCATGAAATATTGTGTTGAATTCTTCTGAGCAGCATTAGTTCGTGGTTGTGTTAGTTGTTGCCAGCCTGTTTCAATGATGAAGGCATAGTCGCTGGTCACTGAACATAATTGGCAGTGACTGACACTATCATGTACTAAAAAGCAGAGTAACAGCACCCACCTTCGTCGGCCCTGTAGCAAAAATTAGCCGGCGATGTAAAAAAAGGTTAAAATTGCTAAAAAAAAAACTGTCTATCTTCTCATCTTTCCTAATATGTCCCCCCAATACTATCCCCTCGTTTTCAGTTCCGGCGCAATGTATTGCATATATAGGGGTCATACCCTGAGTGCTGGTCCAAGATAAAAATAAAAAAAGTAGATAGCATTAATTGGGGTATAATTTGTCAGTAGTACTGGTGACATCGTCAATAGAGAATCAGTATAATTTTACTATTGACATTTCCTGCAGGGCATGTACATATACACTTACATATCTATATGCTATAGAGATACACACTTTCACACACGACAACAATTTTACTGTGAGTGCGGGCGATTTTGAAAAAAAATTTACCATCGTGCGGGAAAGTAGGTCATTAAAAATAATGCTTTCGTGAGAGTACGTGATCGTGAACGCCTTAAAAATTGCCGTACGTGAGCTTGCTTTAAAAAATTTGAGTTTCGTGATCGTGAGTTTGATTTTACTCACGAGCACATCTTTAGTTGAGAACGACATATTTGTGATAGGAAATTTTTTCAACAAGACTGGGTGCTACAATGAGTTCTTTAATGCCTGCTACTGCCAGTCGTTGTCGGTACAGTTCAATGATCAGTTCTAAACAACCACGAACTATTGCCGAGTCGAAAAATTCAAACCCACACCCATGGCTTAATACAGGAGCAAACACCCTATCTCTTTATATTCGCCTTATAAAAGTAATTTTTTTTTGCTAACAATTTATGTGCTCATTATTAACTAAGAGCAAAACTAACTTTAATTCTAAGTAGAATTTATACTTCGAGGCTCGTAAAATGGCAGTTGGCATATAAAGTATTTCATTATTCTTTTTGTTTATTTCAATTTTATAATTATAATCTGCAGTCTATGAAATATATATCTATATAAAAACAGGATCAAAGCCACTTCTTTCGACATGGCAATTAGTCGTCTTCATACAGGGTAGAGTGAGAGGTGTAAAATATTTCACATACATATTTGCAATAACAATCTTCTACAAAAGAGTGTAAATAGAATACTCTTGCAGTAAAAAGGAATATTATTCAATATTTTTGAAAAATTTTGTTATGAAGTGGAAAAACAAAATGGATTTATGTAGTAAGAATTTTCACGAACATTTTATATTGCTATATTAAATTGAATTAGGATTCTATAGGCTAATTGTTCGAAATTTTAATTTAAATCTCAGAAAGACATGATAAATATTCCAAGGCACAAAGGCAAGTCAACATCAGTTTATATTATTCAACTTACACAGCAGAGCAGAACAGCTGTTTTCGAAAGACGCAACCCTTTCATCATCAGTGCTCATGTGTATTGTGTTTGTAACCACTTATTAGGTGGCTTAGTTGAATGTGATAACAGTTCCTATTTACACAAATTTTATTGTGAAAAAGAATACGAGAACTGTATCATCCTGATGTTAACATGTTATTGTTATAATACCCGTGTTACCGTTTGATTATTTTTCTTCATGTCCCATTTTTCTGAATTTTTGGATTTATATTAAAATTTGTTTATTACGTTTTCTAAAATTTCAAAACCTATGGTTTTGCTTGTAATTGTCAATTCATTTTTGGCAGTTTATGTAAAAGCTGAGAGGTTTTGATACTTTGGAGTCAGGCTAAAGTCTACTGATGATTTGGTATAGAAGCCAATGAAATGCAGGCATATAGACATATTTGACCACATAACAAACAAAAAGCACTGAAATAAGTCAACATTTTATATTCTGAATAATTAAATTTCGAACTTTAATTTTCTCAAAGATGTGAAGTATCAAGCATCATGTGGCAAACACTTATTAGGTTTCAAAAGTATAGCTTTGCTTCTATATTTAATACCAAGCTTTCCGACTGCTTTCAACTATAGAGCAAACCACTGTGCATTGTGTTTCAAGCAAATATCCATACACAAACTCTTTTCTATCATCAGGAAATTTGACTATTTAATACTGAATCAGTACATCTACATGTACATTTAAGCTTGTGTTATTACATAAAAAAATATGTTGTTGTAACTTCGCTGTTTAGCCAAAAATGAAAATGACAGAAAATAAATAAACAAAAATATAAATGAAAAAAGATTAAAATATGCCAAGTCATGAATTTCGGTTAACAATACAAAATATGTATCTACTCTTATCGGAGTATTAAGAATCAACATTTCCGTTTATCTTCAAATTATAGAAAATACTTCACAATGAAATAACAACAATGACAAGCTGAAGAAATAGCTAAGTAAACATTATAGATAAAGAACCGCAGACACAGTGGTTAAAAGAGTTGAAAATAATATGCTGTTGTATTATACGAAATAAAAATAAGAGCCCGTGTCTTGTCAAATAACTCATCTGCAATAAATATTTTGTACGGCTCTTTCATTCATTGTTATGCTATTGTATTATTTTTCAGCTGAAAAAAAAACTGAAAAATAAACAAATTACTCTTGTATCAGATGTTGAATTGAAAATCGTTTTTACTTATGCAACATTATTTGTTATGCAACAGCAAGACAACAAAAGAAAACATTGTTTTATTTTTGCCGATTTGGCTTTCTACGTCTACACGCTTTATTTTTAATATATTAAGCAAATAAAAGTATTAACAGAAAATATCACTGTCCCGTTTTCTTGACAATTGTTATTGAGTTATTTTATGATGTTTTTCTTTAATAAACATTTTGCTATAATTGTATAGCAATTGTTTGCAATTTTTGACAAAACCTCTTCAGTAGCTGAAAAGATTTTTTTTCAATGAAATATCTAAAATAACAAATAATGAACAATGCCAATTATATAAACTCATTGTACTGACATTATATACGTTTAATAAGATACAAAAGGACTAAAATTAATAAATATTCGAACTAAATTTGAACACAATCAAAAGAAACCCATCTTAAGACTCATAAAATGAAACATAATTGCCAAAATAAAACGAAATTAAATTTCTGCGAAAGTTATGTAATAATTTCATTTCATTGTTATTAAATTGGCACCCATCTTTCGTGTACAAAATAAAAGTTTATTAAAATACATCAAGCGGATGCGTATGAGTTTAATGAAATTAAATAATTGAATTACATGTTAATCATATGCTGCGGCATAAATACAACATACACACGTAACGCTTGTCTGCCCAAACAAGAAAAAAAAATTAAATGACAGAAGTCATCGTCATATTGTTCTTTAAAATGTGTAACAATCTCTTCAAAATAGCATACGAGAGCATTCTTCGGGCTGAGGTAGTTAACGCGAGACAAGCCTAAAATCCCGAGTTCGACTCCGCACTAACTCATGAATATCACGATCTGTTTCAATGACAAAGGCATTGCACTAGTCACTGAAAAAAAAAGGTGTGTAATAATATCTAAAGTACTAAAAGTCTTCTGAAGTCTTTAGTTGTAGCAGTAATGGACTTAGAGGGCGCAAAAGTTGAGCACCTAGGATTTAGCTCTGCTTGTAACTTTCGTAAACACTACCGGAATTGTTAAATTCTTTTGTCTAATTTTTTAACCTTTTTTCTTTAATAAATAATATATTTGTTTGAGTCTTGACGTTAATTTATATTAATATTTGTTATTCTTCGATATTTCGCTAACCATCGGTTAGCTTCTTCAGGAAATTATTTAGTTTTGTCAAAAATTTTCTTTTCAATTAGTATATACAAAATTTTTTTTTTTTTTTTTTTAATTTTTTTTTTTTTTAAATTTTGTATATACTAATTGAAAAGAAAATTTTTGACAAAACTAAATAATTTCCTGAAGAAGCTAACCGATGGTTAGCGAAATATCGAGGATTTGTTAAATTTTAATGTATGTGAAGATAAATTTAAATTTGCATTGTATCAAACCTATTCAGAGCTCTGTTAACCACTTAACATTTAGAGTAAAATTGGATTAAGTTCATTTGGAAGCCAAAATCTAGGAACTGCAGTCAGTTTTGACCAAACTAGTGAATAGAAAATATGGCTCAAGAAATACTTAACAAATATATGGTTAAGGGATGTACTGAAGGTATAAAATATTGTAAAAAAAAATCATTTGGAAAAAATATTGTCCCTGAGATTTTCGGTCATTGTGGGAAAATGGGGGTGGATACACATATGCTACTCTATACAAGTGGTGGCCCAAGGAGCACTTTATATTGCAGAACAAGTCTTATATCTGAAATAATTTTGGAATTCGAATAACATCAAGTTTAAAAATAATTTTTATAAAAATTTTTTCAAAAATTCAAAAATTTTCCTTAAGAGAAGTGAAGATTTATTAAAAAACAAAAAAAGTTTATATAAACAATAAAAAATAAATTGCTATAATTAATTAATTAAATCCCTTTGCAAAAAATCAATTTTACCCAATTTGGCCCAAAAGGCGTTTATTTCTAATAAGCAAGTATTGAAAGGAGTTTCAAATGCGAAGAAGCTTCCGAAAAATCTCAAATCGCATGCATTTAAGAAAAAAAATTGTTGACCAATTTTTTAGGAAAGGGGTACCCCTTTGCAAAAAATCAATTTTTTGGTTGAAACACAATTTTACCCAATTTGGCCCAAAAGGCGTTTATTTCTAATAAGCAAGTATTGAAAAGAGTTTCAAATGCGAAGAAGCTTCCGAAAAATCTCAAATCGCATGCATTTGAGAAAAAAAAATTACCAGTTTTTTAGGAAAGGGTTACCCCTTTGCAAAAAATAAATTTTTTGTTTGAAACACAATTTTACCCAATTTTGCCCAAAAGGCGTTTATTTCGATGAAATTTTTTTTTCTATGAAAATATATATGGTTAAAACATTTCGTGTCAAAATGGCTTTGCCAGTAAAATTTCAAATCCTAGAAAAAAATCATAAATGTATACGATACATGCCTAGAAAATCAAAAACTTGCAAACCCAAAATATGTAATTTAAAATCTTACCTTTGACATTGAATTTATTTCCTTTTGCACTCATCTATAGGTACACAATTTTTAACTTTAATTTCTTAACACAAATTTTCTTTCAAAAAAGGCCATATTTTGTGGAATTTTCCATCTTAAATATTTTCTATTATGATTAATACATATAATAATTATTAATATACTCTTATTATCTCCATTTGTATTCAACATTTGAAATTTTTTTTTTAATTTTTTCAATTGGCTAAACAACAAAGTACATTAAATGCAATGCAGCGCAAGAACTTTCAATGTTAACCTAACATGACTGTGCTGTCAACGGTTCTATTTTATTTCTACTTATACACATGCACATTTGTTACCCCTAAAAACTAAACTAATTGTGGCGCCATTTTTTGAAATTATCAAATGTTCCCTAATTAACAATTATTAACACAAATTGTATATATTACAATACTTTTCCCTATTGGTTTAATTATTTTAGCAGGATTTAAGGCAAGTACGTAAGCGCATTACAAAAATTTCGAAGAATCTAATATTAAAAAAAGGAGAGGGAAGAAGCTTAAAAACAAGTTGCAAGTGGAGCGGGTTAGGGTTTAGGATAAAATATTGACAATAGAAGAGGTAATTTGATCATAATATATAGTTTCAGAGGCAAATATATTTACCCTTCAATTGCAAGTAAAAGGTTTATCTTTGTTTATTGTTGAACTAATGATTTTACACAACAAAACTTTTTAGGGAAACTGATTTTATAGACAAATTATTAGACAAACATTTGTAAAAAACTAGGTTTCAATTTAATATAAATTGTTATATATTTTTTCATTCAAACCTAATGATTTATTTCGTATTTATGAATTAATATTTTGTAATAGTTTTATTGAAAAAATATATCTAAATATTTGTACGTGGGTAAATACTTAAGTTCATTATGCTAAGAAATATTATATTGTTTGCACTTCCTATCTGCATATTTGCTCCCATTAAATTAATAAACTCTGTAAATGAATGCTCTTTAAAAAAAAGAATACATATTAGCTTTATAATATAAATATTATACAAAGTTTATACAATGCGCTTTGCTTTTGTCTTTATGCAAAGCAAACGAACTAAGCAACCACACAAAAACATTCTCCTTAAATTCAATGCAATACACGTCGATGCGGTTCTCACAAAAATATCAAGCCAACTGTAACTGCGCTGCCAACAGAACTTCGTTTTAACAAATTTCTAACACACTTTTTAACACGAAAACCCAAACTATTTGCAAAGATATTTGCTTTTAATTATTAGATATGCATTAATTAACAATTATTTATAAAAACTATAAATTTTTTAAAACTTTTTCCACTTTATTTTAGTTATTATAACGGCAATTGACACTAAAACATCCGCGCAGTGCAAAAATTTTCGGTATACTAAATGTTCTAGGCACGTGCATAAGTAAAATACAAAAACACCACAAACATTCTCTTACAAGCTATACTTAAATTGTTTTGCTTTTGCACTCGTATTATATGGTCATGCATAAATAAAAAGTAAACAAACAAAGCAAAAACACACACCCGCACACAAAGCAAAAGACTTGCATTCTCTTTATATTGAATGAAATACACTACTTTGCGACTCTCTCACACATGTTAAATTAACGCTGGCTGCGCTGTCCATAGGTTTTTTGCATAAACAAATTTCTTACACACTTTTTAGCAAGGAATACTAAAATATTTGCAAAGATATTTGCTTTTAATTATTAAATATGCTTTAATTAACAGTTATTTAAACAAACTATACATTTTTTAACACTTTTAACAATATAATTTCATTATTATAACGAGAGTTGACAGACACTGATATATATGTCTATCCGCGCTGCGCAAAAATTTTCGGTATACTAAAGGTTACATGAAACAATGAATGATAACGCATTGCGCAGGTCCGTTAGCTTTGTGTACATGTCACCTGATTTTATATGGCGTGATGACCCTAGTGGAGAAATTAAGTGAGGCTTGTATTTTAAATTGTAAACATTTGAAGGTTTGTAAGTTTATTTGCGAAAAATACTTATTTATTAATAATGAAGTGCCCTGTTATGAATTGCAATAAACTCAAGGGCATTACGTATAACAGTATGCTTCGAAACATCATTTCGTGTAACCACGTGGCACATATGTGTCTAGACTTATAGTACGTTTTCACTATGAGCAAATTAAGTTGATTTGAGGAAACTATGTTTAAGTGTTTTCATTGTGTTATAAGTAATTTTGTGATCGAAATTTCGAAATCGATTTGTCTTTCGTATTGTTTGATTCTTTTTTAACACAGAAAATATTTTTTTGTTCAATGTTGACTTGAAATGGCAAAATAAAAAGAAAAGCTATAAAAATGCAAAATAAAAGTAAGTTTTTTGTAAATTATATTCAAGAAATTAAATCAGCGCCATTTTATTCGTACTTAAATGTCACTTTTTCTAATTTGTAACTCATCAGTAATGGATGAGCCAAGTTTGCATTTATAAGAAGAGCACTCGCGCAGTGTTGCACAGCCGAATTTCGAAATAATTTGGAACAAATTAAGTCATTTGAGATAATTTGGTCATTTGAAAAATGTATGGGAAATCATGGTGCAAATTACTTAATTTGGGCAAATGAAATGATTTGACCCAAAAACGTATTATTAGATGAAGCTATTCCTTACGCTCATTTTAGACAAAACTCTAGAATCAAAACCATTTAATCAAAATTGGTGTATTTCACCGTGAATCAGTTCGACTCAAGCGTGAATATTTTATCGAACACCACTGACCATAATGGAAAGCAAAATTAACTTTCCCAGCGATTTTTCATCATCTTAAATGGCATTAATTAAATAAAAAATGTATTGAACTGTATATAGACAAGCTAATAAAAAAACATATACTAACTGACACATTTAAAAAAATATATATATAATTTTTTTTTAAATTGAACTTTTTATTCAATTTGTATTCCATTTGAAAATTGCAATTGATTGTCAATGCCAGAAAACTTCTTCCATTGTAAATAAACAAAACCAAACGATTCAATATGAAATGAATGAATACGAATCCATCTGCTTTTGTTGTTAGAACAAAATTGAAATATAAAACTTAAAGAACTGCTGTTGCATTTACATCACTTGCAATCCAAACAAAATGGGAAAAAATATTTATTCTATACTGTTTTGTTTTTAGAAAGACATACATACATATGAATATACAGATGTAAACATATACCCATAGAAGAACTTATAACTCTTACAAACACATAGAAATCTATTCAAAACTTTTATACTCTTACATACGTTTATATACCCCCCATTCCTACATACAAGTGGATACTTGCAAAACAGCTTGCGAACATATTGTAATTGGCTAACGTTATATAGATCAACAAGAGTTTTAGCAAAAGAAGCAACAATAGCAGCAACAGCAACAGCAGCAGCAACAGCAACAATCCAGGGAGAAGCTACTACTATACAGTACAATTAGTTGTACAAGTGGTAGCAACAAAACATTATACAACTGCAACAATAAGTGTGACCAGATTCAAAGTTTTTATCAATTAAAGGTGGTAAAAAATAAAATTTATATTATGGTAAAAGAAAATTTATTGATGTTCAATTCACAAGTTTGACCATCCAGATTCTGATAAGACTTTGTTGAAACTTACAGTTTGTTGAAATGAATTTTGCTAGTAGGAAAAGTATAAGTACACCAAATTAAATAGTTTTTATTAACTAAGGAAACTACTCCATTTGTGGAGCTGACTACAATCGTTTAAATTCCCCATTTTTATTTTTTAAATTCCAGCAGAAGATCACATGATTTTCTTTGTGTTATTAAACACAATCTGGCACTATACGAACAGGTGTTACCAAAGTGTTTGATAAAGTAAACCACAAGCTACTCACACACTCTGAGCTTTTGACCAAACAGCCATTTGCAAAATTTGTGTATCGAAATGGTCGCACTGGCAGCAGCAGCAGTTAGACCAATTATCATTGAAAGCAAGTGCATACAATTGCAATGAATAGATGAGTAAAATGACTTTCTCTCATTGTAATTAAAATCAATACAGCTGAACATATTGACTTATTACATACTCGTACATTAGCTTATACGTCATACATACTTATTTACATAAACATGCTCGTATGCAAGCACATTAGACTGATTCAAGTTTTAAGGAAATGAAAAATGTAACTTCGTCACTGTCACGATTTCTTTGGTTTGTGATGATTTCCGAAATGTTTTTGGGTGCTTTTCGGAGTATAAGCTGTTTCAATGCCGAAGGCATAGCACTTCTAAAGGTTATCGACAGCGAGTGACACTCTCATGTACTAAAGTACTTTACAGCACCCCCCGTTCGTCAGTGCTGTAATGAAAATTCGCCTTCAAAGCAGACGAATAAAATAGATTTAGAGGCATTTAATCCTGTTTCCAAATTTTATTAAATGACTGGATACTAGAAGAAATCCATCGACTATAAAAAAAATATTTTCAGATTCTTGAGAAGGAGGGAATAAAACACTTGAAATTCTGTACGTACTAAATATAGACTACTTTGAAAAATAATTCGAACGTTATAATTTTTCTTTTTACCAGCACTTAGGGGAACCCCCTACACATGAAGTAAATTGCACCGGAAGTATTTAGAAAAGAGTGGATAGTGTTGAGAAGTCATCTGAAGAGAGAATTTTTAATATTATTTCTATTTTTTTTTTTTAAAGGAGTGTTCTGTAATGATTGTCAGTCGCTATCGATAATGTTCAATAGCCAGTGCCATGTCTTCGTCATTGAAACAGGCCGGCAACAACTAAGACATTCATGGGACATCAGACAATTTCTTTACCATATTCATGACTAACTACGGAGTGAAACTCAGGATGCTAGGCTTTATAGCGTCGCATTAACTACTTCAGCCAACAACACGCTCAAATAATAGCAAAAGTTTACAGTAAAACCTATTCGGCTTAAAGTGGATTAAGTCTGTGACTATCCTTATGCACTAAAAGTATTATTTAGCGATGTAAAACAGTACTATTGTATATTTTAGTATGCAAATTGATAAGAATTTCAAAATAAGAGCCAGATGTGAAATATGCAATAGTAAAGTGTTTGGTATAACACTATGAGGTTTGCTTTTAAATGTCGAACTGTCCTGAAACTTATTTCTGATGGTAATTTGTACGAAAATCGATTTAACATGGACATGCAGCCAGTGCCTGTGTGAGTGTGTGTGTGTGTGTGCATCCATATAAGTACAATACTTTTGCATTGCTTAAGCCTTTGTCGAACTAAAATGCATGTACTCATATATTAGCAATTGTTTAATATGCATCGACATTGATTGAGTGAGTTGGTTGGTATGTCTATAAACAATAACCATGGAAGCATATACGAGTATAATAATCACACAAGCAAAATAAAACGAAGTCCTTATGACTGCAAGAGTCATATATTCCTCTTAGAAAAGTTTACTATTTCTTTATAAATATAAATGATATCCCTAGATCTGTTTTTACAGGATAATTTGTATATATCACGACATGCTCTTTTAAAGCAAAGCTTTCAGATATCGCGAAATTATATGATATATAAACATATCGCAATTTTTATTTGTTTTTTTTTTTTTCAAATCATACAAAAGATCTAATTTCAAAAAAGTGGCATTGACGTTATAAATGAAAAGATCTTTAGAAATAAAGCAGGAAGATTTCAATTATCTTTCTGATAAAGAAAATAAGTCAGTAAATTTAAGTATTCAAGAAGATCCGAAAATATTTGTTGGCTGAAGTA
This sequence comes from Linnaemya tessellans, assembly GCA_951800035.1. Classification (NCBI taxonomy): domain Eukaryota; kingdom Metazoa; phylum Arthropoda; class Insecta; order Diptera; family Tachinidae; genus Linnaemya; species Linnaemya tessellans. The sequence goes on from OX637532.1 coordinate 142,449,850, forward strand.
CTTAACACGAGGCAAAGAAGTCGAGAAACCTGAGTTCGACATGATAAATATTTCAAGGCACAAACGAAAGTCAACATCGGTTGCAGGGCAGAATAGCTGTTTTCGAAAGCCGCTACACGTTCATCAACAGTACGCGTGTGTATTTTGTTTGTCACCACTTATTGACATATTTTGTCAAATTAGTTGCACAGTGGTATAAATTAAAAAATATGTTAATAACTATGGAACTTCTAAGCTCCTGAATGGATTTTAAAAATTCATATGGTGGCAGAGGTGGAATCAGGCTTTCAGAATTGTGTCTTTTGAGCTATTTAGCTGCACCAGGAGCGGAGCTATCGATCTTATCGAATGTTAAAAGTTGTATTCGTGTATGAACAATTTTTTTTTGTTTTTTTTTGGCTCGGAACTTTCGTAAATACTAATCAATTTGTAAAATTTTAAGGACTCGATTTTGCTATTGTTGTATCTTTTATTGTTTAGCGGGCATTTCGCTTCCAATTTACAATTTTTAATATATTGGCTTGGTTTCTTGATAGTGTTTTAATTGTAACTTTTTACTAAGCAATTGAATTTGACTTGTGGTATACCATTTAGTTTGCAATGCTCAAAATAAACCTTTAAAATATCTTTAGCCGTTAAATCGTAATAAGGTCTAAACTAGAGATGTGCGCGTGAGTAAAATTAATTCCACGATCACGAAACTTTTCACGCGCGGTTAGACTTCAAGCGTCCACGATCAGGCACGCTCACGAACGGATTATTTTTAATCACGTACTTTTACGCATGATGGTAACAATTTTTCAAAGTCACGCATGCTCACAGTAAAATAGTTCTCGTGAGTGAATATATTTTTATAGCACACATATATGTAAGTAAATTTAAAAGAAGAAAAAACTATGAGTGCGTGAATCTGATAATTATTAAAAATCACACAATATCACGAACGATTCTAAATTTTTGAATCACTCTTACGCACGCACCCACGGGTTTAATAATTTATAATCACGCGTGACAACGTAAACATCACGGCACTTGCATATCTCTAGTTTAAACTCAAAACTTTAAAATTTTACTAAAATCTCTAAATTTTTCCGAAAAAAATGCTTTCATTATTTTTAAAATTGCGATATTAAAGAGGACTTTTAATCACATGCCAATATTCGATTTACAGAAAACAGCTGATATGGTAAGGTCTTTTATGTTTTAGTTTTGAACATCCGCTTTAGGGTAGTAAATAGTCCTTTCTTATATATTGTTTTTGCATATAGCGTATACCCTTACAATATCGGCCAATAATTCGAAGAATAGTTTTCTTCGTAGGAGTATTTCCTTCAATAATCTGTTAAATGATAACATTATGCTGGGTACCTGGCCATAAGGGCCACGCTGGGAACGAACGGGCTGACTGTCTGGCGAACAGAGGATCCGATCGTAGATTCATAGGACCGGAACCCTTCTTTGGCATCTCACGAGGATATGTCAAAGAACAGAATGACTCCTGGGCTCGAGTGGAGTTTAATCGCCACTGGAAAGCCCTTCACGGCCTAAGACAGGCAAAACGTTTCATTACGTTATCTCGGAACAAATCCCAAAAATTAATTCTGATGGACAAGAATGATCTCAGATTATTAACGGGTTGGTTTACCGGACACTGCGGTTTCAGACGACACCAGTTTACCATGGGCAATTCTCAGACCAAAGTGTGTAGACTCTGCGGAGCAGAGGAGGAGACACTGGAGCACGTTCTCTGTGACTGTCCGGCAGTGGCGTCGTGCAGGAGGAGGTTCCTCGGATGCAATTCATGACTCCAGGGGAGGTGTACGATATCTCACCGGGTAGAGTAATTGGCTTTATTCGCAGCCTCAATCTACATCAGTGAACACTTGGGCTGCACAAAAGATCCTTTGGGTCGCGGTGCTTATGTCCTCATATAATAATAATAATAATAATAAATGATAACAAATATATGAGCTAGTTTTTTTGAAAGTGGTATATGTCCACTTTTTAAAAAACTAAGTTAACGGTAATTTTAATGAGCTATAGACACCTTCTCTCTATAGTTACAATCACAATTTCAATAGAGTTCTATTTTGAAATAAAATAAAGAAAAACAGTTTTGCTGTACAATGCTATCGCACAAATATTTCTTTTAAAAGTGGAATAAGTCCATTCCTAATAATTATAATTAAAACAACTTTCTTATTGCAATTGATTATTGCTACTTCAGAGCACGTTGCTCATTAGCAGATAGAACTTATCTACCGCTAGTGTATTAAAAACAACATTGTTAACAAGATAACGGTATTATTGTTCTGATGTAATGATGAGAAGTTTTGTTTAGTTCTCCTTTGCAAGTCCTACTATTTGGTTCTTATACTGATAGATTTTTGAAATAACTGAAATAAACTCTTAATAAACTTGGTTATTCGTGAATTTAAATATCTTCATTTTAACTATTGCTCTTTACATAAAAATCTCTTTCAGTAAAGTTTTTATTTTTATAAAAATATAGGGACTTAAATTTGATCCTGTTTTTATTTCTTGTAATATGTTATTTTTGAAAGTGGTATAAATCCTTGTGGAGCTAAAAAAAATAAGTTTAGTAATTATTATTTCATAATAAAATTTAAAAGGTGTATAGTGTAAAAAACATCACTCGAATTGATTAAATTTGGCCAATATTTTTAAATTGATTCAAACGCTAACCTTTAAATATCTCAATATATGAAAACATGGACTTGTACCACTTTCAAAAATACCAGTTCATATATTGCATAAGTAACTCCTTAGGAATATGGATTGCAAATGTTTGTTGGGAATATTTAACTAAACAGTAGTATACCGGAAACTGCATATAGTTGCTTCAAATCAATTTGGGCATATTTCAAAAAAAAAAAATTTATGATTAAGAATTTCCATCTGCTTTGTTCAAATGATTTTGTAAAACCTGATATTTTATTAACTGAAAATTTTTTACAGCCACACATGGTCTTAAGGAGAACTTTTCCTTCAGTAATCTAAAACACGGACTATATGACTTTAAAGCAGCGATATGTACACATTGTACAGAAGAGCATTTCATTTTAAAACCAACTTCTGTGTATGTAGATAAACCCATTACATAACACATACATGTGTATATATAATTTGGCTTATTGTAATGTCAAACTGTCGAAATTGTGGTTTATTTGCATTTACTTTGACAGGGTGTGTGTGCTTGTATGTGTGCGCGTTTATATGAATACTTTATGTTTACAAATGGCTTTAATTTATATAAATCCAGGAGTATGTTAATCTAATACAATAATTTAATTTTTTTTTCAAATAAATACCCTTTAGTTTTCTAATGCATCTATTATTTTAATCAACGTAGTCATGATTATATATATTGATACTCCCTTTACAAAGAAAATTTAATTTTATCATACGATCAAAAGCAAGTTTGCAATTGCTCAAAGCCACCTGTGAACCGAAGGGCTGATTACAATAATTAATTAAGTCACAATTTTTGAAAAATTAATTCACAAGTTCGTTCTATATCTTGAATTCTGCTTAGAATAAGAGCACAGGATTTTGACAGTATCCAAACTAGAAGCGATCATTTAAATGCCATTTTATTTCGTAGATAATGGCAAAATTCGATCAACTATTATAATGAAATAAAAGTTTTGGCGAAATCATAGATTTATATGACTTTTATTTAACTTTACTTTTCAAACTGAAAAATGCAAAACAAAAAAAAAATTTTTTATTCAATTCAAAATAAATGTTTACTCCAACTTCAAATTTCCCTTATTCTATATATTTATCTAGTGTGGTTTTATATGCTCATTGCACAAAGAATTAAAATTTTTTTTAAACTAATGTTGATTTTGGAATACTCATTTTATATCATTTTCCAGAGCCACACAATTTCCTCTTGGTTGGCAAAAATTAAGAAAACCGTAGCAAGAAGAAAATTATGTGACACAAAATCTTTTGCCATCATATCAAAAAAAAAAATCTTTGCTACTTTCTTTAACTGTCAGTAGGATTAAGCGCGAAGTGTGCAGCAAAAAACAGGAACAAATATATTTTATACACTCTTCATAAATCATCATGAAACTTAAAACCAGTCGCGGGCATAAAACTCAAGCAGCACAAAACCGATTTGTCACCTGTCTTATGGAAACATTCAGTTTAAGGAAGAAAAACATAAAAATGTAAAAGTTTTAAATCATTTCCAACCTACAAAAATATGCAAAGATGCTAATGCACAGTGGAGCAAAATTAACTTTCTGTTAAAAATTTTAATGGAAAAACTCTAGAAATTCCAATGATATTTATAGGACTTTTTTTGCATTCTTCTCCTCAAATACCTGAAATAAAGTTAAAATTTTGAAATTGTGATTAAAATTTCTTTGTGCCACTTATATATCGTCTGTTTACACGTTAAACCTTCCGATTTTTTCCGAAGACCATACTTGGTACGGAAAAAATTTTTAAAGATTTATGAAATTGAAATTTTTGAATTTTTCTATTCTGTTTATAGAAAAAAAAATCATGTCTAAAATTTTCCCTTTTACACTCATGAATTTTATTTTGCAAAATCTTAGGTTTGTAGGAGAGAAGGGGAATAGGAATGGGACCGAGTACAGACTTTGCAGTTCTTTCAAAGTTGCTTTATACTTCATTCGTCGCTTGTGCATAAAAATTGAGAAGATTTTGTCAAAGTTAAATTTGTGAATGTAAAAGCCGAATAACATTTACAAAAAAAAAAATTTTGAAAAACTTTGTTACAGTAAACTTTGTAAATGTAAAAGGGCTCCAAGTAACGAAGTATTAATTGGAAGTACACATAAGCATCACTTGACTGGCCTATTCTTCTTGCACACAACGATCACAATACAAATACTTCAGATAAGTACTGCCAATTTAGCGATTTTCCGCTATCTGGACTTTATTAGGTTTTCGTATATATATAATTTTTTAAGGTACTTTTTTGCCACAATTTAACTTTTGAAACATGAATGTCAATTTTTTTCCAACGTATTAATATATTATTCAGATAAGAATTTTTTATGCAGACTCAAGTTCAAATCTGCAATCAGTAAATATTTGTTTGAAGAATTTATTTTTTAATTTTTTTTCTCCCTGAAAAGAAGAAATAAAAAAAAGCCCAAAAAGAAAAAAACGTGTAAATAGATAAGAATTTTTTATTCAGTCTCAAGTTCAAATCTGCAATCTGTAAATAACTTTTTTTTTAATTTTTATTCAGTTCAAGTTATTTTATTACTAGTGGAATATTTAGAAATTTTTTTTATAATCATTGAACTGGCAGACCGGATCGCTACTGATTTCAAAGCCGCTACGTCATCTCATCAGTGCCCTTTGTTTAACTTTTCTCCCTTTCCACGGCAGCCCCTAGTCATTAGGAATATCAACCATTTAAACAATTTTTTTAACGAAATATTCTATTGATTATAAAAAAATATTCTAAATATTCCTCTCTTTTAAACGAAATTTATTTGTTGGTGGTCATTCCTCTCTTAATAAAATATCTTAAATTTAATAAAAATCTTTAAAAAAAATATTTGCGGATTGCAGATTTGAACTTGCGTCTGATTAAAATACTCTTATTTATTTAACTTTTTTTCTTTTTGCCCTTTTCATTATTTCTTCACTTGAATTTAATAAAAAATAAAAAAAAAATAATTTTCAGATTGCATATTTGAACATGAGTCTGTATAAAAAATTCTTATCTGAATAATATATTAATAAGTTGAAAAAAATTTAAAATTCATGTTTGAAAGTTAAATTTTAGCAAAAAAAAGTACCTTAAAAATTATATAAATATATACGAAAACCTAATAAATCCTAGATAGCGGAAAATCGCTAAATTTGCAGTACTGATCTGAAGTATTTGTATTGTGATCGTGGTGGGCAAGAAGAGTAGGCCAGTCAATTGATGCTTATCTGAGCTTGTACTATCATGTACTAAAAAGCAGAGTAACAGCACCCACCTTCGTCGGCCCTGTAGCAAAAATTAGCCGGCGAAGTAAAAAAGGTTGAAATAGCTACAAAAAACCGTCCATCTTCTCATCTGTCCCCTTAATACTATCCCCTCGTTTTCAGTTCCGGCGCAATGCATTGCATATGTAGGGGTCATCCCCTGAGTGCTGGTCCTACTCCTAAAAAAAAAAAAAACTTTTTGCTCTTTTCTTTATTTCTTGACTTCAGGGAAAATAAAATTCTATTTTATCTTCTCTGAATACTTTAGTTAACGATAATTATAATATGTGACTACATTATAATTGTAATCCTTTTAAGAATTTATAAAAATTTCGTTCTGAATTATACAATCCAAGAACAAGAGAGTGTCTCATTAAAACTATTTGATTAGCTTTCCACGACTAAACTTTTATGAGTTAATAGTTTAAATTACTTTTCATTAAAACAAAAAATTACTGCAAAAAACTTAAATTCTAATTTCCAACTACTATGAAAAGTTCCACAGTGCACGATTAACACTAAAGCGCAATATTTCTAAAATAAAAATCACTGGCGCTCAGAGTCTCAAAAATATTTATATACAATCTTTGGTAAAAACCCACAGCGAGGTGATAAAAACTATATGCACATCAACTGCCTGTCAGACGAGCTTTCGCAAGGTATTTTCATACATATTTAAGCTTCGCGAGAGAAGGACTACATCATCAGCTCTGTATTATTGCTATTTATGTTGTTTAGTCATCAGTGTCACCGTCAGCAGTTTCAACAATAGCGACATTATCAACTAACACATTAATATCAATATATTACTTAATAATTATCATAGTTGAAGCAAACACTTTAAAGTCGGCCCTAGAGTTATCATACGAGTACATTCACGGAAGCAACGTCATTATCGTCATGGTCGACGTCAGTACGAGTATTAACAACGTCTTTCCACACCTTCATAATTGCAGTGGTTTTCTTTTTTGTGCTCGTAATTTATTTAGTTTGCAAACCAACCAACCAACATTATAAATTTATCAACTGTGACAATTTATAAAACGCTAATATATTCACAGCAACAATAGCAAATAGATATTATGTACGTACTTACTTATGGATCAAATAAAATTTTCCATTATAAAAATGATGGAATTCAGTAGAAGTTGCAGCACGAGGAAAATACTCATGAAACGAAAAAAAGACAGACAATTTATTATCGCAACACTCTCAGTGCGTAACGTTGGCATATTATGCAAATTGTTTAAAGATTTTCCTTGTGAGGGCAGTCCTTAAATTCTATTTTAATATTTTAATAATAACGATGTTTAAAAGAGCCTTAAACTTTTGCGAAATTCATGTAAATCGAAGAGATCACTAGCAACTCTTGAGACACTTTCTTTTTTTATAACGTCCAAAAGTGAATTGGAGGTTATATTCACTTTGTCATTCCGTATGTAACGCGTCGAAATATCCCTCTAAGAACCCATAAAGTTCTTGATCAGTAATGAAATCCAAGACGATCTAGTCTTGTCCGTCCGTCCGTCCGTCCGCCAATGGCAATCAAGATTCAATCCAAACGAAAAGAGCCAGACCTTCGAAATTTGCTATAAATACATTTTGAAGGATAGCACAGGTCAAGTTTGTAAATGGGCTGAATCGAGGCAGAGGGAAAAAAGTTTCCCTAAGAAGAACTGAGCCAACCTCTAAAAAACAATATAATTTTTCAAGTTTTTTATGAAATTTTGTTAAGCAAATAATATGTTTTTATGCCAAAAAAAAAAGTCCAAAGCGTTGAACTTGTAGCCAGAAAATCAGAAAAATCCATTTTTGCTCCCCGCCCTCTTTATTGGGCGTTGAAGTAACATATTACATGGAAAAACAGTGTAAATATTTAACAAATTGTATAATTTAAGCCTAAATTCCTGAAAAATAAAATTTTAAAGCTTTTATTACGAAGCTGAGATGTTCTCAGATCTTCTTCGGCCCTGCCCTCCCCACCCCTTGGATCACTAAATGACCCTATCAAAAAAATCTTTTTTTACACTTAATAACTCTAAAAATTTACTTTTTAGTGTTTTTTTTTAAGAGTAGGACCAGCACTCAGGGGATGACCCCTACATATGCAATGCATTGTGCCGGAACTGAAAACGAGGGGATAGTATTAAGGGGACAGATGAGGAAAGATGAGAAGATAGACAGTTTTTTTTGTAGCTATTTCAACCTTTTACTTCGCCGGCTAATTTTTGCTACAGGGCCGACGAAGGTGGGTGCTGTTGCTCTGCTTTTTTTAGTACATGATAGTGTCAGTCGCAGCCAATTGTGGGTGCTGTTGGCTGAAGTAGTAGAACACGAGACTATGAAGCGGAGGTGAGTTCGAGCCCGCGCTGAGTCATGAAATATTGTGTTGAATTCTTCTGATCAGCAATAGTGCGTGGTTGTGTTAGTTGTTGCCAATTATGTTCAGTGACCAGTGACTATACCTTATGGCAAAGTTGTCTCCACCACGGTCGCTCCCGGAATGCCCCCTAGAAAATAGAGTTTTTATTTACTAAATATTTGGAGGGTATTTAAGATTCGACCTGGTCGAATATAACGTTCGTACTTGTTTTAACTCGGATCAGCATTCAGGAGATGACCGCTTCGTGTGCAGTGCATTGCAGCGGAACTAGGAAAGAGGGGATATTATTGAGAGGACAGATGAAGAAAGACGAGAAGATAGAGATTTTTTTGTAGCTATTTCAACCTTTTATTCCGCTGGCTAATTTTCTAATTTTCATCTGAGAAACTTTCGTTAATGGTTTTGGAAAATATCTAAACTTGCCACTTGACTTATTTGGTACTCTCTTGTGTCTTATTTCAAGTCGAATCTCTTCAAAAGACTTTTTTTGAAAACAAAATTTGTTATGAAACCATTAACATTAAAACTCAGGTTTTGAGTTCTTTTCAGTTTTCCTCGTACACTAGAGTACTCATGCTTGCATATTTATCAAAACAACAAATTTTATCAACGAAACATACATAAAAAGGAAAATTGAAGAGAAAAATAACTAAAAAGAAAAAAGAAAAACTGGAAAACATTTAGAAGAGATTCCTGCTGCATTGTTGATTGTTAGTCTACACCCTGTTGTATGTCAGCGATAGTTCACACAGCAACAAACTGCAGACGACATTAGCAGCTGAAAACAGTTGACAGATTGGCTGCTGCTTTCAGCTGCAAAAAAAAATAAATTGCCAACACACATACTCGTGCATAATTACGCGGTTATTAGAACATGTTATCATCATTGCCACCAATACTAGGATTGCAGATAATACCCGAACCGCCGATGACAATGATGTTTAATGTTAATAATGCCGCTGATGCTGATGCTGATGCTGATGTTTGTTGTACGAGTACGATGCGTAGTATTTTGGCGAATACTTCATTTTACGCATGAACAAAATGTGAGTTCTGGCATAAAAATGTTTTTATTTCACTATTTTCCTTTTTTATATACTTTAAGCATGTCATTTGAAGAAAAAAACAGTTGGCATGCGATGGAGAGGAAAATTGTTGTATGATGTTTGTTGTGTTAACGAGAAAATGTGTGCATCGTTTTGACACAATAAATATTTTGGTTTTTTTTCAGAGAAATGTAGGGATGTTTTTAAAATCGTTTATTCGACATATTGTCTCAATTAAATTAGTGCTTTTTGTTTGTTATGTGGTCAAGTATGTCTATATGCCTGCATTTCATTGGTTCTTACGCCAAATCATCAGTAGACTTTAACCTAATTCCAAAATAACAAAACCTCTCAGCTTATACATAAACTCCCAAAAATGAATTGAGAATTACACAAGCAAAACCATAGGATTTGAAATTCAAGAAAACACAACAAAAAAATTTTATTCGATATAAATCTATTTTGTTGGTGAAATTTCCCAAAATGTTTAGAACTCCATGTATCGAATTCAGTTAATCGAATGTGAACATTTGCAGGAATTTTATTCGGCTGATCTGAGATTTTCAATAAAACGAATTACTTTTAGGTGAAATGTTTTTCGTTTAAACGAATTCTCTACTTTTGAAATTGTTATATGCAACCAAGATGTGCCATCAGAAGTAAAACAGATTTTCAATAAAACGAATTCCTTTTAGGTGAAATATTTTTCGTCATCAGAGATCAGAGAACATCTCAGCTTCGTCATAAACATTAAAAAAAACTAAATGTATTATGAATGTAGGCTTAAATTACACAATTTGTTAAATATAGGGTCCGCAATCTAACGTTTTTTTTTCAACTAGTGCTTATTTCGTGAATGGTAACACTTAGCTCATGTCTGATTTGCCAGATAATTAGTTTTATCCTTCCGCTAAACGAATATTTTACCATCCAATGCGTTTTCGTTTCGCTAAGTGGGCCTGCGATCGACTTACAGAAGATGCCGATTTTGCCAAAAAAAATCATCTTTTCAGATGAAGATGGCGGGTATGTAGACAACCAAAATTGTCGCATTTGGGGCACAGAAAACTCGCACGCATACATTGAAAAGACGACGCACCCAAAACGGTCACTGTTTGGTGCGGATTTTGGTCCAGAGTCATAATTGGGCCATTTTTCTTCGAAAATGAGCAACGAGTGGCCGTTACAGTCAATGGCGATTGTTATCGGGCCATGCAGCCATTTGAATGAAATTATTTTCCATTATTAACCGAAAGGATTGTACTTTCAAATAATAAAAGAAATTTGAGAAAATATTCAGTAGTTTTTTTTTATAGCATTTTCAAAAAAAAAATTATTTGGCGGACCCTGTATTTACACTATTTTTCCATGCAATATGTTACTTTAATGCCCACTGAAGAGCGCGGGGTGCAAAAATGAACTTTTTATGATTTTTGGCTGCAAGTTCAACGATTTGGACCTTCTTGGACATAAAAATATATTATTTGCTTAACAAAATTACAAAAAAAAAATGGTTTGCAGTCTTGCAGATTCGAACTTAAGCCCGTTGATAAAATTAACAAAAAAACTTTAAAAATTATGTTATTTCTTAGAGGTTGAGTTAGTTCCTTTTAGGGGAACTTTTTTTCCCTCTGGCCCGATTCAGCCCATTCACAAACTTGACCTGTGCTATCCTTCAAGATGTATTTATATCAATTTTCAAGTGACTGGGTTTTTTCGTTTGGACTGAACAATGATTTCCATAGACGGACTGAAGGACATGACCAGATCGTCTTAGATTTAATCACTGATCAAGTATATATATTTTATGGAGTCTTGGAGGAATATTTCGTTGCCTTATACACGGCAGCAAACGGACTACAAATTATGAAAATTATGCGTACGTGCATGAGCGTGATAAAAAAATTTCGGACGTGCGTGATTTTTAATACGTATAAAATTCACGAATCTTTTAAAAATATACGAATAAAATATTGAAATTTTTTATGAAAAGAATAATAGGGAAAATTTTTTATTTCGTGATCGTGAGCTTAATTTTAGTCACGCGCACATCTCTATGAAAAATGTTCACTTAAATAAAATGGAACGAAAATTCAGAAAATAGTTCAGAAACAAAATATTCAACCGTTAAATACAAGGATTTCATTTGTATTAACCTCAGTTTAGTATTGATGTAATTCTCGTATACTATTTTCTAAGAAAATTTTTATACAAAAAATTTTATTTTGCAAATTAAGCACTGAGGTCAGGTTTTTTATAAATACACATAAAAAATCAAAAAAGAAAATTGTGATTATAAATAAAATAAAATAAATAAATAAAATAAACAAACAAAATAAATATATATAATAAATCAGAATCTTGTGTCTAACTTTTTTTTAACCTTTTTTCTTTTAATAGTAAATAGATTTGTTGAAGCTTTTAGGTTATTTTATATTAATAATAATTGTTCGATATTTCGCTAACCATCGGTTAGCTTCTTCAGGAAATTAGAAAACTAAATAATTTCCTGAAGAAGCTAACCGATGGTTAGCGAAATATCGAACAATTATTATTAATATAAAATAACCTAAAAGCTTAAACAAATCTATTTACTATTATAATAAAAAAGTAAACACATATAAATAAAATAAATAAACAAAATATGGGATTTAATTGAACTATTTGTTATTTTAAGTGAAATGCAATTGATGTCGTATACGCTAATATTCTATTCAGAAACACATGGGAAATATTCAAAGAAACAGGGAGAAATCAACATAAATTTATTTATAGAACAAAACAGCGCTGTTTTCGGAAGTGGCTGCATTCCCATCATCACTACTCATATGTAATTAATACAGTTTATGTTGCAAAAATAGTTTTTGGACTAGTGTGATGTATTAAATTCGTCAAATGTAGAAGAAAAAAATAATATATGTATATTCCACTTCGCATAAATATATTTTATTTAAAACACAATTCATTATCTCTCTAAATATGTAAAAATTATATATTTACTCCATTTATTTAATGGAATTTCTAATAGTTATTATACTCGTATGTTGTCGAAATAATTTGGAAAACAGCACACGTTTAATATTAAGTGCACATAAAATACACTCCATAAAAGAACACAATTTCATTAAACTAAAGTCGCAATAATAAAATCAAAAATCCTTGGATTTTATTTAAATGCGTGGAAAATATGAAGAGTTAAAAAATATCATCCGCACAAAATAAAAAACAAAATAAAAATAAAGAAAACATTCCATAAAAATAAATTTATTATTATTTACTTGCAATAAACATTAAATCAGACGCGTAAAAGTGTAAATAACAAATGAAAATAAAAGTAATGTGTCTAATGTAAACACACTCATCATACAGACACGCTACAGCACACATGCATACAAAGCCATTTCCCCAACACACACACACACACACACACACAGAGAGAAACGCTTAGTACAGGCTTAAACGTACACGCACATTTAGCCAATAAAAAACATATCATAAAAATTTACGAATGAGTTATAAATTTTATTTTTAGTGTTTTCCAACAGGAAAAGAACATACTTTTATCACTCTGGGAAAGAGACAATTATATACACATGCACACATACAGAAGCACACATGCATATGTGTTACGTGCATACTACCACGCACAAACATCACAATAGAAGCAATGAAGCGCATCCTGTAAAATCACTTTAATCATGTAATAAACTTTAAGGCTGTTTTTGCTCTTCCTTTTATCGCACTACAATAGTAACAAAATTTTATACCCACTTACACCATCAAAACAACAAGTCAATATTCAATCCATACACACACACACACATGCTCACGATTACGAAGCCGAGGAAAAAATGAACTAAAAGTGAAAACTTTATTTTTTTTATTTATGCCCAAAAACCTTTACATTCTCCGTAATGGCAAGCATTTAATTTATTGATCACGTTTCTAGTTTTTATATTTAAGATTAAAATCAGAGGCATGGAATTGCCTTCATGTCTAATGAGATGTGACAAGTTGGAATTAGATTAATATGTACACGGAAATAAATTAAAAAGATAGTTCAAATAGTTAATTAAGACGTTTCACCGGTGCCACATTTGGCAGAGTTTGCCTCATATACGAGGGTAGTCTAATAATACTGGGAGTTTTTTATATATTCAAGCGCAGTAACTTTAAGTGCTATACTGTTATCTGTTACTAGATCAGTGTAGGATTTTTTGAAAGCCATTACCAGCACACAAACTCGTTAGTTTTAGCTAAAGTAAAGAAAATTTTGAATTTCAGTGCTAACGAAAAATGTTTTTATTAAAAAAAACGATTGATTTCCAGCTAATTTTAACCGCAAAGTTATAGTGACGTGGTTTGTTGTACTCAAAATTTTATTAAGGATTTTAGTAAATTGTTAATTTTTTCAACGGGCTTAAGTTCGAATCTGCATGACTGCAAATGATTTTTTATTATGTTATTAATAAATGAATTTGTTCAAATTCTATTTATTATTTTATATTAGAATTGGAATATTAAGAATATTTTCAATAATCATCAAACCAGCAGAACGGATCAGTACTGATTTCGAGGCCGCTACGCCATCTCATCAGCGTTCTTTGTTCAATTTTTCCACTTTTGCAAGTGGTGCTAGTTAGTAGGAATATCAACTAGTATTTAAACAATTTAACGAAAATTAACGATTTTAGTCTAGCTTATATATTTGGGAGTTGTTGTTTAACACTTATTTGTTAATTTTAATCATGTTGATTCCCCCATTTACAAAAAAAAAAATTAAATTGATTATTAAGAAATTTTATCTGGCTCCTATGCGCATTTCACTGGAGCTAACGATTCTCTTCAGAGAACCTTTAAGCGCACCATTTCTTAGAATAACTAAAGATATTATTCTAAATTTCCATTCAATTGAATAGGAAGTATAAACCAATATTAAAGCTAAAACGAGAATTCAATAATCACATATACATACTTTTTTTATTTTCTTACTTTATTTTAGTTTCACTATTTTTTTAATTTTCAAACTGCTATAACTTTTAGATGAATCAAGCTATTATCACGTCATTAGTGGCGATAAATATAGTTTCTCGAGCCTTATAAAACATTCGGAAATATCAATCGATCAGATATGTAATCCCGGAGTTTTTTATATATCACTTTTTTTACTTTTATTTTTTCGTGACCCGGTTAGTGGCGATCGACGTGGCATTTTAATGTAGCCTGTGGAATCAATCGGTAAAGTCGTTTAAAAGTTTTTCCAAAAAAATACCTTTAGAAAAATTTTCCTTAGTTGTTGTTCTGAGGTTCCTCGAAATCCACCGGTTCGAATCGGTTACAATTCACAATCTAAATTTGATAAAACTCTTTGAAACGCCACTCGCTCGATTAACTGGAAAGTTATAAGTGGTGCATATACTTACACACACACACGCACACACACACATACATAATTCCCTGGCTGGAGGCGAGCCCAACTTTTATATGACGCAGTTCTTGAGTGGACATGGTTGTTACAGGAAATATCTGCACAAATTTGGGCACGATAGATCCCCAACATGCCCAAATTGTGTTGAGGAAGATGAGGACGCTCAGCACGTTTTATTTTGCTGCCCGAGATTTAGGGGGCCTTGGGAGTTGAATATTCCTCCCCGTCAGCTTCTAGACGAGGTTTTGGGTTCCGAAATTAAATGGTGCAACGAGTGCAACCGCCATATATCTGTAGTTATGCTGGAAAGACAGAGATCGAACGACCGTACATAAGATGAAGCGAAATCGCTAACCAGCCCTCCGCGAAGTAATACCCAGCGGCAGTCCCGCGGAGGGAGAGTGGCCGAAGGAAACAGGGGGTGGGTTTAGTACGTAGGCACCAGTGATGGTGAATCGTGCATGCTTATGATGGAACATAAGTATCTTTTGAAGATTACCACCTCCGGTTCTATACAAAAAAAAAAAAAAAAACATATACATACAGACATAGCGATACAATCTCAATAGTAGTCAGGGAAGCTTCCTGGAAACCCATAACTTTGGGACCTGGTGAAACCTCGATTTTTTTCAGACGGCTTAAAACAAATAATTTCTAGATTTTTTCAATTGGTGGCTAAAAGTGCTGCAGAAGGTTAAGTCCTGGAATTCTTAAACTGCAATCATCATATTTAAAAAAAAAAATTATGAAAGTAATTATTATTGTATTCTGATATTTTTAAGGTTAAGGTCTCTTTATTTTAAGTTAATTTTTAATTTCAATATTTCGTCACTCCTTTGTGTGACTTCTTCCGGAAATTAATTCAAAAAAAAATATTTAATTTCCTGAAGAAGTTACACAAAGGAGTGACGAAATATTGAAATTAAAAATCAAATTAAAATAAAGAGACCTTAAGCTTAAAAATATGAGAATACAATAATAATCAAAAAGAGGTCAAGAAACCAGAAGAATTTATGAAAGTAATTGTTTTTATAATCTGGCCCTTCCACAGTAGTGTAAACGAAAAAAAAATTGTTAATAAATTTCTGTTAATTCTAAAACACTGAACGGCTGAAGTAGTTGACACGCGACCATGAAGCAGAGGAACCAGAGTTCGACTCCGCACTCAGTCGTGAATATTGTGTTGATGTCTTCATGGTGTTGATATGTTCATGATTGTGTTAGTTATTGCCAGCCTGTTTCAGTGATGAAGCCATACGACTGGTCACTAAAGATAACTGGCAGCGATTGACACTGTTCGCTAGTAAAGAGCACAGGAACAGCATCCTTTCTCGTCGGCCCTGTAGCAAAAAGTTAACTGGCGCTGTGAAAGTTTGAAGTAGCTACAAAAAAATCTCTATCTTCATCGGCCCTCTCAATACTATAACCTTCTTTTTAGTTCGGGCGCAATGCACTGCGTATATAAGGGTCATCCCCTGAGTGCTGGTCACAATTAAAATAAAAATTTTTTAATGATTTTTTCACAAATTATCTAAATCATTTCTCTCGAAACCTTCAACTAAACCAGGGATTAAGTTACTTGTCATTTATTTCAAATTCCTTTTAGGATTTATAATTTTTATATTTCTTTAAAAAAATCGCCTGAATTATTCGCCTAAGGGCCATTATTACAACTTAAAGTTAGTTAAAAGTAGTATTTTACCGGACGTATAAAAACTTTATCATTTGCAAAATTTTACTTCAGCCTAAAGTGAGCGATAAATTACAGGCAACTTTATCCTACTTGGTGAGTCAAATCCAATTTTCAATAATGGAAAGCTTTTTATACGTCTGATAAAATCTTACTTTTAACTAACTTTAAGTTGTAATAATGGCCCTAAATAGCAAATACAAATATGTATCTTCAAATTTGTATTGGGATACAAATATGAAGATTTTAAGCCAGACGTAGAAGAGTATTCATGCGATTAAATATTTAACATGTACTCGTAACTTTAAAAATCAACATACATTTTTGTGATATGATTTTAAGTAATTTTTCAAATAAAACCTATGGAATAAACTTTTTCAATTCAAAACATTTCTTTTCGTTATATTTCTAAATATTTGACAAGTGTGAACGTACCTTTAGTTCAGCACCTTTTAAAACGTGATTTAACTCCATGCTAATTTAAAATCTAGTCACATTATTTGTGAACATCAAAAGGCAAAGCAAAACTTGTCATCATGCATCTTTTGGATGTGTGAATTTATAAAACTTTTTACATTTTAAATCCATCAAACTCTAAAGTAAAGTTCAGCATATTTGAAAGCACTCCACTTCCTTGTATGGACCAAATTAACATTCTACCATCAATTTATAATCAACTGACCGTTGAACTTTTCACTTCACAACATTAAAATATCAAAGTATCAATTGACCTCTTTTAGAAGAAACACAAGTCGATCAACTATTAAAGGAAAGCGTATAGAAAACGAAGTTATTTTATTTTTTGTTACTTCAACACTTTGAACCTTTTTATATTACAAATATATTTTATCCCAGCAACCTTTAAGATCTATTAACTTTTCCACAGTCTCACACTTCCTTCCGTACATACTTCAATAGTGAAGTAGTTTTGAATTTCGAAATGAGAGATTATTTAGGTTTTTATTTTCAGTTGAAAGCATTTGACGCTTTTAGGAAACAAGTTTACCTTTCTAGCCAACATTTGCTTCATGTTGGTTCTTTTTTTTATTTATATTTTTCTTTTAATTTCTTTTTGTTATTACATCCCAATATCCACATGAATTTAAATAGAAAACAGCTGGGGTCATTGTGTAATGGAGCAGTTCTTAAGCCACTACTCGGTTTCACAAATTAATTTTATTTTAATTTTTTCAATTAAATGTCGACATTTACAACGAGGCAGATAAGTGATTGTTTTATTTTATATTATAGATGAAGCAAAATAGCAGTAGAAGGGATTAGTATGAAAATGTGGCAATTGTTAAGGATTTTTATATAAAAGCTTAAGAAAATGAGTTTTCAAATTTAAATAATTTTTGTATTAGAACAAAAATACTGTAGATGTACAGGGTGTCCGCCGGGAAGGTTATACTACTACAATAATGATTAAATGAAAGAGAATGGATCTTATATTGATAAATGTTTTATTTAATGTCGGCAATTATGTATGGAATACAATATCAGATAAATGTCCGCCCCAGATATGCGGCCCCTTTTGAGCACATTTTTCATTACATTCTCTCGCGTGAAATACGCGGTATTTCATTAATTTCATCATGAATATTTTGTTTGAGTTGCTCAAGCAAAATATTCAAGGTTTGTTTGCATAAACCTTGCTTTCTAGATATCCCCACAAAAAGAAGTCCGGAGCAGTCAAATCCGGCGACTGTGGGGGCCAATCAACATCACCATTTCTTGAAATAATTTGTTGTGGAAAGAGGTCTCGCAGTAATTCCATAGTAATCCTGGTTGCATGAGATGTGGCATCGAATATTTTTCCATAATAAATTTGCCACTTGTCTACTTCACGACTGCCAAATATGAACTGTCAACACTATTGTTTACCAAAATGGCGGCAAAACAAAGTAGTATGCCTACCCGGCGGACACCCTGTATATAAAATGTTATATAAAAATATATTACACCGGACTTCTGTCTTTGCATTAATTATAATTATCGGAATTATTGCACAGATTAATAAATGGTGTCATCTGATAGACATTGGAACAATATATTATTCCAATTATTGCTACAAAAATTAGATTGATGTATTAAAATGTTGCCATTTCATTTAAAACTAAAATCCTATATATTCTAAATGACTATGTAGCCTCTTATTGAAACACACTACATATAGTTTACACAATCCTACACATTTCTTCAAAACCACATAATAAATTAATGAGAAAGAACTGCTACGGAAACTGCAATGAGAAGAAGTACAGAGGAGACGGATAACAGTCGTCAAAGTCAAATTATAAAACAGGTTAGACTATTCTAGCAAATGCCTCAAAAGGAAATAAATATCATTTAGATAATATGCAGACTTAAGTACAGAAATCAAAAACAAAACAAGTAAGAATATTATATTCGACAGTATCGAATCTTAAATACCCTCCGTATATATACGGAGGATATTCATAAAAGCAATAAAATGTGTTTGACACCAATTTTAAGAAAATTGTTTATGAAAAATTTTCATGTATGTAAGACATTAAACACATCCATGACAGTAGGCTACCGACTACACGACTACAGAAATAGAATGCATATGTTTATATGGAATTATTTTCACGACTCCACGGCAGGTTGTTGTCCCTGCTACATTTCCATATAAACACAAGTATTCTATTCCTATATAGTGTGGTCGATAGTCTGTCGTTCTGATTGTGTTTAAAGGATAACGATAAATTTATAAAAAGTGTTTTTTTATGAAGTTTTTTTTTATACGAATCACTCTGTTGTCTGACAGCTGTTTTGACAGTTTAAAGTGACGTCTCTACTCAGTATTGTTTGGCAAATCATCATGAACAGGTTAACTCCAGAACAACGCTTCCAAATCGTGGAAATTTATTTTCAAAAACAGTGTTCAATTAAAAATGTTTATCCGCTTTTTTACCGCAAAGTTCTCTTCAGTGATGAGGCGCATTTTTGGTTGAATGAATATGTCAACAAGCAAAATTGCCGTATTTGGAGCAAAGATAATCCACACGCCGTTCAAGAATTACGAATGCATCCCGATAAATGTACTGTTTGGTGCGGTCTATGGGCTGGTGGAATCATCGGTCCTTATTTCTTTAAAAATGAGGAAGGACGACGCGTTACCGTGAATGGAAATCGATACAGAATCATTATCAACGAATTTTTGGTGCCAAACCTGCAAGATATGGATGCAAACGAAATGTGGTTTCAACAGGATGATGCCACTTGTCATACTGCGGGCGAAACCATGGACTTATTGAAAGAACAGTTCAACGACAACATTATTTCGAGAAATGGACCGGTGAATTGGCCTCCGCGTTCGTGTGATTTGACGCCACTCGATTATTTTTTGTGGGGATACCTGAAATCATTGGTTTACGTGGATAAACCAGCAACGATTGACGCTTTGGAAACCAGTAGTCAACGTGCCATTGCTGAAATACGCCCTCAAATGCTTGAAAAGGTGGTCGAAAATTGGATCTCCAGAACGACCTTTGTGGAAAATAGTCGCGGTGGCCGTATGCCCGAAATTATACTTAAATGTTAAATGACAAGAAATTATCTACCAAATAAAAAATTTTTGTTGGCCATTTCATAATTTGGCATGTGTTTTATTTAAATTTCAAATCAGCAAGCTCTTATAAAAACACCCTTTATTAGCGAAGACGCAAACCGAAAGTTGTACCAAACCTATTCTGTAGTTAACAGAGCTCTGTTAACCCCTTAACATTTGGAGTAAAATTTGATTAAATACATTTGGAAGCCAAAATCTAGGAACTGGAGCCAGTTCTGCCCAAACTAGTGAATAAAAATTGTGGCCCAAGAAATACTTAACAAATATATGCTTAAGGGATGTACTGAAAATATAAAATATTGTAAAAACATTCATTTGAACAAAAATATGTTCCTGGAAAGGTTTTCGGTCATTGCGGGACAATGGGGATGGGTGCAGAAATACCACTATTGCCCTATTTATATATAGTGGTATTGCGGAAAAAGTTTTACATCTAAAACAATTTTGGATTTCGAATATCAATTAAAAAAAAATTTTTTTTAAAATTTAGTCATTGGTCATTATGGAAAAATGGGATGGGTACACATATGCCACTATATACAAATGATGGCCCAGGAAGCACTTTATATTGCAGTCTTATATCTGACATAATTTTGGAATTCGAATATCAATTGAAAAAAAAATTGTTTTAAAAATTGGACAAATATACACATGAGTATGCTGATGAAGGAAGTGTAGTGGCTTTCGAAAACAGTGCTATTCTCTTTTACTGCTTAAGTTAGATAACAAACTGGATGTTGATTTTCCCCTGTTTCTTCAAATATTTACCATGTCATTCTGAATAGAATATATTGCAAAGCTTAGCTTGCAATATATTATCTCATAAAATAGAGCAAGAAGCGTCCTGGGAGCTCTAGACTAATTGAAAATATTTTTCAAAATCAAAATGATATATTCATACACCCTTATATGTATGAGTATATCACTCAGTTATGAAATATTTTCAATATCTCATTCAAAGAATGCATACATACATACAAACACACATTCATCAGTCATGCAAATGCAACTGCCCCTTTTAATATGACCTCTGAGCAAATTCCCACGAAAAAATACAAATAAAAGTGAAAGCCGAGAGAAACACAAAAAGTTATCACATTTCAATTACAACGTAATTAAGAATTAAAAACATGAAACTTTTTTGAATAGAAAATCGGCCTAAAACCAACTGAAATTAATATGCACATCCGCACACGCCACAAACATCTATCGATCGTACAAATCTGAAATTTTTAAATGTATTTTTGCTTCGATACATCTGTAAGTGTGTTTAGGCAACTTTTCCAAATTACAAAAACAACAGTTCTGACCTAAAAGTCAGTAAAATACAAGCACAAAGCACACATTCAATCACCCGTACATACACATTTACACGCAATCTAACACAAAACCAAACAAAAAGGTAAAAGATTTTGAATTTCAATGGTCGTGCAACCAGTTCCTGTTTACATCACATGCCAAAACCTAACAGAGCCCCTTTGAACGTGCAAGCATTTGTTGCATCCTGCTGCTTTTATACACGAACTTGTATGTTTAAAAATTTGCAATGAAAACTCGGTTATTTTTCCTTTTTCATACACTCGAAAAAAAAACTATGTAGTAAAATCGTACAAAATATATGTCTTCAAATTAATCAGAAACTTTTTTCTTAAGTAAAATTTTTCTAATGCTGGGAAAAATTTACTTATATCGTCATCTAAAAGCGAAAAAATACCATAACTGGCAAAATTTGAAAATTGAATTTTCATCAAGTGAAAAAGTTTTCCATAAAGTGGAAGGACAGAACCCAAGTTGCTGAGAATGGCGATGAATTGATTGATTAGGATCGTATTCAATGCTTTCCTGTACAGCTGCTACAGCTTCTTGAGTGCGCACTGTTTGGGGTCTCACAGGATGCACATGATCAGTAGCAGTAACTGTGATGCGAAAATGATCTATTGTTTTTCGAATTGTTCTTCGAAGAACGATTACGTTCGCCGTAAAATGGAAGAAGTGCATGATGAGTTTGACGAATAGAACATTTATTTTGATTAAAAATTTCAACAATTTGCACGCGTTGCTCTGGTGCTGTGACACTCTAAAAAACACGCGTGTATTTCTAAATTTTATAATTATACCCTCCAAAAAAGAATTGTCATTCCATTGGTAACGCAGCGAAATATTCATCTGCGACCCCATAAAGTATATATATTCTTGATCAGTGATGAAATCTAAGACGATCTGAGCATATCCGTCTGTCCGTCCGTCTGTGGAAATCACTATTCAGTCCAAACGAAAAGAGCCCGACTCTTGAAATTTGGTATAAATATATCTTGAAGGATAGCACCGATCAAGTTTGGAAATGGGCTAAATCGGGCAAGAGGGAAAAAAGTTCCCCTAAGAAGAGCTAAACCAACCTCTAAAACACAATCGCCCCTATTATGAATGACGACATCGACATCATATCAAGACGACAGCAAAAAATTGCCGCATGTCCACTCTTTTTCGACAGCAACTGACTACTACTGACATGTTCTATCGATATTATGTGCCCTAGAGAATTCTAAGAAATTGTCCAGAGTAATTAATTGTTATCGACAGCTTCCAGACAAGTGAGTATATTTTACTGTCGAGTTGATGTGACGTCGGCGTCGCCACTCATAATAGGGGCGAATCTAATTTTTTTGCTATTTTGTTAAGCATATGATATATTTTTCTGTCAAAGAAGATGCAACGCGTTAAATTTAAAAATCAAAAAATTTAAAAATCAAGTAGGCGTTATTATATGCAAAAATAGTGTAAAAATTTAACAAATTGCTTTACTTAAGCCTACATTCCTTAAAAATAAAGGCCCTTATTATGACCTGCATTCGATTTTCGATGGCTATCGAACATCGAATGTAAAATTCGTATTATGAGTTGGCAGCACTATCGAAAATTTCGTTGCACAACGAATTGCTAATCGAACACAGTTTTGTTTTCGATGCGGTATGGTAATTTATCAATCTAATTGAAAATGTAAGTATTTGGCTATATTTTTTTGTTTTTTTTTTTTGTTCTTAAATACTGCAATTTATTTTACTTTAATTAATAAAAAAGTATAATTTTGCTTCTTGTAGTTCATCTGGCGTATAATTATATTTGATCCATTTTTGACAAATAAAATTTTCTAAAACTTTCAATACTTCGAACAGCACTACAGATACCGTCGGCTGTGCAAGACCAAGTATGTTTTCATTTCCAAGGCTTAGTTGGTATGATCCTTGAGCGAAAAAGCGCAAAGCTGTTGCTAATTTTAGCATGCTGGGGATTGATCTACCGTGTGTACATTGCTGTAGCAGCTCATCTGTAGTAGACAGCAGTTCCATAAATGCTTCCTTGCACAGTCGAAAATTTGCAATAAATCTGTAAACAGACTTTCACGATGACACTCATGTTAAATAAAGGTATACATACGTAGTGGAATAAATTTCCAAAACATTAGATGCATCTCCCAATCTCCTTCTGCTTCTTGACAGTGCCAATAACCATTCATCTTCGTCAGATGAATCATCGAACCATAATTCCGTCGAGGTCATATTAATTGATGATTGATTAAATTTTCTGTTTTATAAATTTTTAGACGAACAATATTTATTTATAGTGCCAGCTGATAAATATTTACTTCACAATAGCATTCCAATTGAGTGAAATTCACAATAGCGCTAGCTTTCATCGATTTTGTGCCATAATACCAAATGAAAATTTGTTCGATGAGTTAATTCCATCGATCACAATCGAACATCGAAAGTTGCTCATAATAGGCACCAAAATTTTCAAGCTTTAATGACGAAGCTGAGACATAACCTGGTACTCCTCTGCCCTACACCCTCCTCCCCCCTTGCCTATTAAATGGTCCTATCAAAAAAAATTTGTTTTAATAAATGTTACATTTATTTATGCCAAACAATTATTTTTAGAGTTTTGTGGCAAAGGTGCAGTTGTCTTACCTACGGCCCTTGCCAGAGAGACCCCGGCAAAATACAGTTTTAATGCCCTCCAAAAAGAATTGGACCCCATAAATTACATATATATTCTTGATCAGTAATGAAGTCTAAGGCGGTCTAGCAATGCCCTTGCGTTCGTCTAAGGACAACATGATATAATCTATTTTTGGACCCCGCCCCCTTCAGTGGGCGTTTACGTACGATATTATATAAAGGAACTCTGTCCTACCAAGTTAAATATTTTGAATTTTCTTATTAAATATTTGGAGGTTATGTAACATTCGACCCGGTCGAATATAACGTTTTTACTTGTTTTTATTATTTTTATTTTTTCGAGTGTATACTGTATTCGTCTATAACAAAATTTTTCCTAAACACCATAATCGATTTGTTTTTTACACCTTCCAAAAACAAAAAAAAAGAACAAAATTTTATGCGTCGTACACACGACAGTTGCGTGATTCTCAAATAGTGCTTGTTTTGCTCAGTATATGGACGTGCTCGTAAAATAGTTGTTGTATTTGAGTGCAAAATTTAAAACTGGAACAGATATGAAAGATGTTATTTTTAGGACCTTCACCCTATTGCACAAATCGAAAGTGTTTTTTTTTTTGGGGGGGGGGGGGGGGGGGGGGTTAAAATATGCAAATTGAGCAATTTAATGTTTAGTTGCATTTGATGGTCAAAATGAAAGTTAAAAATTGCTAGGAAAATATTTTACGATAAAGTTAAAAGACAATATTATTACACGGTTACAACAACAATATTAACAAAGCAACAACAAGTTGTTTAAATAGATTCTATAGACAAGGAAATTTCACAAGCACAATCTTTACATTTAATGCAACTATTTTATAAGCAGTGGTGTTTTTTTTAAATTGCTTTTTTAAATAAAACCTTAAACGACACATCAAGTTTTGAGAATTGAGCAATTGTCTGTTTAATTTTTTTTATTATATTTATAAATACAATTAATTTTAACAAGAAGAGACTTGAGTCTTAGGAACGAATCGAACCCATAACCTATAGACTGGCACATCTCCACCGGCTGCTTATATTGTATTTTGTAAATTATGATTAATTTCTCTTCAATAGGACTTGCTATTAAGTAGAATATTGCATTGAAGCTTAAAAATTTAATGTTTCAAATTTTCTTTTGTATGCACTTGTATGAAATGCTTAAAGGCTCCAGAGCAAAGATATTTCTTTTCTTAAATGATCAACTCGCATGCAAGCTCATGTCCATAAAATGACCAAAATACATACAAGCAAAATTCTATTCCCAAAACAATGTTTTCGTTTTTAACTCAATTTTAGTGCATTGTTGTTTCGTTGGAAGAAAATCGTTTGCCTAAAGCTTTGTTAGAGCCAAGATACCAATTATTTGTCACTCGGTTGGTCATGCAGAATATTTTTGAGGACAATCTATTTGAACTGGTCTTGTCACTTTAGCATTTTGTTTATTTTAACTTAAGACAATGGAAAGTGTTGTTGTTAAAAAAACAACAACACTTTACAATTTGAAAAAATTTAAACTTTCTAAGGAGTTTGAATTCATGTGCATATTGTACATATGGACATGTATGAATGTGTGCATGTGTATGTATATTTACATACATGCATACATCTGTAAGTAAATCTTATAACAATTAATAATGTTTTTATAATTGAAAAATTTAGGGTTGTAAATCTTTTTTTATTTTGTAAAAATATATTTACAGCTTTTGAAAACAATACAATAAAAATCTAATTATGAAAGTCTTGTGACTTTAAACACCCTTTAGGATGAAAGGGCAAAATTTATTCAATTATTATTCTGTCATTGGCATGTAAATTTTAAATTTTACGTATGTGTATGTAAATATTTAAGTGTAATTAAATTGAAATATAAAACATTGCAGACCTTAGTAGTATGCTCGTGCATACATACATACATTCATATACACATTCATACATACTAGTGATGTGCGAATATTCGTAACTTAAACCCTTTTAAATTACACTGACTCGATCGTGAGTCAGCTCGACCCAAGTCTGACTAAAATTTGTCTCTAGGTTATTTGGTACAATGTGCCTTTTCCACAAAAAACAACTAAAAACGTTATATACGACCGGGTCGAATTTTAAATACCCTCCAAATATTTAGTAAATAAAAACTCTATTTTGTAGTGGTCTCTCCGGGAGGAGCCGTGAGGGAGACATTTCACTTTCGCTATAAAGCACTAAAAACTAATTTTTGGGATAGTTAAGTACAAAAAAAAACTTTTTTTATAGGTTCACTTGTCGGCCAAAGGGGGAGGAAGGGCGTAGGGCAGAGGAGGATCAGGTTGCGTCTCAGCTTCGGCATAAGGACTGAAAAATATTATATTGAAGGAATGTAGACTTAAGTAATACACTTTGTTAAAATGTTACACTATTTTTGCATATAATAACGCCCACTAAAGGGGGCGTGGTTAAAAAATTAATTTTTTTGATTTAATAGCTCCAAATTTAACGCGCTGGACCTTCTTGGACATAAAAACCAAAAAAAAAACTATATTATAAATATTTTGTTGTTTTTTAGAGGTTAGTTTAGTTCTTCTTAGGGGAACTTTTTTCCCTCTTGCCCGATTCAGCCCATTTTCGTACTTAACCTGTACTATGCTTCAAGATATGTTTATACCAAATTTTAAGGGCCTGGCTCTTTTCGTTTGGTCTGAATCGTGATCCAAAGAGTTGAACTTGGAGCGAGGAAGAAAATCAGAAAAATCCGTTTTTGGACCCCGCCTCCTTTAGTGGGCGTTTAAGTAACATATTACACGGAAAAACAGTGTAAATAACAGTGTAATTAACAAATTGTATAATTTATGCCTAAATTCCTAAAAAATAAAATTTTAAAGCTTTTGGTACGAAGCCGAGATGTTCTCTCATCTTCCTCTGCCCTACCCCCTCCACCCACATTTGCCCTTTAAATGACTCTGCAAAAGAATTTTTTTTAATTATCCCAAAAATTTACTTTTTAAGTTTTTACAACAAAGGTGAGATGGCCACACCCACGGCCCTTCTCGGAGTGATGCCATCAAAATGGAATTCTTAAAATAACTCTGACCCAGGAGGTTAAAAATTTTCAATTTACAGTCGACTCTTGATAATTTGAAACTGAAGGGACCAGAAAAAAAGTTCAAATAATCGAGTTTTAATTTTAACGAGACTTCAATATATCGAAAGAGAGACAGAAAAAATTCAAGACAAGAGTTTTCATAAAAAAAGCAAAACCATTTGCACTCACTAAATTCCCCAAAAGCAAAGCAAAGAAATTTAATTTTTTATGTTAGCAACTGTCGATGTAGTGGTGTATACTAAAATCGTGGCACAGAAACTAATGCAAACGATTTAAATTTCTTTCAAAAACAGAAACAAAATCACATTAGGAGTTCAAATTAAAGAGTGTCGAATAACCGAACTTCAAATTATAGAACGTTGGCGAGCAAGATGTCATTTTTGTAGCACATCGCTAAAAACTATAATAAATGGTTGTTTTATTTATTTTATATTTTGCTTAAACACAGCAATTAAAATAATTCCAATTATCGAGCGTAGAGCCAAAAAATTCAAATTGTATCGAGTCGGCGATCAAAATGACGTTCAAATAATTTCAAATTATTGAGGGGACCAAATTACATAGATATTTTTCAATTTATTGAGTGTTTTTCAAGGGACTTGGAAAACAGTTCAAATTACCGCTAGATTCAAATTAACGAGTTTCAAATTATCAAGAGTCGACTGTATTTACTAAAGATTTGCAGGGTATTTAAGATTCGACACGATGGAATATAACGTTCTTAATTATTTTTTATATATAGTAATTGCATAGAAAAGTTCATAGTTATGTATTTATACGCACACATACACCCACATATGTACCACTATTTACTTTCATATATGTATAAATGAGAACTTTATAATAAAGACTTTGTTGCTCGTAACTCAGCCAATTGATTTACGTAGGCACACATTCCTGTTATGCCATGCGGCTTCAGTAAATTTATAAAAAATTTTATTTCAATTAGAGATGAGTTGGCAAGTGATTTATCACTAACTATGCTCTTTAATCAGATATATTATATACACGTAAGAGTACCGAAAATAATCCAAACATTTTCAGGACAACAACAAGCAAATTGAGTTAACAATTTTCTTGGATATTCTATTGTCTAACCCTCTTATTCATAAAAATCATGAGAGGCTTCTAAGAGTGTAATAGAGCAAATTTCATATGAAATTTTGTTTTATTACGCTGTTACTAGACTCTCATAATTTTTATGAAGAAGGGGGTAAGTAATTTATTTATACATTTGAGCGATTTTATTAGCTCAAGCATAATAATATCTAATCACGCGTGATTCGAGCTCATCATGTGAACAGTGCTCATCTCTGGCTTAATGCTTGTTGTGCAAATATTTTTGCTTTTTACCAAACTTTAAAAAAAAAATCAATGCCGACAACCAGTGCGCATTACCGCTGCATTAAAAGTGGCAGACCATTACAACCAAATGTACTCCGGTCTTTTTTTTTTTTTTTATTCATACACACAAAACTACACACACATTTATAGACACATGTGTGTGTGTGTAAATACAAAATAAAAAATTTTCATGATCATATGTGAAGTATAAATACATGCATATATTTTAAAATAGTTCGCACAGCCAGTGGATAAAAAGAAATCATTAATTTAAATTGGCCAAGGGATTTACAAGTAGAGTGATTTTTTATATGTTTATTTTAATTTATTGCCTACATTTAAGATAAAATATTTAATACCGTCAAAAATAATTAAACAAACATTTAATGTTAATCAAATAAATATTCACGTGCGAAATTGTATGCACGAAATCAGCTTAAATCATTTTCTATCTTTCGTAACAGGTCCAAGTTTTTTTTAAGTAAAACTTCTTTGCGCTCATGAGGGTAAATTTCTTATGTATGAAATGAAAATGTGGAACGTTTTTGTTTCTAAATACAGAGAAACTTCGATATCACCAACTTCGTTATTACGAAAAACTTAATATAACGTATTTTATATTTAGTCCCTTGAGAAAACCTCTTTATTGCAAATATTTTTATAAAAATATATACTAAAGCTATAACGAACAAATTCTGAGCAAAATAGCCTATATATACCGAAATATTCCTTCAAATGTCTCAATATAGCGAAATCAATATAAATCCCAAACGGTAAAGCCCCGTTATAAAAACACTGAAGTCTGAATGTATTTACAAGCGCATTTGTAAAGCTTCTTTATAACGAAGTACTTGCACAAAAGCCCTATACAACGAAGTAACGGTAAAGTCCCGTTATCAAAAGAATGAATTCTTAATGTGTGTGCAAAAGCTTTTATTAGCATTCTCATGTTAAATAGAATTTGAATACAGAAGGCTATAGTTATAACGACTTTTTTCGTATTGCTTCAAATTTCGTTACATCAAGGCTTGGCTGATTATATTTATAGCGAAGAAATGGCTATAATGAAGTATTTTTGGATCCCCTTTAAATTCTTAATATCGAAGTTTCACTGTATGTATATATTTAAGACGTATGAGTAATACGAAACCGTACAAACAAATATTAATCATACGCAGTTGTACCGTAGCAGAATTTAATTTCGTTTGGGAACAGAATTGCTTCTGCATTTTGAGTGGTCAGTGAAAATCCAAACTATTTTTCAGAACGAACTCATTTGTAATATTAGGCACGGAATTCGCTAATGAAATCGTATGTGATTTAATTTTTTTTTTTTTAATATTTTCATTTTTGAAGTGAAACTTCTTTGCGCGCATTAGGGTAAAATTTTTACGCATGAAACGATACACGTAAATGTGGGACGTTTTTGTCCAGGTGGAGGAAGAAAGCAATTGAGAAAGTTTGAGAGAGAGTGAGGAAGCAGCGAAAGTAACATGAAACATGCAGCCATGGAGCGAGAGTAGAGAGAAAGCTAGTGAGAAAAATTCTTATAAAAAGGAAGATCGAGCAAATATATTGGTGATTTATTTAATTAGTAGTTATATATTAGAACTTCGGGTTGCAATTCTGTCGCATAACGTCTTGTACTACCCCTGCAGGAAGATAAACGTTAATTGTCTTTAACCTACTGGTACGTTTACTAGTATAGCAAGCACTAGTTCCAAAGGTGATTGAACATATACAGAAAAGTACTAGTACTTCAAGTAGTTCATTTGTAGATTGATTTGACTTGTAGAATTTCATATTACTTTTTGATCATGTTTTAAAGCGAATTGCTAATTCGTATTTTCATTTATTTTATTTTTAATTGTTACAATTTTTAAACAAATTCAAATTTGAAACATAGGAATAGTATTAGAAGACTTTGCCACCTGCATATCAGTTATTTATTCGATAATTTATGTAAGCAACCCGCAGTTTTCTTGTGTGTTAAAGTGACATTTTAAAAAATAAATAAAATTAAAAGCTAATTTTAAAGTTTTTTAAACGTGTTTTTTTTGTTAATATATATGTTCATATCCGACTAGAAGAAATAATACTAGTACTAATAGTACTAGTAGCCTCCTAGTTTCCATCTAGTACCAATGGTACTAGTAATTTTTCAAACTCACTCAATGTTAATTTGAGCATTAACATGGTATAGTAAAGTTCACAGTTGGGAACTAGTACTGGTGATTTTAGTACTAGTGCAATACCAATTTGATACTCCAATTTGATCTCCTGCAGGGACAGTAAACGCAGATCCTTTTTATTTATTGACATTATCATTTGAATGCATACAGTGCTTGACATGTGACATTTTAATTTACCACTCATTATTTCAAAATAGTATATTATTTTTCATAAAATATAAAATAAAAATGAATCATAAATTATCGTTTCTAAATTTAAATAAATAAAATAATATAAACATCGAAGAAATAAATTACCTTTATATTACTTCGCCTTCTAATTTTTTGCTACAGGAGGGTGCAGTTCCTCTGCTCCTTTAGCACATGATAGCGTCAATCGTTGCCTGTAATTGATCGGTAACCTTCATCACTAAAACAACTAACACAACCATGCACTAATGCTGCTGATCAGAAGAATTCGACAGTGTATTCAAGACTGAACACGGACCATCCGCTTCATACAACAGCACCCTCAAGTTTAATTGAATGTTATATATTTTTCATTTTTTAATTATTATTATTTATTTTTTTTTTTTGCCATGAAAGACTTTCATTAATTACTTTTCACAAGGTCTGTTCCAAAAATAAGGTGTATTTTAAATTTTTCAAAAACTATTTATTTAATCATCAATTTTCTATTTTCTGATTTAATGCAGTTGTGTCAGCGTCTTCTTTCTGAATCACTTCTGATTTGCACTTTATGGCATTCGTCTTTTTATCTTCCCAATCTTCGCAAAGTGCCGTCCTTTAACGAGTCTCTTCTATTTTGGGGACATGAAAAAAGGCTGGGGACAAATTTGGTGAATACCGTGGCTGAGGGCTATATTTTTTAATCCAAAAAATTTAAAATTTTGTTTGGTTAAAATTCAACAATTCTGGGCCGAAATAAAAAAATTTACAGTGCATGACAATTTCTCTACTAGTGATTCAACGATCACACAATTTTGACGATTCCCTATTTACATCTTCAGTTCAGCCTCAGAGTACAATCACCTAATGCGACTGCCATCACTTCAAGAGCTTTTTAGCAATTATTTTTATAGGGTGTTTTTTATAGAGTAACAAAATTTTAAATCATAATAAAACAAAGAAATATATTTTTAATATCAATGAAACGGGCTTTATTGGAGAGAAAATTTTATGAAATTAATGTTTGAATATGATTTCTGGCATATGGCCGCCTCTACTGGCCCGCAGAAGGAGCAATCTGGAACACCAATTTTCAACGACTAAAAATACAACCCCAGTTGCTGAGAATGGTGATGAATTGATTGATTAGGATCATCTTCAATGCTTTCCTGTACAGAGGCTACAGTTTCTTCAGTGCGCACTCTTCGGCTTCTCATGGGATGCACATGTTCAGTAACAGTAGATGTGATCCGAACACGATCTATTGTTCTTCGAATTGGCCGCTCTGAAGAACGATTATGTACGCCATAAAATGGAAGATGTGCACGATAAGTTTGACGAATAGAACAATTATTTTGATTATGAAAAATTTCAACAATTTGCTCGCGTTGCTCTGGAGCTGTGACACTCTAAAAAACACGCTTTATTTGTCGCAAAAAAATTTTTAAAAATGTTTTTATCCATCTTTTTCGACAGCAGAAAATCGTCGAAATTGCAAGACACTTGAAACTTTTATGATCCTCACAAAACGAAGTAAACATGATAAATAGCTGAAATTTTGAATAACTGATAGAGACGAAATTTCGAAATTTACCGTATTTTTTTAACAAATTTCTATATATATTTTAAAAATTTTTAAACATTTACTAGTGATCGTATTTAATTGCGATATATGTTTTCCTCAATTTTTAGTATTTAAAAATACTTCTTGAAGAACTTGAAGAGTGTTTTATATTTTTATCGGTATTTTTCTCCGGAATCAACATGCAATTTCTTTCTTTTTTCTACCTGCATATTTGTTAAAGTCGACATGATTAATTTTTATAGGCAAAATGATTTAAGTGCCATCATAAAATTCAATAATTGAATGCATCACATTTTTAAATTGCATGTAGCTGGACCACAAGAATATTCACTTTAGCATTATTTAAATTACATTAAATGAAATTTTAATAAATATCTCAGTACGCATTTACCAAATCCTACAGCAATAACTTTGTATTAAAATATATAAATAAAATATTTCTACTGGCATTGCAAGAGTATAATTTTTCATTACACTCGTACATAAATAGACAAGAGTAAATATATGAAAAAGTATTTAAGTAAATAAAATATTACTGATGAATTCCTATTTTATGTAATAAATTCTGTTATCAAACCACAAACACCGAATACAATAAAGAACACACGGATGCGCGTATGCATGATTGCATACAATTATGCACATTACACACACATGTGTGTGTGTGTCGGTGTGTAATCACAGCAACACTAGAAAAAAAGTGCAAATAATTGCCAGCGGGTGGTTTCAAAAGTATTGCATTTAAAAGATATATCAGCGACATCAAATGAAATCTTACAAATGCTTTAATAATTATATATCAAGTTTAGCTGCCTATTTTTAAAAAATATTTCTGTTTTATAAAGAGTTTATAAAACAAATTTTATATGGAAATCTGTTTTATAAGCCGCTTACAAGTCTAAATTATTTTTTATGAATAAGATCTTAGATATTTTTATAAATTATATCCAATTTTATTTTTAATATTTCTTTAAGCTTCTTCACGAAATCTTATATTTTGGTTTTTGATATTTTTTTTTTATACCCTCCAAAACTTTGTCATTCCGTGTGTAACGCAGTGAAATATCCTTCTAAGACCCCATAAAGTATATATATTCTTGTTCCGTGATGAAATCTAAGACGATATAGTCACGTCCGTCCGTCCTTCTGTCTGTGGAAATCACGATTCAGTCCAAACGAAAATAGCTAGACTCTTGAAATTTGGTATAAATATATCTTGAAGGATAGCAAAATTTAAGTTCGCAGATGGGCTAAATCGGGCAAGAGGGAAAAAAGTTCCCCTAAGAAATACTAAACAAACCTCTAAAAACAATATAATTTTTAAAGTTTTTTATGAAATTTGTTTAAGCAAATGATATATTTTTATGTCAAAGAAAATCCGCAGCATTCAATTAGCAATCAGACAATCAGAAAAATCCATTTTTGGACCGAGCCCTCCTTTAGTGGGCGTTGAAGTAACATATTACATGGAAAAATAGTTTAAATATTTAACAAATTGCATAAATTAAGCCCACGTTCCTTAAAAATTAAATTTTAAAACTTTTATGTCTTGACTGAGTTGTGCTCTGATCTTCCTCTGCCCTACCCTCACTCCATTTTTGATCCCTAAATGACCCTAACAAAAAAAAATTTTTTCACCCCCAAAAATTGACTTTTTATTGTTTTATGGCAAAAATGAGATGTCTCCCCACGGCCCCTACCGGAGTGACCCCAACAAAATAAACTTTTTATTTACTAAAGATTTGGAGGGCATTTAAGATTCGACCCGGTCGAATATAACATTCTTACTTGTTTTTTTTTTAATAAAAAAAAAGAAATTTTATAAAAAGGCCTAAATTTTAAAGGCCTAATTCATAAAAAATATTTTATTTACAAACTGCTTATTTGACAGCTTTTGTACAGAAATTTGTCAAATTGCTAGAATATAAGAGAATAAAATATTTTTTAAGAACTAGACCTTAAGAAATAAACAAAAATGATTTAAAAGCTTAATATATTTTTTTAAATGAAACCTTAAAAATATTTCGCTTAGCTGGGGCCAAATTACCGCATTCGATACCGATCGAAATTTCACTACAACTTAAATGGAAATTTCGTTCGATATCGAACGCCGTAATTTGCCCCCTGTTCAATCCAATTCTTCAATTAAAATTGTGACAAAAAATATTTTCAATGAAAATAAAATTTTTGTAAAACCTTGATATCCCGTCACACACTTTTACTTCATTAAATCAGAGAATTTTAAAATTGAATATTATTTTTATATATAAATTTTTTGTGCCACAAAAAATCATATTATTTTCAATTTGGCATTAATTTATTGCTTTTGAGGTGACCAACAAATTGTTTGCTGCCAGCCCACGTATTTGCTGTTATTTAAACGTTTGGAGTATAAAATAAATTAAAAAACCATTGCATAAAAATCAATTACAAAAGAGTATGAAGAATGTTGAAAATATTTCGCAAAATTTATTAAATTTTTAATAACAATTGACATAAAATTAATAAATTGTTAAACATTTTTAACCAAATATTCATGCTGCATTCTTTTTTTGTATTGAAACCCCAAGTGCGTTGTTTAAGCGGATGGTTACAGTTGAAGCATTGGATTATTGCGTTTACAGTTGCAATATCCAACATAATCTCTGTACGTGTAGCGTACATGCAAAAGAACTACATATATGAATGTATGTATGTATGTGTTTGGATAAATTAAATAGGAAATGTTATTTAATTTTAACTTAAGTGTTGCTGATGGATCTACTAGACTTTATAATGAAAAACGTACGGCAAGTTTTCAATGTGTTGCAGTGTATTTGTGCATTAGCGCATTTTTATTTTTTTTGGAAGAGTAAAAAATCTTAGCCGCCAGATTTTATATTATACCTTAGGTATTTGTTACTAATGATAAAGCTGTCAGTTTTGTTAGCCACTTAGTTTAAATTTTAATTTTTGCAAATTATAAATGATTTAATGATGAGAATTGTACTAAAAAAACAAACAGTTTTTGTTATGTTATTTATTAAATTTTTAGAACATTTGATAAAAAATTAATAATCTTAAGTATCAATGGAATGAAATGGAATCATTTCATTTCCGGGCAAACAGTTTTGCAAAATATTTGTACTCAGCAAAAACAAATTGCATTGAAAATTCTCTCAATTCCTCTCCCAATTTGCATTCACACTTACGCAATACCGTTGCCACCGAACACTGAATACCGGAAATGAAAAAATTTCGCTAATGTTTACTAAAAACATGTTGATCATGCTAATTATGAGTCCAAATTCTGAAAAATTGATTTTTGGAGTAATTAAATTATGTTGATTTCTTTTCTAAAAAAGGAATGCTACATATTTTGCACTTTTCCATAAAATATGGCAACATTATGACATTTGGAAATAGTGAATTTATTACAAATGAATGTAACATCTCGTTTTTGGATGCTAAATTTGAACTTATTTTCGAAATTCTCGACAATCACCCCAACTGGAATTAGTTCGTATACACACGATGCCTATGTGAATTAAACCCACATTTTATTCTAATCAGTTTTGCCATTCAAAAGTTATGAAAAAATAAAACTTTTTGTTTTTCCTTGGACCGATACTTCGGGGATGCACTCTACTCATGCAATGCATTGAGACTGGAACTCTGAAAAGAGGAAATAGTGTTGCGAGGGGAGATGAACTCGATGGAAAGATAGAGAATTTTTTGCCATTTTATTCATAGAGTAGAGACAAAACCAAATTGTCATAACCGACTTATGCTGTTTTTGAAATGGGCAATGCAATTAATATTTTAGTATATTATAAAGCCATAAATTTCCTGTTCAAAAAATAACCATTTAAAATTCTTATGTTAACAAAAAAAAAAAAAAAAGAAGAAAAAATAGCAGCAAAAATGCCAAGAAAAGCAAAACTGCAAGTAAATCGAATAAAACAATAGAACACGAAATTGTAAAGATGGGAGGAACAATTTCTTAAACTATTTAGTTTGGCGTAAAATGCGTTTAAATTGCATTTTATCCTTATGGGTTTCTAACAAATGCCTTCCTGCAGACAACGTGGACAGACAACACAGATGGACAGAGCAAGAGATAGATAGATAGATAGACAAACTTCACACACACACACACATTAATGTAGACACATATAAACACATACATACGCATATGCAGGCATGTGTGTATATACCCGTGCATTAACTTACTGTCATACAAACTAATCAAATGGGTATGGACAATGGATTTGACTGAAAATAAAACTGCAGCAAAAAGAAAAACTGACAAAATTAAGAGAAAGGAATAAAAAAGCTGGCATTATACTTGTGTGCTGGGTATGCTCGTATACGCAAGTATTTATTCGTGATATACGAGTATAGATAGCACACATGGCTATGCAAACATTCACGTGGAAGCATAACAACACACACACACATACGCATTTAGAATAAGCATTTATAGCATTTGACCATTATTTTGCTATTTCCGGCATGTTATGGTATGGTTAGGAACACACATGCATTCCCTTAAATTCTGGCTATTTCTTACATTGTGTTAAATTTAACTTTTTTTGATGAAATAAAATCCTATCTTTAACTAACATAAAGTTGCAATAGTGGCTGTTAGACTTTCCAAGTTGATGTCTAAAAAATAAGTTCCTTATAGGTGTTGATTGTCTCTAAGAATTTAAAAGATACTCGACTCAAAAATTATTTGAGGTAATTTTTTAGCTACTCTAGTGCACTTTATTGGTAATATCAATTAAAAACCGTTTTAATTTGCCTTACCAACAAACTTCAATTATTTTAAAAAAATTAAGACAAATTGTAACGTTCTACAATGTTGTAACAACGTAAGATAAAAAATTTAACAAAATTTGTTTTTTACGATTAATCTTTTTTCAATTATCAAAATATATTGTTAAAGAATATATTATTAGTTTGAATATTAATTACTTCATGAAGCATAATACAAAAGAAAAATTGTTTTACTGTTTTACAAATCATACCTATTTTTTTATTAACTTTAATTCAAACGCATTTGGTTATAACCAAAAAAAAATAAATATATTGCCTTTAGGAATTATGGTATTTCCAGGAGGGAATTATAGTTTTTATTTGAGGAATTCCCAAAATTTTATTTGGAAAATTTTTTAATTATACGTTTTATTGCATTGAAAAAAATATTGTTTGTACTAAAAACCAAAAATTGTAGAATTAATGCCTCTTTGCCATCAAGTTCCTCAATGGTATTTAGCAAAGACAATAACATATAGCAGGGCCACACATAATTAATAAAAATGCTGCAGCCATGCCATTCTTAAATTTTAACCACAGGCATTAACCAAAGCCATGTCAACGTATTAATAGCATAATGTTACCAGTACCCTTAGCTAAAACAAACATCAATATGGCAAGTCTCTTGTTTGTTTTGCTACAGTGACATCGCAGCTAAACGAATGAAATAAATAAATTAAATTCACTGCGAGCGCCGAGAAACTAGTTTTTTATTTCCCATGCACTTTTTTATTTAATTTTAAATAAATTCATAAATGCATGTGTGCACATATGTGTTTCTTATACAACCCTGGGACCAAATTACGACATTTTAATATAATTTTAAAACAAATTTCGATCGATATCGAATGTCCTAATTTAGCCCAAGTCATATCATGTGGAAGCTAAGAAAAAACATTCCTTTTAAGTAAGTAACAAATGTTAACAATTGTTTTAGATTGTTTTGTTTGGAGAAGTTAAAAATATGGTTACTTTTTAATTATTGCTTAGATTAAATACAATATGCAAATTAGACATGAGACCCCTAACCCCTCTGTGACTGGCATGGTAGTCTAACAGACACCAATAAACATAAAATATAGTTTTGTCCCGCTATTATATAAATATCAACTCAAAAAATTCTCTAATGTAACTTCATTCTAAAATCAAAAATTAATAAATAGAATTCTATGCCATTAAACTATAGCATAAAATAGTTTCGCTGAGTTTACAAAACGAAACTTGGAAAATATAATCCGACAAAATGGTGTCTACTGTACTACCACGTCAGTAGATTTGCAACAACAAAGTCACGTCAGTCGCAGAGGGTTAAGGCGAAGTTGGCATACGACCACGGATACATTCTTGTTTTCTACTTTTCAGAGGCCAATTAACAAAATTTGTATGTAATTTCGTAGCTGCGTCAGGAAAAGGAATTTTTTTTACATAATTATTAAAATTAACATATTACAACATGAATTAGAATTTAATAGCACAATATTTGACGTGATTACATTACCGGCCTTTTTTATTTCAGTTAACTGTATAGAACAATTATATTTTTTGTCAGTCTCATGCTAATTTTATCGACTTGTTTGTTTAAAATAAGAGTTGAACTAAATTTCAAAATGCATTGAACTTGACATGTTAATATTTTTTTTAGCTTTATTAAAATAAATTATTACTTGGCAGTTGTCGCCATTCACATTCACCCCATCATCATTCTACTTAAGTATGAATTCAAAATTTTAAGAAACATACGAAGTTAGTATGTGTATGTAACACATTTTTTTTTACTTGATCAATTAAAAATTAAACAAGTTACAACTTAGTGCGTTTCTTTTACTAGTATTAAATTTATTTAGCAAACAAAAAACAAAACTAGACCATGTGATATCTATAGCAAAGCACAATGAATAATAAATAAATATCATGTTGAGGGGAGTAGGTGGTACACGTAAAAGTTGAACTCCTCCCAAACAACATATACTACAAATTTGACAATGACTAGTAGATAAAACTTGAAGTTCAAATGTTTTCATGATATTAACAATGAGTGAAACACCAAATTAATAGTTAGAACAACAACACACGACATATGAACGGGTATGTGTGTATGTCTATGCAAAGCCCAAATTAGTATGAACACACTAAAAAAACTAACAACAACTTTCAGAATTTTGTTATTTTGTTTATGATGTAGTAGGTGATAGATTGTGCAGTATTTGCAAGAAAACAATATTGGAACCGGTATTAACAATCACATTTTTTATCACCTCTTCCAGAAATTCATATAGAGTGCATTGCGCTGGAACTATAAAGGAGGGAATAGTATTGAGAGGACAGATGAAGATATATAGATAAGAATATAAAGAATTTTGTGTAGCTATTTTAACCTTTTTAATTCCCCGGCTAATTTTTTGCTACTGGGCCCCAACGAAGGAGGGTGCTATTCTTCTTCTCCTTAGTACTACATGATAGTGTCAATCGTTGCCAAATTAATCAGTAACCAGTGATATGCCTTCATCACTAAAACAGGCTGAAAAGAACTAGCATAGTCATAAACTAATGCTGATCAGAAGAATTCGACACAATATTCATGACTGTGAGTGGGATCAAAATCAAGAGCCACCTCTTCATAGCCGTGTTTACTACTTCAGCCAACAGCACCAATTTTTTAGTTTAATTTATATATTTGGGAAATATTGTTTAACACTTAGTCCCGGTTTACACTATGCAACTTTTGTTGCAGCAATTCTTATTTTGCGTGATAGTGCTGATATATGAAAATATATCATTTGTATAACTTTCTCGCTCTTCTTCACTAAATACTCAAAAACTGCTGCAACAAAAATTGCAAGTGTAAATGGGGACTTATTCATTAATTAATAAAGTGCTGATTCGTTGTTCCCAAATTTACAAAAAAGATGTAAATTGATTATTGAGGGGTTTTAATTCAGAGAACCTTTAAGCGCACCATTTCTTAGAATAACTAAATATGTATATTATTCTAAATTTCCACTCAATTGAATAAGAAGTTTAAGCAAATATTAATAACCCCCTATAAATAAAAATTATGAGTGTGTAATAACAGCGTAATAAAACAAAATTTCATATGAAATTTTCTCTATTACACTCTTATAAGCCTCTCGTAATTTTTATGAATAAGGGGGTAAAGCTAAAACAAGAACTCAACATATATCTTTTTTTCTTACCTTATTTTACTTTCACTATTATTTTCATTTTCAAACTGCTATAACCTTTGGATGGATCAAACGATCAATCTCACGTGATTAGCGGCGATTAATATGGTTTCCCGATTGTTATAAAAAAGTAGGGAATATTAATTGATCAGATATATATAATACCGAATTTTAAAAGAAAATCACTTTTTTCAAATTTTTTCGTTTACGCTATCTCACCAACAATCAAACGAT
The DNA here is from genome assembly GCA_951800035.1 of Linnaemya tessellans. Classification (NCBI taxonomy): domain Eukaryota; kingdom Metazoa; phylum Arthropoda; class Insecta; order Diptera; family Tachinidae; genus Linnaemya; species Linnaemya tessellans. Next base: position 142,490,553 of record OX637532.1, read on the forward strand.
TGTAAGCCAATTAGTGGCGACCGGCGTAGCTTTTCAATGTAAAGATAAGTCTGCGCAATCGATCGATCCTTGTTTGAGCTAGGAACTATTTTCTGCTGCGAAAAAGCATACTCGGATCTAAAAAATACACATACAAACAATGTACGATTTATAGACAAAGAATTTGACTATTTTTGACACAGTGGGCTCCAATTATTTTTACATAAAACCACTTTTATCGATAACATTCTTCGATTGTCCAAAAAAATTAATGCCTTCCATATTAATTGTGTGATGCATTAGAAATTAATGAATTTTAACTTTTTATCATTTTAGAATTAATTTTACAGCAATTTATATCCATACGAGTACATGTGTATATGTACATATATTTATATTTGTTAACAAAAACAAAATATTTACACTAGGCGAATTTATGTGTGACATACATATGTACATATTTATATATGTATGTATGTATGTATGTATGTTTTGTGCAATGTCCATACCACTTCGATGGCTAATGGAGACGTGCAGTTAAGTGACTGTGTACAGCAATAAAAAATATTGGACATACAATGGGACTGACAATTTGTCACCATGGTGAAGGGTATACAAATTCAATAGAATGAGCAGAGTTGATAAATTCAGTGTAACTGTACATTTTTCAGGACATTCCGTTTTATAAAAGTACTGAAGTACTGTAGTGATATAATTTGAGCAATTTTAAAATCTTTTTATTCTATAAAATTTTAATTCGCTTTTATAATTGTTGATTTCCGTGTTTCGGATATTAAATATTACCACCAACTTATCATGTCACTTCGGTGAATGCGGCAGGACAGATTCTCCTTTATGCAAAAATTTTAAATAAAAATGTTTTAAGACAAAAATTTTCTTATCAATGCTTATCAAATATAAATAAAATGTTAAAAACTGAGGCAGCACCATTTTTACAATTTTTATGAAATTCTCTTTTACTTTATAAAGCTCCTTCTTTCTTTATAAAGTTCTCAATTTGTATCGGAAAATTTAAAAATTTTTACTTGTGTGATTGAAGTGATTAAACAAATAATATCTAAAATTAAAGTATTTTATTATGTTCATTCCTTTTTATAAAATATTCTAAAGCGGCCCACCCACTTGGAATATAACTGTGCAATTTTTCGTATTGTACAATCATATTGCCAATGTGTATGTCATATTCAAAGGTGGCACAATATATTGGCAGAAATCAAAAAAGACTTTTGATTTTTATTGTACAAACCAAAAGAAGTGCAATATACTGTGAAATGTGTTGGCAACATTGTACAATAAAAAACAGTGTTTCATCACTCATGTCGCTAAACATTTTTATTCATAATTAATTAGTAATAAATATTTTTATTTTAAATTGGACCAAAACTTTTAATAAATGCAACTTTGCAATTTACTAGTCCATATGCTTATGTTTTGCTTATAGGTTATGTTCACTTTTTATTGTAAGAAAATTGCACTTATTGCATAATATAGGGCAAAATGGAAATAATATCACGATTAATATATACAATTATATTGTATAATTAATGGATGGGCCGTTTAATAGTAATCTTTTATTTATCATTATATAATTTTAGAGACTAATTTTCGATATATCTCCAGCATATTCGCTCACAGTTGCCTCTACATTTTTTTGTGAACCGATCTGTAGTGATAAACAGCTAGAGAGATATATAAACGGTGAATATTTCTGTGTAGTAAGAATTTTAACGAACATTTATATTGCTATATTAAATTGAATTAAGATTCATAGGCTAATTGTTCGAAATTTGTTTTTAAATCTCAGAAAGACATGATAAATATTCCAAGGCACAAAGGAAAGTCAACATCAGTTTTATTCAACTTACACAGCAGAGCAGAACAGCTGTTTTCGAAAGACGCAACCCTTTCATCATCAGTGCTCATGTGTATTGTGTGAGTCACCACTTATTAACACGGGTATTATAACAATAACATGTTAACATCAGGTTGATACAGTTCTCGTATTCTTTTTCACAATAAAATTTGTGTAAATAGGAACTGTTATACAATTCAACTAAGCCATTTAATAAGTGGTGACACACATAATACACATGAGCACTGATGATGAAAGGGTTGCGTCCTTCGAAAACAGCTGTTCTGCTCTGCTGTGTATGTTGAATAAAACTGATGTTGACTTTCCTTTGTGCCTTGGAATATTTATCATGTCTTTCTGAGATTTAAAAACAAATTTAGAACAATTAGCCTATGAATCTTAATTCAATTTAATATGTGAATATTTCTATTTTATTACCCTCAAATAAAATAAGAACTGCTGCAACTTAAAGACTTAAATAAAAAATAAAGCGAAACATATCCAATATATTGAAATTGTTGCCCCATATTCAGTAAATATCACGTCAAAGCAATATAAATAATAAAACACTTGCCTACTCTTTGTGGAGAGCAATTAACAACTTCTGACATCCATTGAGATCTTCAAAATAACAAGAGGCTGTTAAAATTGTTCAATTGCTGAGGAAAAGGAGTACAGAAGTGTCCTCGTGTTTATACTGTCTTGACGTGACGTTGACAAATAGTTACAGAATAAGAGGGAATGCGTCAGCATTCCATATATTCTTAGCATTCGTTTAGGTAAATAGGCACTTAGTCGAGCAAAGATTATTCGATATGAATCTTATTTATTTTGTTTACAACTTTTGTACAATTAATAATATTTTTAATCTTCTATTAAATATTTATTAGTTGTGTGGAGATTATAAGAATTATAGATTGATATCAAATGAAATTTGTATTGTTGTATTATTTATAAAAGTTTTATAAAATTTTTGTTTTTAGTTATAAAATTTTTTGGGAATGAAAAGCGGACACGAGTTTGAAAACTCATGACGATTAAAGATCTATTTTTGAATCATTAATTCCTGAGAACAGTCATATGCATGTGTACACATATCAGATTTCTGACTAAGAGCCTGAACATGTTTAGGGTGTTAGAGAAAGAGTTGATATATTTTTGATTATTCTTTATACAGCCGATGCCTAAAATAAATTAATTTTTTTTTATAAAATTCACTGTTTGATGAATGTCATATTTCATTCAAATAAATATGTACTGTTTTACTTACATTTATACTTTATGCTAGAGTTAATGTCGACGTCGTCGACGGCGTCAAATGTCAAAAAAAAAGTTGAATCGTATGAAATTGTATGAGAGCAGTTATTCTCAACGCGTTGCAACGCCGTAAAAGTTCAATCTATTTCAACTTTTTCGGCGTTGAAACGCCGTCAACGGCTTCGACATTAACTCTAGCATTAGTAATAAATAATAAAATATGTATGGCCTTTTGGTTAAGGTAAGCAAAATATTGTACACAATGGAGTACTATTTACAAAATATCATTTATCATCCCTGGCAATGATTGTATGTATGAAGCAAGTGAAGGGGTATACGTATAAGTAAATTGGTAAATATAATTAACTTTATTTTATATGTACTATGTAGTCAGTGTTTTTGTATCAGGTTTTACATTTTAATAACATTTTTTCTTTGTATATTTCGATATGTTTCAGCTTTGGTCGAAAAAAGCATTCACAATTCTGTTCAATTGTGTTTAAAACGTCAAATTGTTTTCAAGTTTGAAAATTTTTTAGCGCACTTGCGCGGTGTAAAATACAAAAATAAAACGCGCCAAATACGAATTAAACAAACATTAAGAAAAGTTTAGCTGATTTTTTTTATTGATCGCCATAAAATATTATGTGTAAAAATGATTTAAAACTAAAAAATTATTTATTTCCTAAATACAAACAACTTTCAAGTATTTGTTATAATAGTATTTGAAAGAATATCGATTATAGTTGAACGCGTGCTTTTGAAGCCAAAACATAAGAAACTGATGTTCGTGTTTAATTCTATTATTAAATATTAATGAGCGGTTATATTTTTAATTTCGTCGAACTTTTAAAATAATAATTTTGCGCCGCGCTTAAATATAAAAGAAATATTTAAAAATTATTGATTTTTAAAAAACATGTATTAGATTTATTTGGAAATAATTTTATACATTATTGTTTTGAAAAAAGAAAGTGGGCAAATACAAAACGTGTGCATTCACAATGGGAAATTCGGGATCAATTTGCGCAAATAAAAATGCTGTGCGTAATTTCGACGAAAATGGGTAAGTTCGAGGTAGGAGTTCTTTAATGTTTTGCTGTGGGTATAAAACAGCCAACATCTTGTTTAATTCAACTTTTTAACCTAAGCCTCTGCTTACTAGGTGCACATGCACTTGAAAGTGCATGACAACGGCTTGCTTTTCTAAAAATTTGAACTTTTTAATTTATCTTGAGTAATATTCTCGCCTGAGTTGTGACCAGCGGTCAGTCGAAGTACGACAGCGCTTAATAAATTTTGTTATGCAAATACGGTGTAAATGAGAATTGAATTTTTATTGAATTCGCAAGAAACAATATCAAAAATTAGATTTTACTAAATTTCATTTCAAATAGAAAAGAAAGTTACTTCCAAGCATATGTATATAAAATAACTAAGCCCAGAAAGTATATATATATATTATTGATCAGTGATGTAATCTAAGATGATCTAGCCATGTCCGGCCGCCCACCCGTCCGCCTGTGGAAATCACGATTCAGTCCAAACAAAAAGAGCCAGACTCTTGAAATTTTGTATCAACAGGCACAGGTCAAGTACGTAAATGGTCTGAATCGGGCCAGAGGGAAAGAAGTTCCCCTAAGAAGAACTGAATCAACCTCTAAAAAACAACATAATTTTTAGAGTTTTTCTTTGTAATTTTGTTAAGCAAATTATATATTTTTGTGTCAAAGAAGGTCCAAAGCATTGAAATTGGAGCCAGAAAAGTTCATTTTTGGACCCCGCCCCCTTTAGTGGACGTTGAAAAATTGTAAAAGCTTTATGACGAAGCTGAGATGTCCCCTCATCCACCTCCTTTTTTTACATTAATAACTCTAAATATTGATTTTTTAGTGTTTTATGGCAAAGGTGAGATGTCTCCTCCACGGCCCCTCCCGGAATCACCCCTACAAAATCGTGTTTTTATTTACTAAATATTTTAAGGGTATTTAAGAGTCGACCCGGTCGAATATAAAGTTCTTACTTGTTATTCATACATTTGAGATAAACACTTTTAAAAATTATTTCAATACATGGATAAAATATCTGAAAATTTATATATGTACGTATTTGATAGATATACATATGTATATCTGTAATATTTTTAAAATTTTTATTAATTTTTCGACATTTTGCCATTCCTTTGTGTGACTTTCTCATTAAAAAATAAATGATTTTTATATTAAACAAAGAGGAAATTCATGGTAAAAGGATAAATCTATAAAATTTTAAAAACTATTAATAACGATATATGTATTTACTAGATTTAATTCTTTTGAATAACTTTATCACAAGAGCATTCTCAAGTATGATTCTAGTTACTAGATACTAGAATCTAGTATATGAGATAGGTCTGATGGAATCGAAATTTGGTATTCTGTTATTTCATATATAAATACATATGTATGTGCGTGCACATGTATGTATGAATGTACATATCTACGTATTTTGTTAAGTTAGCATTTCAATTTAATGCCTTCATTTGTAATTGTTGTTAAATTCTACATGTACATATGTACATACATAAATATTTATGTGCATACAAACAAACAAAAACAAATTAAAACGCAAGTAAAACAACTCGAGAACCTTCAAATGACTTTCATATACAGCATTCAAGATTTGATTATTAGTTTCACTTAAAAAAGCGGGAAATTTATTTTTTGTGACAATAAAGTGATATACTTACATACGATATGTATATAATTGGAAAGCAGTCCGACACTATTGCTTAAAAACTACATAATTGAATTACACTTATTTATGTACACTGAATTGTGGTACGCATATTTTGTATAACAAACAAACACAAATAAATACACACTGTAGGTTGAGTTTTATGTTTCAAATATGTACTTAGAAGAGCATGCAACAGTCATGCATATTTCAATTATATACTGTCAAGTATACATGCATATATGTACATACTTAGCAAACAGGGGCATAATTTAAACAATCTAAAACAAGAGTGCCCAAGCCCTATGCGCTTGGTGTTTATTTGTTTTTGTAAAAGCGCTTAGCTATATGTGTTTTAATACTTGCATACAGCACTAGCAATACGAACTACACAAACAACTTTGTCTTGTTTTTTTTTTCTTGTTGTTCTGCATTGTATAAAAGCAAGTGGAAAGCCAATAACACTTTCGTAAGGTTTGCTGGAAGATTTTGTTTTTGGTTAGCATATGATATCGCTTTGTATGTATTTGTTTTTACAACAAAATATATTGAATAAAAATTAGTTTTTCTTTTAATGTACTGGTGTTTAGTCTTCCATAAGGAAGTTTTAAGCACCCTTGATCTAAAAAGTACAATTAGACTAGACAGACTTTATGGTACCGTACATCAGCAGACTGCCGTTATCCAAATATTATTTCAATTAATAATTATAGCGGCATTTTATCACATAAAAATTATACTCTTTGTAAACTATGATACTATGAATCAATAAGGATTTAATAATACAAGATCGTCGGTAAGCTGTGTTCATAGGTAATAATGAGAACAACTAAAATGTATTGCAGACAACAAATTTTAAGAAATTTTTAAAAATTTTTGGAGTAATTCATACTGCAAAGCATTTCTTTCAAAAGCCACTTTTTCTCTTCGTATCATCTTTCCATTTTGTTTGAAAAATTTTGCCGTTTTAAACTTGATTTATTGATTTTCATATTTGAAAAGCTTTTAATTTAATTCGCATTGTAACAGACATCTTTATACGTTTTAATCGAAAGAATTACAAATATCTAACAAGATAACTTCTAAAAGTTAAAAGGGATGAAAATTGTTCCCAAAAACATCCTATAAAAAATAAAACTGTCGATGCTCTAAAAAAGGAAAATACAAATTTACGTATTATATGTTACAATATATTTCTACGTTTCCAAAAAAAAACCCAATAAAACATAATTTTTAAAAAATAATATTTCGTCCATCACTAAAAATTAGTCCCCCCATAGTCTCATAAAATTTAAAACGAGTTTGAAATGTGTTTTAGTCAAAGTTTTTCATACAAAATTTTATTTTCTTTGAGTATCAGGTTAAAAGCCAAATAAAAGTTTAGGAAAACTTATTTGTGTACACTTTTCAAAAATTCTAAAGTAAAAAATATCTTGAAAGCTAAAAACTATTAATGAAAAAGAGTTCCAAATTTCGCCAATATATTATTTGACTTTGAAACTCGAAAAATATCCAAAATATTGATACATCGCAATTTTGATTTTATTTATTTATTTTTTGATTATTGCTGAAGGATATTTTAAAGAAGACTGTTAAAATTATTTACAACATAAACATTTTTTTTGTACTTTGCATATATCAAATTGAAATAAATAACGGAGGTGCATCGCAAAATTATTCGAAATTAAAGAAAAAGTAAGATGTTGAAAATTTTTGACAATGACTAAACTACCAAACTGCTCGCAAACGTGTTTCCATGTGTAATTAAAATAGTTAAAACAAGTGCGAAATGGCATTAAAATAATTTTTTATATGTGTATTCGACAATCACGAAAACCTTTTATTTACTTATAATTGAGCATAAAAATCCGAGGTCAATACATGGTTTTATTAATACATATTAAAAAGTTGGCAGTCAGGTGTTTTTGTATTTGTTTTTTTTTTTTTTTTTTTGCTGATATCTTAACAAAACATCCAACAATCTATTTTATAAAACTTTAAAAATAACTCACGGCTGTTTTTAAATTAATAAATAAATTGTGCTTACTTATAGATACTTATGTCTCTATGTATATACAGCTGTATGTAGTATATGAAATCAGTGAAGCATTAAAAATATTATTTAATGCTTTGAATTAACTTAATTCTTTTTCATGTAAAAACATATTTACATTGCTATGTATACTTGAATGAATCATGTTCTTGAATTTTAACATAAGATATTCTTTGTTCGACCCTTTTGTTTGAAAGTAATGTATATACTATGTATGTAGGTAGTAGATATGCATGTATGTACGAGTATATTGTATGTAAGCATGTAGTTGCTATTTTCAAGCTGTATTCCTTGGGTGTTAACATGTACTTATGTCCTTATGTTTTGTGGGACATAATTTGAAGCCACAAGCAGATATGTATATCATAGCGAATTGATTTAAAAGATGCCTTAAGCCCGATTTAAAGTGATATGTCAACACTGTGATTACAATCTATTTAAGCACATATGTATGTATGTATGTGTACATCTAAAATGCAAATGTCGTAACATCCAGATTCAACCAGCTAAATCTTAAACTAACTGTCAACCTGAATATGAAAATGCAGTAAAATTTCTATACACATATCGCACACCTAGTTCAAAAGTGACTCAACTCAAAATTTTATTTTTTCAGAAATCGAAAAAGAACAGTTTTTGACCTAAATAAAAATAGTTAAAACCAAAAACTTTGGACCATTTAGTAGAAAATCCATACAGATTATGATATAAAAATACACTAATATTTTTTTTTATAGTTAAACAAGTGTATTGGGCATAGTTTAAGCATATAAACTAGAAAAATGAAAATTTTGAGTTGAGTCACTTTTGAACTAGGTGTGCGATATGTTGATGTAATAATAAACTTTAATGATGAATATTTTTTATTTGATGAATGGAAGCTAAAATTTTTGATCAAGACGAAGTTTGACCGAAATTAGCAAAATTGAAACAAACTTCACTTATAAGAAATCGATTTCGGTATCTAACGATTATTCTCAAGGTCTCCCATAAAAGTTTATCATATTCTATAGAAACTGTGGAAAAAGATATGATGATTATGAGAAATCGCTGCATCAAAATAAAATGTTTTAAGAACCGTCGAATCCTTAGTACTCCAAATATTTAGTATCTAACAACTCAATTTTGTAGAAGTCACTGAGGAAGGGGACGTGGGGGAGACATTTTTGCCATAAAACACTAAATAGTCAATTTTTTTTGGGTTACTAAGAGTAAAAAAAATTATTTTGCTAAGATCATTTAGAGGACAAAGAGGGGAAAGGGTAGGCCAGAGGAAGATCAGAGATCTCAGCTTCGGCATAAAAGCTTTAAAATTTAATTTTTAAGGAACGTATTTAACAATTTCTTAAATATTTACACTATTTTTTCATGTAATGTGTTACTTCAACGCCCACTAAAGGGGGCGAGGTCTAAAAAATTTATTTTTCTGATTTTCTGGCTTCATGGTCAACGCTTTGGGACTTCTTTGACATAAAAATACATTACAAAAAAAAAACTTTAAAAATGATATTGTTTTTCAGAGATTGGATTAGTACTTCTTTGGCGAACTTTTTTCGTACCTGACCTGTGCTATCCTTCAAAATATATTTATGCCAAATTTCAAGGGTCTGGCTGTTTGAACTGAATCGTGATTTCCAAAGACGGACGGACGGACATGGCTAAATCGTCTGAGATTTCATCACTAATCAAGAAGGTATAAAAAACAGCATATCCACTAATAAGCCATGCTACTTCGTTAACAACTTTCCACCATTTTATAGAAAATACAAAATGTATTTTAAAATTTTAAACAAACCTAATAAATTAATAAAAAAAATAAGGTCGAATAAGTTTATAAAATACACTTTCCTATTATGAAATGCCGAATATTTCTATACTCTCGTCTCATGCGTACTGAAGATATTTAAATACCCATATGTAATCGCAATAGGCAACCAGATGGTCTGGTAGTCGGGCTAATAAACTGAACTGTGCCCATCTCTAGAATGTATTTGTAGTGTTTCATTTACAAATGTTTACCAAGTTCACATTTTTTATTTATTCTATAAAATTGATTGTTTTTTTCTTTGCTGCAAAGAAAGCAAACATGTAAACAAACTGATAATAAAGTGGACTTTCTAATAGAAATAATTTCATAGATTTTCTTTTTAAACTGTTTGCAAGTCAGTTGATTTATAACAGTCGAAATGACCGAACAGATTTACACATTTTATTTAATATTGAATCTTTTTATTGTCTAGTCATTTAACCATGTACTAAGTATGTATGTATGTATGTACATACAACTTGTATGTATTTGTTAAATTGAAAAAATATTGATTTCCGAATTTGTTAAGTTACAAAAAAAAGAACAGAAAATAAATAAAACTTTATAATGCACATTAAAGTTTTACAAAGTGTTCTAAGGTGTCCGAGATTTCTACACTATCGCAATCGGTAAGATTTGAATGAAATTCAATACATTTAATTAGTAAATATTTTGTTGTATAGTGCTACACGTATAATTAATGTTTTAATATTTTGTATTTCGGATGAAAAATATCTGCTATCGTTATCACCTGGTTTGTACATGTAGTATGTATGAACATGTGCATACATACGTATTTCCAAGCAAAATATTTGTTTATTTGAAGAAACTATTTTTTCCTCATTACATCAGCCGATTGATTAAAGTACGTTTGTATGTATGTACATATATATTTATGTATGTGTGTGTTTGTTTGTTTTTTGGCCATTATCAATTTCTAAACGTTAAATAAAATTATTTGCCACAACATTTCATCACAGTGAAATATGCGTACATACATACATACATATGTAAGTACGCACATGTGTATGCAATTAAATAGCTATTCCCAATCTGTCTACAGTAGTTGCTTGTTCATTCTTTATCTAAGACCATTTGTAAGAGAAATATAAATAGTTGCTTTGTAATTAAAAATTATTTACCTTAAAAGCTTTCGGTGTCACACTAAAAACAAATTTCATTTTATAAACATGTTGGCAATCATTTTGACCGTGTCTAGAACCGTTAGAAACTTTGATCAATTAGCAGCAGTATCCACTGTACTAGTAAATTAATCTACAAAAACATTCCCAGAGTTTATAATAACAAAATTATCTTAGGAAAGGCGACCCAAAAACTGCGATATGAAAAAAAAAATAATACATAATAACAATTAACTTAAAAAAGATTAATTTGTTTTAATCAATAAATTTTTTATAATCAATATTTTGGATCCACGGCTTTTTTCATAGGCATAAATAAATACAAACTCTACTATGATTCTGTTTTTAATTATAATTGTTCGACACAACGATATTTAGTGACATCGTGGGACAGGCAGTATATACACGATTTTTGACATATTTACTATGAATTTTTTTAATATAAAATATGACAAAAAAATAGGCAATCAAATTTTTAAATTGACTAAATAACTAAAATAAAATCTTTAACATAAAAAATGTTAAAAGTAACAAGAAGTTTTAACCTAAATGGCATTCATATAATAAATTCCTTCTTTGGAAAATGCAACCTGCCGCCACAGGCGTGAGTTTGAATTTATGTTGTTAATCATTATTAATTTTCGGCCCACGGCAAATAAATTTTAATTTATTTTATTATATCTCTCAATTTTAGATCACCCGTATATCCAACAGCGGCAAACTCACACAGCCCTTCTAATGGCCAAAAAACACCAAATGACCAGCAGTTTTATAAAACAACTATACCAATAAATGACCAGCAGACACAAATGTATCAACACGATCACTGTAAACTCAATGGAAATGGTACAATCCAAACAACTGCTCAGCACAACAACGACATAAATTGCTGTGGCTGCAGTAATGATTCGCCGCGTCTAATATCGGCGGAATTGAAAGAATTAACAAAAAATGTTAATGCTATAAACGTTTTCAATCAGAATTTGCAATATTTATTTTCCCAATCGCCTTTTACTGACTTGCAACAACGTGCTAACTTGAACACGTCCTGTGCAAACAATTCTGCTCAAGATCGCCTCGGTCTTTGGGGTAGCGGTGGCGAGAACGAAATACCTGGTGATGTTACAGGACTGGAACGTTTGCAGAAGAAGAAATTTAGCAAGGTAATTGCAAACACTGCCATGATCAATTCTTGATTCTTACTTAAATGTACATTCAATGAATAAGTCATATTCATATGTATGTGCATATGTATATGTATCTTCCTGGAAAAACTTGAAGGCATGGTCAAGTGATCGAAAAACAAATTGAGTTTGCCTCATATTTACACGTAAACACAAAATTACTACTGTGAATCTACTTTTACTCAATTTTTAATTTAAAAACGTACCTTTTAATTTGCAAAAATAATACTAATCAAATTTGTTAAAGAATTTGTACAATTTAAAGATTTTCTACTTTTCCATCTGGAATGATTCAATTACTGACCTAAGCCTGCTATAAATAAAACTGGCACAAAAACCAAATTCATGCAAAACCTGAAAACGAACAAGTTGAAAATTTTGGATTCTGAATTTGACGAAAAAAATTATTTAACAAAAACTATTTTTGGAGCATAGTTTCAGGAACAATAAAAAAAAGAATTAACAATTATATACAGAAGCATGTCTGTACTTATACAAACATCCATACATATACATACATATATTCACACCAGTGATGAGAAATTACTTTTACACTTTAGTAGCAAAAATATATTAGCGTCCTCTTTTGATCCCATTGTAAATATACATACATACATACATACATACATACATACATGCATACATACATACAAACATACATGTTAACATGGCGTACCTAACTCAATCGCAGCTGACAACTAAAATTAGCTTTCATTGACCAAGATTGCAAATATCAGCAGTTAAAAATTAAAAAAAAGGAAAGAAATTTATTACTCCTAAACCATCATCAATATCTAAAAGTTATTATTACATCCTATCCGATTTAGCAAAGCCTTGCACCTTAAAATACTTAAGGTTCAAAGCTTTGAATTTTCATATGCGGTTTTTTTACCATGAGAGTTTGAGCTAAATTCTAGAAATTGTAGTAAAAACTTACCAACAACAATGCTACAGTAATAAGTGTTATACATACAATAGTAATAAGTAGTATACCTACATACATACTAGAATTGTCAACTTTGTTTCTTGCACATTTCCACGAAGCCAAAGTAGGTATACATACATAATTTTGCAGAAAAAAACACTTACCTAAAATTTGCAACAACATGGCTGCCAGAATTTGTTTCTTTTCCAAAACGATTTCATACATATTAATTCACATTTATTTAAACGCACTTATGTTCACACTTCTTTAACTATATTTTAACATAAAAATATTATATATTTTTTCACTTTTTATCACAGTAAAATATATGTATGTATATTATTACCACGTACAACATTTTTCACGAACGCGACGTACTTAACTCTCCGGCGGCTGGCAATTAACTGAGGTTTTTTGTGGTGCCATAGTAGCAGATTTTAGTACTGGGGCATTATTATGTAACTCGATTCGAAAGAAAAAGCTTTCGAAACTCCATGTTAAAAGCATACACTTTCGAATAATTAATAAGCAAACTAAAATTCGAAATGGTATCCCTAGAAAATAAGGTATTTCGAGAAACTTAAGTGAAAACTAATCATTTGAAAGGAAATAAGAAAAGTGAGAGTCAACTTCCGATATATCCTATTTAAATTACATTGTTTTGATCGTAGGATTTTTTTTTACGGAAAATAATAAAATGGGACCACTTTTTTTAGCACGTAAATATAACAGTTTAAATGTACATACTTTGTGGAAGAGTGACAAATGTTTTGTTGGGGTACTGCGGTACTGTTCTATGATACCATCGTACCAACTTTCACAGCACTGATCCACACCTACATACATACATATCACTATGTATAAAACTGGCACAGAAACCAAATTCATGCAAAACCTGAAAACGAACAAGTTGAAAATTTTGGATTCTGAATTTGACGAAAAAAATTATTTAACAAAAACTATTTTTGGAGCATAGTTTCAGGAACAATAAAAAAAAGAATTAACAATTATATACAGAAGCATGTCTGTACTTATACAAACATCCATACATATACATACATATATTCACACCAGTGATGAGAAATTACTTTTACACTTTAGTAGCAAAAATATATTAGCGTCCTCTTTTGATCCCATTGTAAATATACATACATACATACATACATACATACATGCATACATACATACAAACATACATGTTAACATGGCGTACCTAACTCATTCGCAGCTGACAACTAAAATTAGCTTTCATTGACCAAGATTGCAAATATCAGCAGTTAAAAATTAAAAAAAAGGAAAGAAATTTATTACTCCTAAACCATCATCAATATCTAAAAGTTATTATTACATCTTATCCGATTTAGCAAAGCCTTGCACCTTAAAATACTTAAGGTTCAAAGCTTTGAATTTTCATATGCGGTTTTTTTACCATGAGAGTTTGAGCTAAATTCTAGAAATTGTAGTAAAAACTTTCCAACAACAATGCTACAGTAATAAGTGTTATACATACAATAGTAATAAGTAGTATACCTACATACATACTAGAATTGTCAACTTTGTTTCTTGCACATTTCCACGAAGCCAAAGTAGGTATACATACATAATTTTGCAGAAAAAAACACTTACCTAAAATTTGCAACAACATGGCTGCCAGAATTTGTTTCTTTTCCAAAACGATTTCATACATATTAATTCACATTTATTTAAACGCACTTATTTTCACACTTCTTTAACTATATTTTAACATAAAAATATTATATATTTTTTCACTTTTTATCACAGTAAAATATATGTATGTATATTATTACCACGTACAACATTTTTCACGAACGCGACGTACTTAACTCTCCGGCGGCTGGCAATTAACTGAGGCTTTTTGTGGTGCCATAGTAGCAGTTTTTAGTACTGGGGCATTATTATGTAACTCGATTCGAAAGAAAAAGCTTTCGAAACTCCATGTTAAAAGCATACTTTCGAATAATTGATAAGCAAACTAAAATTCGAATTGGTATCCCTAGAAAATAAGGTATTTCGAGAAACTTAAGTGAAAACTAATCATTTGAAAGGAAATAAGAAAAGTGAGAGTCAACTTCCGATATATCCCATTTAAATTACATTGTTTTGATCGTAGGATATTTTTGACGGAAAATAATAATAAAATGGGACCACTTTTTTTAGCACGTAAATATAACAGTTTAAATGTACATACTTTCTGGAAGAGTGACAAATGTTTTGTTGGGGTACTGCGGTACTGTTCTATGATACCATCGTACCAACTTTCACAGCACTGATCCACACCTACATACATACATATCACTATGTATACATATATATGTATGTATGTACATACATATCTACTTTAAAATTAATGCCGCAATTTTGTGAAACACTGCGCCTCATTGAAATTTACAGGAAAAGAAAAAGAAATTTGTGAAATATTTAAAAATTTGTTTTTTTCCACACAATTTCGTCATTGCTTTGCGTTTCAGCATTTTTAAAATTCGAATGATTATTTATTGCATAGGTACATATGTATGTATTGTATATATGTATAGGGTGTTTTTTTTTATAGAGTGACACAAGTTTAAATCATAACAAAACTAGGAAATATATTTTTAATATCAATGAAACGGGCTTTATGGAAAAGAAACTTTCATGAAATTAATGTTTGAATACGATTTCTGCCATGTGCCCGCTGTCGCGTATATGGCTCAATCTGGAACACTAATTTTCAACAACTAAAAAAAATCAACCCCAGTTGCTGAGAACGGCGACGAATTGATTGATTAGGATCATTTTCAATGCTCTCCTGTATAGCGGCTACAGCTTCTTCAGTGCGCACTGTTCGGCGTCTCACGGAATGCACATGATCAGTAACAGTAAATGTAATCCAAAAACGATCTATTGTTCTTCGAAGTACACGATGAATAGAGCAATTATTTTGATTAAAAATTTCAACAAATTGCGCGCGTTGCTCTGGTGTTGTGACACTCAAAAATGTAAATTTCACTAACGCAAGGTGACTTACAGAATTAGAGAATAATTGTATTAATCACGTCTATTTTGCTAATGTATTCACCTATACACAATTAGAAAATTAGTGCATATGTATGTACATACATATATGTATGTATGTATACATATGTGCATGCACACATGCATGTGCCTATGTAGATACATATGTATGTATTAACATAAGTAATTCTCTTCAGGATTTGCTGCCTTTCAAATTCTTTTAAACATTCGTGCATATGGGGAAAACAATAATAAAATATATTTAAACTTGTATTCATACATATAAGTACATACATACATATGCAGAATTTGGGAACTACAAAAGTATTTCGTATTTAAGTAGAAGTTTGCAAACTTTATTTCCATATCATGACGTGTTTTCGTTCGCATACTTACAAACATAAACATGTGTGTAATTACATGTTCTGTAAGTACACTCTCACTAGCAACAACTTAAAGTGTACCAATAAATACATAAACAATATGAGCCGTCAATGGCAACAAGTATTACTACAAACAGCTGGCCCACATCAAATAAAAACAACAGCCGCTGCTAAGTTCTGCAGCGGTATTAGTAGTTTAACAACTACAAAAGAGTGACGTCACAACTAATATACTATTAGGGGTTTCCTTGTCATCGTTCAAAAGCTGTCAATGTATGCAAAAACAGTAGATATACGGCCAATACGAATTCCAGCACCACCACCATAATGTCTGCTATACTGTGCGCAATAGCCAAGCGAATAGAAATCATACGACTACACCAGCAATAGTAGCTGACACCATCATTGAATACGAGTTGTTGAACGGTGTTACTAAGCTCTGTCAAATCAGTACCAGTCGTATCGCCGTGAAGCAACAACCAAAACAGTCGCTATATTCATATACATATGTACATAATATTGATTTAAAATATAAAAAAAAAGTTATTGCCTAAAATACAACTGAAAGGAATATTTTTCCAATATAGAGCCAATCACGGCGTTGAAGTTAAAAGATTATGTACCAAGAAATGTTATTGCTATAAATACGTTAAGTTTTGAATTGTTCGTACTAATAATTAATTAAATAAAATTAACAACAAAGAGTTTAGTTCATCATGTCTTGTACTAATAATGGTTCTTTAAAAAATTATGCCCGAGATCGTCTTGGTCTGTGGGGAAGCGGTGTCGATAATGAAGTAGCCGGTAATGTTTCGGGTCTGCAGCGTCTGCGCGAAAAAAAATATAACAAGGTAACGGGGATATTTTTCGATTTCATAAATTTTCCAATAACTACAGATTTTAAGGGCTTTTTGAAAACAAACGAAGTATAAAATATAAATGTATGTACATATGTATGTAAGTAAATATGTAAGTACTGCTTATGTTCATATACATGTATTTAGATATTGACTTGGTTTTAGAGGGCAGACAAAAGTGGCAGAGTGCAAGGGCCATTAACAAATTATTTTTAACGCACACACAAACATATGCATAGGTATTTACGTATTCACCTTTGCTTTTCGCATTTAATTTTTTAATCAGCGACTATGCCGTAATATCGTTGCATACATACATACATACACACACACATATACATGCATACATACACATACATACATACATACATACATACATACATACATACATACATACGTACGTATGAATGTGTGTATAGGCACGAATGAAAGTCAAGTATTGTCGATGGTAGATGATTGTAGATTGCTTAGCAGAAAGTGATATGTAATTTTTCGAAAAATCATACCATTGTAATACAAATTTTTGAATGGCATTTACATAATTCAGATCTTTTTCAGATTGAAATAATTTTAAAAGTTCGTAATGAAGTTTTTCCATTCTTTCTGGCTATATTCATGCTAATAATTGAGCCATCCCTTATATAAACATATACATGTATGTATGTCCATACATATTTTGGGAATTAATATTTTGTGTTTTGGAACATTTCAAGTTGGTTTCAAAAATATATATTTTACACAAAAATTACTTGCAGTTAAAATCAGTTTTTGCTGCATTCAAAACGAACGAAAAATATTCAATAAAAAATCAAAATATTTACATATACAAAAACAACAATAATTCCGTATTTGTAGTATGACTTTTGTTATAAACTTGTTCCTTTCTCATTTGCCAATCGAAGGTGTAATATGCAAAGGGTGTAAAAAAAGTGTGTAAACTTTTTCAAAATTCCATGAAGTACTTTTAAATTCCAGCCGGATTCTCTACATATTAGCAAATAAAAAAGCTGAAGCGAAAAAATTTCAAAAAAAAAAAATAATATTGTAATAAAATTATAATTAAAAAATCAAAAACAAAATGTAGTTCATATTCATTATAAAAATTAAAAAGCCATGTACACACATGTCTATGTACATACACACATGTGTATGCATGCAAGTGTACTTTGGGACGTACCGCAACAAATTCTTAGTATTAGATTATAATGTTTACTCCAAATTTTTCCCTGCAAACGTTTTAATTTCAGTAGAACAAAACTAGGGGATACATTTAATTGTTTAACATTGTTTAGGCTAGTTCTTAATTACATGAGTTTTTTTAATGGAAGTAGTTATTCATAGAAACAAAATATGTAAAATACGTTGCAAACGTAACTTTTTTTCCACATCAGGTATTGTAAATTATGGAGACCAAAAAATTTTCTTTGCAAGATTTATAATAGATCCTCAAATTACATTCATATATGTATAATGAACAAAAGAATAATACATATGTACATATGTAAAATAAATATGTAAGTTCTATAAATATCGTCAACTCATTAATTAACAAGTTTCTTTAGGTTATATATGTATGTACGTATATGCATGTATGTATGAACATACATGCATATACGTACATACATATATGTATAATCACATATCGATGGTATCATATTGATAAAACGTAACTGCCGAAAAAACACGACCGCACGCACGCAGTCATATATGGACATATGTATGTACATATACATATATTAAACTTTACTATTTTCTAACATTAATTCAAAAAAGAATTAATTAGCCCACACAAAGAAATCAAATAATAATTACTAAAGTTTGCAGGGATAACCCGTAAAAAGTTTTTATTTGACCAAATTTTTCATAGTAACAAAATATTTTTTATTAACTAGGCCTTTGGAAAACACATTTGCAGCATAAAACTTTACCTATTTAGCAATTGCTTCCTTGAGATTTGTTATATAAAGATACCGAGTTATAACTCATATAAAAATATTTTTGCAAATTAATGTATATAAAGATTTACGTATATATTTTTAAGTCAGATGAAATTTAATATATTTTAATCTATCATATCTAAACATATCTGAAAAATAATATTTTTGCAGAGAACTGGTGCATAGAAATGATGTGCATACATGTACATAGGTATACGCACACGTACATATATATGCATACGTATGTATATAAAATAATTTCTTTGTAATTAACACAATTTAATTACATGACGAAACAGTTGTTCTATTTTACATTTAAAAGTAAGATAAATAATCATCACAAACAACTAAGTATTTATGAATAATGTTTACATACTTAAGTTATTATATGAAACTTTATTTGTTTCCCTTTTTATTGTATAGTTTATAAAATTACTTTCCAAATTTCAAAGTACAATTTTAACACCGAGTATGTATCCAATTATCAAGGAGAAAATTAATCTGAAAATCGCTTCTAAACTTTAAATCGAATTCTTAAGTTTATTTTACTCTTCATTTCCTTTATTATTCTACAATCGATCGCTTCTTCAAGGTCACTTATCACGTTGAACATGAATGTTCCGTATCATTTGAATTTATATCTTAATTATTACTAGTTAAGAAAAGAAAATCAATGTGAGCAAATGGATACATAAACATGTGTGTACAACGAATTCCAATACAATATAATTAATAAAATTATAGATATTTAAGTCTAGTAGGGAACATCGATATGGGTTCCAAAAACTGTGAACATTTATAAAAGCAGTACATTCCTACATATGAATGATGTACATTAGGGAGCTACAACAATTGTGGCACAGCATTACCAGTTGCACAAGGTTGTATTAGCAAAAAAAAACCCTTACTTTAGGAAACCACTGTTATTGCAGTGTTTTTGTACTAGAATAATTTTTTTAAATGTATCTAATAAACCAAAAAAAAAATCCTAATTGGAAGATAATTCCTTATAGGATTCAAAAACATTATTAAAATAATATTAGAATAAAGTCAAAACAAAGTTTTTCATAGCACATTAAATCATCATCTCCAATATGCCCTAATATAAATATTTATCTACATACACAAGTATAAACAAATATAGCACAATACGTATGTACGTTTTATCAGAAATTATTTCTTATTAATATATGTATGTATATTTTGTAGATAAAGCAAGTCGAGAGTAGCAATAGTATTTTGCTTTATATATAAAAATATATATGTACGAGTATGCACATATTAGTTATGTGATTTGTAGAAAAGTTATTAAAGTTATCGATGAAAACCACAAGAAAAATTTACAATACATTTCTAAGAAATGTAACAAAACTAGTTTAGCGTGAACTTAAGCTTTGACGGTAGATAATAAATGAAAGTTTGGAGTTTTATCTATGAACACAGTTCTTAGGTAATTTTCAATTAACAATTTCGTTAAGTTTTCATGCGTGGTAGTCAATTGAAAAAAAAACTTATTCAGCAAATTAACGTAATTCTTTTAAAGCCAATAACGTGCCTCAAAACTGATGAAAACAATATTTAGCAGGTCACCTTCAAATGATCGCTTGTTGAAGTACATATTATATCTAGCCGCACATGACTACCAGATAAAAAAGTAATGAATCAGTATACAATGTATACTATACATGGATATTATGTATGTTAATGCATTGAGATATATACATATGTATATACATATAGTATATGCCCATTCATATTTACCTATGCGGGTGCTTATTTATGCGTTCTTGTTGATATAGTACATAAGTATATATAAATATTTATAAGTTTACATTTATGTACATTTCTGCATACAAAATGTTGTCACCTGAAATGCAAAGGGGGCAATCTTTGCTTTTTATAATAGAGTCGGAATAAAATGATTGTTATATTTTTTACACAAAAATATATATATTTACCAATCGATTTTGGTAATCCAGTTTATTCGACATTCAAATATATATGTACGTAAAAAAATGTTTCATTTCTTCAAAAGGAATGGCAGCCATCAGCTATTTATGTATTTATAATTTTAACTCTTGGACAGCTAGTAAGTTTTTCTTTGATATTTTTCATCACTCAATATATAGTTCCGAAACGGAAAACTTTATTTTAATTTTTTTGTGGAATTAGTTGATATTCTATATTCCAGCTTCGTTGTAATACAACAAAATTTGGTATCATATGTCTGCTATCATATGTTGAGTGCGTTTCCGAATTTAAAAAAATTTTATTATCAGTTAATAAGTGAAAGAAGCGCTTTTGAATAGATTAATAATTGCGACAAAATTATATTTTAAATTGTGAACTTTTAATGGAAAGAGCTTTGCGTACACTTGTTATTATGTCTACCAGTTGCAATGGCAAATTTAATTTATTTTAATTTTCTCTCAATAACAGAATATGCATTATCTCATCCCATCGTATTATGGTCTACAACTAAATATTTAAGTAATTCCCTATCAAGTTAAAGATCGTCCCTATATTGGTACAAACAACTACCTGAAGGCTAAAAATTTATAAACATGTTTACTTTAATGGCCTGTACCAATGTTATTAGGGTATTTTGCATTTTAGATAGCGATATGTATGTATTTTATTATATGACGTCGGTGTCCAAAAATTATAAAACGGAATTTTGATGTAGTTTTGCTTGTACGAAATTTTATTGATATTTTTTTCATTATTAATTTTCTAGGGTCTTGCGTTTTCTCTTGAAGAACGCCAATTGTTGGGTATACAGGGCCTTTTACCAGCCAGAGTAAAAACGGAAGAGGAACAAGTTCAGCACAGTCTTTTGTTGCTTGATCGTTTAGAGAATGACTTGGACAAATACATGTATTTGAATAATTTGGCTGAACGCAATGAACGTTTATTCTATAAAGTGTTATCGTCCGATGTGGCTAAAATGATGCCTTTGGTGTATACGCCAACAGTGGGTTTGGCCTGCCAGAAATTCAGTTTAATCTTTCAGTACCCGAAGGGTATGTATATAACGATCAATGATAAAGGACACGTGTATGATATCTTGAAGGTGAGTAAAGCAAACATGTTTATTCGAAATTTAAATTAAATTGATGACGTTTATTTCCTTAAAAATTTTAGAATTGGCCCGAAACAGATGTTCGAGCTATTGTGGTTACAGATGGTGAACGTATTTTGGGACTAGGTGATCTAGGTGCTAATGGCATGGGTATTCCTGTCGGCAAGTTATCACTTTATACAGCTTTGGCTGGCATAAAACCGCATCAATGCTTACCTGTTACATTAGATGTTGGCACTAATACTGAAAGCATTTTGAACGATCCCCTATATATTGGGTTAAGACATAAACGAATTACTGGTGCAGCATACGATGAATTCATTGAAGAATTCATGACTGCAGTCGTACGTCGTTTTGGACAAAACTGTTTAATACAGTTTGAGGATTTTGCCAACGCAAATGCTTTTCGCTTATTGGAAAAATATCGTAATGATTATTGTACTTTTAATGATGATATACAAGGTACGGCCTCCGTAGCTGTCGGTGGCTTACTGGCTTCACTGAAAATCAAAAACACTCAACTGAAAGAGAACAAAATTTTATTTCTGGGTGCTGGAGAAGCGGCTCTGGGTATTGCCAACTTATGTTTGATGGCGTTAATGAAGGAAGGCCTTTCTGAAGATGAAGCTAAGAAATGCATTTGGATGGTTGACAGTAAAGGGTTGATTGTAAAAAATCGTCCTGCTGGTGGACTCACTGAGCACAAACTTCATTTTGCTCAAGACTATAAACCAATCGGTACTCTGACTGAGGCTGTAGAGACTCTAAAACCATCTGTACTTATTGGTGCTGCTGCCATGGGTGGTGCCTTTACAAAGGAAATTCTTGAAATGATGGCTGAATTCAATGAAATGCCTATAATATTTGCATTATCTAATCCCACCAGTAAAGCAGAATGTACAGCTGAACAAGCCTACACTTATACAAAGGGCAAATGTATTTTTGCTTCAGGGTCTCCTTTTGATCCCATAGAATATAATGGAAAAACATTCTACCCTGGTCAAGGCAATAATTCTTATATATTTCCTGGCGTTGCTTTGGGTGTTATCTGTGCCGGTATGTTGACCATACCCGAAGAAGTTTTCCTGATGTCAGCAGAACGTTTGGCGGATCTGTGCGAACCTGAAGATCTGGCCAAAGGCAGCCTATATCCACCATTAAGTAAGATAACAGAATGTTCTATCGAAATTGCTGTATATATTATGGAATATGCTTATAAAAATGGCAAGTATACTCGTAACAAATTTAATCAACAATCTATTATTAATTAATATATAAAAATATTATCCCACATCGTTTTCAGGTTTGGCAACTGTTCGTCGAGAACCTGTAAACAAACGCGAATTCATTAAATCGCAAATGTACGACTTGTCATATCCATCAGCCATACCGGAGGTCTATTCATGGAGTCATAAGCTTTAAATCGTATTTCGTTAAAAATGTTTACGTAAAATAAAAATATGTGAAAATTTTGTATATCTAATATATGTGTATGTTAGTTAGTTATTATAAAACAACTACAATGTAAAATTAAGAATTATTGCCCCTTATTCTGCTATTCCTTGACTTGAGGATGACAAATACATAGTTGTAGAACATGGGGATTGTATTGTAAAATTTAGCTCAGTATTGAGTATTATCGATATATGTACGTATTTTAATTTTTCTTTTATTTAAATATGTACATACATATGTATTTCTTTGGACATACATATGTGTTTCATTAACATTATTGTCAAACATTTACATATTTATAAATTTTTCTTTTTTATATAAAACTACAACTTTAAATGTTCATAAATTTTTTTCTAGCTTTATGAAAGGGGATGATGATGCTTTTTGATATTAAATAACTTATTGATAGATTCTATGGAAATAAATGTGTTTTATTCTATTACAAATATGAACAGATTACACTGTTTTAAATAATATTTGTGTGGTTTGGAACGTAACGAAATATCAATATAGAGCTCATAATTTTTGTAATAGTTTTCATTCGTTTTTATTTGAAAAAAATACTGCTAATAGTATATGTGGCCCATTGAATAGATGTAAATGGATAAAAATAATTTTAAAATCTTATGTAGTGACGTTAATTGGTACTGCAAAAATATAACGAAAACTATGCTTGTAGCATCTCTTCGAAGCAATGTTGCATTGTGGACAACATATATTATCCAGCATACGTGCTTATCATATAAATAAAAATCGAAAATAACCGTCCGATTATACAAGTGACTGTAAGTAGATGCTGTTTTAGAAAATGTAAGCCCAGCAAGCAAAAGAATGCAAATTATACTACACAGTTGGTTAATAATTTTGTTTAATATTTATATATTTTTTAGCCATTGTAAATCTTTTGAAACAAGTTCTTCATTTGCAATAGATTTATTGGATTTTTTCTTTTTAATCTTAGAGTTTTGTACCTCGCTTTGGCTTTCTTTACGTTCATGTTTCTTCTTTTTCCTTTTAAGTTTTTCTTCGTTTATGAATTCTACATCATCATCCGCACTATTAATTTCGATTGGAGAAATTACATTACCTTCTTTCGAATGAAGGGTTCGAAGGTGTGGTTCTATGCTCGTTTTACTTTTCCGAATCAAACTTTCTTTTAATATTTCAGCAGATATTTCATCGGCTTTTTGTAAACGTTCTGCAATAGACTTATTTAGTTCCAACTTGTCTCCGTATTGAGCACCAAGGAGAGGATGTCTGACACGTATATTTGCTGGCATAGGTACACGTTTCGCAGGAGGACAACATTCTTCAACACGTTCTTCGCTTATGGTCGCAGCAGCTTTTAAGCGATCACGAACAATTATTGTACCGCGTACCGGCAGCAAACGAAGGGCATAACGAGCCTTACGGCTGCAGTATGCAAATGCTCGCTGTACGCTACCTTCATCAAATTCCACAGAAACAGCTTCGTTGCTGTTGATATTAGTGCGACCAGGAATCTTTAATTTCTGGCTTTGCAGTTCGGTAACATCCATGCCTTTAGGGCATTGCAACAGCCATACATCATTTTCCACCAAATCAAAGTTTTGTAGTTTTCCAATAGACTTGGAATCGGTAGCCAATTCGATTTCAGAAAATAATTGATTATCGTCCAAAAATGATTTCTTAGATGTTAATGGATCAGAACTTAAAGCCATTGTACGAATTATTTCAAGATTTTTTATTTTAACTTGTATTATTTGAAAACAAACGTCACACGTGCTGCAAACGACGTGCATTCAAAAGGAAATGAGAGCTTGCTTAAATAACATTCACAATACAACTGTCATACAGTAAAACCTCCCCAAGGCTAAATAAATCATCTACAAGATAGACAACAGACGGTTTTGTTGATGCATAAGGTTCCAAACTGTCAACCATCGTCCGAACCATACACAAGGAAATTAGCTCGAGAGCATGTATATTTTTTACAGGTCCTTGTTTCTAAATAGTTGCACATCATAGCTACATATAGTTTGTGCGTGTGATTGATTGATAATTGTGCAGTCACCTGTATGGCAGCTCGGTCACCTGGTTTTCAAATACCGTACATGAAAGTTTTAAAAAGAAGCAGCATCACGAAAAAGAAGTCAATCTACGAAATAAACTTTAAATTCGGTTTTTGGTTTTTTGATAACTTTTACATTATATTTTCTTTTATTTCGTTAAAGTCATATAAAATACGATTTGTACAAATAAAACTTTTCGATACCTAAAACGAAAAAGTATATAATTCCTTAGCAATATGTGAGTGTAATAAAATATGGTTTTAGTGAAAGTATTAGTACGAAGCTATAAAGATTTTTCATTTTTATTTGTGTAAAGTGTAGATAAGTGCAATGTACGTGCATAAGTGTGTATCTATGTAGCTTATTTTAATTTGTGAAAGGAATGATGTAAAAATAACTGGGAAATTAAAAAAATTTATGTGACGTGGACTAAAAACATATGATATGAAAATCTTGGATACACGGATTAATAATGTATTTTGTCATTACTTATACTTATGCAGGGTGCAATACACACAACAAATTTTACTTGTTTACGTTTTATAACTACCACTTGGAGCAATGGAAAAATCTGCCCTTGTTTCAGCGAAGCTACTTCAACCGGTTGCGGTGGTACCATTAAACCTTTCCACACAACTCGAGCGCTAATGTATATTTTGTAGTTTGTGGGAAATACCGAGTATGGCTAGCTTCTAAAAACATATACAGAGTATAAAAATAATGTCAACTCTTAAACTTAAATCCATTTTTAAGTTTGGTTTTGAAAATTCACACTTAAAATATATTAATTTATGAACATTTTTACCATTCGATAGTACTTATGATGTATCAAATATAATTTTCTAATTATAGTTTTGTAAATTTTAAGAATTACACCCATTCCTTTTGATAATAAAGCAACAGCTACTAATCCTCCGAGAAAATATATAAAACGAATTTGTTTTGCAACCAATTCTTCCAAATATGGACTTATCATCATCAAATTCAACCTCCACCAAAGCACACCAAACTGAAGCAGATATATCACAAAAGCAATTGCGAAGTCAATATAGCAACATTGGAACAAGCAACAACAGCGCAGGAACAATTAGAAACGATACCGCCGGCAGTTATAGTTTATATGAAAGCGCTATGGACAGTAGTATGACAACGTTTCATTCTTTTAGTGGTAATTAACAATAGCAATTAAAAATTTAGTATTGAGATTATTTACTTTGTTTCTTTTCCTGAAAACCCTAAGAAAGTGCCAATAACAATACCCCATTGAATTTCACTTCGAAAAGTAGTACTCCTAAGCCAAGCGACGCATTTACAAGTTTAAATTCAACTGGATCATCATCAAAAAATAATTTTGATACAACGATAAAATCTAGTAAAGCCGAAAATGATGAAAACTCAAGGACTGTGTCGGTAGAAGCAATAACTGATGTATATGCAATTAATAAAAGCGGAGAAAACGCGGGTGACTTGGGAATTCATAACAATTTATCAGCGTCAAGCAACATTTCATCAAAGTTAAATACCAACCAAATTAATGCAAGTATGTTATTCATGCAATCCGAGAGTACGGACACCAATACTTCACAGGAGGAAGTCGACCCAAAATCTCAATTAGCAAATAAGACAATATTTAAAACCGATAACCCCGATTTGTCAATTATAGAAATTAATGAGAATTCCTTTAAGGAACATGATATTGAAAACTCCGTATTGCTCATTGAATCATCATTTGATGAAGATGAGAATGAAATTTGTAACCAAAATAAATATAGAAGTGCATTGCCTCCCAGCAAAAATGTCTCGCCAAATCAATTGCCAACTGAGAATGCTGCCGAAAAAAGACGTAGAAAAGCGGAATCCCTTATACATTCGAGCAAACAAAAATTAAATATTGCAATTGCAGAAGCCTCTGCAGCTGAATCGGCATCATCGTCTGCTCTCCCTGGTGAATCGACTGTTGTTACCAACGGCCTGCAGCCAGCGACGAAACGTGAAATAAAAATTTATGATAGCCTTGAAGAGTTCGAACAAAATTTGCCATCAACGGTGACTGTGCTAGACACACCATTTGGCAGTAAGGTATATTTGGTGGGTACAGCACATTTTAGTGAGGAGTCACAGGATGATGTTTCATATGTGAGTATTTTCTACATGCCAAATATTTGACAAGTCAGCTTTGGACTTTAGATTTTTAACCTGCTGATTACATTTTCCTGACAACATACAACATTTTCAAAAAACGTGTAAGTTACACACAAAAAATTTAATTAAATTTTCTAATATGAAAGAGTTTCTACTAGAAATGAACAGCTTCTAAAAAATCTGAATTTATTGAAGCTAAGCTTATCAACAAGCGTAAAGTAACCAACCCCTTGAATATGCATAAAGGACATGTTAATTTTATAAAAATGTTTTTGACATTGCATTTTCTATGTTTTCATCTCCAAAATTGAACGGGTTTTAAGCTTTTAAACCCTAATTGTGTAGATCACATAACGTTGGTTAAATTTAAATCAAAAACACATACATTCATGCGTTGCTTTGCCCCTTAAAATATTCAACATTCGTTTAAAAAATAAACACAAACTTTTCACTCTCTGAAATATTGTTTTTGTTCTCCATATAAATTTCACAGTCACACAACTAGGACGTTAATTATTTTTGCGGTAATTGCGCTCAAATTTCAAAATACAAATTATTAATGTGAAAATACTTTTTTTTTTCAGGTCATTCGTAATGTCCGTCCAGATGTTGTTATGGTTGAATTATGTCCATCACGTATACCAATTTTAAAACTTGATGAAAAAACCCTGTTGGAGGAAGCCAAGAACTTTAATATAGCAAAGGTACAAAAAAATCAAATATTCCTAAAATGCAGATAGCGCTACCTTAATTTAGAAATATCATATCTAACTGTTTTAGGTAACACAATGTGAACAGGAGTTACTAACTTAAGTAACGAGCAGTCTATACAACCCAGATGAAATATGTTCATAATAGACACTCGTTCGTAACTCTATATTTATTTTGCGACCGACATATCTTAAACTTCCAAAACCACTCCTGTTCGTATATGACCTTTTTGTTTGGTTGCAACAATATTTTTTTTTCAAACAATGACAATGTGACTAGATATGCCCTTTCTAAATCAAAGTAACGCTATGAATTTGTGTTTGCAATTTATAAATATATTAATGATTTTCAGATTCGAAATATTATCCAATCTCATGGTTATATAAACGGTATATTTTTCATTTTACTATTGCAAATGAGTGCACAAATAGCCAAAGACTTAGGTATGGCACCAGGTGGAGAATTTCGTCGTGCTTTTGAAGAGATTCACAAATTGCCGGGATGTATGCTACATTTAGGCGATCGTCCTATACGTGTGACATTACATCGTGCATTAAGAGCACTTTCCTTATGGCAAACAGTCAAACTTGTGTGGCGCCTAACATCAACTGATACCATTAGCATTGAAGAAGTGGAAGAATGCAAACAGCGGGATCTGTTGGAAAAATTAATGCAAGAAATGGCTGGCGAATTTCCAGCATTTTCAGATGTTTTTGTTAAAGAACGTGATATGTTTCTATGCCACTCCTTGCAATTGGCCGCCTTGCTACAACCGCCAGCCGATGGTAGTGACAAACCCAAGCCAGTCAAAGTAGTAGGTGTTGTGGGTATTGGTCATGCCAATGGCATAGCCAAAATGTGGGGACATGTGGATCCTCAGTCAATACCAGGTATAATGGAAATCCCACCGGCCAGTTTAAGTACCCGTGTTTGCAAATATACTTTTAAATATGGTCTAATCGGCTTAACCTTATTTGGTGCCTTCAAGTTAATAAGACCGCGCTTAACTCGTTTTTTTTAATCCTTATAGCATCCAATTTACATATATATCCAGCCTGTTCATAAAATTCGTTATTGAATCAAATTAGACACGGAATTCCAATCGAATTGCACTTGTGGAATGGACTCATGAAAAAGAAAAAAAAATTTAGATTTTCGTAATTCCAATTTTAAGAGTCATCAATTTCGTTTTCATAACTTAATGCAACCAGCTGGGATTCCATTAATGAAACCCGCTGGGATTTCATTAATGAAACCCGCTGGGATTTCATTAATGAAACCCGCTGGGATTTCATTAATGAAACCCACTGGGATTTCATTAATGGAACCCACTGGGATTTCATTAATGGAACCCACTGGGATTTCATTAATGGAACCCACTGGGATTTCATTAATGCAATCAGCTGCGATTCCTGAGAAACTCCTTTCAATCCTATTCGCATTGGATTTTATGAACATGTGGATATTTCAAAATTGTTTAAGTTCGACATTTTACTAATAATGTACATGACTTCTATACCGTAGCAATTTGTTTTAGACATTAAATTTTTTTATTTAAAATTCAATATCCTAAAATATATAATACATTAAAAATACTTATTGTTTCACTAATTGCAAAATATATACAATAAAGCGAAAAAAAAAATTTTAATTTATTGTACCACAATAATAAAAATTGCTTTATAAAGTTTCCTAGACAGGTAATAGAAAACCGCAATGAGAATTAAAAAATAAAAATGTTGCTTTGCATATAAATACATACATACATATAAACACGTACATATGTATGTGCTTTTCCTGCTATACTACAAGTGATTGACATTTTTAAATAATACTGCTTATCGAAATGTAAACTTACTTTATGTGTAAATAATGAAAGAAATGTGATTATTAATGGCATATTCAAACAAACAAAAATAAAATTTTCAACACCCAATAATACATTCCCCATATTCAATAAATATACTATGTAGTTTATATATAGTTTTATTTCTTTTTTATACTTACATACATATATACATATAAAATGTGTCACACATATTCATATACATATACTAAATATATTCCAGAGATTTGATCTTAATAAAATAATATATATTTACATAAAAACTTGCAAAAGGGATTCAAAAAATATTTCAAAAATGAAACAAAAATCATGTTATACTGAAATATATTTTAGCTTTTAAGTAATTGTTTTTATTAAATGTTTAAAATTGTATTGAAATTTAAAATGAAGTAGTATGTGCAGTTATTACTCGTTGCATGTAGTATATATGTAAATTAAAATGTAATGAAGCCAAACCAATAAAATTCTAAACAAAAACATATGTTTAACTCCAATTGTTTCCATTCTAGTGAAAATGCAAGTGTTTATATATATGTACATACTTAATTGTTTCATCCAATATTTGTTGACTGTTAGCCTCTTGATCCACTTACATATAATATCCTATCATTTTAAACACACATAAAAAACGCACCAAACAAAGAATATTTTTAATATTAATATATAGTGTGTCCTATAGTCAGTATCTAGCTCTGTTCCCATACCGGCATTTGATTCAGGTTATGTGTAAACCTCGTTGGCAATTATTTAAGTACCGCCAGAGCACTGATCGTTTAATCTCTTTCGAGTAATATGCATCTTAGTCGCAGTAGTTAATTTCAACACAACATGTAACTGTATAGATCAACGGCTCTGCTGAGGAATTTTCCATGGAGTACAGTCAGTCACAGTAACGCATAAATTATGGATTAAAAATATCGACCATATAAAATATGGTCTCAGTCAGCCCGCCGGCTAAGCAAAATTTACTTTGCAAAGTATTTCATTAATAATAATAAACATTACTTAAATTACTTTGAAAATTATTTTAAACAGTAGCTACCATACGAAAATGTTTATGATTTAAAAAGATTTTCACTTCTTAAGTCAGAAATTTAACTGCTTTGGAAAAGTGTTTAATTTTCGCACTGCAAATGTGATTTGCTAAAACTTATTTAGCAAATAAAAAAGTATAAAATTTTTATAGCAAATAAAAAGTGAATTTTAATATGTACGTTGAGGACTCTCAAAAATAAACCACTAGTCCAATGATTTCTTTTTTCCAATAAATATACTAGTAGTTACTTTGTCAGCCGTTTTCATTCGACATGAATCATTTTATTTTTCTACTTGACCACACAACAAACAAAGCATCATGTTTAATAAGTTAACTGAGACAATATCCCAAATAAATTACAATTAAAAAATGTTGAGTTTATTAATAAATAGTGTCCGACCAAACGTTCGGGCGAAAGTGATGTTCGGTTAAATTTCGGTAAAAACTCCGAACAACGAACTCTCTTAGATTTTAATTATTTATTTACCATTTTTGTATATGAAACGCAATATTAGACAATTTAAAATGATTAAATGTGTAAACATTTCGTTGTAAGTCGTTAACTAGAAAAAAGAACGAATAAACTTTGTTTCGTCGAAAGTTCTGTTATTTTTTTATAAAAAGTCACATTGCTCAAACATACTTATGTAAATGTTGTAATGAATTCGTTAAATTTTATTTTGTTTTAAGTAAATAAATTAAGAAATATTACAATTGACAAAAAACTCGGTTTCTGGTCGATTGCTTTGGAAAAATTACCGATGTTCGGCTTCGGTCTGAAGAAGCACGTTCGGTCGGACACTATTAATAAGTAAAACACGCTACTAATAAATATTTCGCTTTTTATATACTTTATTTGTAATTATCGTTTATAATCTTAAAACTACCAGAATCATAATCTGAATTTAAAACTTTTTTTTATTTTAATTAGAATTTCTTATTTGTTTTACTTTAAAACATAGAAATATACCAAAAAAAAAAAAAAGCTTATGATTTCGACGTAAAAATAAAAATTATAAGAAAATTAAAAATTAAGACATAAGTTTAATATACTTAAAATTAACGTATATTTATAGATACAGTAGATGTATTTTTTAAACCAATTTGTTGTGTTGTTTATCATGTAATAGGGGTTTCTTTTCTTCTATTTAATTCTTTACAGGAATTTGAAATTATAAAAATATTGAAAGAAAAATAAAAGATAAAATGGAAGAATAGTATGGATTGATTGGTTGGTTATCCGTTGTTTCATTCGTAGGCAAAAATTCAAATCCGGAATTTTTAAGTATGCCGTTCAATAAAAAAAAGCAACATAATTCAGCATATCGATTCAGAAATTATGAAGACGAAATAATCAAAGCCAAATTGAAATGGGAACGCTAATAACCATTTTTAAATTGGAAAGAAAATCTTGAACTAATATCAGCAAAATTATAGTGATACGATTTTTTATTTTATGTTATTCATTTATTATTTATTTAATGTACATACATTAATAAACATGTTTAATATATGTATATTATTTCGTAGACTCTTCTTTATCTTATGTTCAAAATGAGGACATTTATAAAACTTTGTTTGATCATATTTCAATATTTGATGTAGGGATGTGTGTGGTTGGTTGGTTAGTAGTCTTGGCGGCAGATGTGTATTTTGGAGTGATGGTAGTGATTGTATAATAAACTACATGTACATAGATACATACATATATTTCTGTTATACATATTTCTTATTTTGTTTAGATTTATAAATATATTCATGTTATTTAATGCATTTTCTTTACTTTAATTTTTTTAAATAGGCTCTTCTTCGTCTACGTTCGTAATTATTTACTTTTTAGTTTTTATAATATTTTCAGTTTTTTGGCGTGTGTGTTCTTTTTCACCAAGTTCTTTTTCACAATTTCAAAATGTAAAAATGGCACTCTCAATATCTGAATCATCATTATCTCAAATCATAAACATTTTTTTGTAGAAAAACAACATTTACTTACAAAAGTTGTTTGAAAGTTATAACGGTACGTTCACACTAATCAAATATTTGAGCAAAAAAGCGTAACCACTAAACAATAATAAAAAACTTTTTAATTCATAAAAGTATTTATTGAGGTAAATAGTTTCCAATAGTATTGGATTCCTGATATCGTCTACTAGTTTTGTATGAAACTGTTTTAATTAATAAACACGTATCTGAACAAAAATATGTTTCATTAGTATTTAGTGGTTACGCTTTTCGGGCCAAATATTTGATAAGTGTGAACGTACCTTAAGAAATTTAAATGTTTTGGATTGGTATGATTTGACCTTCAGTTTCAAAAATTATTAACGCTGTTATATGAGAAAGAAGAATGAGCGAGCTTTTTTATACTCCAACATTTGTTTTTAATACTTTCTTATTATTTTATTGGTGAATTATACTCATTCTGCTTATAAAAGGCAGCAATTGGAAATGTTTTCAAAAATTTATTATCAAAATCGTTAGAAATTCACCAGACTTCTTCAAATCGATCGATTTCCCTTTGTGTCATTATTTTACACAAACAAATTTCATATTTTAACTAACAGTGCCATTCTTTTAATTACCTTGTAGCAAGACCACATCTTGATTTTTAAATACATAAATATTTTTGTACGAACAATTTTCAATTAAATTTCATTTAACTATCCTATCTCATATTTAAAATATTAAAGTATTCTTGCTTGCCAAATAATTTTTCTTGATTATTCTGAATTATATTTATATTGCAAAACATGATAAAAACCATTATTGTTTTTTAATCCTCTACGGGAAGATAAGCTTAGTTTTTCTAATCAGAGGAGGATACATACTTGCTTTTTTTTGCACATTACATGTAGATGTAGAGTTAATCGCTTGCAGTTATTTATGTCACACTTACAAAAAGAGTCTTTTTTCCAGGAAAAAATAATTTAAAATTTTAAAATATTTATGAAAAATTGGTGGTGGTGGTGGCGGTATTTTTGAACTATTGAACCTCCGATGACTCTGGCTTAGATGTAGATGGATGATGATTATTAGGGTCTGGCGCCGTCTGGGGCTGCAAAATAAGAATCGAATAAGAGTTTTCAATTAATAGGAAAAAAACACTAAATCAATAAATTTAATTGTATCATAAGATTATGATTATACTACAAAATGTAAAATGTACGAAATCAAACATGAAAAGTGAAATTTTCTAAACTAAAAAGAAAACACAAAATTATAATACATAACAACAATACCTAAAAAGTTTACATTTATAGTAAAATAAACTATTAAGATCTTAACAAATTTGGAAAATAAAGAAAGCAACTTGGATAAACGTAATGAAAATTAATAAACTTTTTTGCGAATAAATTTTATTTATTTATTATACATTAAAACTAATTTTATCGAGTTTTCCAAAGTGTTTAAAAATACAACAAACAACCAACAACATTTAATATTTTCATAGCCATAATAAATAACAACAAATGGACAAATACAAATATATGTATGTATGTATGTGTATATACTATGTACATATATTTCGTCTCTTACATTTTTATTACTCTTTTCTAAAATTCAATTAGCAAATCATCATTGTTTTTAAATAAATATTAAACAAAAAGTAAAACAACAACAACAATAATATAACAAGGACGATTATGATTAATTTATTAAAGAAGTAACAAAACATTTTTAAATTGTGCCAAATTCCAATGGTAAAGAAGAGAAGGCAAGTTCTTTTTTATTCAATTATGTTAATATTTCTTTTGTAAGCATGAGTGTGTATTGTAATGTGTGTTTTTAATTAAGTTTGGTTGATTTTGTTGATGATACCTACCGATTTACTACTCACAAGTCCTAGCTGCAATCCAACCTGTGGTAATACATGTACTGGTGGTATGGTTGGTACTGGTGATGGATTGACATTTGTAGGAGTCCCGCCTACCACTGATAACGGTACTCCTCCTACACTATGCGGGGCATCATGTGGAGTGGTGCTATGGGCCTGTTGCAATGCTCCTGCGTAATATCCTCCATTTAATCCTGTTTTGTACATATTGAGTTTTTTATGTAAAACAATTTCATTTGAAGAATGCTTTTTTTTATTGTAAGGAATTTTAAAGTTGACATGTTTTTCTTATGTAGCTTATGCATTTTAAATAAATAAATTACATAATAAATCTGCTATGTAATACCGCAAATATTTTTATCAACCTCAGGTGGTATAAAATGCAGTGCTATTCGAAAAACAAAGGCCTTTTAATCTAAATGTCGAGTCGAGAGTAGAACCGTAATTATTAATGCGTTGTGCATACAGTTTATTTGGATATCTCAAAAATGATCAAACGTAGAAAAATTCGATTAAAGTTTGTAAAATATAGCGCAGGCAAAAAAATTAATTGCCTATTAATTTGAAAAAGTATTACACAAATATGAAAAAGCATTTTCTTAAAAAATGTGACCGCATCTTTACGAATTTGAGTTCAAAATTTTGACTCTCATTACAAAATAGCAGTTTCGTATGAAGTTTGCATCGAATTAAAGGAATCTAAAACAGTTAAATTGGAACTAGAAAAGTGAAAAGGGCGAAATAAATCATTCGCTAATATTAAAAATTTTCCAAGAAGACTAAAATTGAAGGAGAAGTAAACAAAAACTGTTCTCTTTCATAGTGAATATAAAAAAAAACAAATTATAGAAATTGGTTTGATAACATTAAAATGGTGTATGGTGTCCAAAAGTGGGTGTTACTGAAATGTGGCACATGATCAAAAAATTTCAAACTCGAATAAATGTTACAATCCACTACAACTGCAGAAAATTGACTGAAAACATTTCTTTAAAACCCAAATCACGAAAGAGAAGAAAAAAACTTTCCAAAATTGGCACTTGAGAAATCTCATGTTCATGGTGAAAATTATTAACATTTGCAAAAGTTTGTATGTACATAGTATGTTCCCAAATATGTATAAAAACTGAAAAACAGTTTTATCACAAACATTCGCAACAATCTCGAAATGGTTATAAAGAAACTATAATACAAAGCATTCCAAACATTTTCTGAAATTTTAAACAAAAAATGCTGTAAAGGAAACAAATCAATGGCCTTATTTTTAAATGGAATGATGGAAACGATTAAAAATTTGCAAATAAAGATAAAAATACATATTTTTCTTTTAAATTTGCAAAATTTAAATAAATAATATATATGCTAAAAAAATATATATATGTATACAATTTGATTCATCAAGCTGGATCTCAAAAATAATTTATTTATCTAATAATATCGCCCCCACATTCTGTAGCTTTATCAATGAAAACTTTATGAGTCTCTATATTGATGAATTTCGACTGTATAAAAAAAAAGATCGAAGGAATTAGAAAATAATTTTAAAAGAAATCATGATATGTCTATCATACACTTATATGAATAAGAAACCATACCTTACATGACTAATTACTGACATTTTCCGAAAATGTTGTCCATATATTAGTAAATGTTAAAATTAATAAATAATTAAGTAATATCTCAAGATTTCACTACCGATATATTTTATATAAATTGCTCTTTTTAAATGATTCCATCATCCCATCAGTAGAATTTTATTTATTCTTTTTTATCTTACCACACAATATCTGATAATATTTCAATTATAGTTTTTATAAATAATTTAAGCGTTAGGTTGTTTTGGTTTTTTAATAACTTTTTATTTCTTTTAAATTAATATTTCTTTTTCCCATTTAAAATTTTTGAGATATTTTATGCTCTGTTTAGCTCTCATTTCACTGTTATTAAAAATATTTACTTTTTATACATTACAAAATAACATTGTTTATTTTCTTGCAGTTTTTTTTACTTCTCTTTCTCATAGAATCCTTGAACTGGATTTGGAATTAAACATGTATTACGATTTTAAATTTTCATCTTTTTTTCTGTTTTTATTTAAAATATATTAATTATTTTGCATATTTTATAAGTATCATTTTGCAATATTATTATTGTAATATAAAAACTTTTCATTGAAAAATCATATTTGTAATAATCTAATATCTGTGTCTGTGTATGGTTGTTGATGTGTGTGCATTAATTTAATTATTTATTGCATTCTTTATTTGTTTACTGAGGGAGTGGGGAAGTTTCATTATTTGTGTACCTAATAATTATATATATGTATATATATATATATATATATATATATATATATATATATATGTATATATATACATATAATTGTACATACTTATGTATGTATTATATATACTTTCGTAAATATTATCTTATGTATATATTATTTATTTATGTATATAGTATGTATGAATATACTTATATACATATATATTTTTAATTTTTTTAATTATAATCATTTTTTAAGGTTTTGTTCTGTGATAGTTATATTTTTAATTTTCGAAAACAATCAAGTGAATATTTAGAATTTTAAAAATTTGTGGGTAGGATTTTTCTAATTTAATTTTGTTATAAGGCGAAAATAATCTCGGATGATGACACCATTTAAAGAGCGAATTTGCAATATCTTTTAATTAAACATTTATTTATTTATAAAACCTATTGGCCAACATTTTCTGAAGCTTATTGATTATTTCTTCCAAGTCAGTAATTATTTACTTGTATTAATAGTATTAATAGTACTTTAGTTTCTTACGTTTAATTTTATAAAATTCTTAACTGAAATTTTAGTGTATTTTAATGATGATTTTGTTTTGAGTCATTCTGACTGAATTATCAAATATAACTGCAAATAATCAAATAGAAATATATCATACAAACATTCTATGTCAAAATAAATCAGTGTTGGCAAAGTGTCCACACCCGATTAATTTTTTCGCTAAATATGAAGAAATACATATGTATACACATTTGCAAATAATGTTTGCGAAAGATTTTCAATAAAATTAAACTCAATGCCAACATTGTAGGTTTGCATCGACATTTGGGAGTAGTTACATAAAAAACGTGATGATAGCGTTTTTCTTTCCTTTTCCTTAAAAAAAAAAGCAATTCCCTAACTTTTGTTTATGTTATTTATTTGTGCATTCACGCAACATGGACCAGACAACTTCGGTTTTTATTACATATAAAAAAGGGGCACAAATAAAAAATTTTAGTCTGGCCGGTATCTACCAATATTCTCAACAGAACATGTGTTCTTAAATTTATAAATGCCTCGGACCCTTTTCATAAACAGTTTGCTTCTCTTAAGCTGGAAACACATGCTTGAGATGAATGTCCTCTAATTTTGGATTGCATTTTTCAACAAAGATTACATATAAATCGCAATAAACATAAACGACAAGTAGCGATGAATTGTGAAATGAAAAATAAAAAGGCATACTTTTATATACATATTTAGAGAAAACCAGGAAAATTTAAGAAATGGAATATTCTCAATTTTTTAAGTCAAGTTTTGTGAAAAGTAAGGAAACCCCGTTTAAATCTCAACATTTACGCCAAATACTATTTCTAAAGATTTTGTTAAACCTATTTAAGTTATCTACATACTGTTCAGAGTGATTTATTGAAGATTTGTTATTTCTGTTACTAATATAATTTCAAAATAGTGAATAATTTGTAAATTTTTATGTGCTGAAAACAAATAATTTACCTAGAATTTTTATTCATCGGTTAAACATATACAACACATGCTTTTTGTAGTAAATTTAAATGAGATATTTTAACCCGAAAAATTTAGCATTTTCAAGTTCTTGGAATTTATGGAAACACAACCACGCTAACATGCAACAAAGCACAAGTCCCAAGAGTGGGGACAGCGTAACTCGTTTGTCTACACAAAAAATTATGTTCAACAGACTTGTAAAAAAAAAATAATGATTAACGCCATTAGGCAAATAGATTTTTAACAAAATTGTCCACCATTTTTGTCAAATTAGGTTGAAAAACGGTTATCTATTATTGTCTAGTCTACTTGTGTCAGTGTTTATATAAATTTGATGCTTATAATATCGTTATTTGATATATTTCTATTGGAAAATTGTCAAATAAAAAGGTTATAAGCATGAAATATTTTTTATGAATTAGGCCTTAAGTATTTAAATTTTCTTTTGTTCTATTGATAAACAGATTGTTTTGAGTTTAATGTGCAATACCTTTTAAATTTAAAGTTCGAGGAAAATGGCTATGATATTATATGTATGTACTCGCTATTACATTCTAATAATTTCATTGCACCTTCTACATCACAAAACAGAATGATTTAGGGTCCGAAAAAATGTACGATAAAAACCTCACTAAACTCACTAATGTTTAACTTAATTAATCACTTAATTTCAAATGGGTTCAAACAAAACAAAAAAACTGGGAAAAGGAATGGTAAGATATGTTGGAATTGAGAAGAAATTAAGTACCGCGAAAATGTTACATTTAAATTGTAATTAAATTTTTTACTTTTATCTTATTTGGTTTACTCACAAGATTATATAACTTTTGTTTTTGGTTGTATATCCTATGTATTTGATGCAAAAATTATGTATAAAAATATAAAATCCTTGAACAATAACATCTGAAAACACATAATTGTTGT
Organism: Linnaemya tessellans; assembly: GCA_951800035.1. Classification (NCBI taxonomy): domain Eukaryota; kingdom Metazoa; phylum Arthropoda; class Insecta; order Diptera; family Tachinidae; genus Linnaemya; species Linnaemya tessellans. Next base: position 142,530,546 of record OX637532.1, read on the forward strand.
TGGTTGTTTCTAAACTTGTTGACTAAAACTAAAATATTTTGCCAGATTAATCGTTTTCAATTAATTATATGTATATACAGTAGCAAAAAAAAAAAATAATAAATAAAAACAACAAAGATTGATATGGATGGTCAAAAGTTCACACACAGTTTTTTAAATTAATTTTTACTGAGCGCAAATGGCACTGCAAATATTATTTAAAACCATTCACAACTACAAAGTAAAAGAAAAATTGTTGGCAGCTTTTAATTATTCGTTAATAAAGTTTTCTGCGAAATGTTTATTTCATATCATTATCCGAAAAATTATTTAAATCAATCCTTTCTGTTCAAACCCTTGACCATTAGTATGTAGGTATGTATAACTTATTCATTAAAAATATTATATCAACAATGCAAAATTAATTGCATTTATATTTCCTTAAATTGTGAAAGAGGAAGAAGGCAAACAAGAAATATATGGTTATATAAGTAAAAGTAATAAAGCACAAAAATAATACTTAATTTAATTTTTGCATGTATGTAGGCTAATTTTCCATTTTAAACTATCGGCAAATGTCGACAAGCAAATCCCATGATATTTTTGCGTTTTAAGAAATAAATATTATATTTTTCTTTTCTAAAACAGCTTTGTGCCAAAAGAGTATTGCATATATGTACATATGTGAGTACTTGGTTCAAAGTTTATACCTCTCTAGAATTATTAAATAAATATGTGAAAAAATACACTTTTCAAATGACATTTTATATAACCAAGCTATTTGTTTTTTTTTCGATAAAATCTACAGAAAATGTGTATAGATGCATTTTTTGTTTTATATATCGATATTCTTGAGATTCACCGTACATACGCACAAGCTACGACCGGTATAACTTACATACACAGTAACACGAAGTAAACCTAGCGACTTTAGAAAAAACTTTTTCTTTGAAAGATATAAAATTTTCCTTATGAAAAGAATAATCGCAAACGTCAGCATGAGAGATTTCAGATTTTTACTGTACTGAAGATTTAAATATTTTCCCTCTGGAGACTAGAATTCTCCAAATAATTTTACCGCTTTTTTTAACTAAAATAATATGTAATAGACACTTTCAATCTCCTGTTATATCAAATTCCAGAACTCATGATATGGGAGCCTCAGTATTGCTATTGATGACGAGCATTATATCTAAAACCGGGAACATAGCATTGATGTATGTACAGATTCCCACGCTCTATTAAAAACATTCTCAGAAGTCCAAGATATTTTAATCCTATTTTGACATCTTTTACTAGTATTCCCTTTTCTTAATTATCCTTGTGTGCGCTATTACATTGCTTGCAACTGCACGAACAGGTCTTTTGTGTAGTTGGTAACCTACTCACATGACACACGTTTAAATTTTTACCACACAAGCGGAATTGCTTTTAACAACAGCGTGATACACCTATTTTGATCAAAATTTACAGATTTAAAATCTGATGCGCTTATTATGTCAAATATTTATCCAGTTTGGTTATAATTTAACGCGTACATATGCTTCACGAATTCCGCAAAAAATTTAAATTTTGTAGCGAGTGCGTAAAATATATTTTGTTTTATAACAATGAAATTAGAAAACCGATTAAGAAATTCCTTATACAAAGAGTACAGAATATAATAATAAAATCGGTTAATTTGCTGACAAAATCAGTTGCAGTTTCACACGGGCGTGACGTGGTTTGCATGACATACATATATATGTATGTATGTATTTATGTATGCATATATCTCTAGCAAATACGCGTTTGTGAATTATTGCGTTTCATTCGATCGCTTTTCTCCAATGCATCTACAGTGCACGTACAACCAACGGATGAAAAAAAAGTTGATTTTATAAAAGATTCTTCAGAAACGTGTTCAATGTTTTTTTTAATAATCCACCCGATTGTGTAAGGCGTTGACATTTACGACAAAGGAGTTTTTTGTAAAACGCACAAGCCGTTTTCTTTAATCTACTACGAAAAACGCCTGAGACGTAAACGCCAACGCCTTACACAATCAGGGGGAATTGCTTAATTTCTTTGTTCACTGATATAATTATTAGATGCCCGATTATATGACAATACAATCTTTAAAAAATGGCCTTTTATGTGAGTTAAAACTTTCATTAAGATTATAAGCATGAATTTACTTTTATTACCTTTTATTTACCTATTGTGTTCGAGCTAAGCTAAATTGAGAGCTAAGCTGAGAAAACGCTACGGCATTTAGTGACATCGCACTTTTGCTGAAATCAAACTGTTTACAGATTTGAAAGCAACAGCACACAACTAAAGATAAGAATATCACAAACGTTGACACTAGTAGACACTATTTTATTTGTGATCACATAAATTCCCTTATATATTTTCGGCTTTAGGCAAAGCCAAGAATATTATTCGGCTTAAATACACTTTAGCTACGCACTTCCGATTGAAATGAAAATTGAAAAATAAGACGAAAATTTAAAATGGTGAAGCATCGGAAATGCAGTTTTCGAGTTACGGGCCTCCGAAATTTTCATATAAAAACGCAGTTTTCCTAAATTTTTTAAATTTATTTAAGTATATACATATATGTATGTATGTATGAACACAGAGAAGCTTTAGTTAGCGAAGCCGGTGTTTGTTATACCATAGAGAAAATCTTCCAGTCCGGCCGAAGGCCGGCTATGCAGAGAAGCTTTAGTTAGCGAAGCCGGTGTTTGTTATACCATAGAGGAGAAAATTGTTCAGTCCGGCCGAAGGCCTGCTTTGCAGAGAAGCTTCAGTTAGCGAAGCCGAAGAATTTTTTCATAAATTTTGCATATATCATAAGATTACTTCAAAACCTTTCAAATGATACCCATATTGTCTAAGTAAATTAAAAAATGTAGGAAAACTGCATTTTTATACGAAATTTTCGGAAGTCCATAACTCGAAAAATATGCATTCCCGAGACTTTCACCACTTTAAATTTTCTATCGATATGCGAAATTTCATCTCAATCGGAAGTGCGTAGCTAAAGTGTATTTGTTCCTATTATTCTTTGTAAATTAAGCTGAGGTACAATTACTATTCACCCTTATAGTAAATATATAATAGAACAGTTTTATAAGATAATACGGAATGGTAAAAAGTTTCAATTAGATACAATGCCAGTAGAGATAGATACTCATATAATTTTCACAGCTACATTGGTTATATTTGCCGCGTTCGCTTACCTTATTTTTATATACTATCTACTGTGAATAAATAATTTGTTTAAATCAAAAGAGAACTACTTTATGAATTCTAAAATTGTTTCCCATATTTCGGAAAATCCTTTCCCATATTTTTGCATCAACATATATAAACGTATAAATTTAACCTTTGAGCCAGCCGTTCGGTGCACAATTGAAAACAAAGTTATGTGTAGGTTATATATTGAATTAACATCTGTAAAGCTATCCTATTTAAATTTGTCATTTACACACGTTTTCTCCCCATATATTCTAACTGAATTGTAAAATTGAAAGCATATTTCGAAAAATTTAGTATTGCCTTAGCCATGCAAATGTGAGCAGTTCCGTGATTGGTCATTAGCCCTAAATGAATTTTGCAACATGTGCATTATGTATTTACAAACACATTTTTTCTTACACACTTTTATATAATGGATGTTTTCAGCTTTGTATGTATGTATATTGCAGAAATCACTTTGTGTGTTCCACATCAGCTTAACTTCGTATTGTTTTTCATATTTATCTTTAAAAATTATTATGATTTTTTTATATATCTACATATATGTATATATTCCTATAGATACATATTTTTATATAAATATATATTTTTATATAAATATATTTTTTATATAAATATATATTTTTATATAAATATATATTTTTATATAAATATATATTTTTATATAAATATACGGTTTTATATAAATATGTATAAATTTTTATATAAATATGTATAGATTTTTATATAAATACGTGTAAATTTTTATATAAATATGTATATATTTTTATATAAATATGTATATATTTTTATATAATTATGTATATATTTTTACATAATTATAGTAAATATTTTTATTATAGTAAAAACTCATTCCGTTTTTGTTATTGTTTCATTATTTTTTCAGCATAAATAATCATGAATTATGCTTATAATTAATTGGTTTTCTCTTGCTTTACTCGACTTCAGAGGGCAGGGATTAAGTGAAAATGGAGTTGTAGTTTTATTAGTAGTTGAAGGTATGTATATAGTATTTTATGTGTATTGTGTGTAATCATTTTCATATGGAAAAATTCAAAAATGTTTTTAAATGATTTTTGTTTTCTTCTTCAAAATTTTTAAAATTTTCTTGCTTGTTTTGTTGTTATAGTAGTAGTTGTAATCGTAATTCTAAACGTAACAATTGTATTTGTATTTGTATTATTTGTTTTTCGTTTTCACTTTTCTTGATTTGATAATATGGGTGGTATTTTACCTTCTGAATAAACTGACGCGGCGGCTGCGGCCGCAACTGCTGAAGCTGGTGTTCGCATGAAATATTCCTTATTAACACAATTCCTTAAAACATCGGGTATGTTGCCGACAATTGCTCGTCGTATTTCTGTAGCGGCCATTTCACGTAGTTCTGTAGCAGATGCATCACTAAAGAAGGCGGCATGTGGTGTACATATTAGGTTGGGAGCGTCTTTTAGGGCGCCCTAAAAAATAAATATATAAAATTTACGTTAATAAAAACAATGATGTTTATTTCACAATCTTACTTGGAATACATTAAATGGCTCGTTTTCGTGTACATCCAGTGCTGCAGCTCTTATTCTACCTTGCTTCAAGGCAAGCGCCAATGTTTCATCATCAACCAAACCTCCTCGTGCCGTATTAACTAAAAATGCACCCGGCCTCATCTTATAACATAGAAAGAGTAAAAAAAAACAAATATACGAAATATGTTTAACATTAAACTATTGTCTAATTAATGTCTTCATAAATACCTGTTTAATTGTAAATTCATTGATTAGATGGTGATTGTGTTCATTCAGTGTGCAATGCAGTGATACACAATCTGATTGGAATAGTAAATCTTGCAGAGTATAGACACGCGTTAGACCCAAGGATTTATCAATACCATCTGGCAGATAAGGATCATAAAATATAACATTAAATCCAAACGCTTTTGCTCTCAAAGCAACAGCACTACCAATGCGTCCCAGACCAACTAAACCTAAGGTATCGCCGCGAATTCTAGCACAGCCCTGCAAAAGTGTATTTTAAATATTATTAGTTTTTTGATTCTGAGTGCGTTTAGAAATAACTAGGCATACATAATTAGAAAACACATTCCCCATATTCTGTAACCATTTGTCAACGTCACAACAAGACAATTTAAAAATTAGAGCACTTCTGTACTTCTTCCGCAATTGACAATTTCTAATAGGCTGTTCCTGTATCCAAGGACTTGGAGAGTAGTCATAGACTGTCGGAAGCAGTTTATTGTTGCCCGTTGACGTAGACAAAGAGTTGAATTTTTATTTAATTTAATTTTTTATAAGAACTTAAAATACAATAACTTTTTACGGGAATCATCATGATAGATATCTTTGATCTATAACTTTAAACTTAACTATTTATTGTAGGGTGGTCCATAGAATAATATATTCAGCATTATTATTATATTTTTAATAAAAAAAATACAAGAAATTAAGAAATATATTTTGACTTATCCCGTGTTTTACAGAATGACAATATTTTCATTGCGAGAAGTTTCCACATTAGTTACATCAACGAAGTACTGAAAACTTTAATTTAACTATTCATTCTTTCGCGACTATGGACTGTAGAATGTAAAATCCCAATATTGATCTTGGAAATGTCCTATCGGAAATTATCTATAGTTTTCCTCAAATAGGAGTACACCCTCGTCCAGAGAATTTAATCAAAATCATATTGAAAGCGAAACATTTTTCATTAAGAATATTTATACTTACATGTGCTGCTTCCCGAACTTGTTCAGGCCCAGTGAATTTTTTGCCTTCACGCACCATATTCGCCAGCCAGTAGGTTCTTCGGTATAAATTCAATATCAAACACATTGTTGTATCAGCAACTTCCTCAACACCATAACCGGGAACATTACATACAGCAATGCCAAGTTCTCCAGCTGCCTTAACGTCTATATTATCAGTTCCACTGCCAATTCGCACAATAATACGTAATGCTTTAAATTTTTCCAAATCTTCTTTTGTTAAAATAATCGTATGCCACATTAGTGCACCTACTGCTTCATTTAAAACCTAAAATGGAAGTGTTTCAATGCATTTTTATATAAATTGCGGTTTGTTGTAGAAACAATTACCTTTTCATGAATCTCGGATGTACTTTGGGCATCACAAAATGCTACCGTGGCAACATCTTTTAATATAGGCATTTCTATAGAGCAGTCACGCCCATCTAATAAAGCTACCAATGGTCTGGCCTGCATGGGACCATTGGCAAAAGGGCCTTTTACATCCAAGCGTGATCTCTTCGGCAACATCATATTTTTATCCATGGTGCTCAATTTTGTTATTTTCTAGGGTTTCCACACTCTAGCTCTGTTTATAGTTATGAATTGCTTCTCAACAATCCAGTTTTTAATGGATTTAATAATGTTGTTTTAACTTTTTAACAATTTAGATATTCCTTTTAGTTTTTATCGTATTTACTTTTTCTGGCTTTATATTTTAGCTTCAGTTTTTGTTGTATTTTACTTGAAGGTCAGCTTTAAATTTCCACTCTTATCACTTTGCTTTGCTGTTGTAAAAATCTATTTCTATTTGTTTTTTGTTTCTGATGCTATTTTTATTTTATTGTGCTTTGGAACACTTTAAACTTAAATTAAACTACCCAATATTAAAACAAAAATAAATACATGAACGAATTGAAAATATTTCACGAGAATTTTAAAATTTACAATTGTGATGATTTTGCAATTTTTGTTGAGTTGGCTTTTTTGTTGAATTGAAATTCAAGTTCAATTCAAATGAAAAAAAAAATTATTATTTCGCAATTTAATTTTTGTTTTATTTTATTTATTTATTATTTTTTTTTTACCGTACTATATAAATTATGTTTGATACTATTTAATATATTTTATAGTTTGTTGTTAATTTGCGTTTTGTTATGTTGAATTTTTCTTTTGTTTCCCGTAAACACGTTGTTCTAATGCACTCTATTTTTAATTATTTTAAGTATGCTCAATTACTATGTTTTGATATTTGTTTTGTGTATTTGGTTTTTGGCGCTTTTTCAACAACTCCCTCTTGTTGTATGCTGCTCTTCCATTATTAAAACACAACATATCAGCAGACCATAGTCATCAATCGTTTACGATGAATCTTTATTATATCTATGTTAAAAAAGGATATTTTGATTAATATTTTTTATATGTAAGTCCACAAAAAATAAAAAATAAAATATATATATATATATATATATATATATATATATATATATATATATATATATATATATATACATATATACATATACATATATATATAGATATATACATATATATATATATATATATATATATATATACATATATATATATATACATATATACACACATATATATATATATATATATATATATATATATATATATATATATATATATATATATATATATATATGTATATACATATGTCTAAATATTACATACATATATGTTTTAAAATCAGGAAAAACATATATTGAAATAGAACAAAGTATGTTTTACATTTGATTTAAAAATTTGCATTCTTATTTTTAAATTCAAAGTTCACAAATTGAAAGATCTTTTTTTATTTGTTATATCCGGCAAATATATTAACAGAAACAGAAAAGGTGCTATAAGTTTATGTGTGTACACTTCATCTTGAATGTTTTTAGTAGTTGTGTAACTCCCTAACAGTCCTGGCCAAAATTGTAGTCCTTCTGAATACCTTCGGTACGTGATGTTAAATTCATAGAAATTCAGCCTTCTTTACATCTCTGACATCGTTACCAAACAGGCTATTCCAAAGATATATGTACATATCTACTAACACAATTTTATTAAAGTTAGGACGAATTCCTAAACATCAATACGCATTGCAGTGTTTTGTTTTTGTAATCAATGTAATACGGCATCACTGCATTTTGATGTTTTGGAATTCGCCCTTATTGCAATTGTTTTCTACTCTTTGAAACTATTTTTAGCCAAGCTATTTCTTTATTAACAGTTCAAATTTACAAAAAACCAAATACATATTGTATGTGTTTATGCAATAATGTAAACTTAAAACTTTATAATAAAAAAAATTGTAACATCGGCAAATATTAATGATTAGTAAGTGGGAAAAAAGAACTGGTTAATCAACTGGCGCTGAAATAAAAACGGAATGAACGAAAATAAAACATGTGAGTAAAGCAATGTTATGAAACATTTAGACATACACACATACATACAAGCAGTATTGGCCATAACTGAGGCAGCAAAAAAAATTTTCCAGATACGATTTTGATTTTTCCTTTTTTTTTATTTAGTAATTTTTATAACTAAAAAATTTCAGCGTCCTAAAATAAATGATTTACAGCAAAAATAGTACTTCGAGGGCCTTTAGTTTAAAATGAGCTGCTAAAAACTATACTCGAAATTAATTTTTTTACATGAAAAAATGTGGATATGAAACCGCTACAATGTGGACCAAAAAACATATACAAGTAACTCAAATGTCGTATAAATCTGTGGTCTATTACTCGTATGTTGCCATGGTACTTCTATAGCCTCTGATAATTGAAGAAAACCCTGTTCGACATTCACAACGGTTTACCCAAGCACAAAAACTAATTAGTTTATATTAATTCAAAGAACACGTAACTAGATATTCGTAATAACCACGACGTGTACTGTGGATCTAGTATTACGGTACAACGTATCTTATCAAACTGTCCAAATCTTACTGCACTCCAAACGAAGTTTCTATCCAATAACGGTCACAACTTACTTAGGAACCAAGCCTCGAAAATATTTCTTTTATCGCTAAGTATATTTCCCGACTTAATATAAGAATATCTATGAATTTTTTTATATTCTTTTTTTTTACTTTATCTATAGCCGATAGCACAAGCAGCTAGTGCTACATTTATATACTTATCCCCTTATTCATAAAAATTATGAGAGGTTTATAAGAGTGTAATAGAGCAAATTTCATATGAAATTTTGTCTTATTACGCTGTTATTAGACTCTCATAATTTTTATGAATAAGGGGGTTAGTATGTAATATGTATATATATTAGTCTTATATTTATCTAAGGTTAATATCACTTAAATAAATAAATAAATATGTAACGTAATAATAACAACTGATTTGGAATTTGTTCAAAAATCTTATATACGGTAACAAAAATAGAAGCCTTCCAAAAACTACAAAATAAACCTAAAAAAACATCGAGAAACCTTTAAAACTAGTTTTCCATTACATTAAACTGCAGCTTAAATAGAGGAATTTAAATTTGTTTATTCATTTCTGAGTATCGTACTTATATAAAAAATTTATTAATAGTATATGTATATGAATGTACGCATATAAAAAATCTTATCGGTATAAATGATACTCTAGCGATCGTCCTACAATGCATAATCTGTTTATTAAAAAAAGTTTACAAATGTAGGTATCATGTTAGAAATTATTTATATTCACATATGTATGTATGTACATATGTATATAAATAAACAAATGTATAAGTTCTGTAAAATCAAATACATAGCGTCTAATTCATAAAAAGTTGTATATTATTAACCCTTTTCTATGACAGTGATCTGATATTTTATACTTACAACCATTATTTACAAAATTTCTATATAAAAATAAAATAAATTATGCAAATTATGCTTATAGTGTTGGCATGATTAGCTTAATAATTGTTTCTTCGAATCGTATATAAATCTGTAGATATGAAATCATTAGCTCAATTAAAACCAATAACATTAAAATATATTTTCAATTTCTTAGAAATTTAGAAAAATCGCATTTTTTAAAAAGTTATAAATATGTTGCAATTTAAAAATACATAGGTACTTAACAGCGAAGCTGCAGATATTTTCCATATTCTCACAACTAAAACTTTTTTGTGTACATACAAAGTACATATGTATGTGTTAAGATTTTAAAAGTATGTACTTTTACCAGAGTTTCCAATTTATCACCTTTCAAATTTGTTTCAATAATTCTCATAAAAGTTTTTGTTCGTCAGATCTAAATATGATATCTAAAATTTTTCGATTAATAGTTGAGAATAACGAATAAAAAAATATTTAAGGTAAAAAACAAAAAGTATTTAAATTTAAAATTAGATACATATCTAAATTGTTAATAACAAAATAAAATAAATATCTACATATATTGAAGAAGAGCAGTTGTCAATAAAATTTAAAATTGTTTAGTGTGTTTATTAAAAAACATGTACTATGTATATTTTTTTTAACTTTAATACATTTTGTATACAATCATCAAAAAGTTATGAGAAAAAAATTAAATTCTAAGATTTGTATTTAATTTATTAATAATAATAATAATCGATTTAATCGTTACTCGAAAATATCCAATATCCAAATATCCAAGGCCTACTATGCTTATTCTGTTCTGATTTTTGAAAATAGTTTGTAATTTACAAATTGTGAATTCTCAGATGGTTTTCAGAAGTATATGCATAAGATAATAGGTTTTTAAGTTTTCAAAACTGTGGTTAAAGTCTACTGATGATTTGGTAAAGCACCAATGAAATGCATATAGACATTGCTTGACCACCAACAACTAAATTTCATTTAAAATATATACATATATATATATATATATATATATATATATATATATATATATATATATATATATATATATATATATATATACATATATATATATATGTATATATATATATATATGTATATATATATATATATATATATATATATATATGTATATATATATATGTATATATATATATATGTATATATATATATATATATATATATATATATGTATATATATATACATATATATATATGTATATATATATATATATATATATATGTATATATATATGTATATATATATATATATATATATATATATATATATATATATATGTATGTATATATATATATATATATATATATATATACATATACATATATATATATATATATATATATATATACATATACATATACATATATGTATATATATATATATACATATACATATATAAATACATATATATAAATATACATATATATATATATATATATATATATATATATATATATATATTTATATACATATATACACATACATATAAGTATGTACATTAATCAATACACGAAAACTAAAAACTATTTTGGCATAAGTAATCCAGAAAGTTTATTAAACGTACACATACATATGTATGTGCATTCATACATTTTTAACAAATACATACGTACACATTCAAGTGGCGCCAACCTACGTTTTTAAGTATGTGTATAAAATAATGCACAATCGTGCATATATACATATAAAGCCCAAATACAGTGTATTCAAATCAATACACAAAAAATATAAAACACAATTGTGGTCAAATAAATTGTTCTTTCTCATTTCAAAGTAATAGTAGCAAAACATATAACACTCACACAATCAGTAGAGAAAATTTAAAGATTTATTGAAAAACAAACCAATTTTTTTGCTAGGTTACTTTTGAATTTAACCAAATATGTATAAAAATGTACATTAAATACATAGTAAGAGGAAAATACAAACACCAATGACAACAATGAATAACAGCGGTGGTCACAAAAATAAATTTAAGAAATCAGTAAATTGTAATAAAAAATTACAATAAAATCCTATCAAAGTAAAAATATAAAAACAAAACAACAAATAAAAATCCGCAAAGCTTTGGTAGACAGTTTATAACAAATAGCATAATGAAGTGGCCGGTTATCGTTTGTACGGTTGGTTGTATCTTCTACACATATCAGGTTGCACAATACAAAAAAAAAAAAAATTGAACAAATGTTTTGGCCGTAATATACTAGAGCAGTAATGTACAAGCACACATCCAGGGTTGTCAAATCTTTTTTGAGCAACCTATTTGACTAAATATACCAAAAAAAAATACCATTGATGAAAAATTTTTTTTAATTGTTTTTAGTTTACATTCGTTGTACCTATACATAGCTTATTTATCCATCATATACTATATGTAGATATGTTCACTAATATTATGTATATATCACGTTCATACAAATATTTATGTATGTATGTATGTATATGTTGATTTTCTTGTTTCTTAGAACATCTTGCATGTAGAATAGAAATAGGATAAAATAGAATTTAGGTGGAAGATCATTCAATACTGACACAGCTCTTCAAGTATTTAAATTTATTAAGACTTAAAAATTGTGATCCCATTTCACCTGTTATTATTTTAATTATTAAAATAAGAACGAAAATTTTTAAAATGAACATAAAATACATTTACTCCTGTTTTAATGGTTTTTCTTGACATTAAATTTTTTTGTGTATTTACATACATATGTATGTAATATTTATAATATTAGCCACATAACTAAGATATCCTGTGTATCAAGATGCCGTGAGCGCTTTCAGTTATTAACTGTATTGCATTTTGATATGTATTGAAATCATTGCGTAATTTTTTGGGTTTTTGGTATCACTACTTTTACTTTATCATAAAAATTGCTTTTACAAAATTTTATAATTACAACCAACAATCTATATATATAAAAGAAAGTCGTGTTAGTTACACTATTTATAACTCAAGAACGACTTAACCGATTTGGTTGCAAATTGGTGGGAACTTAGCTTAGAGTCAGGAGATGGACATAGGATACAAAAATGGCGGATACTCCAAAGATGTGGGCAATCCCTTTTTATCTACCCCGATGATATGGGTATCAAATGAGAGGGATTGAAATATAAAACATAATAAAATTATTTCAAAAACAATATGGTGGACGCTTCAAAATAGCGGAGCACTACTTTTTTCCAATCCCGTTATATGGGTAAAAATTAAAGGAATTTTTGAGAACGAAACATAAAATATAATAAGACCTCTTACAAACAAAAGAGCGCACCACTTCCATGACATGGGTATCAAATTCAAGAAGTTTTGGAAGTGGGAACACAATATATAATGAAATATCTAGACACTTTTTGAGACACGCCCCAAAATGGTCATACGACTACTTTTTATACACCAAACGATATGGGTATCAAATTAAAAGGATTATTGAGAAGGAAACTGAAACAAAAGTATAGTAACTCCAAAAAAATCTAACAGAGATTTATTCTGACTTTATCGATCTGAAAAAACTAAAAAAAACTATTTTTTATTTTATTTTTTTTTTCGTTTCTCATTTTCTGTGACGATATATGACTTTCTATATATATACTTGAGCAGTCGGATCTTAAGCATTGATTTTATAGTAAATTTTCATTTTAAATATTTTTATAATTAAGATATATATGTATATGCCTTTTTCTTTAAAGCAAAAAATATTATTTAACAGCAAAGTAATCATATATTACCAAAAGGTATAAACGCTAATAAACTAATTTCCACCCAATTAATTCACCGAGCAATGTCGGGCGGGCCTGCTAGTATATATATATATATATACATATATATATATATATATACATGTATATATATATACATGTATATATATATACATATATATATATATGTATATATATATATATATATATATATATATACATATATATATGTATATATATATATATATATATATATATATATATATATACATGTATATACTATATATATATATATATATATATATATATATATACATATATACATATATATATATATATATATATATATATATATATATATACATATATATATGTATATATATATATATATATATATATATACATGTATATACTATATATATATATATATATATATATATATATATATACATATATATATATATATATATATATATATATACATATATATATACATGTATATACTATATATATATATATATATATACATGTATATACTATATATATATATATATATATATATATATATATATATACATGTATATCTATATATTTATATACATATGCATATAACCATAAAAAATATATAAAAAAAGTTATAGGTACAGTAACTTCGTTTGGGGCAATTTATATACAATTTTTATAAGCTAAGGCATCATTTTAAGTAAATAAAAGAAATCAATTCAGGTAGCACAACACTTGTTTTACAAAAATGTTTCATAGTTCGGTATACTCAAAGTATATCTATATATATTGATATACTTTGGGTATACTGAATTAATTTATAATTGTAATATTGAACCAATATAATAGTAGGCTATGACTATTAATTTACAGAATGCATTTCTTCTGCTACAACTCTTTTGCAGCAAAGGCTTCACTTCCAATCATTTTTATTCTTTATTTGCAATAACAAATTGTTTATTACTAAATGTCTTAAAACATGTGCTTTTAACTTTCAATATAAAGACGACAACAACAAGAAACGGCTACAGAGAAACCCAAACGGAATACATTGAAGTTGCCAAACAAAAATAAAAACTGCGTTAAATATAAACAAACTAGATAATGCATCATACGCTTACATATATTTTTGTTTGGCAACTTCAATGTATTCCGTTTGGGTTTCTCTGTAGCCGTTTTTTGTTGTTGTGGTCTTTATATTGAAAGTTAAAAGCACATGTTTTAAGACATTTGGTAATAAACTATTTGTTATTGCAAATAAAGAATAAAAATTATTGAAAGTGAAGCCTTTGTTGCAAAAGAGTTATAGCATATTTATCGGGAAAATATTATATATGTCATAAATTGTATAAAAGTTTTTATACAATTTATGACATATTTAATATTTTCCCATAAATATGATTCAGTATTAAACGTCTTCCATAATAAAATTAATACAAAAATTTTGTAAAGATATTAGTTTAATTAGCTGTTTCGGTTTTAAATTCACTTTGTTTTTATCGCTTAATTTGAATGGAGCAAACTGTCAAACATTTTTATTTACATACATTTATTGAAGTCGATTTTACATTACACATTTTCTTTTAGTACCCAACAGAACCGATGTATGCAAAATCTTCGTAACGAGTACTATACGGCGAATTGGCTGACAAACGCAAAAAGATAAAATAACTTGTGAAAATGCGTATGCACAAAATCCATGTAAAAAGTAATATAATTTTTTTCTATAACCCATGATTTTAATATTAAATAATATTTTGAAGATATGCATAAAATTAATACACTCTGTAAAAACGCTGTACTTTTCTTCATATATCTTCATCACTCACCAAACGTATACATACATTTGTACGTACATATGTATGTATGTGCATATTATTTATGGCTTTCACGAAATTGTAAAATAAAATTTCACATTTATATATTTTCTAGAATGTACTTATTTTATACTTTACAATTTGATCACTTTACATCAACAATGTTATGTGCTTTCTTTTTTTAGAGTTTATTCTTTATCGCGCGGCGGCTTTCGACAAATAAACATCAAGACTAAAATTAAACAATGCTGTTTGTCCGTAAATGGATGAAAACTATTTTTGTTTTAACCACATTCAATACACAATATCTAGTAAGCTACAAAAAGTTTCTGAACAATTTCATAATTTAATATATGTATATTTGTTTTATAAATTTTTCACAAATTTTTTATTTAAGCAACGCGTCCATAAAATTCCAACTTTACACTCGTACTTTTCAAAATGGCGGAAAATGTGAAAAGAAATCAACGAGCACACGGCAACTTTATCTGTTTTAGTACATTAATGACGCCGATTGCAACCAATTCGCCACTTTCAATATTTATTACTCGTCAGGTCTTTCTAACTTTTTCATCATTAACGAATAGTTTTTTTTCCTTTCTTTTCACCCACAATTTCTTCACTTTTATACGTCCTGAAGATTTCTTTTCAATTCTCTTAAAACTGTACAATACAAATATTTATTAAAAAATTTACCATCAATATTGGTTTTTTTCAATTATTTCTCACTTGATAAACACGTAAAATACTGAATATTGCGGTGCCAATGTGAAACAAAAATGTCTGATTACAGCTATGTACAATTAGCAACTAATAGTTTGTGTGACTAACGAATTTATACATACTAATAATTAATATAAATATAACGAGTATGCAGTGTTGTATGGTGCTGGTTTTATCTGCAACAGTCGTGGCAGCAATAGATAACCTCTTCATTACATTTGTGGCTCATTGGTAGTCGGTACTAGTATAGCTTAGACCGCTTTTATAAGCACGAAATTGAAAGCAGACATATTTTGAATTCATTGTTAGTTTTGCCTACAGCGCTTACAAGCCCGGAATTGATGGATAACAAACGGGTTTCCATACTTGATGTATGTGTGTATGTTACGGGAAGTATGAAAGAGGAACGAAAACTTTCCATTGTGTAGTATGCATTCCACCCCTTCATCTCCTTATCAACAATCTTCATCTGTCTTCCCAATTTCATGCATTGTGATGAAAGGGCAATATACATTTCATTTATGCACTGTGATGAAGGGGCAATATAAATTTCTAAAACGAAACGGTGCCATAATTTAGAAAAATATCCAGGCTTTATCATTGTAAGTCTGGCAGCTTTTTTCATTATCTAATCTTTCTCCTTTTTGTTGTCATTTAGTTTTCACTCTTTCTTTTTTAATAATTTTTTTTTCTTCAATTGAATGCAGGATACCCATATACAAAGAATTTGTGGCCGTTTTAGAAAACAAAAACTGCATGTCAGCAAAATTTTATAGCCACAGCCTATAATTACAACTACAAATAAATAAATTACCCAGAAGTTAAAACATTAGAAACATGGCAAGTAGAAAAGCATCTCACGCTGGAAGTTGGTATGCGGACTCAGGTCAGTAAACTCAAGAAAATGGAAAACAAATTGTAAAACTTGTATAAAATATTTATAAGTTGTATAATGTTTTTAATAAAATATATTTGGAAATTAAACGGTATTTATATGATGGACATCCATCCAGCGGGAAAATGGACGAGTATCAAATCCGTACTGTGACTATACTTTAAAATATCTCTGTCCTCCTTTTGAATGTTCAAGGTCCAATCGCTACACTCCAAACACGTAACGTTCTTTACACACGTCATTATGAGGAAGACTCACCAGAGCTTGTGAAAGCTTTTCGAGACAAAGACATATGAAAAGATTTTCAAAAGGCCTTAAAAGGTCAAGTCTTTTTAATAAAGACTATTGACGCTTCCGACGGCAGTTTTTGTTCAAAAGGCATGCAGGTTTATACCTGTTATTAAGACAGCCGTTGAAATTCGATTAAAAAACAGATTTCAATATTTTGTTAATCCAAATTAATTATAGCAAAAAATTCCTTAAATTGACTAAAGACATGTTTTCATTATTTTAGTTAGTAGTATGTACCCTCTTAATTTTCCGAATTTAAACCACCAAAAGCGAATTTATAACTACAGCAAAACTAATTTATGAAGGTAGAAAAATAAAATAGATTCATGTCGAAAAAAATTTTTATGTTGTGCATTCTATAAATTTTAAAGTCTATGCATTGCCTCGCGTAATTATCAATTCAATTTTGGGAGTTTTAGCCAAAATAAAACCAATTGACACTAAACATTTTAGATGCTTGATTTAATAATTCGTGTTTAATATAGTGGTTGAATTTCCACATTGAACGAAACGTAATTTTATTTTATTAAATCTCATTTTTATGAAACAAAATGTGCAAAAATACAAAGTTCCTTCTTTATTTAAAAATCATGTAGATTTTTACCTCTACCGTTAATTTTTTGATGAATATAATCAACCCGGTTATATGAAACTTCTGCTACCCGTGCCATTCGTTTTTGCAAGTTCATAAAATCATCTCGGTGCTTTCTAAATTCGTCTAATCCATGTTCCAACTTGGAACATGTACGAAAAAAGTCACTTATTTCCGGAATGTCACCAAATTCTCCATTATGATTACGAAACTTTGATGTTACTTCTTTGGTGACATCAGCGAGGCGACTTTCCATGTATTTACCGTCAAATGAATGTTTCAAATCATCGACAATTTGTTTAATTGAATCAATATTACGTTCATTCAAATGCAGATCCTTTACACGACTTTTTAAGCAGCTAAAATTAATGCTTTCAAACATTTCTCCTATTGTTTGAAATAACTTGCAACTCTCATCCAATTTATATTGTAATTTATGTATGTCGCTATCAATGTTAGTAGTATTAAAGCGTTCAAAAACATTTCTCAAGGATTTATCACTACCACCAGCAGAGCTAGTTTCACCTAGATCAATATTATCATCACATTTTATTCCATTGTTTTTATCATTATTTTCATAGCCTTCCGATCTTTTAAAGAAAAATAAGTTTTAATTAAAAATTAGTACATTATTATACGCCCGTTTTTCTTGTTCATATTTACCCATCTTCTATAATTGAACCCAGTTCTTTTCTTATCGTTTCTAAAAGAATATTTGTTAAATCTTCTTCACGTTCCATGATGTAAAAATATTAAAAAAAATTAAATTTGAATTCTGAATATAATTTTTTGATGTCAAGGCCGATTAATAAATGTATGTATGCATTAGATGAAACAACTTATTTTATCAATACACCTATTTGCATTTCAAACGTATTTTGTATTTTATTTATCGATTTGATTTTTCCCAAAAAATGTTAATTTGTTTAAATGCAATATATAAAAACTTGTTTGAAAAATATTGTTGCCATAGATCTTGTTGCAATATGGTTGCTATAGAAATTCGTAGCCTTATTTTTAAATTAATACCCGCGAAAATGTTTTGTTTTCCTAAGAGATTGTGTGTTTCATCCAGAACAAAGTATTTCTGCAAGGCAAAGTTTCCACAAGAAGGTGTGCTTTAGTTTTGTACGTCTTATTTCTTGGTTTCAAATAATATTTTGATGTACATACATATATAAAAATGTAATTTTTTGACACGTTGATATTTTGTTGCAAAAATCAATATTTTAACCATTTAATATTATTAATTCTTTGAATTCACATAAAGGTATTTTCTTGATTTTACAACTATTTTTTTTTGCTATGTATTTAAAATTTTCTTTACATTTTATGCATTTTGTAACATAATTTTTTGGTTATAAAATACTCAAGAAACATTCTCCTAATAGGCAAATTCGAATATGAATGCGAATATATATTTACCAAATAATTTAATTCTGATCTTGAAATGAAATTAAACCCGGTACTTACGTTCTTTATTTCAATAAGTAGTTTAGCAGTACGTCTTCTAATACTGATTTATTCACAGCTTTTTGCTTTTATAATAATTTGTTATCGTACAAATTTTATAGTCCAATATAGGAAAATAGTTGGTAATGCTGGATATTTAAGTCCTCATTAAAACTTTATTTTTTTAGGTTCAGAGCTTTCACGTCATTTGGACAACTGGCTAGCTGCTGCAACTTTATCTCATGGTCCTGCTAGAGCGATAATTGCTCCGTAAGTTATATTATTTTTATTAAAATATATCTTCAATAAAATTTGTGGTATTTGTAGTCATGCGGGCTATACATACTGTGGGGCATGTGGTGCTTTTGCTTATCGTCAAGTTAGTCCGGTTGTCGTGTGAGTAGAATTATTATTGTCGTAAAATATTTAATAATGAATTTAGCAAACGAATTTTTATTTTGGGACCTTCACATCACGAGCGTCTGAAAGGATGCGCTTTATCTATTGCTAAGAAGTATAAAACACCACTTTATGATCTTACAATTGACACCGAAGGTATGTACATTGATATTTTTCTTTATTAAAAAATAATTAAAAACAATTCTAACTCTTAAATTTTTTTCTACATAGTTAATGCTGAACTTGAAAAGACAGGCCACTTTTCATGGATGGATATGAAAACGGATGAAAATGAACATAGCATTGAAATGCATTTACCTTATATCGCCAAAGTTATGGAAGAGTATGTTTTTTATTATATAATTGGAAAAATAATGATGTGCTACATAAATATTTTTGTTATCTTCTTAATAGTTTCAAGGATCAGTTTACAATTGTTCCGATTCTGGTGGGGTCATTAAATCCAGATAAAGAAGATTTGTATGGATCGTTATTATCCGATTATTTTAAAGATCCACAAAATTTATTTGTGATATCATCGGATTTCTGTCACTGGGGTCATCGTTTCAATTATACGTATTATGATAGATCGTGTGGTCCAATCTATAAATCCATTGAAAAATTGGATAAACAGGTGAGAATAATACTAATAACGCTTGAGCATATATGATATACAAAATATATTTTCATTTAAGGGAATGGATATAATAGAGACTTTGAAACCTGAAACGTTTACCGCCTATTTGCGTGAGTTCAATAACACAATTTGCGGTCGTCATCCGATAGCTGTCATGCTTAGTGCAATCAAAGTTCTACAAGAGCAAGGTTACAACATGAACTTTAAATTTTTAAAGTATGCCCAAAGCAGTCAATGTAAAAGTATGGCGGATTCCAGTGTTAGTTATGCATCTGGCTCCCTGATATTTGAATGCTAAATAATTCTATTTTGCATTCTCTTCTTCTTCATATTTGATATCTTAAAAAAACTAAAGTTTATAGATTAAATACAAATATAGTATCGTAGTATGTTTGAGATATATAGAAATTATTTCCATTTTGCTTTTTCGAAACAAATAATTTATTTAATAAACCTATAGCCCGTGCATCGGCGCCTTTAACGTCTACTTGCACATTATTCATTTCTATACGTTTTCAAATCGAAAGGTTTGCATACCGTCAAACCTTTTTACTGAGCTGATAATCTACTCAAAAGTTATAAATAAAAATGTAATGTTAAATAAGCAAAATTAAAAAATTATTGAAAAAAAAATGTCGCTTCACAACTAAGAAAATCTGTCTGAATACTAAAGATTATTCAATTTAATAATAGAAAGGAGAAAGTTAAGATTTTTATATCTTTTTAAAATAATATTATTTATTTATTTATATGATATTAGCCTTATACAAATATAAGACATATCTATATTATTAATAGGCAAACACATTCTTTGTAATGCCTTTTACGACCTACTACAGCGCCGATTTTGAAAGAATATATAAGGTTTAAAGATTTCTCGACTCAAAAGTGAACAATCTTAATTTTATTCAAATCGGTTCAGTAATTTAGTAGCAATATGACATTTAGCATATTACTCACACCATTAATCAAGGCACTTTTCCTCTCCCTCTCTCTAAGTAAATAAAATATATAATATTTATTTATAGGTTGACACAAAGGGAACAAGTGCTTTTGTTGGTCTCTTAAATTGTGCTGCGTAACGATTAAAAAATATATCGAAAACTTGAAGAAAGTATCAAATGCAAGTATGTAAATAATTACATACATATAAATATTTATTTTAACTGTAAATGTCAAGTGGTCCGATTTTGACCGCTGTTGCCTTTTGATCAATCAAAATGCCTGAAGAAATGTCAAAAGATCTCCTTTGCTCTCATGATTTTATCAATTTATGTTGTTTTACATAAAATTATTGAGGATAAGTGCATTACTTTGTTAATTTCCTTTATTTTCTTCATACATATGTATATGTTTCTATTAATGATTTATTAGATTTTTTTCTTATTGCAAA
Source organism: Linnaemya tessellans (assembly GCA_951800035.1). Classification (NCBI taxonomy): domain Eukaryota; kingdom Metazoa; phylum Arthropoda; class Insecta; order Diptera; family Tachinidae; genus Linnaemya; species Linnaemya tessellans. The sequence continues at coordinate 142,552,296 of OX637532.1, forward strand.
CACAATTATATCATTGACCTTTATAGAGAAAATCTATTCTTCGAATAGGTTCGCGATTCCAATAGTTCATTAAACATTTAAAAATAATGTCTGGGGTGCGTTTTTGTCTCGATTGATGATTAGGTGGGATATTTACCACCATGCATTTGAAGTATTGCTCGTACTAGTTGTGGCGGCTGCTCCGTGTCCTACACAATGACCACTGCCGTTCCGCTGAGAGCTTTGCTCTTCACACGTGTTTGAAATTTGTAGGGAATTTATATTTTGCACAAATCCTTCGAGTGTATTTTCATCTAAATAGGGGGAAGTACGGTGACTGGCTGCGCCAGTAGGTCCATTCTTTATTAGTAAATCCTTAAAATCCAATATTGTATTTGGGCTGTTGTCATTCCTAACAGATGGTACATTTGTTGGTGGTGCTTGTTCGAAATCGTATTTCAAAGATGTTTCCAATTCATTTAAATTCAAGTGCATATTAGTAGGAAAAATATTAGTAGCATCTGTAACATAGAAGATGGAACAAATGTGTTAATACTATAATTTATTACGAATTTGCTTCTATCCCTTAAAAATTACATTTTTGGTTTGAAACTGAGTTTAACTGGAAATGTTTAGAAACAAAAAGCAAAAATGTGCTAAATGTTTCCAGAAGCTAAGTCACCATAAAAATGTCGATAAATTTTCCTTCTTGTTTCGAAACTCGCTCGATTGATAAATTGCATGGAATTTTCAACTACCAAATTCATTTCAAGCTATTTTTCGAGTATGGAATATTCTGGCTTTTTGTATTAACAAAAAAGTCTTATCGAATTTTTCTAAGACTAGTGAACACTTTTTTCTATTCAAGGTTTGTCGCGAAAATGTATTTATTTTGTTTTAAGCATTTTTATAACAAAAACTGCGATTAGCATATAATGCAAAAATGTTTTGAAAGCAAGCTTTTGTTGAGCTTGTAAACATTCTAAGTATACGTTTTTCCTATCACTTTTAATACAATTTTTGCTAAAAATAATATCAATTTGCTGTAGCTTATAAATATATACATATATTGTAGGTTAAGATTCCCGGAATAAATGTTCTTACTTACCATTATTGTAATCATTTATTGTTTTGCGATAGTTGGCTCTAAAATTGGACTGATTCGCTTGTCCACCAGGAGATTCATATAAACTAGTTGATGGTGATCTGTTACTATAGACTTGTGTTATTTCAACGTGATGATCTTGTGGTGATTGGTCATTTCGAATGTAATTTGAGTCGTTAACATTATGTATAGATACCTGAAACAAAAAATAGATTAAAAAAATTTTTTTTGTTCTTTCTGAATGTAAAAAGTATGATCCCTGACTATACTGTTGCTAACAAAAAAAAATTCTCCAGTTTTGAAGTAAATATAATGATACAAATAGTTTATGCATAATCGAAGATGTTTGTACACTGTTTTCTAAAGACAAAACCCGAAAAATTAATACGAGAGGTCGTGGACACATTTAACATTTGGGAATTTCCAACATGTACACAGTAATGTTAAGAATAATAAGACATTATCCCCTATAATAATTTTTTTCACTTTTCAGTTTATTTCAATCATGAATAAAATTAATAATTTCTTCACTTTTTTCCTTATTTAGTTCACTTTATTTTATCCGGCGAACCGGATACACACATCATGGATATTTTTCCTTGCAATTACTTCTTAAGTTTTATAAATATGTACATTGTATTTTTCTTCAGATTGAGTTTTTTTCGAACATAGATCAGAACAGAAGGAGACATTTTTTCTTCATAACATCTGGGATACACTGTAGAGAATCATTTATAATAAAGCTAGCTTTATATAACGTTACAGAAAATTTTAGAACTAAAAAATATGTTATGAAAGTATGCAGTTTACGGGAAATTGCAAGGTTTAATATGCATAATTAAATTTTACTTCTTATTTACAATATTGATGATTATTAACATTTCTGAATAAATTATATGAGAAAAATCTAACCTCATTATTTAGATTTTGTCCCGGTATTAAATTTTTTAAAAATGAAGCATCATCATAACGTATAACGCCTGTATTCGGAATACCTTCGAGGTATGAATTATAACCGCTAATAGAGGGTGGTGGTGAATCGTCACCACAGCTATGGTGTATGTGGGCACATGTAGCAGCCGACCCACTGCTTCCACCACTATTTCCAGTGAAAACGTCGAATCCGTTATAATACTTAGATTGCTGATATTTTTCTTGTAATGATAAGTCAGTTTCAGACATGACGGCATTAGTAGTACTTACAGCTGCATTAGCACCACTTTCTGAAACAGCTCCCAAAAAGGATGTGTTGCAACCTACTAAGTAAAATAAAAGACAAAATTAAAATATACAAAATATTTCGGAGTACTGCGTACAATTATCGGTTTTATTAATAGGCAGGGATGTATCTGAAACAAAATTCGTCCATTGTTGTTCGATTTTAGTTTTTTGTTTCTGTTGCTGAGCGCTCTTAACTTCACTACCAATAGCTGAAATAGGACGCTGTTGTTGTGGAGAGGGACGTTGTATTATAGCCGCGTCACCTGTTAAGCCGCCCCCGCTATTACCACTACGTTGTGTATGGATATCGCATGTATTCAATTCACCGACACCAATGCTGGTACAACTAATACTGATATTATTATGAGGTGTATTTGTTTGTGCCACTTCATTTGGAAAATATGAATATGATGATGACGATGACGGGTTAGTGCTAGTTGTGGAAGACTTGTGCTCGTCATTATTATGCTGACGGTGTTGTTGCTGAAGAGTTTCTCTTGCAGCCTCAGCTGCAGCTTCTTGTGGTGTATAGTAATTAACGTTTCCACCAAATTGTCGATATCCTCCCATAGCTAAGCCGCTGGTGACAGCCTGATGTAAAGCTGGATTACGTATGGTGTACATACCATTTTCATTCTTAATAATAGCTGCTGGTTGATCAACTGGCAAGTGAACCGGCATTGGAAAACCTTCCACTGGGCGACCTTGAAAACAATAAATTAGAAAAATAAATCCATCTTTTAGAATAGTTTTAATCTTCCAATTTCATACCTGGTAACATATGGTTGGATGGTTGTTGAAGTATTGTAGCTCCAACAGTTGTAGAGCCATTGTGAAACATAGGGTTTCTTAAGGTTATCATTTTCGGTTGACCACTAGTAGTGCTGCTTTCTGTTCGATTAGAATTTTCAACATTTCCAGAGCTTTTTATAGGACAAGATAGACTATTGATAGCATTGGATTTGTTGCGCCTTTTTTTATTTTTGGATTGCTTTCTATTACAGCTACTAATCACATTTGGTTGCATCATATTGGAAGCTTTAGGGGCATTAGCTTCAACCATTATTACACCACTTTGTGGATCAATTCCAGCAGCAGTGGCATTAATTAATGGGGAGCCATAATAACTGGCTATTGAGTTGGCAACGGGTGGCGCTATTATAGTAGCACCTGTCGAAGAATGATGGAATGTTTGTGAGTTATGTGACAGATGTTGCTGCTGCAGCGGTTTAGCCAATTTTTTAATAGATTCAGATTTTTGCCGAAGTTGTTCACTCTTAACTGGATCCACTTTTGTTAATGTGATGCCAGGTGGCAAGGAGAGATTTTCCACTTGCACTCCGCGATTAAGCTGATCCATAATACTGACATTCGCTGAATTGATATGTTGCTGACGTTGTTGAGCTGTCGTCATTGCAGTTGTTGTTTGAAGCTGATGCCCACTTAAACTCAAACCTTGCATTTGTTCAGCTAATGTTTGATACGATCGATTTTGGGATGTTATATTAATACTTCCTGACTGCTGCATAAAAGCAGCTGGCGATGATGTTAAACTTACTTCATTAGCATTAAAATAACCCATCTGATTGGGTATGCCTGAAGAACAACACTTTTTATGATTACTTAAAGCGAATTTTTGTGATTTCTGCTGATATTTTTTATTACGTTGGGATCTTTTGCTTGACTGAATCTCATTTTCTACAGTACCGCAATTTGGTGAAGACAGCTGATTATTTTGATGCTGATGTTCGTTCTGATCGAATTTACTTATGCTTCTATTGATGTTACTTCGAATTGGGTTGTTTCGAGAGGTCGATGAGGAAATAGTTAGCTCATTTCGTATATTGGATGGATCTGTTGCATGTTTATTAATTCCGTTCGTTTGAAAAGAAAGACTGTTTGCATTTGATAGTCGGTTGTCACTTTTTGCTTTGCGGCTGATCACACCATTAGTATTTTGTTGAGTGCTTTTTTTCAGTACGCTCGTCTGATTATTAGATTTATGTTCATTCTCCAGCAGTTTTGGTTGAGAACGTGATGTATTGTTTGGTTTCATAGCCGTATGAGGAGCTACTTTTTCGCCTTGCTTTTGGAATTTTACATTTTTGTTTTTAGATTTACTGACTAAGTTTTTATTTTCTGATATCAAAGACGTTGTGGTTAATTGCTTTGTTTTTGATGCATTTGATTCAATTCCTACATTTTTGCTTAGAGTATTCCTAATTATTTTAGAGCAGATCTTTTCATCATCAGGTTTTAATTTTAATTTACTTTTTTGCATTGACTTTAGTTCTACCACACTTCTATTCTTTGTTTTTGCCTCAAGTTCATTTTCAGTATCTCCATTTTTATCTTCTTCCTCAGAAGACCAATCAGTTTCGGAATCTTGCATGTGTAAGGACTTAAATGGATTATTGTCGAATTGTCCGTTATCCACTAATTTAGGACGCCGTTTCTTGTTTTCCTTGAACATGTGCTCTTGCTGTACAATATCTTCCTCCTGAGTTTCCGTGTCGGAACTGGGTGGTGTTATTGGCCGTTGAAGTGGTTTCGACTTTTGAGGCAAGTTTTTTTGTTTATTTAATGCTGATTTAATTTGCTGTTTGTTGTTCGAAGATGGTGGCGGTGATTTAGTGGCTTCAGTATTCACTACTTCTCTGTCGTCTTCATTTTCAGCGTCTGAAGATGTGGTTGAAGGAGTTAGTGGTATTCTTGGCGGTTTCTTATTTTGTTTCTGTTTCACTTGATTTGACTTGGTTTTTGTATTTTTATTAGCTGATGTTGATTTCTTTGTAATGTCGAGTTTTTGATCTTTGGCCACATTGCAAGCCCTTTTTAAATCTAGCGGCTTTATGCTGCTCACAGAATTATCCCTTGTATTCATTTGTGAACTTGTTGAATTATTGGAAGATGTTGATGTTGCAGCGGAACATGATGTTGTCGTAGAATCTGAGCGTTTTTGTTTTGCTGCATTTTTTATGGCCACCATTTGTGGCAATTTTGCCGATTCATTGTTTCCGTTGGTTGAAACTGATGCTGCAGAATTGGAAATATAAAGCTTATTTCTCTTGTTGGTTGATGTATTTTTGTTATTGGATGATAACGGAAAGCATGACAGTTTTGATTGCTGCTGAGTTTGAAAAATTTTATTTCTTTTCAGTTGATGTTGTTGTTGTTGCTGAGACTCCAATTTTTCAATTTTCAATTGATTCTGTTGTTTTAATACTTTCAATCTCTGTTGTTCATCCTCAATTTGTATTAAATCTGCTTTTTCCTTAGCATCTCTATCGGCTTGAAGTTTAGCCAAACGTTTTCTTTCTTTTTTCATTTGAGTCTTGGAAAGTTTAGGTGGTGGAGGAGGTGGAATAGATAACAAACGTTCAGCATTCAACTTTGTAACAGGCGATGGTTGAGACGTCGATATGGGTGTATGCAATTGAGGCTGATGTATAGGAGTCATAGCTGGCAGTTGTGGTATGGTTATAGGTGGAGCAGTGCCAGTTTGTATTAACTGGCCATTTATAAACGTATACAATAGTTTGTCTTTATCTGGAGACGGACCTTTAGCCGTTACTGTTACTTGAGGTTCGGGTACATTTGGTAAATTAACTCGCCTAATAGTTACTATACGTTTGGAGGGGTCTATGCAATTGTTACTAGTCGCATTTGCTGTCATTGCTGCCACGACATCAGGTGCTAGTTGCCGCTGTTGTTGTACCGATGCTACAGCAGGTGCTGTTGGTGGAGCATAACACATTGGAGTAGCACGCATTATGCCAAAAGGAGCTGGAACAACTGGAGTAGGAAAACCAAGATTGTAGGGAAAATGATTGGCATGGGCATATGGCATGCTGTACGATTCGGGAACCATATTCAAATTGTTTGTAGGATTCATGGCAAAAGGTGAAGTAGATGGAATAGGAACAACTTGTTTAACTTCTTTAACATTTTGATGCAACAAGTTTCGAACTTTAATTGTTCTATCACTTTCTTTATTATCATGTCCTTCTAACTCTCGAATTTTTTCCAATTGTTGTTCTTTAGTGGGCAGATAGGAAAATTTGAACTCACTATTTGTTTGCTTAACCGTTGCTATTAGTTCTAATATGGCAGTTTCAAATTTAGCTTTGGCACGCTGTAAATTTTTTATATTATTTTCCATTTCACTTATCTTCTTTTTGTCTTTCTTTTTATTGGCTTTTAAAGATTTAAGATTAAGTTTTTCGTTCAATTCTTTGAAAAATATATTATGAAACTGTGCTCTCAGATCCTGTAGTTCCGCAATGCGCTTTTCTTCTTCTCTGCGTTGTTTCTGTTTTGCTTTCTTGGCAGCTTTTTTTGGATTCAAAGTTTGCGGCTGTGTTTTCTTTTTGCCGGTTCCGGCAGTATTGCCTTCAATAAAACTCAGAGTCTCTTTTATCCACTTGCGCTTCGCTTCTTCTTTGGAATAATTATCAATAATTTCGCATATTTCACTGACAAAATCCAAATTATTGGCGGCCTTTGACGTGGAAATCGGGGAAGTTGCATTTGTTGAACTACTTTCCTTACCCTTCGTGCTTTGGCTTGAGGTGGAAGCGTCACGCGTTGAGTTATTACTTAAATTTGACTTTTTATTTGGTGGTTCTTGGGACGATGATTGGTTCAGCAGTGGATTGTTGGCAGCCTGTGGCTGACTTTGTTCTTGTGTTGAAGGCAACTGCAATTGTTGCACATTTTGATGATTGTATTGCATCTTTTTGTTATTATTTTTATTTTTTGATTCTCGTTTTGAGTTTGTTTTAAAATTCTGTAAGCATTCGCATAGATTCTTTTTTTCTTCATTACGTCTTGCTTCAGTATAAATATGATCAAAAGATGCAACGAAATCTTGGATGTCCCAAAAATCTGGGCGTGGTAAATAATGTTGAAATAGTTTTAACTCTTCGGGATTTAAAAAATGCTCCATTATATTTCGTGCATCAGATGCTGTTGCAATTGAGGTTGATGTTGACGCTGTTTGCGAATTTTCTGTTAACTGCAAAGGTTTAGGATTTTTTCTTGCATTCACAATTTGAGATAGCTTTTTCCGCAATCTATCTCTAGTTTCGTTCATACGTGCATGATTACAATCCTTATCCCAAAAAATTATAAATAGAATTCAAAAATTTTTTTAATATTACTCTAAAGTGTGAAAGTACTTAATATACATACTTTTTTCAAACGTTTCCTACTTGAATGATTTTCTTTACAATTTTCTCCTCCCATGTCAGAATGATCAAAACAGCCTGTAAAACATGTTAAAACATGTAAAACATGTATTGAAAAATAAATAGTCCATAAATTTGGAAACATACATTTTCTGTGCTTTTCTTTACTAAGCTTTTTAGGCTGGGCTTCTACCGCTGCATTAACAGTTAAAATTGATGGGTGTGGTTGCTCCTTTTCTTCACATGCAGCTACAACGGTCGGTGGTGTTTTATCATCTTCAGAAGGGTTACTAAGAATAATTAACATACGACTTATTAAATTACATGTATGTATGCATATATAAATTTTTACTTTAACATACTCTTGATTATCCGCTATTTTTAAAATTTCATTTAATTTCTTCTGTATCTCTTCAACTCCAAAACTGTAAAGAATAAAATCAATATCAAAAATAAAAGAAAAAGCATATTGATATTTGTACTTACTTGGATTCAACATCGTTATTATATGGTGATAAGCTAAAATAGAAAAATTTATTTCAGTTAATTCATTAAACATAAAATAGATTCATTTCGAATAGAATTTCTTTGTTGTATATATTTCTTTAATTTCAAAGCTTATCATACATTTAGTTAAGTAATTCTCAATTGGTTGTTGTAAATTTGTGCTAAGAGGTTTTATTATTTATGTAATTTGGTTAAACTCTAGTGAAAGTTTGGCATATGAGCCAATGAAATGCAGGCAGATATAAATAATAATAAAATTAGAAAAGTTTTAACATGGTTTACAATAGATTTATATTTAAGAAAATAAGTATTTTCCATATTAAGTTAACGATATGTTGTTCCTTCTCTTACCTCTTTACTTTATCGAGAAATTCCAAAAACTTTGTATCATCCTTACTGCCGACAAGTTTGTTTAAATTTACTTTTATATCATTATTATCTAATTCCAAAACGTCAATGAATGAAGTTTTATACTTGTTATCTTCTGGTTTCGGTTTTTCTCTTGTGTTAAAACCGTCAACATAATTTATACTACCATCATCATAATCAATAAAGTATATGGCATATATCGAAATTATAAAAATCCAGTAAATCTTTACAACTATATCATGTACATCTATTAAATCTTGACCATTATTAGAAGCAACTAATTTACGATTATGCAACATTATGTTGGGTAAAATTGATCGTAGTTCTTCACGACTCATCGACATAGGCTGATAATAATGAATCAGATCTTGTGAGAGCGATGGAGATATTTGATTATATAAAATTTTAAGAGCTAGGAGACATGAGGGCAGCTTGCAATCACGGCAAAAATATTGTTCTTCAATTGTGGCATAAGGATAACGTTTGCGGTCTGAAAATAATAAAAAAAATGTAACTAAAATGTACATATAGAAAACAAATTAAATTCAATTAACGATTGTATTTTTTAGAAATTATGTTTCTAAACAGGTAGACCGATTGTGATAAAATTTTACAAAGTATTTAAGGAGGTGTTGTTGAAGTAAACTTTTAACTTTGGATATTATATACAAACGAGACAATAAAGTGGGTTACCATATACATATATACGATATATACAAACCTAACCTCTGATAAAAAAGATTTTTTTACAGTTAAATATATAAGGTGAGTAATATCAACTGGAATTTTCCTAATATTGGTATTTCTCTAAAATTTCTATTACATTTTTTATTCAACATTATTTATTACTAAAACACTGTTTTCAAAACTATCTTTGGCACATCCTGAATTTTAAATACTCTGCCTAGAGAAGTCGATTGAATCATTAGGAATATATAACTTACTGTTTAAATGATTAAATACAGCCCATGAAATGTGATAACTATTAATTGATTCAGTTGTGTCTGTACTTGTCTCGTTTCCTCTAATATTTAACATTTCTCCCACCGTTGCTAAGGTTGGGTACAGCTCTTGTTCAACCTCTTGAAGGGCAGGGTTTTTACGTTTAACTCCGTTGTTGCTGGTCTTTGAAACCAAATTCTGAAAATCGTCATTGGCACATACATTTAGTATTTTAGAATCATAGAAATTAACATCTTTCTCAACCAATTCATGCGCCAAACATTTTGAACATTTGCCGTCAGCATTGCGTTTGGGTGGCGACGGCCCACCGGCTATGGAACAGGTAATACATTTGCAATAGCTGCAAACATAATTACATTTCTGTTTATTAAAAAGGCGAAACATAATTCGGTAACATACTTACTCAGCATGATATTCTAAAGAAACATTGCAGGTTTTGCATTTATCATCTACAACTAAAGTATTTGGTGGTTGAAAGAAACCATCTGGCCATTTCATTTTTGTATAGGACATAATATTCTTCCACGCTAAGCGGCGGTTCTTTAAAAACCGAAAATCATAGAAATCATTGTCGTCCACACTGTCCCGTAATGAAAATCCAATAGCATCTTGCACCACAGTATCAAATATACGAAACACATCTAAAAGAGATTTACGTCGTTTTCGTTCTACATCCGTCAAATTGAATTTATTAAGTTCAATCCACACGTCAGTCCAACGCTTTTCAACACAATTCATAATCTCATCAAATTGTATATAACGCTTTATAAGATCAGTGTGATGTGATGTTAGTTCTTCCTCTTTCAACTGTAAATATATATTTTTAAATACTAGATATTTTTAAATTTTTTACAATATATATTAATATTTTTTACGGTTATAATACACGCCAACATGGTGTCTGCCAAATGTACATGAACATGTTGCTGATATAACCGTTGAGACAGCAATTTCCAAGTTAAGGAGAATTTACGTAAAAAGTCATTTTCAAATGCAAACAAAAAAGATGCAACCTGCTCTGAAATACGCATTAGCTCATCATAGCCATTGAGAATATCTAAAATAAAATATGCATTTAACAGTCTAGAAAGTGTTTATATTTAAAAGGTATACAGTTTATCATTTCATCGGCTGGTATTTTGCTCCTATCTGGCTCTACGATTTCCAAGAACCCTTCGGCATAAGCTTTCACAACACATTGTATGTGAAACGCGAGTATTTGCAACAAAAGTACTGGATTATTTAGCATTAATCTAAAATAATTATACAATAATATAAGCAAGAAATGTTTTATACATTTTCTTTTTGAAAAATTACATTGAACTGAAGAGTACAAATATCATATTATCGGAAAGATATTCGTCATATATGAAATCCAAATGCTCAGCTTTTTTATGATATATAATACCGCATGTTATCCAATAAATTTCTTTATTATTATCCAGTAGATTTTTAAATTTGTTATATGCAGTAACGTTTCTATATAAAGATATAAAATTCAATAATTTTTGTTAAATATTTCACTCAAATACTCGTATAAGTATGCTTACTTTAACATTGGTCCATACGATTGAATTAAAACATCTAAGAGCATAACCACCATATGAGTAGCCTTAAACTGTTCCACCATTATATGTATAACAAATTCCCGATATTTCTCACAATTTTCACACAAGCAAAATGTTAAAAATTCATCATCTGAATGAGTGACAACAATGTTGGAAACATCCTAGAATGCACATTTTGATTATACATTTTTGTTCATTGAATATTTTTAAAACATACATATACATACATACATACTATATATGAAGTCGTGTATAGTTATTTCATAAAATAGTTAATCGATTATCATATCACAATAATCTCAAAGAAGACGATAGCCAGAGGTGTCTAATTAAATCTAGTTTTAGACTCATATTCCTTAAGATTAGATACATAAATAAATAAATAATTAATCGATTATATGTTACTGTAATGGAACAAATAATTAACATTTACCGACTTAAGGGATTATTAAATAGTTAATTAACAATTTGATGAAATCTAAATATTCGCTTACTGGCAATGTTGCAACATGCAACCGAATAATTTAATTGCTTGCGGCTTCAGGATTCGCTTTTCTTCAAGAAACTATGGTCAAAACATTTCATTTTACAAGGGACTTAAATTCTTTAATGACATACCTTAAGAACTTAAAGGTGAAAGCAAATTTTTCTGTATTTAAGCAATATATACTTAACTGTTAGGCATAAATTTTAATTTTAATATATGGTTTATATAAAGTAATAATAACAATACTATAAAAAATGATTTAATTAAAAGCCTAATTATTAGATTGAATGAATAAAAATTCAAGTTTAAGGTACACATATTATTCACCAACTCGGTGATATTCAGCCCAATCCCGAGCATTATGGGATTGAATTATAAATTCCCATTCCTAAATATCACTTCTATAGTGAATTATTTGTTATTAAGTATTTATTACGTTTTTTGTAAAAAGGGAAATTCTGTAAAAAGGAAAATTTTGTGGAATAGTAAAAACACAAGTTTTGAAAAAAAAAACTATGCAGACAATCTGCTTGCATATTTTTTAGGTCTTGCTTTTTTTTTTAAATTAAATTAAGCTGTTTATAAATAAATTGTTCTGAACTTTACCAGATAAATTTATGTGAAATCGAAACTGTCAAAGTATAGATATACTTTGGAAACTGTTTGTTTGGATCTTAAGAGTTTCACGGTCTACTATGATTTTTCTTTGAAACCCCTCAAATGAATTTTAAAATTTATTGAATAAGGGTTTGTTATTTATCTACTGAAGATTTGGTGTAACTGATTGCAAAGATTGTAAGAAGTTATATGCTTAAAGTATGTATATATATATATATATATATATATATATATATATATATATATATATATATATGTATGTATGTATGTATGTATGTAAATATATCAATATTGAAATAACTTTTATATATCTATACATGAAAGTATACTTTTAGTAATCTCTTAGCAAAAATTTTGCACAGAATTCTCTTTTAGCTTTTAGAGAAAAGTCATATTATCTTACCATATATGGATTCAGTGGACAATTCCTTTTTTCTTCGGGACTCATTGCTGAAAACTCTAATATACGTCGTTTATCAATGTCTATGCAAACTATATTATCATCACGCTGACTTAGCTCCGAAAGAGAAACAATTGATTTTATAATTATTGAGAGAATTTGTTGCGGAGCTAATGGATCAAACTCCTTAATAGAAAGTATTTTGGATAAAGCTGTTGGTGGATTCTCATGATCCATAACAGATATGCAATTACTATCAAATAGCTTCGAAAATCGCATAGAACACATATCAGAAAACATTGATGAGCTACTGCCAGTGCTACTTCGGCGATCGGAGGGTGCTAGAGCTGTTGAAGATGCCCTAGCGTGATTGCAATTATAACTGCAAGGACCCTCATCATCACTATGGTAATAAATCAAATCGTAAATATCACTATTAATTGTTGAATTTAATTTTGCACTGTTGCTGCTTTTCACTTCCCCTTTTTGATAAAAGTTCGATTTTTGTTTCTTGCAATGTCTAAATTTCTTGTTTGGTTTACCGACTTCCATTATAGCCGCATTTGATTTGCTTGTTGTGCTGATTGAATATTTTGTTTCGATTTTATCTATTGAATTTTTATTATCACGATTGGACTCATTTTCAGAACTCAATTTTAAGGCAGCTTGTGCTTCAGTTAATAGAACATAAGGATCAAAGTCTTTATTGCTACCTAAAGTCAGGGGACTCCTAAGCTGAACACTCATCTGCTCGCATCCATCATTTATGTTTGTTTCCTCATCGTCCGATTCCGATGAGGATGAACTTATTTGTACATCAGACTTTGTTATTCCTTTTTTGGTCTTTAATTTTTCCACAAGATCTGGTCTGAGTCGTCTTAGACGCACTTTGCACATCTTATTCTTTTTTATATCCATTTGGACTATGTCAAATTTTTTGTTAAATGAATTGTTAATTTAGCGTCTTGCCTGTTAGTAAAAAAAGACGTAGTTTAAAATATTTGTAAGTACATATTTAAGTATAGGTATTTAACTTTTGATTCTCATGCAGTTTTTACAGAATTTCAAAAACAAATTAATTTCTGCTTCCAGCGTGATCCCTTCTTATAGGAATATTTAACCACAGATCTGTTTACTGCACTCTTTAAAAGAATTTCTTGTATATCTCTGCTCGCATTTTCATTAATTTCGCTTTGTTTTTAATTTCGTTGCAAACTACACAAAAAATTGTCTTCCTCCCGATTTATTCCGTCTTCCGATATACATATATGTACATATGTAGGACTTTGGTGAGACTTTATACAACACACACAAATATAAACTTTTCAAACAACTTTCTCTTACTTTCTTGGTTATTAAATTTAACCTTTTGAATACTTTCTAATTATTAATGAAAGAATTCATCAATTAATATTATTTTTATATATTTATTGCATTTATATCCACTGTATTTTCGATAATTACTACTTCTATGTGCACTTGATTTGTTGAATTTTTCTCGTGTATTAATTTTCTTCGTCTTTGCTTCGTTTCCACATTCGTTGTGCTCATGGGTGCCAGAGTATTACGTTTCAATCTTACCGACACAGAAAATCTTAATTAAGGATGAAAATCGCTTGAAATATGTAATTGATTGATTACATGGTAGTCTTGTCTCCAAATAAAAGCTTTGGATTCTATATTATTATATTCCAAATGGAATATAATGTGTAACACAATGTGTATTCGGACAGTCGCATGTCAAAATTCGCTACTACACTATTACATATATATCGCTTTGATATTATATAATATCAAATAAAAGAGCTTCTGTGCTCTAGAACTTCAAAGTAAGGAAAACGAAACTTTCAGGAATGTTCTACAAATAATAACGAATAGTTACCAGAATGATGTTTAATGATATAACATTAATTATAATGGATCCACCAAGAAACATATGTTTACCTTGGTGAATATTGTGTAAAATCACTAGGTATAGCAGGGTTATTTGCGTGATAACACCGTGATTCAGTTTAAACAGTTTCCTGCTCAAATGATATACAAAGAAACCAAATAAATAAATCTGTTACTGTAATATTTACATATAATTATGTAATTTAGTTTGGGTTAAGAAATCGTGGGAACTAAATATTTTTGAAAAAGTAAAAACTAATAATATGCATGAATAGTTTATTGTTTCAGCCTGTTTACGGAAAATAACAAAATTATGCGCTTCCTATATCTAAAAAACCAAAAATAGTGTTTGATTTAGCTGCAGCTTCCAATATGAAATTAAAAGTTTCATTTTCATCATTATAGTTATGCCATATGTATCCATTGATAGACAACGAGCGATATGCATATTTTACTCATCCTGGTACTACCTACGTATATCCAATAAGTGCAACTAAATATAACGTTCTGTAATTATTAAAGCTTGCAACAATATTCTACTATTATTATAAGTGGTAAGTGAAAATCTGTTTTTGCATATAACATATTACATCATAAATAATATATTGCTAAGGGTACAGCTAGTGTTTCACTTGTACATATTATTAAAAAAAATCAAACCGGTTGTGAGTTGCTATTTAACGAAACAAACAGAAGTAATTTTAAAAACGATTTGTTGAATCTTTATCTTTTAGTGTCTATATGCCTATCATTTGCCTGCAAATGACTTCAACTCAATCTATACTATATGTACACGAGCACTTATGTACATAATTTTATACATTCATGTACATACATATATAAAAAATATACATAGTTTTTACACGATTCTATTAAGTATTTAGTAACTATTCTTCTTTTGCTAAGAGCGGTTCAATAAAGTGTCACAAGAGTTATTAATAAACTGAATAAGGATTGAAAATGATTTTACGTTTAATCTGTATTGTTTCCTTTATCCTGCATTTCATAAAAAGTTCAAGCGCAGAGGGCATGGTTGAGCTTTTTAAATGGAAACAAATGGATTATTATAATCGTGGTAATAGTCCCATGACTACAGATCCAGTTATAAATAGCCCATCATCGGGTAAGGCATTACAAATTGTTCGAATATATGAAATGTACAGAATCGCGAATTTTTCAAAAAGTAAATTAATTATTTTTTTTAACAAAGCAATATGTATGTATGTATATGATATCTATTTAAATTTCCACTTAATGCGTCGTATTAAAAAATATGAATGTTTAAAATGTAAATAAAAAATCACAAATTATACTTCCACATAATCTTAGTTTTGTTTTGTTAGTATTCTACTCATAGATGATAACGGGTCCCTACGGCTAGGTTTTGTTTGTTTGTTCTTAATTTATATCTTTTAATTGAAAAAAATTTGCGCATTTAGTTTTAAAAAAATTTGTCCTTTTTTTTAATTGCGTAATGCCCAAGTTATTACATGCTTAACTTGACGGTTTTTACTTTTGTCATCGCTTAAAATCCAGTTTATGCTGTTATAACTTTTATAAAAATTATACAGTTACGAGTAATTTATATTTTTCCATAAATTTCTTAGATATAATATATTTTCCTGGACAGTATCATACGTCAAGAAGCCGACGCCAAACAAATAATAATGCATCGTATATACCTTACAACAACATACCCATGGGAGCTACACATTACAAAGGACGTTTATTTGTGACAATGCCGAGGCGAAGAATTGGCATACCATCTACTTTGAATTATATTGATTTAAGCAAGGACGGCAGACAAGAAAGTCCTAAGCTAATAGCATATCCCGATTTTGAGACTAATCAGTTAACGGTATTCTTAAAATTATAGCACATACTTATGAACTATAACTTGTAACATAATCAATTTTTCTAGTCCAACCTTCAGCATTTAGTTTCAGTATATCGCACCAATGCGGATAGTTGTGGTCGCCTGTGGTTTATTGATACCGGCATGTTGGAGTATCCCAGTAAGCCTGCATTATGTGCTCTTCTTTTCTGTTTTGTAAATATTTTGTGCTTCTTTTAAAAAATTTAGATAACTTTATGCAAACTCAAAGGCCTGCTATTTGGGTGGTTGATTTAAATACGGATAAAGTAATAAGACATTTTGAAATACCGTCTTCCATAGTAGAAGAAGGACGGGGCTTAGCTAGTATAACACCAGATACAGATAAAGGATGCGCCGAAACGTATGCCTATATACCGGACTTGGTTACTAATCGGCTTTATGTTTACAGGTAAATTATAAGGTATATCTATACTCTCAATACTATCCCGTTAATATTAAATCAGTTTTTTTTTTGTTTTCGTACGATCGAATTATATTTTATGATCCTAAAACTACTACTTTTATAAAATTAAGTTTTTCAGTGATTCCAATACATTTCACACAAATACACGTCGTCACAAAAATTTAGTGCAATATTATAAAATATTACGATTTTACAAAAAAATTATAATTACAGTTTCTATTATGATCTCTACAGTTTCTGTTACGGTTTTGCCTTCTCCTATAAAGTTACAATTATTTGAGTCAGGACTTTTTTACTTATGATCATCGACATACAAATTTGTATGTTTACAATTTCTGCTTTTAGCATGTTTATAAAAATTGCATGTTTATAAGATTGTCATAAAAAATTTTACAAATAATAGAAACTTTTCGAAGAAGGTTGAGATGTGAATGACGAGCATTCTATCTGAAAACTCATTTCATTATTTTATATGTTCAATCGACTTAACCATACTTTCTTACCGTTTTTGTATTTTTTAGCTTCGAGTCTAATAAAATGTGGTCTTTTAGCCATAATTACTTCCATTTTGATCCAATTGCTGGCGACCTCAAAATCGGTGGTCAATTTTTTAGGTGGAATGATGGCATTTTTTCCGTCAGTTTAGGACCAAAAGAAAGAGATGGCAGTCGCTATATTTTATTTCACGCCATGGCAAGTAACAATGAATTCGCTGTTAACAATAAAGTGCTCCAGGATGAGAGAAACGCACAACGAGGAGACCATGGTGCGGATTTCCGTTTGTTGGGCAGTCGCGGTAATGGAAAACAATCAACAATGCATGCATACGATCCCCGTACGCGTACCGTTTTTTATGCCGAAATTCAAACTAATGGTGTTGGTTGCTGGCATACAAGTAATCCATTTACAGCTGCTAATCATGGAAAAGTGGCACAGGATGAACAAAAGATGATATATCCAAGTGATTTGACGGTAATAAAACGTAATAACATAATAAGGTTGTTATATTGACTTATGATTCATTTATGTAGATTGACGAGGATGGCAACATATGGGTTATGACAAATTCTATGCCAATTTTTATTTATTCTACTTTGGATTCAAACAACTTTAATTTCCGTGTTTGGAAGCAAAATACAGTAAAAGCCGTCCAAAATACCATATGTGCTAAATGATTACTAATTTTTATTATTTCAAAAAATGTTTAAGATGTCTTTTATTTGTATAATTAACTGAAAATTTTAAACAACATAAAAAAAAGCATTGCGATTTTTCTTTATGCTTACGCTCTACTGAAATATATATCACGTTTATAGAACTAATTCTTCAATTATAAATATAATCTACATCGTAATAATTAATTTAATAAAATAAACATTTTATATGATTCCGAAAATAGGCACTAAAATATTGCATCTGAGTATATGTACTCTACAAGATATAAAGATAGTAAAACCAAAATAAAACTATTCTCGTTTTTTTTACTAAATTATGCAGATTACTAAATTATGTATGTTTCATTTTCGAGTTTATTTAAACAATAATGCTTTAGAAAGCTATACTTTTTCCAATATTAAAAATCTTTTGATGTTAAGTCAAAGAACTGACTAAATCAATATACATATGTATATTTAATTTTCAAAGGTTCTAACGTGTTTAGTTATCATTGCTTTTTTATCCTGTTTATATAATTTAATTAACGATTCCCTTAAATATTTCTATATATTTTATTCTGTATTTGAAAAATTCAAAAATGTAAATTTAGTTGAGTATTTTTTGTTAGTCGATTGAAGAAAAATTATCTATATTAAAAAATTTCATAATATTCCTAAGATTATATGTCAATATATGTATATGCGTGTGTATATAATATGTAATTGCAAAAATATATTTCTATAAATGTGATGTGTTTTATATATCTAATATATGCATATATATATATATATATATATATATATATATATATATATATATATATATGTATATATATATATATACATATATGTATATATATATATATACATATATGTATATATATATATATATATATATATATATATATATATATATATATAATAAATGTCTTCATGTGTTTATAAGTACTTAATGAATGTATAGTTTGCCTAAAAAGTAGAACATATACACATAATTTTATGTTTTATATACTGATTATTATACATAATTATGTATGATATAAAAATTTGCTTGAGACATTTTTTATGTATTTATATGTTTAAAAATGGAATGCTGAGAGTTACTAAACATTTTATTTAGAAACCAATTATAACGTAAGGATCCTATCAATAAGACTGTTTATAAAACTGTCAAAGCTTTAAGCTTGAGTACGATTAAAAATATATTAATTTAGGGTTATTGCACCAAATAATCCTTATAGCCGCGTAATGATTTGAGCTGTTTCTTAAGTTTCATTATTAAATCAGACGGCTGCACCAATATAGAAATATCACGCCCGACCGAGTTAAGGCGGTCGCGTATTTCATTATCTTTACAAAATAAATTTAATGGACGGCCATTTATTTCTGTAAGTATCCAAAATGTTAAAGTAGAACCGTCACATGACTGGGCCTGAGAAAAACCGAATTACATATTTCAAATTGAATTGTATTTTAGTTTAAAGTTGCATTGTGTTACCTTTGGAGGTAGACCATGTCTAGCTGCCAAACTGTTTGGTACCACATCAACTATTGTAGCTGTATTACCATCGCGTATTAAACCTAAACATTGACCTTCTCTTTCCCGCCTTATGGCGTAACCACGTCCAAAAGGAATACGCCGAACCAAGACTTCGACCTGTAACAAATACATTAGCTTTTCTATATATTTATTTCCTTAAAATAACTTCAACTCTTACAAAAAGTGTATTTGTATTTCGTATTATTTTATTGGCTTCTGTTGCTGAGCTTGTTGTTATGCCAGCTATTGAAAGCAGTTGATCACCAATGTGTAAGGCATTATATAAGACGGGATGTTCTTTTTGCTTCCAACCAGCCACCCTGGGTTTGAACAGAGCAAAAGATAAAAATATTCACCTTAACCGTGTTTGGCTTTTTCGCCTTTAAATTAGACATTTTGTAGCAGATTAAAGACAAACAGCTACATTTACTTTAATTTATTACAAAATGTCGAATTTGAAAGCGAAAACCCCAAACACAATGATGTTGAATAGTTAGTACTAGAGATCCAAGAATCACTTACCAAACAGCACCAAATGCATCCACCCATGCAATTGAGCCAACGCAGTCTTTACGCCTTAATTGCAAACGGACACCACCAGGATGCATTATTTCACGTCGTATTTGCATAACTTGTTGTTCTCTGAGAGTCATACGCTTCGCTGGTGAAGTGATATTATGTGATGGTAAATTACATGGACTAGAACTTACACCAAGAATATTTTCCTTTAAACGAAAAGGTTGTGGAGGCTGGCGCAAAGGTAGGCCGACACCCACGTTAGCACGATTAGATGAGTCGTTATTGTTAGTAGCGCGGTTATGACGTTGGCACTGAGCATCTGAAGTTGACGAGCTACGTCTGCGCTGTTCTAAGGATTCTGTTGTTGCACGGTTTATGGCTAAATGAGCGGATGCTGGTAGTTGTGTTGGTGTAGATGAAGGAGTCGTAATTGAAACTGTGCCATTTTCATTGTTATTGGCGGTGTTTGAAAATTTACTATTATTGGAATTAGTATTTGAAGATTTTGATTTAGAAACAGAAAGTTTGTTCACTAAATGAAAATCTCTTCGACTTGGCCGGCTTGTTATAACAGCTTCTGTTAGTCCTCTAGTTAAGAGAAATGGAGGTCTACTTGGTGTTGATGGTTGTAGGGGTCTGATATTTGTTGGAGAAATAAGTCTTCTTCTGGAAGTAGCTGGGCTGCTCATAGTAATGGACGAGATCGGTTGATCTGCAGTTTGCTTCTGCGTTTGTGTTGGTGATTTGTGGCGCTTTTCACTGCTGTTGTGAGTTTTTGTAATCATATTTTGAGATTTAACAGTTTTATCAGATGACGCAGTTACATCATCTTTAGTACGCAGTTTGGATTGATTGTGATGACCCAAATTCCATTTCGGTGACTGTGGTGGATTATTTTGAACAGAAGTTGAAGTTGCTTGTTCGATTGCATTTACAGAAGAACTGGTAGAAAGAAACACTTTTTCATAATGAAATTCATTATGCTGATTCAGAGTGTTGTTACTGGTAGTTGCAAGGTCGTTTTCTATTTTTCCGGCTATGGAATTTTTTCTTAATGCTGCTGCATCGTCTGCAAAAATTTCTTCGCTGGTCGCCGTGTTATTCACGGCAATATTTGTGATTCCGGACGTATTAGCTGTTAATATTATTTTTTTAGGCATTTTGGGTGTGGACGTATGTGAAGCTGCTGTCGATGTTAACGACGGTGTAAAGCAAGTGCCATATGTATTATCACAACCTGCTACATGTACTGTTGTTATTTTGTTTTGTTCATCTATTATTGTCGACGGCGCAGGACAACCTTTAGCTGTTGCTGTTAGTGATTTTTTAACTGGAGTTGTATACTGATTGCCTCCAATTGTTGGCGTTGTGGAATGGCCCATTACATGTATAGAACTACTATTATTATGATTACTACTATTGGTATTGTTATTACTACTGGACGGAATTATTTGTACATTGCTTTTGTATTCATGTTGTTTGCTATTTTTTGTGACTGACACATGAGCATCCGGGAATTTAAAAACATCTGCTATTGTTGTTGTCGTTTTGTGCGGCAATTTTGGTGGTTCATAATCGCTTTCAGCAGAGTTACTAGATTTTTTCTCCATTGCATGTTCTGTTGACACTTGTATGATTGTGATATTTGACTTGGATGTGCTAGTAGATGGTGACGGTGTTAAAATTTCCGAACTTATTTCCAGTTCTGTAACATTATTTTCTTTCTTTCTAGTATTGTCGACCATTAGGGACGATAATTTCTCATTAGGTCCTACTTTTTGATTGACATTTTGCCTTTTAGATTTATCCACAGCTCCTGCGGATAGTGAACGTGATGTTTGAGGCCTAAAGACATAGAAAAATTATTTACAATTAAGAAACTTTATCTGGTATAATAATGAATTATTATGTAGTCTGTTCACATCTGCATATTACATATTTCGAGAGATGTGCAAGTTTCGTGAATTTTATTTTTAGAAATGTGAAAATTTCGAGCCACTCGTCAACTTCGCATATTATACACGTAATTTCAAACTACTAAAATCACGCTAGGCTTGCGCTAATGTCATTGAATATACATACATATAATGTCCTGTGTGATTTCTTAAAATAATTTTCACGCGCTCAAAACATTACTCAATTTTAGGGTTCCCTTCTTTCGAGTTTTTATTTTACCTAATATATATACATATATATACATATGTATATATATATGTATATATGTATATATACATATATATATGTGTGTGTGTATACATATGTATATATATATATATATATATATATATATATATATATATATATATATACTTATATATATATATACATATATATATACATATATATATATATATATATATATATATATACACATATGTATACACACACACATATATATATATATACATATATATATATATATATATATATATATGTATATATGTATATATATATATATATGTATATACATATATATATATATATATATATATATATATATATATATATATATACATATATATATATATATATATATATATATATATATACATATATATATATATGTATATATATATATATATATATATATATATATATATATATATATATATATATATATAGATATAATTATCAACACTTTTATAGTATATTTGCTGTCCTGAAAAAGTCAATACAAAATTTGTTTTCTAAAACAACGCATATTTAACAATATTTACAAACAGAATTCAATTGAAAAGTCACTTGAATAAATAAATAAAATAAAAAACATTTCCATAAACAAATAAGCAAAACGAAAAATACCAGATGTTCCAAACTAAACAAACAAGTAAGAAAACTACAATAGTCTCATAACATAAAATTGGGAAGAAAATTAACGAAATTTAATAAAAACCATTAAGGCGGGCGTATGATTAATTCGAACATTTTCATAATTTTGATATCATTTAATAAAATATGAAGACTAACGGTCATAACCTGATTTTCACGGAAAAACATTAGCTACAAACTTTCCATACTTCAAATCAACTTTTCTAATTGTGAAAAAAGCCTTTAAATATTTGACAGATTTCGCGTAAAACCGCAAGCAGAACACTCAATCCGATTACAATCTTACATATTTTTATATTTTCATAACAATTATCATTAAAAGTGATAATTTGCTTCAAGAATATCTGAACTGTGCTTGCTAGTTTGCATATCATGTTACAAAACAATTCTCGGAATATCCCATATTCAGATTTTTTCGAACAAAATTTATGTTCGCACTTTTTTCTATCTCCTTCAAAAAAAAAAAAAAAGAAAAAAAAATATATATATATATATATATATATACATATATATATATATATATATATATATATATATATATATATATATATATATATATATATACATATATATATATATATATATATATATATATATATATATATATATATATATATATATAATATATATATATATATATATATATATATATATACATATATATAAAAAAAAAAAAATATATATATATATATATATATATATACATATATATATATATATATATATATATATATATATAAATATATATATAATAAAAAATCATGTTTTAATTAGTTTCCTTTAGTTTTCAGAACTCTAAAATCCCCATAATAAGCAGATCTCCACACACTTTTTATCACCTTATTTGTTTACTGTTTAGATCATTTATTATTGGCAGCTCAGCTATGTATATGTTATATCGAAATGAGAATATAAAAAAATGTAGTGCTGGATTAAGTTACAAATTCTTTAGAGAAAAGTTATGGTCTTGATTTTTTCCAATAATATTTCTCATACTGCTGATCTTGTGTGAATGCCATGAAAAGGAGAGGATATAATTTTTGCACATAAATCGCAAATATTTTAGCACAAGAACTTTATAGTTTTAATAATTATTTTGTATTTATTTTAAAGGTATTTTTAACTTTTCCTGTTCATATTTTTGCAAATTTTTTTTTGTTCAGTTTTATTAAAATTTTTTGAAATGTCTATTATATTTGGAATATACATATATAGCCATGTCATAAAATACGATTGTGTTCGGAAACCGAATTGACTCCGTATTTTTATTCCTTAGAAAAAAGAAAGGAAACTTTTTTTCGGAATGAACCCTTTTTTAATTTCGTTAACTGATTCCGCTAATGTCATGTTACAGAGGATGATACATTAAAGGCCTAATTCCTAAAAAAAATAAACTTAACAAAACTTATCAAATAAAAGCAAACTTCAAAAATCATTAATAAAATTTATAAAGAGAATTTAAATACCTTGGATTTATTATACCATGCTGTTAACTATATAATTGTAGATATTTCTTTCTAAGCGACTTTTTGATGTCATAAATTAAAAAAATAAGAAAAACTTCAAAATGATGTGTTTTTTTGTAAAGAAAATCATTAATCGTCAAACATTATTCATAAAAAACGTCAAGACGACGTCTTTTTTAATTAATTTCTTTTTATAATTTTTATTGTATAATATACATACGTACATAAATAAGTAAACAAAAATGGATTTAAGTAACAGAAACCAAAAGAAAGATAACAAACTCAACAGCAATAACTCGAATGATTATGAAGCAAAAGCACATACGCTGGACCAACTGTACAACAAACAAATAGCAGAATTAAGAGATTTAATACTTACAACGGCGCAACCCGATGATATCGAAATATGTCGCAAATGGATAAAAGTGTTTAATCGAATATCAAAAGATGAAAAAATGGCTAGAAATTGTTTATGTCATCTTATGAAGGAGCAAATAGAAGAAAACGGTCACCTACAATATCCATTTACCAATTTGCAAAATTGCAATCGACACTTAGAATGTATCTTACGTGACATAGATGATCAGGTTAGTGGCCAAAGTATGCCCTCCGGATCTAGGGATACAATTAAGTCTCATGGCATTACTGAATCTAATTTCGATCAACAGCAGCGTGTTAATAAGATTATTCAAGAAAGGCGAAATGTTGAGTTCCAAACTGAAACTTCTGAGCTAATAAGTGAAATGCAAAATTTACGTGTACAATTAACTGAGAGACAAATTGAAAATGATAAACTTAAAGAAATTGCCGAAAAATTACGCATGGAAAAAGAAATGTTTGAACAAATGCTAGACAATACGAAACAGTTAATTTTAGAAAATATAAGAGAAGTATTAATTAATATGGAACAACGTGGTATGATAAAAAAACAATTCAAATTTTTCCAACACATTTTTGTACAATTCTCAAATGATAAGGAATTTACAGACATAGTAAGCAAATTTGATTTAGATTTGCAATATGTTTTTAATAGGCAATTTAAATTAGACTTTGATAAACAGAAATCCATAATTACACGGCACATTTGTCGTAAATTTTTTAAAAGCAAGGGGAAATTGCGAGAAAAATTCCAACACCGTTTGTCCATGCAGAACGAGTCTCACAAATTGCAATTAAAACTGGCTAAGCTCAATTCATTTTCTATACTGCGACAAATATTTATCAATTATCATAATCAAATCGGCGATTTTGAAGGATGGGAAATTTTAAAGGTTCTCGAAGATAAATATCAAAATATTGTAAATGGTGACATAAAATAATTTTGAAATTTTACATTTATGTATATATATTTATGATAAAATGTTAACATTTCTTGCACATATAATGTAAATATATATGTACATATATTTGAGTTTCTAATTTAACGAATGCTATCGATTTATTATATAAAATATATAACATAATTTTCAATAGCGCGGAGCTTGAAATTATATCAGTTACATTTGGTTTGTCCTTCCCTTATGGATTTATCGGTGTTTTTATAAATATTTAATATTATGTACATTAACATGTACGTATACTGAGAAGTGAGGAAAACAAACTATCATTTTTCCCCCAGTTTACATATAAAAAATTGTTTTCGTCAATTATTATATTAGGGGTAATCGTGTAATCTGCTATATTCCTCTTATACATGTTAAACGGTAATTTATAGAGATAACCAACGCAAATTCAACATATTTAATATGGCTACATACATATGTGCACTTTTCTAGTTCTATTTGTGATATATGTACATATGAATGTGTGTATCATATATGTATCTAGTATAGTTATCATTTAAATTCTTTCAATGTTATTTTTTTGTGTGTGGTAGTTGAATACGTTAATATATAATATCAAATAATAACATTAATAATATTATATGTTACGTATATTGCTTACCTTGGTATGTGTCGTTCGCATTGTAATATATTTTCTAAATTTCTTATTTGATCTGAAATTCAACACATTATGTTAAAATATTTAGTCGGGCACATATACTATGTGGTTTTCAAATCTACTAATTACCTGCTGAGGCCCGATGAGCTGCTAAAACATCTAAGCGTACGCTGTTGTTTTCAATGGCTGCATTTATATCACTGGCAATTGCACTGGGTTTACGTAATAACGGACCTACACATTCCTCCTCTACAGAGGTATCACTCAAATTTAATTCTTTATCTATTGCAAGAGAAAAGGAAGACGACCCATTTATAATGTCGTCAGGTTCTACAGATGATGAAGACGAATTAGCATCATTTAATTGTTCGCTATAGGCACTAATAGGATCTGATAGCATATTTAAAAGATTTTGAGTAAGAGTATTAGACATAGAAGTTAGATGCGAGACAGTAGCAGTGATATGTGCAGACGACGAGGTTGTTGGTTGTTGTGTAGTTGTATTATATGTTGCTGTTGAAGTCGTTGTTGCAACTGCTGTCGTACTTGTTTCAATAACGTTTGAGTCGCTTGAAGTTGATGAACTTGCATGGCTGATGGAGTTTCTTAACTCATTATTTTCTAGTCCTACAGTATTTTGTTGCACATGTTGCTGAATACTGGGAGGAATGACTCTTTCAACACCCGGAACTATAGCAGCTGGGACGGGTGGTGGTGCTGGCAAAGGTGAAGTCGGATCTCTTGTAGGCAATAATGGTGCCCTCGCTTCTGGCAGTTTTGTGTATAGATTTTCACGTGGTGAAAGTATTTTCATTTCTCTTAACTTTGAACGCAGTGTTTCTACCCATTCTTGCATAATATCCCTTGATATTTTTACAATTAATGAATTGTTGTGATGAATGAAGCAATATATATTGCAACAAATGGAAATAAAATGTAAAAAAGAAAGAAATATTATTCACAAATAGTTACAACATAATTTATAAAAAAAAATAGTATAATAAGAGACTTATAATAATAGTATAATAAATTTTTGTGTGAAAGTTTGTTTTATTAACCTGTTGTATATCAGATTTTTTTATAAATATGGACCTTAGTAATTAATTACATTAATTAAAAAGTTGTTTTAAAAAAAACTAGCTGTACTATTTCTTTGAAAATGCTCTTTATAGTGATTTTGAATCAACATTTTTGTATTTTATTTTTATTGAATCGATCTAATTTGTTAAAAATTGTGACTCTGGGATTTCGAAAATGCTAATTATATTGAACCGATCTAATTTATTTATTTACATACGCATATATATCTTTCTAATGCTACATATTTGGTAAAAAAAACATTTGTTAAAATAAATTAATAATACATTATTGTTCGGATAAAATATCTACCAATCAACCCTTAAAACATCATAAGTGTGCCCATCTTACCATGACATAGCGTGAAAACGCACTACTTCATTGCAAAGTGTGACAACAAACTCGAATTCATGAGAATTTGGAATTAATGCGTGAGAAATGTGTAACGTATCCTGCATGGAAACAACCCATTCAGGGTTATGAGATGGAGCCTGTCGTGGTTCAGCATAGCCCTCTAATAATGCCTCAGTATCATCGTGTACGCAAAATACTACCCAACTGCGATCAGATTTCTAAAAGTATCAAAACAATTTAGTAAATAAATATCAATGAATGAATGTTACATCTAATTTTTTATTTAGATGATTAATTATGAAGACAAGCATGCACACGCAAACTTACTTTTGGCCCCACACAGACCTTTTTCCCTTCTGCTGTTAGACGTTTCAACCAAGTATTTTTATGTATTTCGCGAAACTGTGCATTCATAGAAGGTAAAATGGATCCCGCCACTGCTGGAGCTTGATGTTGTAATGCATTCTGAGGACGGTTACCAGATTGTGATGCTATTATATTTGCTGCATTAGCAGTAACCGAAGAAACGGCTGCTGTCGAATTAGCTGACACAATGGAAGAGCTCATTGTTTACTTAATTAAAATTTTTCGTAATGGAATGTTATATTCATTTATTGAAAAAATTATTTATTATTTATTTTTAACTAAACAGTACATTTATTTAATTTCCTTTCATTTCCATCTTAGGCTACCAAGTTGTGTTGCAAATCTTTTTTGTTTTATCCTGCTCTACCATTTTATAAGCTGCAGATTTTCTTCTTTTGACAAATAGGTCCTTGAGCCGTTCATTCTTTTACAGCAAATTATAGCGTTTTCCTTTCTATTATTTTTTACGTTTTGTATTTATGTACATATATTTAAATACCACTTATAGAAGTACTTATATTAATACTAAAGCTACATTAAAGAAAAATATTTTAGAAATATTTCTATAAAAATGCAGCAATTTATAAATAATTTCATGCAACTTCTTCACGGACAGTGTTGAAGTTTTAGCGATTTTGTTCCAGTATTACCAATTTTAAAATAAAGATTAAAATCGCTTTATTTGATATATCGTGGGTAAGATGAAAATTTCGTAGAGATATTGAAAACGACTTGCATTGGCCATGGGTGTGCTAAATCTTGAAAAATGAAACTTCATCGTATAACCCACAAACTATATATAAGCAAACTTTCAAACAACATATGCTTCCTCAATCTACATCAAACACCATAAAAAAAGCCCCCTTCTGCATTGAGCACATTCACCACAACGGGATACCGACTACACGATTACAAACCGCTAGAAATATGTTTAAAAGTGTGGTATCACCACGGCTCTACTGTTTTCATACATCAGTTGTCAAACTTGCATGGTTTTGTTTTGCTTGTTTACATGGGACTGTTAACTAATTAGTACATAATTTGAAAAAAAAAACAGTACTCCTTTAGTAAACATTTTAACAAGAAAATCTTGCTTAAAGAGTTTTTTTAATTTGAAAGTGTTTTAGTATTGAAAAAGTGTTAATTTTATATAGACTTATCTTAGAAGATACTGCTTTTAAGACATTAATAAGAACTTCAAGTGATTATCTTTAATACTAATTCAATTTACTGCAACTGAAACGGTCTTAGTTTTCGATCATAATAAACCTAAAAACTTTTTAGTTATTGTAGGTGTATTTCTTTATATAGGTCTGGGTTATTTAATATATCTGAAAAAAAATTTTTTCATATGAAAATCAATAACTCCACATCATTGGGCATATACTTAAAATATCCTCAAACAAATACACATACTTGAATCATTAAAATATAATTAAATCATAATTTTCCCCTTTTTCCTGTTTTAAATAGCAACTAATATGAAATATGTATGTTAACATTTGTGTAACCGAATCTTGATTACAGTTTTTCACCTCTTTCCTTACAAGCAATTTCAAGTGTCACTACTTCCATCGGTAGCTGATAAAAAAACGACACATAGCTATCTCAATAATACAATTAAAAATAAAAATTGTTTTACCACAAAATGCTCTTAAGCTATCGATTAGAACGAGGAAATGGATTTTTTCCCGACAATTTATCAGATTCGACAGAACAAAAATTATTGTCTTACATTCTCGTCTTAATACAATTCCCTCGTCAGAAACTTTGCTTTTCACGTTAAAATTCATAAAGTAAATAATATTGTTAAACGTTACTTTTTATTTGGTCAATGCATTTAATGCGATAACTTTTCTCTACGCCATTTTTTATTTGTAAAATTTTTACATACTTAATGAGCATAATAAAATTTTGCGGTGATTTAAATTGTATGGATAAAATTGTTAATTTCATCACTCATGCTCACTTCATGACAAGATTTTCTTATGCACTTGGACCCAAATAACTAAATGTTTTCTATCAAATTAAAGTAATTTTTCCTTGATTAGAAAACTATCAAGATAAATTCACTTGTTAAAACCAATTCATCAAGGCCGCCTGTATTTATTTAAACAATTAAAATATATAAACACATACATAATGTTAATCAATGAGAATCCGTAGTCATAGCCACCTAGTATAAATGCACCTTGGACACCACGGTTTTTTTTTATAACAAAATGTGCTTTTTTTATTTTTGGAAATATATACATATGTATATTTAATATCAACAAAGAAAGCATGTCTGATAAGATTTATGTACCTATTACTAATTTTTAGCTGACTACAAATAATGGGATGGTGTTATTCAGGCCGATGTTGCTATTGCTCTTATTCCTTCTTTTATCTTACAATTTCTAATTATATGCTAAAATGAATAAATAAGAATTATTTTATATGTATGTACATTCGAGATGAGCGATATTTCTGCACGTGTGATTTAATAACTGTTACAGTTGTGAAGTAACAGTTACTTGCTAATCCATTCCTTTCCATTTTTGTTACATACATAAGTTATGATATTCCACTGTTCCTTGCAAACAATACAAAAAGACAGAAAATTACAAACTGTGGTCGCAATCGCAATTTTGAGAAACAGCGATTTTTATATCACGTTCACTAATCACGATGTTCCTTGAAAATCTAGTGATTGCTCATCTCTAATGTACATACATATCTATATATGTATGAATATATTTTTTATATGATATATGTACATATATGTATTCAATATTTTCATTTTGTGACTTACATAGCTAGTGCACTGAACTCAAAGTAAAACTTTATATGAAAAAAACTAAATATATTTGAAGATACCATTTTTGAACATAGCAATTGGTTTGTTGTGTAGTTAAGTACGTCTATATGCCTGCATTTCATTGATTCTTAAACCAAATCAACAGTAGACTAACCTAATTTCAAAAGAACACGTAGCTTATACATAAACTCCAAAAAACGAGTTGAGAATTGCACAAACAAAAGCATAAACTTTGAAATTTATGGAATATTCGATATGAAATTATTTAATTTATTTATTATTTAATTTCTCTATAATTTTTGTTTTTTATTGAAATTTAATTTTTTGTACAGAGCAAACAATTGCAGAAAAACTATAGTGATACATTCTTTACTTTTTGGAAATGACAATATTTGAATTAAAACAAAATATGTACATACGTAACTGCTTCTACAAGCAAATTGAAATGTCCAATACAGTCACATCTTATAGAATAACAAAAAATATTTCAAGAGACTATGCAGCAAGATATCTGTTAGTTTTATACATAATGTGGATAGCGATACGACAACTGTAAATTATTTAGTTCCGCCAATAAGTTCTTTACATAAAATGGATAATGATACTACGATTGTGAATAGTTTCGTTCTCCAATTGAGATACATACATACATATGTATGTAGTACATATACGAGTATTTACATATCAAAGTAAAAATGATTGCTTAGTTAATATAAACTTAAATGTCATATTTTTGATAACCCTTCCCAACGATCAGGTACCGTATAAAAATAACGATCCATTGCATCAGCAAAGCGTAGTCTATACCGTTCTGGAGGTATAATCGTAGGCAGTTTACCCATACCACCCAAAATGCCA
Source organism: Linnaemya tessellans (assembly GCA_951800035.1). Classification (NCBI taxonomy): domain Eukaryota; kingdom Metazoa; phylum Arthropoda; class Insecta; order Diptera; family Tachinidae; genus Linnaemya; species Linnaemya tessellans. The sequence goes on from OX637532.1 coordinate 142,583,799, forward strand.
GTTTGTTTAACAAATGATTCAACCTTTTTATCGAAAGTGAACGTGCGGATATAATCTGAAATATTAATTATAATAAAATAATAAGAATTATTAATAATAATGATGTCGAACCCTTGAACGAAATCATGCAACTTTTTTTTACACGTTTATTATTTGCAGTCACACTACAATTTATATTTATACTTTCTGTAATTATTTGACGACTTCAAAGTCAAGCTAATAGCCAAAATAAGGCACATGCCCGTTGTGGACAACATTTGCTTACTACTGACAATCCCTGATTATTCTTAAAGGCAAAAAATCTTCTATTAAAAATTAAACAAATTGCTGAAGAAGAGTACGTAGGCGTTAAAGTCTTTTGGCGTTAACGTCGACAAATATTTACAGAATAAGGAGGATTGTATGTAACATAAATTCGCCCAAGAGCTTTCCATATCTAAACTTACCTATAATACCTAATACTAATACATCATTCGTTTTGTCTAGTCCTACCAGTAACGAATAATCCATGACTTGATTTTTTTCCAAAAAACAAGCATCTCTATTAATTGCATCTTTCAAAACTACTTTGCTGTGTGTCAAAATGTATAAAGGTTTCAACCAAGACACTAAAGAGAATAAAAAAATTAATTAATAATATACATATCTGAATTACAATTAAATTTTGTTTACTTTGTACAAAATTTTCGTCCAATAATACAATATCTCCTTGTTGTTGGTTCATTGGATCCACTAAACGATTACGTTCCGAGCCTTTCAAGTCAAATTTTTCCTTGATATCGCACTCATAAAATAGATTTTCCATAACCAGCAACGATTTTTCAACAAACGAACTATAAACCATAAATAAATATACTCGAATAAAATTTCATTTTTTTCCGATTTTTCAAAGATTTATAAATATTTGCATACTATATCCATACATATCAAATTAAAATGTGTAAAAGCAAGAAAATTTAGAAATTTAAGATATTTTAACTTACTCTTTCTTTTTGATGGTTATTTTAAAAACACCAAAAATTTTTGCTAATAAAGTAGGTTGATTTTGCTGTTGACATTTCCCAATGTAGTCAAAATAATTTGGTGCGAAGTTTTCGAAACTATTTATGTCACTTTTCGTCATTTCTTTCAATACGAAACGATCATCTAGAAACAAAATAAGAAATATTATTTAAACCGGAATGAAGTTAAGTTTATTTACCCGAAGTTTTACAAAAACGAGATCCAGACTTTCCTCCTTTTGCTTCCCACTGTACACTGCTGCAAAGTGATCGAGCGAAATAATAACGACATTCTTCGGTTGTATCTAGATGAGAACGGGAATTATCGTCCTTATTGGTATTGCTGTAGTTGTCCCTCTTAAAATCATTTTGACCAGCATCACTTGGTTTACGTACCAATTCTATTTCAGGACCATTAAGACTTTGAAAAACTTTTAGTTCTTCTCTCTTCTTACTTTGCTCGATTTCCCGGTACACCGATTTATCCAATTTTGGCGGTTTTATTGTTCTAGCTCTCATTACATCAAATTCTTTAAAAAAATAGATTTTGCATGTAAATTGTGTATTATTGTCGTTAAAAGTTATTTCAATATGGGAATTATTGTTTTTAGATTTGGTGCGGTCTTCGTCGTTGCTGTTCGATGTTGCGGAAGGAGGTGGAGTAACATTGTCTTTACCATTGTCATCGTCTTCATAACTAGTTTCAATCGAAAAAAATAAAATAAATAAATTTGGGATATTACTAACTGATTAGTACTCTGATTATTTATGTTACCTTTCTTGAGATTTTCTTTTAACGTGAGGACTTGGATTAACATTAACACCCGAGTTGCTAGATATAGATGTTGTTTCAGCTGCATTTTGTTGCTGAGTTGACAAAACACTCAACATTCGCTTATATTTTTGCGAAGTTAAGCAATAAGCAATTACAGAACTGAAATCTTGATCGTGTACCACGACAGGAATCGCTCCTAATGGTAGGGTGTAATGTTCTAAACTACTAAAAGGCGATTGTAATAGATTGACTGGATTTGTTGATGGTAGTAATTGTGTGATCATTCTTTTAATAGTTTTTTTATCGGATGGTGGCACTGAGGCCACAGCAGCCATCACAAAATGCGGTTCAGTAGCATTTTTATCTGCTGCACTGGTTGGTGTTTCAGTAGTATTAGATGTAGTCTCTATGTTGTCTTCAGTCGCTAACAAACGCAGGTTATCATGTGTTTGCGTGGTGGTCGGTGAAATATCGGAATGATCTGAACGCAAATCTTCTGTACAAATCGTTCCAGCATCAACAGCATGGTGACTTGAATCATGGCTCTGTTTGGTAGCCATTTTTTGGGCAATAGCTATATCATGTAGTCGTGGACCCCATTGTTCTATACTTTTAGCCAACACCATTTTGGACATTAACAACGCATCGTTTATATCGTAGGAACTAGCTTTATTTTCTGTTAAAAGTGTTTGAATGATTTCCACATGTTGCTTAAAATTGAACTGATCTTTACTTAAAAGCGTTTTTAAGCCCGAAACTAATGACGAACCTTCATCTTCAGTGGCTAAATCAGCAATACGTTCGTGTATGCGTGTATAAACTTCATGACCTTTCATTGAAAAATTTTTCACTTCTTCCAAAATTTCAAAACGGTTAAAGGATTTAGGTGGATGCAAATTCATGGTGAGTAGTGGCAAGGAGATTTCCCAAATTTCTAGAGGTGTATACTGAAATTTAGCTGCTACACCACGATAACTAAATTGATGAACATAATCGCGATGCAAGGAGTGTGGGCAATTGGCTTTAGCATCAATACAACTCTCATCCATAACCGATCTTTTCTTATAGGCGTGCCCATGAAATCTCAGTTCCAAATACTTGGCTAATGACAGGCATTTTGTAGTTTCTGAAAGTGGTACGCTGGGTGTAACCTCATTACATATACTACACCAGGCTGTAAAATATATACTGTTTGAATCCGATTTTGTATTGTCCTCAGTTAGGAATACTTTTACACAGCCCATTGAGTGTACATAACGTCTGGTATGACCCAACATCGGCAGACTGCATCGTGTACATATCGATGACAATCGACAGCAATAACGCTGTAAAAATTGTCCCAACATGATATCTTGTTGGCCATAGAATTTCATATCCAAAAGAGTAGGAGGGGCGCAAAAAGACGACGCACCTTTTGGATTGAAAAAGAAACTACAAAACAGCACTGGTAATCGTTGATGACTTTCAATATTAAGAGCATCCTTGTATACATTATCCTCTTGAATTTTTTGCGCCATTTGATTTTTGGTTTCTTTCCGTTCTTTAAGAAATTTAAACACTTTAAATAAAAAAGGAAAAAAATAATAAAAAATCACCAACAATTTTGATTGCCGCAAAAATTAACAAGAGCTTAATAGATTCATTGGGGTTCATTGTGTTTCTGAAATATGATCAAATACTTATTAAATAAAAAAAAAATTATAGAAAAAATCATTAAAATAAAAATAAAAGTTCATTAAAATAATATTCAAACATTTATCAAGCTTGTGGTCGTTTTTTATAATATATTATTTCTTATAATTTTTATTCGATATTTCGTTAACAGCTTGTTAACATCTTCAGGAAATAAAAATTATTAAAATTTTATACATAGAAAAATGGTTTTGAAACATGACATGAAAAATTATTCAAAATATTTGTTTTTCAAATACAATAACATAAATAATTTTTTCAACATTAACAATTTATAGCAAAATACAATTTTTCAACATTAACAATTTATAGTAAAATACAATTATTTTGCCTTTCAACATTATAATAAAAATCTTATAAGAAAATTATTTTTTATATATGTATAACATGAAAAAACTTATACATAGTATAAATTAGGCGCATATAATTAATTTTTTTTTTTTTTTTTTTTTTTTTATATATATATAAAACATAAACGTACATAAAGGAACATAAATATGTATATATACAAATGTACATACTCATATGCATACGTACATACATACATATATACATACGAACACACACATATATATATATATACACGTACACACGTACACATACATACACCCATACATACACATATATATATATATATATACATACACATACATATATATATATATATATATATATATATATATATATATATATATACACATACATACACATACATGTACATACACATACACACATACATCCATACATACATATACATACACATATAGATACACATACATATACATATATACACACATATATATACCTAAAATTATAATAATAATAACACCAATAATATAATACAATAAATTATCCCTAGCAAATAATATATAGTTAATATACACAATTAAATTATGTAAATCTGCAATTTTTACTAACTAAATGTCTATAACTCTGTGCTAATTTTTCTGTATCTGTTTTAAAATTTATTCTGTGTGATGATGGTGTGTTTATTATTTCTAACATTAATCTACGTTTATAGTTATTTTCTGTGTTTAATATTGAAACATTTTCAAAATCTGGAAAATGATATGATTTAGAACAATGGGAAGATAAAGCTGTTTTTTGTGAATTTATATTCCTATATTTTTGATCTGATTTATGACCTGCTATCCTAGTCTTTAATTTATTTTTGGTCGTACCTACATATACTTTATCACAATTCTCTATATCATTACCCTTGCATGGTATTTTATATACTAAATTTGATCTATCCCATTTTTCAATTTTATCTTTAGTTTTACTAAATAGTCTGTTTAATGTATTACACGTTCTATGAGCTATTCTATATTTATCTGTATCATAAATTCTAGATTTTGTTAACCTTTCTGAAATTCCTGGTATGTATGTTAAAGATTTAAATAATTTTTGTTCTGTATTATTATTATTAGTACTTTCTGTTCTTCTATTTCTATATTGTGATATTAATTTATTAATTATGTGATTTGGAAAATTGTTATTTTCTAATATATTTATAACCTTCTTCTTATTGCTATTGTGAAATTGTTTATCACTTATATTTAGAACCCTTTCTATAAAATTCCTAGCTGTGTTTATAATAATATGTCTACTATGTTTTGAATAGTAGTTAATCATCCTTCCCGAAGCTGTAGGTTTCTGGAACCTACATGTACATGTATGTGTACATGTATGTGTATGTATGTGTATATATATATATATATATATATATATATATATATGTATGTGTATGTATATATATATATATATATATATATATATATATGTGTATGTGTATGTATGGGTGTATGTATGTGTACGTGTGTACGTGTATATATATATGTGTGTGTTCGTATGTATATATGTATGTATGTACGTATGCATATGAGTATGTACATTTGTATATATACATATTTATGTTCCTTTATGTACGTTTATGTTTTATATATATATAAAAAAAAAAAAAAAAAAAAAAAAAAAATTAATTATATGCGCCTAATTTATACTATGTATAAGTTTTTTCATGTTATACATATATAAAAAATAATTTTCTTATAAGATTTTTATTATAATGTTGAAAGACAAAATAATTGTATTTTACTATAAATTGTTAATGTTGAAAAATTGTATTTTGCTATAAATTGTTAATGTTGAAAAAATTATTTATGTTATTGTATTTGAAAAACAAATATTTTGAATAATTTTTCATGTCATGTTTCAAAACCATTTTTCTATGTATAAAATTTTAATAATTTTTATTTCCTGAAGATGTTAACAAGCTGTTAACGAAATATCGAATAAAAATTATAAGAAATAATATATTATAAAAAACGACCACAAGCTTGATAAATATTACAATAAACTGATAAGGTCAATAAAAATAAATCAACATAATATTCAAACTTTTTTTTTTTAGTCACTCGACGCAAGTCAATAAATAAACTCGCAATTAATAAACTCTTAGGATTTCATATTTTATTTGTTAAACAAACTGTCATATGATACGATTCTATTCATCCCCTATTAATTTATAATTACATCCTACTTACATCTTGGTCTCTTCGGATATCTTCCGCCATATGCTCTGAACTCTGCCAACATTGTTTGAATATCACGACTATCTATTGATGTGGTTATTTTCATTTTTAAAAACTGATGCGATGGGTTCATTTCCAATCGGCCCAAATCGTTTGAATTAATTTCAGAACTTTCTAAACGATCGTAGTTATAAGCAGCATTGGAGTTTGAGGTATTTGTTGAGTTTGAATTCGACCATAATTTCGAAAAGTACAACTCAGCCGGAAATAAAACGCGCAAAGGACACTTTCGACCCTGTTCAGTTTCCAAATACGGTAAAGGAAAAGTAAGAAATGGACTAACTGATAATATAGTAGAACTTAGAGCACTTCGAAATCGGTTATCATAACGATGTTCCACAGACAACTGAAGGTTATGTGAGTTATCTGGTAAAATTTTGGTTTCAGCAGAACGCAGTGGATCCGTAAAATCTGCCGATACGTCAGTTGCAGTAGTTAATATTTTCTCCTCGGATTTGCGTTCAACTACAATAGGCCGTGCTTTATTGGAAGACATTGTTATGACCGAACGTAGTTGTGGCACTTCTTCATCTTTCTCATGCCTCTGTAGATTTGAATCTAAATTTGTGTTATTAATGTTGGCATTTTCATCATCAGGACTTGTTTCCTTGGAATCAAATATAGGCGGCTTTGGTGTTAACGGTTCGGCAAACTCATCCAACAAAAATGACATTTCTAAACGCCAGTTATAACGAGCGTATACTAAAAACGACGCAACTTTTTTAACTTTGGCCAACTCTTTACTAGAATCACCTCTCAACAGGCAAGTAAATCCTCTGGGGCTTTGCAGTTTTTCAAAAAACATTAGGGTTTTTGTAGCACCCACACCATCATTATAGTTTCGTATGTAAAACGCATCGCATTTTCCAAGTTTTGGTTGTGAAATATTACCTTCAATGCTGGTAAGAACATCGCACTGCAAAGTGCGAGCTAAGCGATCCATAACGGAAAGTTTTACATCTAATACCAAAGTAATTCCATTTGATCTCAAAATATCTTGAGCTATACCAGCAACATTTTTATGGACCAACACAACATTTGGCTTAAAACTCATTATGCGTGCGCATACATTTCTCAAATATTCTTTTTCTTGCAATAAAACTGTAGATATACTAACGAATTTGCCCTCTATGCGCTCGTATACGATAGGACATTGTAGAAGCAAGATCTGAGGTTGTTCCACTTTCGTCGCCATGTCTTTGTGTGCTACGTTTTTCGAAAATACAACACCACCAACAATTTTGCTCTCATGTCGTTTGCCCCCGGGTACTTTTTTAAAATTTACATAATTTCTTATATCCATCAACTCATTGGTACAATACTCTGGTTTAAAATGATTTGCTGCTCCGCAACATAAGGGATTCAGAACCTTAGCCCACTGTAAATCTAATTGAAATCCCCTTAGCATTTGTGTTAGTAGTTGCTCTTCATGATCACAATACGATTCTAACAATTTAGAAGTAGTTGAGTGCATTGAGTTCTCTAATTCCACATCGCGCGTTGTTTTTAGATTAAAGGAAGAATCGAGAGATTTAGGAGGATGTGGTTCAATACCAAATTGTTCATATTGAGGGCTAAGAATATCTGAATTTTCACTATTTTCCATAAAATTAATGGCTTCCAAAGCTTGTCTGCAAATGAAAATGTAGAGTAAAGAACATTATTAATGGAACTCAGAAGGTGTACTCAACCTTGTATCGGTTATATGTGCATGACTAAAATAAGCTTCGAAACGAAGCTCTGAAAATTGAGTGAGATGCAAAGCTCTCGAAAGAGCGGTCTCTCTGCACGTGAAAACTAGTTGCCAACTATCTTTCACAAAAACAATTTCGATAACAAAATAGCAGTTACCGTTTCAGTATGCATATCTGTATATGCATATGTACATACATACATACATATGTATGTATTTTCAAAATTTTCAATTTGACACAACAGATGCCATTTGTTCCTTTAAAGACAGCCAACTCAAATATTCTGTTAAGGCAAACAACTGATTTTTACATACATATATGTATCTGTCATAAACACGGATACAACTGCATTTTTTTGATGCAGAGTAGAGAAAATACCGTTTCCACTATGCTTTTACTTTCTCCTGTAAAGTTGCAATTGTGTGAGTTAGGGCCTTTCTAATTGGGATTAAAGGTACATACATACATATATCGTCTTATAGCATAAAGTAAGGACTTAAAAGTTTTGAGTTGACTTTCTTTAGAAGAAAGCATATTGCTTCTTACCTTGGTAGCACGTTAACAAATCGATAATGTAAATTTTCATCAAATTCCGTTTCTTCTGAATCATTTACGATCGGCTGTAAAAAGCCCGCATCTAGCATAGCGTTTAAAATTGCAAGTGCTTGCACTTTGTTTGAAGATTTGTGATTGGAGTTGAGAAATTTCATAAGTTCAACTCCACAGTTTTGCGGTGACAGGACTTTGCGCATTTCTTCATGTAGCGTTATTAAGGAATTAGACTGTTGCAGAATATTTTTACGATCATCCATGGTTAAACTAATAGTTGGTTGATGCGCAGCAAACCGTTCTTCTTGGTAGCCCACTGAAATTTTGCGCTCTAATGGCGCTGTTGTTTCTTTAACCAAACTAGTAGGTTCAACATCGTTATTGGTTTCCAATTTACTGGACAGATCTTGTTGTAAAGCTTGAAGGTCAGAATTAAGATCTTTGGTTATGTTGGGAGAACGCAGATAGCTGAGAACTATTTTTGAACAGTAATTGCAAACTTTCAAGTCTCCTAATGGCACAATAAAAAATATTATATTAAATCATTCAATTGAAATAATTTGGACATACCCGAGCACATAATAATTTTTCCAGGGACTACTTGGTTACAGCATTTGGAGCAAAATATTTGTCCACATAGACGACAATGATGCTTCCGACGAAATGTTGAAAACTTCTGTGTACAATCATAGCATTCTTTAGCTTTAGAATCTGGCATCCAAAATCGGTGCAAATCGGTATCTTTATAGTTCCGCATATCCTTAATTAAATACACATATATGTAGTATTAATCGCAAAAGAATTCTACTCAACATAAAATTGTGAAAAAATCCTTATCAAAAATATGATGATGGTACGCTGGGAGTAACCGCATTACATATGCTAATATTGAAAGATGGGACAACAAAGTAGCCCCGCAGACAGACAGGTCGAGACAATGTTTAAAATAAATAATTTTTAAAAATGTGACTAATTTTCAAACTTTTTCAAATCAATCGAAAACTTGCTTTGCTGGCAAATTGCTTTTTAGTACACATCGTTATACTGTTAGCATACTAGCAAATAGAAATATCAACAATTTAACCGAATTTACTTATTTGTGGTTATTTTCAAAAATAATAGCAGAATCTTTCTTACGTACAACGCTTCAAATTATTGTCGGCATCATTGTGAGATTTACTACTTTCAAACTATTCAAGTTAGTAGTAGAGATAATGAAAAAACTTCAATAGCCAGTACAACATGTTCTTGTGTAAACGCACACTTGGGAACTAAGTCAGTTAAAATGTTTTACAAGCATCGTTTTCTTCTTGCATTTTTTATTTTTATTTAATTTTTTTTTGTGAAATAAATATGTTTGAAGCTATGAGGCGATTAATTTGAGAAAAAAGGATAACTGTGTAGCGTAAAGCTAACAAACCATCTGTACTGCGATGCGAAAGTATAATGGATTCAAGATATTAATGTATGTATATAAAAAAGCCTGGTAGTTCTCAAATCAATAAAAATGAACTGAATAAAAATATTAATAATTGAAAACTGAATGTCATATCCTTTCTTCAGTGTTATTAGGGGGAAATTTTTCTTACATTATTTTTAGAAGCCATCATTGTTCTCATCCGTTTGAGCACATTTACCATTGTGCGACCTTCATGTGCTTCCATAGGTAACGCTTCAGATTTTTCGACTGAGCTGCTATCGTCTGCAGTATTTGAAGAGGTTTCACCGCCACTGCTTTTTATTTTTGATTGATATAATACATTTGAATTAATGCTGGATGATGAGCTTCCTCGCGTTATAGTTGAAGTATCTGTTTGAAGATTTGGATCTGCATAGAACACTGATTTGGTAACATTTGATGTTGCCGACGATGTGGGAGATTGAGGAGGATTTACACTCGATAAATCATTAACCGTATTGTAGGATTGATTGTAGGCATTTTGTATTTTATTAACAAAGCGACCAAATAATGATTCTGGTTCTTCTTCAAAATCACGAGCAAACTCTGTGAGTTTTGTCATAGAATGTAGATTTTGATTTGAACTCATATTGTCAGTGTTTGATTATTGTATTTTCTTACGTAACGTTAAAAGTAAGCAAATAAACTTAAGGTGGAGAAAACTGTATCTAATATTATTTTTTATTTCGGTTTTTTAATATTTAAAATGTTGTTAAATTCAATTGATCATTCAGAGACGATTCAGGTGCTAAGGAGCCCAAAGCTAAATCTGTCCATTTTTGTTCCTACAATTTTTAGTTCATATTTAAATATTTATAATGATAAGAACATTTTAGTTTACCTGTTCACTAAGAGTTAAATGTGAATCGCCACCATCTGCTTCAGGATCAGGTAATTTGTCAGCCGGCACAAGTATCTGATCAAATGGCAATTCTTCTTCGCGCCACCTATTGTCAACAATATCTAACAAATAACCGTCGGCTGGTGCCTACAAAATAAAATAATAATTTCACGGCTAAATTATTTCATTAATTGTTTTCGTTTTAAAAACTCATTGTTAATAAATACTTTTGTCGGGTTATACCAAGGTATATAAATATCATGTTTATGTGTATATAAATACAAGGTTTATTATACCTTGGGTTATACTATAGACAGAAATTTTAAAACTTTAATGTGTTTTAAATGAAAAGTTTTTTATTTAAAATAATTCTTATTATACAACAATCGATGTTTTTCTTATCATCTAACTGAATTTTAATATATTAAGAATCGCTCACATATGTACGTTAGTAAATACATTTTGTATCCTCCCATTGTATATATGTATGTAATTGACATAGATAACTTTCACTTACTTATTACCTACATACATAAAGACGATAACTTTTAACTATGGACATTTTCGTAGCTAGAAATTTTGCATTTCACAATACTACACCAATAACCATGGAAGTGGTACAATAAAGAATATATTGTGAATATTAGTGCAACTTCAGTTCTTATATTATTGGAGTTATTTTCCTATGCTTTGTTAGCATCAGGGGTAAGGGCATGTAGTATTATAATTACTTCTGTTAAAACTTTATTTTAATAATTTTTCGTTAAGCAAACTAACTGACTATAATATAAAAAATGCATACCGAATTTGTTTTTAATTATTTTATTACTTTAAAGCCTACTATCATTTCTCTTCTGTAATTGCTATTTGGGTTTAAAAGTTTCTGAATAAGGTAATAGATTTATAATTTTTATCTTAGGTTGAAGCCCACTAACGATTTGGTAGAAGAGCCAATTAAATGTTGGCGTCATATAGATATATGTATGGTCATGGCCATATGCAAATACATAGCCCGCAAAAAGAAAAGCGTATGTTTAATATTTTATTACATGATGGAAAAAGAAACCAAAACAACATAGTTTGAAATTATGGGTTGAAGTTTTGTTGTGAGTAGAGGACAACGAAACTTTTAAGATTTTTTGGTGGCGATTTAGTCAGAATTAGTAGCCATTAGACCAAATATTAATATAAAATACAAATATATGCATGCCCCTTTGTTTACCTAGAATGAATTTGGCCCGTAGGCATTTCACCAAAATACAACAAATTGTTATGCTGTTCCATCAATATCACGCGCTATGTACTTGTGTGTTATAATAAAAAACGTATGTACCCATTTCAAGATATATTTATGATACCTTGTATCCGTTGTCGGTATGACGAATCTCTTAATTTATTTAGCTATCTTCCAAATACATACTCACCTGACTGTCCATCACTATCGTAACTGATCGATTTTGATGCAGAACTGTATAATTTTCTTAAATTCCTTTTTAATGTATTTTTCAAATCTTAAACAACTTCCAATAATATATGAATTAGATTTGGTTATTGTTATCTCTTACTTATAAGTATACAGTTTATGTAAACATTAATCATTCTTAAAGTAAATATGCGATTCCGAAAAAAATCTGCATATGTTTGTATGTATACGGAAAGAAAAAAACTACTGTCAAACGAACAGCCAGCTGTTTGTGCTACCTAGCATACTTTCATCCCCACTCAATAACAGATGGCACTATATTCGACAGTAGAGGCCATATAAATAGCAGCAAAGGCACATTTAAATACATTTGGGGTATTCACACTGTAGTCATAAAGTCATGTAAAAAAATAATAGCACGAAAACTAGTGTGAACAACCGTCATAAATTAGTATGCTATTTCAAACATCGATCAGCTGCTGCCTTGATATGAGCTGAATACATATTTTTATATATATTTTTATACATACGGAAAAACGTTCAGTGGCTGCCAGCTACGTAAGTTAAACGCGATAAATTTTTCACTTGTATATATTTAGCTTTTGCGATTTTGTTCCCTTTTAATATATTTTATGTTATAAAAATGTGATTTAATGTAAATTTTTTAGCCGTGAATCATTTATAAGTAACGGCGGCAAACATGTACTACCGCCATCTCGCCTAAAGATTTTCAGCCGTTCGACTCAGATCTCTAGAGCAAGGCAGATTTACCAGGTACTCTCAGTACCGCAGCTGTATATTGAAATTTGTTGAGCTACTGTCAAAAGTTTATATACAAGCAACATAAAATGTTTTTTTTTTCTTAAATCTTCCTTGTTAATGACGCTTCTTCTTCCTTGATTTTGACATTAGCTCTTCATTTTCTACCAACAAAATACGTGTGGTTTTTGGTGTTGTTTCATTGTTGTACTAGTAAGAGTACCTGGTAAATCTGCCTTGCTCTAGAGCGATTTTATGACAAAACAAAAACATACCTGAAAGAGTGCTATTATTTTATGACTTTTTTGTATGTAGCACGACAACAACTTTTTTAAACTGGTCTAAAATATTATGCCTATGACAATATGACTAAATAGCACGAAGTGTGAATACCCCAGTTGATTAACGACGATAATACAACGAACTCTCAATTATATCACACAAACATACATATATTCTAACGATTTATGGTTATCCAACATTTTGATTCGTAAACAGACCATCTTGCCTAATCTGCTCTTTATAAACAAAGCTTTTCAGATAAGGGAATGTCTAGCTAATTTTATTTCTAAATTTCGGATGGAACTTTTCGACGTACGAGAATAGAACAACTTAGACCGCCCAATGTTCTGCAAACGAGAAATCTAAATTACATATGTATGTATGCAAATGTATTTTAGGAAGTTATTTAATTTGGGCGAGTTATACCATCCCGCAAACCCCAAAAATTAAGTCGAACGTGAGAACTTTTTGTAAAATCTGCAGATAGTAGTATACATTAGATTTCGAATGTGCACCATTATTTGGATATGTAACCAATTATGTAATAAGAAACAAAAATTTTATTGAAAAGCATTTTTATTGTATATCAAACAGTCTATTATATTTTGATTAGAATTCAAATTTTACAAATATATGTATGTATCAGTACCAAGTACACTATTTTTAATACATACATACATATATATATATATATATATATATATATATATATATATATATATATATATATATATATATATACATATATATTGTGTGTGTATATGTAATTATGTATTAACATTGTACTTTAAGGCAAGAAAAAGTAAAAGAAAATATAGTACATAAAACTTATTAGGTAGAGAAAAGTAATAAATTTAAAGATAAAATAATTTGTTACACAATTCATCGGAAGGTGCTCTACGTATACTTTGGCCCACTAGGTAGGCCATCTTATGAGCATATTGACAACAAGCTGGATGCCGAATGGTACCGGGCCAATTGTAATAAAGGAAGCATAATTTATACGTAAGCCTTTGGATAATGTCAGGACTGTATACAGAATCGTCACGTAGCACAACGTAATGGGTGGGACTAACAGTTCCTTGTCGAACACTTTGCGACACCAAGAAGAAATCGTAGTAGTTTGCGCGTGTAATACTGTTGTCGACTACAGTTCCAGGCATGGGATTGTTTGCATTCCCACCACTTAATGAGAAATAACGAGTATTGATACGTTTTTGAACTACAACAAATGTTATTTTAATAGTGTGATTTAGCATTCGGTTACAAGCCGATTCAAATTGAGGAATCTCGTATGATTCACAAAGGGCTAATTGACCATCGCCCACTCCATCGCGATATATAATCACGCTATCGGGATATTTTCCATTTTCTTTCCGATAAGCCAGCAATGCGTCAATAAAGCTTGAAGTTAATCCATTCACAATTTCTTCACGTTTGGTTTGTATCACAGCTTTGCTGTACCATTTCGTGTAACTGTGATTAACGGATGCGACGAAAGCAGCCACAGAGTTTCCTTTTTGTGTAGGATCATGGTAAGAGTCAATGCCACAGATCATGACATTTTTAAATGGAATCTTAACCGACCACAAAGAACCTCCTAATTTGCAGTTCATCTGCAAAAGAATTTTCTGAACAATGGAACGATTTTTTGACTCGTTCGACAATGTCCTAGCATTTATTACTTGTGACGGTATCGGCATTTCCACGCAGCATATCTTTTTTATGGCAGAATATCTATCATCTCGGGCTGTTGGTGAAATGCATACCACTATTTGAGTTTCTTTGTTAATGTTTTCTCTAATGGCTTTCACAAACGTGTCTACACGATCATTTTGTAAAACAATAACTCTAGGTTTCTGTACTTGCATACCTAATGATCGTGTGTTTCTATCAACGTGATCACAAAAGGTTTGGGCGATTCTAGAATCATTCTTTACATGTACCAACAGCCAGTCGCGGATATGTACGACATCCAGTAGTTCGTTACTGCAAGCATATTTAGAGAAGTCAGCATTTGGACCAGCCGAAAAAACCTTTTGATTGAAATATATTTTTTCTTCTTCAAAACAGCGGCCATTTATAGATTCATTAGATTGCTTCAATGTCAAACCCCAGTCGTTTAAAATTCGCTTGGCTTCTGGGCTTTTATTAATGTTGGTGTAGAACTTTTCTAAAGCTAATAAACGTTGATTAGGAGATATTCGTGTAAAAGTAGCGATTTCACGCATTAACTTAAAATCAGATCGCATGTCGTCGCGTAGT
The DNA here is from genome assembly GCA_951800035.1 of Linnaemya tessellans. Classification (NCBI taxonomy): domain Eukaryota; kingdom Metazoa; phylum Arthropoda; class Insecta; order Diptera; family Tachinidae; genus Linnaemya; species Linnaemya tessellans. The sequence continues at coordinate 142,599,133 of OX637532.1, forward strand.
CCAGTCAGGTGACAAGTTTCGGGTATCAAACAGAAAACTATATCCTCTGCATCTACATTATTTGGTAATTTTTGTTTCTTAATGCTTATAAGCAATGGTTGCGATTTATCTTTAATTCTGATGTTATGATTTTTCAAATAGTAATCATTATAAGAGACGGGACCTTCCCTGGTGTTAAAGGTTGACATCGGATTTTTATCGAAACATATGTCATCGATGCGGTATGTACGATTATTGTAACGTGTTATAATAACTGATCCCAAAAGAACCTTTTTGGCTGCATCCTGAAAGGAACTGGAATTACTTTTATGTACATCAATCAACATATCGAGCACAGTTTTTTGGCACAACAAACGATGTGATACATCACAGCACAACATTAAGCCACCTTCGTATTCATCAACAGCAGTGACATATCCAGGCCAAACTTCAAGCTTATGCTGTGGTATTATCTTAGGTGCGGAGGGATCAAATTGTTTGCGGTCGAAACGCACATAGTTTAAAGTTTTCATTACACGGTCAAATAGAACATTGTACAAATGTATACAATTCTTCAAGCTTTCTTTTCGTTTATACAAAACACGAACTTCTACATCAGATCCATCTGCTTTGTTTTGTGAGACAAACGTTGTAAGTTTGTCTTTAAGTAGTACTGGCAAATACAATGTTACCCCATCAAATGTTTTCGTACCACCAAATTTATCGCGATGCTCGTTCAAATATTTCATACGCAAATTAGTGGAGTCGACGTTCGGCACGAACCTTACTTCATATACATATACGCCCTTTTGTGGATCCGATTCTAAACGTATGTAGTTACTAGCCAATTTTACAGGATTACCTTTAGATCCATGTATGTTCTGCACCGATTTAAAAAATTCGGATTTTTCTTCTTTGGTTTCTTGTCTTAATTGCTGCTCTACTTGCGGAGCTTCAGTCTGTGCTTTTATTGGTGATGGTTCACGTTTGGGCTCAAGCGAAGAAGATGATGAACTTGACGTTGTTTCGGAAGTCAAGCGTTGAAATAAGCTAGCTCGGCCGCGTCCGTTTGAATGTATTGTACTCTGAGATGCGCCGTCATCAAATATCTTCAGATTACTACGACCGCGTCCGCCAAGTGATAAGCCCGTGAACGAACCAAGCTCTTCTAAAAGTTTACCACGACCTAGACGTCTAAATTCACCCCCAGAAACAGGACTGCGTGAGCCCAACCCACTGTCCCTAGTGGAAACACCTTCGCTTGAATTTGATTCCGTCGATGCAGTCTGCTCTAGACAAAGATTTAAGAAACTTCCTCGACCTTTTGACATATTGGCTCTTAATATCTTTGCAAACTGCTTTTAAGCCAATTACGATTTTCTTTCTTGGAAACAGTAGTTAAATTAATCTGGTACAACACGAACGCCACAAAGAATAGAGCGTTGGTGATAAAACTGTAAAATGTGTATAAAAAAACTTGAGAATATATGCAGCACAGCCACTGTTACTACATGGATTAAAATGTTAAACACATTGCAAATATAAATATGAGGAAGACTTTTTATGTATGTATTTTGACACAATTGATTATCCACCTTCACCATAGATACCATAATCAACTTTGAAATAAAGTAGTGATGCCGTACCTACAAATATAACTGACATCTTTTAGATCACAATATGTGTTAGTGCAGGTGCACACCCATCAAGTTTGACCGTTCAAGTTATCCGTTTAGTTTGTAGAGGGGAAAAGAGAATGAAAAGGTGCACAAACTTGAAGGTACTAGTCAGTTTTTCTATATTCTTTTGTTTTATCATTCGTAATGTACTAAATGAATACTCAGCAATGAAGACAAACTTTACATGACGTTTCGTGTGTGAATATGAACACTAGTTTAATAGAATAAGTGGTATGAAATTAAAAACTATTGAACAAAAACAAATCAGGTAAACTTGATGTGTACGAATCAGCACTTAATACCAATAAAATATATTGTATTTGCTGTATGTTGTATATAGTTGATATTATATCTCTACAATTCCTAATATTACACATAATACATACAATAGTACCGCACAAAAGCATGGGTAAATGAAAATGGAAGTGATAGTCTGGCATCGCCAAGAGATTTTAAACTGCGTCAGCTATCCAATGGCAAACTTTGTTGTTACAGTGTCAATATGTCTTCTCTTATTGAAATCTGAAAAAGTTGAGAGTGGATGAGAATTTTGTGTATATAATAGGGTCAGCCATCGGTATTAACTTTTTCTTGTGAATTTATTTGTAACAACTGAAAAGAAATATATGAAAGAAAACAATTGCATTTAAAATAAGTGTTAACAGAAATAAGAAAAGTTTGTGTGTACGTTTGAAAAAATTACTACTGTATGCACTTATATACAATAACCGAGTGTAAGTGCGTGTGAATAAATAAAGGAGGTTGTAAATAATATAAGACAAATGGTTTAGTAGATACTTACTATATACATACATATACTCGTGAACATATAGTGCATGTATATATGATGTATGTTTCAAGAAAAGAAAAACCGGGAATATCTACAAACCCTGCTTGAAAGCAACTAAGATCTTCCTAAAATTACCATAACTTAAAGCAAATCAATGATGTATAGTTTGGGAATCCGAGGATTTTTATAGCAAGCAAATTATTAATGTGAGTTTAAATTACCGGTAAATTTAGGACTAAAGTATTCAAAATAAATGTTGAGTGCACCTATTTACCTCTTGCATTAAAATTGCATTCTGTGTATTCCATCCATTTTGAACTGTAGTATATCTTGTGAGACTTCTTTCACTGATATGATATTCAATCATGCGTCCTTCCACATATGTATATAAATGTATGTATGGCTTTTTCGAAAAAAGGTTCTTATTGTATAAATCAGTTAAGACTTTTATTTTATTGCATATTTGCGAAGCTACATGTATGCATATTATAAAATTTTGGTGCTTAAATCAATTCAATGCATTGTGTTGAATTAATTTAAGTGTATACCGATGCAACCAGTATTACTAGATTTTTTTTATATTTCATTCTTCTACTCGTACTGCTTTCCGTATGTTGTATGAAATTCTTTTTAAATACATACATACGTATGTATGTACATAAGTATATGCAAGCGTAGGATGTTTGTGTAACAGAATGGAGGTATTTAAAATGCGATATTTTTTAAGTTTACAGAAGATATTTTTTAATGGCAGTATTACCAAATAAGATTGGCTACTCAAAATACTATTATGCTTTTCGTCACTGAGTGCTTTACAAACTAGTGATTTACAAACTGATAGTTCTGATAGCATCACTCTATAGAGTATGTACCTACAGAGATACCGACATAAATTAATTTACATACGGTATCTAGATACATACATATATCCAACGTATAAATGACATCTAAAAGTGGAGTGGCAGTTGAACAGGCACAATTTGTAGCTGAGGAAGTTGCAAACTCAGACGACTGGAAAGCCTTAAGCATCCACATTTCAAGCAACTTCTATAATCAGCACAGATCCAAATGCAGTATATAATACACATATGACATATGTACATACATATGTGTATGTACATATATAAGTATTTCGTTCGTATATACTGTTGTACTTTCCCAACATAGGTATCCTTTAACTCACTTGCCTATTTCGATGGTCTTCGATATTATTTTTTTTTAATATTATAGATGTAATACGGTGAGTTTTATTTGTTGTGTGGTCAACTATGTCTATGTATATGCCTGCATTTAATTTTCAAAATAACAAAAATTCCAAGTTTATATGTACATAAACACCCAAAAATTAATTGAGAATTACACAAACAAAACCATAGGATAGAAAATTCTTTCAAGCCAAAACTATAACTTAAAAATTAGTATGATTAATTTGCCGATTTCTATTTATAATTTTCATATATGTATATATTAAACCATTGAGACCCGGATTACATATTTCAACTTTCGCTGTCCAAGTAAAGCAACTCCTTACGGTATTGAAATAGATACATATACAATTTGTGGACTGTCTACCTTCTTTCTCATATACTAATTAAAAGTTGAACAGAAAAATTTAAGTGTGTGAACTGGGACTGTTGACGGCTGAAATGGAATCTTTTAAATACAAAAAGTAATTGCTAGAATTTAATTTTTAATTACAGTTACATATCTTCAACTTACTTATCTTTAAAGTTCTAGTAAGTAGCTGGTATCTAAGTATGCTGTATTCACTACATACTTTTGTATTATATTTTTATCCAATTAAAGAAGGTTAAGTCCTATATTAATATATAAAATAGTGCCTAAATATGAACCACTTAGTTTGAGAGCAACGTAAGCGACACAATTATTGTGCCACAATTCTCAACACTGATACACATGACAATATTTCAATATTGAGCAACAGAATTTAAGCGAACAGCAGAACAAGTAAGAGATTCATACATACATATCTACATATAGAGTTGAAATACACACATATGTACATACATAGCTCCTACACAATCCGCTGATGATTTAAATTATGCGAACTACGAATGTGTACTAGTAGCACGCAGTTAGGTGTCGTTAAATGTAGTAACTCCATCGCATAATAATAGGTCGCAAATCCTATCAGATGTTTACGCAAATTGTATTGAATATATGTATGTATGCATGTACATTGTATGTTCATGTCTTTAATTAGTCTATTGTATATTGTATCTATTTTAATCACCCTTTGAGAGTACTCTAACTCCATATTTATTAGATATGAATGTTACATTTTATAAGTTCAATTTCATATGCATACATAACTATGTACATATTATGTATGTATCAAACATACATATGTACATATATATATACAAATACATGCGTATATATGATGTATAAGTACACACATATGTATGTACATACTTGTAATCAAAAACAATATATTAGTGAAGAAAGTAAAAATGTTTATGTGGGTGAACGACAAATACGTTGAGTTTGTGCCAGCAATAGTTAAATATGGTTGGCTTAGGTTTGTTTTAAAAGGGTGTTTACCGACTTTAAAGGTTCGTCTCCCCAACTTTATTTTTATGTATATGGTGTGCTTAGATATGTTTGTATGTACATTCATATACGTACATATTTATGTATTTGCATAGTGTGTATATGCTTGAATAATAAGAAAGACTGAGTGTAAAGTGGCTACTGGAAAATGTTGAATAAAACGAGGCAGCAATTGCAAGAAATGAGTTACTAAAATCTAGTATGCTATAACATTTTTGGGCAAGCTTAAGGTAAAAGAAATCGGCAGTTATTACTACTCCCATTGCCATTGCTTTATTTTGATTTTACGTTGGAGCTTTTTGCGCAAACAGAGCTGCCAATGAGTTTTTAATTTTTATGTAATGGTATTTAGAAGGTAACTATTTGGGAAGGATGGGTAACAGATTTGCTTAAAAGTAAACGATTTATATGTTAGACCTTTAGCTAAAGGAGACCCATATAAAGAGATATTTTTTCTTATGAAGCTTGGCAATTAGGGGACTATTAAATCGTCGTTATTGCAGTTAAAGTTTACGTCTGAATCTTTACTGTTAGAAATTTAACTAAAATTCTTAACTCTTATCTTCAGGCTCTAGGTCTAAGAATTGAAAATAAACTCCGTTTTTTTTATTATTTTCGTATTCATTTATATATATTTTCTTTTTATATATTTTCTTTTATATTATTTTCGTATTCATTTATATATTTTCTTTCAAAAAACGGAGTTTATTTTCAATTCTTAGACCTAGAGCCTGAAGATAAGAATTAAGAATTTTAGTCAAAAATAAGGTCGAATAATATACAAAAAATTAATTGTTAGAAATTTAAAGTAATATTTCTGTAGGAGTACCTAGTGCTTATAACCTTTTTGCACTTGTTCTTTTTAAGTATTATTCATCCGTATATAAGTATGTGTACAAATTTTTGTTTATTTTTTTGTTTTTATTTTTAATGGAAAGTTTGTTTCTTTTTTATATACATATTTAAAAAAATTTAATTAACAACCGTTAAAATATTCTCTATTGAGATTATTACAATTACCACATGAACTATATGGGGAACAGTTCCAAACGATTTGCTTATTAAATAAATATTACTTTTTCATATTGAATATTTTTCCGTAAATACTCAACACAAGTAAAAAACTGAAATTTATATAATTATTGTATTCTGATATTTTTAAGCTTAAGGTCTCTTTATTTTAGTTTAATTTTTAATTTCAATATTTCGTCACTCCTTTGTGTGACTTCTTCAGGAAATTAATTATTTTATAATTAATTATATAAAATAACCTTAAGCTTAAAAATATCAGAATACAATAATAATTAAAAAGAGGTCAAGAAAACAGAAGAATTTGAAATTTATATATACTTGTTTGTAATAAAGTCATAATGTTAGGAAAATAATAAGCACTTCAAGAGATTTTAGCGCAATTGTTGGTCGAAAAGTACAATTTTACAGGCACAATTTATCATGTATTTTCCTGTTTACTGCTAAAATATTAAATAAATTTTCGGGGAATTATTTTAGACATTTAAGGGCTCCCAATATAGCCATTGTAGTGTATGATGTTGGCATCCCCATCTCATACACAGTTTGCTCTCTGCATTTGGACATGAGTGTATATTTTACATACATACATACATTATACTCTTTAATTTTGTTTATACTACGTTCATTCATTCGGCCGTAGATACGAAACAGTCAGTAATAGTGGCAAGCAAGCTCAAGAAACACAAGCAGTTAAAATATCAGCGGCACGCCCTTGTATATTTTTCAGTATCGATGAATATATATATTTTTTCATCTAAATTAATGAAACACAAAGAGAATTAAATAAAAGCTGAATAGCGAAAAAACATTGTGTCCAATAATCAAAATAAATTAAGTGCGCTAATTAAAAATGTATGTGAATATTTTTCTAACAAAATATGAGAATGTCTATCTACCTACAAAACATATTTATGTACAATGAAATTTTAATTGTTAGGTATGTATGTAGCTAAAGGTTTATGTTTATTTACTTTCTAGATTTTCAAATGTAAATTGCTTGGATAAGTCTTCCAATTTTAACAAAAATTATAAAAAGTAGAAATATTGCAACAAACACAGAAAGAAAAAAGGAATAATAAATTATAACAATAATAGTGAATGCGTGGTATGTATGTATGTATGTACATATATTTGTATGTATATGATAATACAAAGTAAAAACATGTTTTGCTGAAACAGCCAAGAAAATTATAAAACGGAGAATAAAATCTGCAACTAAAATGTCGAAATCTTTAATCAAACATCAATATACCTAATTCGCAAAGAAAAAATTAAAAAATAATATAATGACAAAATAAACAAATAATTAAGAATGATAAAAGAATAAAACATATTGTTTTTCTGTGCGTTTTCTAATCTCTTGCTTGAAAAAAACATCACTAAGCGTCGCGGTTGTTATGTTTTTGTTTGTTGGTTTCTTTTGCTCATAATTAGGAACATATAAATAACAAAAACAGCAACAGCACCACTTTTGCCACTTTTGTGTATGTGTGTGTGTGTGTTTTGTTTAATTCAAACTTCCACTTGTTAATTCCGTGTATGTCATTTTACAACAACCCTATACCCCACACAGCTTCTAGATACCACACGCAATATTTAGTATCTCATTTTCGCCGTATCTAAAACAAAAAAAATTAAATTAAAAAAAAAACGCACAAATGAAAATGGTTGATAAATCATCTAAATTGGACAAATTTAGCGCCAATATGAATGCTTCGTCATCAGGTGTTGTTGGGGGTGGTGTTGGTAGTGGCGTTGGTGGCATTAGTAATTCTGGTGCTACTGGAGGTGTTATAAATACTGGTCATGGTGTTTCTAACATATCGGGTCACTATTATCATACGATACAGCAACAGCATCAGCATCATGGCGGCAGTAGTCATCATCAAAATGGACAGAAACCTGTTCCTATGAAATTATTTGCGGCATGGGAAGTGGACCGTACACCACCAAATTGTATACCAAGGTAAGTTTACCCATTTTTTGTTTTTGACATGTACATACATATTTTATACCTTATAGTAGTAACAAAATAGGCCAATAAACCCTTTTATTTTTTATATTGTTGATTTTAAATTTCTTGTACTATTTGCGATGAAATCCGTATCCAAAATTATACTTTTTTAACACTTTGTTGCCGATATCTATAAATTATATAACCGAAATATTACAAAAAAAATATTTTTTTTAGGCAAATTACAACTTTCTTTTTATAAATTCATCACAAAAATAATAGAGAAAAGTTTTAAAACTTGAGCAATTTTTAAGGAATAGAGGACAAGAGTACAACGCTTTGTATTAGAATTTTTTTCTAAAAATAGTAAAATCTTAATAATAAAACAATCGAAATCGTCACAAATTACCAAAGGAAAGAAAAATACAAGAGTTATGCATATTATTAAATTGGAAATAAAATGTGGGCTGAACTCCTGTGTAGCTATTGTCAAAAAGTTTTTTTCTGATAGCATAATATGGAACTACCATGAGGAATATTTAAATAAACGTCATTATTTGCAAAAAAAAAAATGTTTAAAAAAGGACAAAATGACGTAAGATCGTCATAAACAGCTAGTATTCTTTTAGATGTAAATAAAAATTTAGGGCTTCATAGACCTGCTCCTGCTCAATATAAATAGTTAGTATTTTGGACATGAACAGAAGTATTCATTTGATATATCCGTGTGAAATTGTATCCCCTCATGCTTCCATAAGTTTATTTTGCCAAAGCTGTAAAAATTTTCTATAAAAATAGTGTGTATTATCGAATTTACGTTATCAGAAATCGACCAAAATGTTATGTATTTTTCTAATATATAAATTGCAGTGAATTTTATATGAAACACTGAGTTTCATATACAGTTTCATATACGTGTATTCCTCCACATTGCCCTAAAATAATTTAATAGCTTTTGCTCAATTCATTAAAAAGATTTCCGAATAATATGTGCCCCACTGTCGTTTGTGGATTTTCTTAAAAATGTATTTTTTATGTGCAACTACTTTCGTTACAAGTTTGAAACCAGATAGTGAATAGTTCAAGTTATTCTGATTTGTAAAATATTCTAAGTAAGGAATCGAAGAAATTTTATAAATTAGACAGTAAAACAAACTATTCTTTAATAATAAAAAATATTTATTAGTATAAATACTCATATATACATACTTATGTATGTATGTACATATGTACACGTATATAACTATTTATGCTGCCTTTTTGACTATTACTTTGGAAAGGCGCCCACATGATTTAAATATAATCTGATATTTCTTTAAAAACAGCCAATAAAAATATATGTGGGGTAGGTTGTAATACTTTTAACCCATACGGCTGAGAAACACACGAAGGAATTCTTCTTATCAAACTTCTTTTGGCAGATTTTTTATTTATTATTGTATTAAATGTATGTATGTATTCATAAAAATACACATGTACAGTAAGAGCACAATTTGCGTAAATCATATCCCAACCAAATGGTGTTTATTATGAAAAAAAAGAAAACATTAGGGTTCCAATATTATCTGAATGCCTAAAATCAAGAGCTTTCTACGAAATGCTTAATGCCATTGAAATAATATAAAAATCTAACATCTCATATTATATGAAGATTATGTTGTTCAATAGACAGCAACATACATTTAATTATTTTATATTTCAGACCATAGACAATAGTTATTCGTCAAAAAAAAAAAAAACGGTAGAGAAAGTGTTAAGCAGGAATTTGTACACAGAAAGAAATATAATGCAATTCCAGTTACAAAACTGTTAAAATTGCTGCCAAAAATCATAATCAGGAGAATCTCAGTGAATTTTGAAAATTTTAGGTAATTCTATAAATAGAGACAATATGTCGAATAGTTTATATTTGGCATATTTCAAAATTTTTTAGATATTGTATTTAAATTTGTTTTAAATTTATTTATTAGCTTCTTAGCTCATAATAAAATAAATAAAATAAAATATATTAATCGGGATATACAAGTGCACCTAAGATATTTATGGCACGATTTCGTTAATTTTTTAAATTAAATATGGAATACATGTGCTTTAAATTAGTAAAACTTTGTTTAGACTTTGGAGGCTGGTATTGGTAAAGCGGCTAAGGATATCAAACATAAATGGTATGAACTTAGGATCTGTATTCTGTAGCAAATCATTATGAATAAGAGTACAATTGACTAACGTTAGTTTTTATAATCAGCTAATTTACTTTGAAAAGTAGTCATCAATTATTGGAAAGCGATTCGATTTTTTTCACAAATTTGTGTTTGACGAAAAGGGCTATTTTTGCCCTGACCGGTTTCTTAATGAACATATGTAGAGTAACTAATCCACAAACGACCCTACTTGCTCCATTTATTCCAAAGGCATACGTCGTTTGGTGCTAGCGGCATTATTGCAAATTATTTAATCTAAAATGAATTCGTAGCTTATGATCAATGACCTTTTAAATTTTGTGATCATATGTTTTAGTTTGTGTTGACTATTTTATGTGTATGAAACACCATATTTCTGGTTCCCCAGCCACTTATACGATGAGTTCATCAACTCGCAAAAAACTTCTTTAGTTAGACATTCATTTTACCACCTTCGTAAAAATGTGTGTCCTCAATACTTTCCCAATTTAAAGTACCGAGTAATACGAGGACTACCTGTATGTGTGTGTTAACAATACTATAAATTGTAAGAATATTATGGAAAAATGGTAGGTTCGAAGAGAAAAAAAAGTGTGAACAGAACGTTTTTATGCCTACGGTTAATTGTTTTTGTTGTCAAATCCCAAGTTAAACAAAAACAAATACAATATTTATTTTTTGCACTTTTTAAGCGATAACATTTTTAGATAAACATTGAATGGCTTTTCTTTATAATATTGTTTATAATTTCAAACAAGTGTAGTGAGTTGAAAACATGTTATTAAATAAAACAAACGTATATTAAAGTTTTATAATATCAAGTGATAAAAAGTATAAAATAAATGAAGTGGTAAAAGAACTGGAAAGTTCAAGAGGGGGGATGAAGAAAACATGACAAATACACAAATGTATATATTTTTTTTTGGTCTGAAAAAGAAAATATATTTGCTTTAGTTAATTTTATATATTTGGGTATTTGTTGTTTTACACAAAATTTTTTAATATTTTCGTGCTGATTTTTTTTTTCGCAAATATACAAAAAAAGTTCAAAAGTGTTTATTGAGGGGTTTAGCTAGTTCCTATGCCCATTTCACTGGGGCTAATGCAGATCATTAGGGAACCTTTACCCAACATTTCTTCGAATAACTAAAGATATTATTTCAAACGTCGGCACAATTGAATCAGAAGCTTAAACAAATATCAAAAGAAGCCTCTCGAGCCAATTTTTTCAAATTGATATTATTCTAATTCCAAAATTGTTTCAGATATAAAACTTTTCCTGCAATATAAAGGGCTCCCTGGACCACCATTTCTATATGGTGGCATATGTTTATCCATACCCAATTTTTCATAATGACCACTAATCCTCTTAGCCAATTTAAGATTTTTTTTTTAAATTGATATTCGAATTTCAAAATTATTTCAGATTTTTTCTGCAATATAAAGAGTTCCCTGGGCCACCATTTGTATATATTGGCATATGTGTACCTATCCCTATTTTCCCACAATGACCGAAAACCTCTCCAGGATAATATATTTTTTTCAAATGTGAACCCATCTCGATTTTCCAAAAACCTCTCCAGGAAAATATATTTTTTTTTCAAATTAATGTTTTTACAATATTTGGTATTTTCAGTACATCCCTTAAATATATATTTATTAAGTATATCTTGGGCCATAATATCTATACACTAGGTTGGACAGATTTGGCTCGAATTCCTAGATTTTGGCTTCCACATGAACTTGAATAAAATTTTGTTCTAAATGTTCAGTGGTTAACTGACTTCAGTTAACTGCAAAATATGTGTGGTACAACTTTCGGTTTGCGTCTTCGATAATATAAATTACATTATGAGGATTAATTATTTTTAAACACTTTAAATTATAGGACAAAAAATCGTCCAAATGACTATAAAACGATAAATGTGTTAGTCAGCGTGTGATCAATGTGTGTGCTTTGGTAGTAATCAATGAATTAAATGTAAAAAATCTTTCAAATAATATTAATAACAATAAAATAAAAAATTTAAATAACGTGGGTTTTTGCATTAACCAGAATGTATGTGGTCAGTGACTAGAGGGCAGTTTGATTTAAAGTTTTCTTAAAAATATTTTAGTTATATCCATGTACATTTAGTTTTGAATTGGAAATTGTAATTCGTTGTACTAAATTTGCTGAGCATTTGAACTTTGTGTGAGTGGGTATTTTTATTTTTATTTTCTTTTTGCTATTCAAATTGTTCTCTTTATTTGGTAAATGATATTTAGAAAGTAGATTTCTAATGTGTTTTTTCTTTATTACGATTTTACATTTTTATTATTTGCTGTTAGAGAATTGTAATGTTATGAGTTTGGGCATTAAAATTGTAAAATGTATTTTATAGCAAAATATAAATAGATTTTTGTAAATATGAAAGATAAATGGAATTTGTTAACCAGTCCAAAAAATTGTTTTCCGAAAATTGGTAAATATGTATATCAAAACGTATGGGCAAAATAAATTTCATGTTGTTTTGCAAACCAGAGTTGCAGTCAAAAACATTTATTTCTAGTCGTGTTTCCATCGCTTGCTGAACAAAACTTAAGTTTAAATTGCACAAATTCAAACTAAATCTTGAATCATAATGAAAAGAAAACCTTTGATTAATCGGTATTTCGATTAATTATATTTTAAAAATTTCAGCTTAACTTGAAGGTTCGGTTTATTTCTTAAGGCGAATTATTGCATGTGTATTATTGAACACACATTGATTGAAATGTTTAAGAAAATAATTGAGATACAAACAATACTTAAGCGCAGCAAAAAATGTTTCTATACTTACAAATAAAATAAATATGTCTGTGAAATAAGCGTTAAATGACACAGGCATGTTGGAAGTATGACTGCGACCTTGTGTGAGTTTAATTTACACACTTCCACACATATTTAACATTTTTCTCTTCTTTGTAGACTATTTACAATTTGTATATGGAATGAAAAAAAAAAAAATAAATAAATAGAACAAAGAAACTTGTTCTTTTCATTTCACATTTAACATGATTTCTTATTTTTATACGTACATACATACAACTGAATGTATGTACGCAAGTAAATCTTGGTCATAAATTTTTATAAAAGCTCCAGAGATGTGATTTGCAAGAAAACATTTTAAATAAGAAAACAAAAAAGGAACAACACAATAATGTAAACATGGTTGTGTAGGAAATAGAATCAAAACCGCAACTACAAAACTGTAACTGTGAGGCGTTTTTTCTAGAGCAGGAAACTTATAAATTCAAATAGTCTAACAAAAACGTAGAATTCCATTCGAGAACAGTAATTAGACCTATTAACCAAATTAGAAAATTTTTACCGTCCACTAAATAATTATTAAGGCGTGTATTTTACGTTTGAATTGAAATTTAGAAAATGTTTGCAGTGAAATTTAATAATTGCTGATATTTTAATTTGAAATTTCGATCAATTTTACGTCATAGTACATTAAATTTGGTTTGTAAACAGCAAACTGCTTAAGAAATGAGAAAAAGGATATTAAGGATGAGAAAAAGGATATTAAAGAAAGAACTTTCCGAAACCGTGTTACAAACCGAATGAAAACAATAAAACATTTCAAGTCTGAAGATCTGAATTAGCCCTAGTGAAATGCTCATAGCAACTACCTTAAAACAATAAAATGTTCGCTTAATTCTTTTTTTATAATTGTTATTTTGGGGGAAAAAAACAGCACAATTAAATTAAAATCTAGTGTTAAACAACATTTCCCAAAAGTAAATCTTACAATATATATTTCATTAACACTTAGAACTTGAAAAAAAATTGCGACCCACTATTCACTTTCTTATGTATGTAATTCTCAAATAGTTTGTGAATTTTCAGAATTTGGTTGAAGACTACTGATGATTTGGTGCAAGAGCAATGAAAATACGGGCACGTAGGCAAGCATAACTAACCCAGTAAAAGTGTAGCAATTTTTAATGGAACTATTAATTTTTTTTTATCTTGCACTCAGGGAATGACCCCTACATATGCAGTGCATTGCGCTGCAACTAGAAAGGAGGGGATAGTATTGAGGGGATATATGAAGAATCATGAGAAGATAGAGAATTTTTTGTAGTTATTCCAACCTTTTTTTACTTCCCCGGCTAATTGTTGCTACATTACCGACGAAGGAGGGTGCTGTTACTCTGCTTTTAGTACATGATAGTGTCAGTCGCTGCCAATTATGCTCAGTGATCAGTGCTATGCCTTCATCATTGAAAAAGGCTGGCACCAAGTAACACAACCATGCATTAATGCTGATCACAAGAATTCAACACAATATTTCATCACTCAGCGCGGGTTTGAACTCAGGACTCTCCGCTTCATAGTCTCGTGTTCTACTACTTCAGCCAACAGCACCATCATGAAATAATAGATATCACATTTATTATTTTTATTTACATGAGGTTAGATACTGAAACTGCTTCAAATGAGAACAAAGGTTTTCCTTTTCAAACATGCCATTTATCTGCATAAAATCCCGAAAAATATGCATTAGGAAAACTTCAGTATATAATTGTATGTTTCCCCCAAAAATCTAAAGCTGGAAAATTGCTAAATCGGCCGTCACTAAAAGCCGTACACTACCAACTTGAAAGTTAAATAACGGGGGAAAAAAAAAGAATTCAATATTTTATTTTCTAAAAATCAGCGTGATTTATTTTCCATTTCAACTTTCCACATTCCATCGTCCGTTCCATTTTAAATGGTAAATCGATCATAACCCTTTCATTTCAACCGAAAACAAAGTGCCCATAAAACTTTTTTAATTTTTTTAGTTTATACAATTCCGTATCTTTTACTTTCATTATCGAATGCTTCATACACGTACATATACAAATTGGTTGCCAATTATTTTGTTTTTATGCTAAATCTGTGCCAGTTGTAGGAGGCAGCAGAAATCATTAAATACATTAAACTACACTCGAAACAAAATAAGATCAAGACAAACAAACCTCTGCCATAAAATCACTTTCAATGAATTTGGCACACTGTCATATGATGCCACGATTATGAGGAATACAGAAAAAACAAACATTTCTCATATGTCAATTACTTAGATCAAGCATGAAATTATATTATTTGCTTCAATTACTGTTTGATTATCTTTTTGTTTTCTTTTTATATGATATTTTAGTTGTAAATGGCCTTTGAAAGAAATAAATAACTTAATGGACTTTTTGACTTCCGGGGAAACGCAAGCAAGCTTTCGCTGGAATAATTGAAAAAATAAGCTTTCAAAATAAATAAATATATCAATTCTGGTGAATTCTGGGAAATAATTTAAAATAGAAAAAGGTGTTTACAAACAATGTGCCATAATGCGTTACACATTGCCTTGTTTTTTGTGGGTTAAGTACACACGTCTATATGCCTGCTCTTACATAAATAAAATCATCGGTAGGTTTGAACCTACATAATTCCAAAAATAATAATTAAATTGTATTAAACAACTCCTAAACAACTCCTAAAAGTCTAACCTAGAAAATGTATTTTTTATAAGATATAAAAATGCAGAAAATTTAATGAATGTAATTTAGCAGCGACCATACGCCTACAGATAGACTGGCGTCCATAATGTATCAATACAAAGTTTGTATATAGAGTTTTTCAACAAGAACTTTGTTTTCTAAAACAAAGTAAAATGAAAACAAGTAAAAACGTTATATTCGACCGGGTCAAATGCTAAATACCCTCCAAATATTGAGGAAGTAAATTTAAAATGTTTATCTGTATTTGGGGGGGGGGGGGGGGGGGGTGTCGCTCTGGCAAGGGCTGTGGGGGAGACATTTCACCTTTGTCATAAAACTCTAAAAATAAATGCTTGGGATATTTATATTCAAACAAGTTTTTTTTTTATAGGGTCACTTAGGGGCAAAGGGGGAGGAGGGGGTAGGACAGAGTATTACCAGGTTACGTCTCAGCTTCGTCATTAAAGCTTAAAAATGTTATTTTTAAGAGACGTAGGCTTAAATAATACAATTTGTTAATTTTTTACACTATTTTTGTATATAATAACGCCCACTAAAGGGTGTGGGGTCCAAAAATTATTTTTTTTTAATTTTATGGCTCCAAGTGTAACGCGTTGGACCTTCTTTAATATAAAAATATATAATTTGCTTAACAAAATTACAAAATAACGTCAGACATTATTTTGTTTTTTAGTGATTGGTTTAGTTCTTCTTAGGGGAACTTTTTTCCTTCTTGCCCGATTTAGCCCATCTCCGAACTTGACCTGTGCTATCCTTCAAGATATATTTATACCAAATTTCAAGAGTTTGGCTCTTTACGTTTGGACTGAATCGTGATTTCCACAAACGGACGGATGGACGGACGGACAGGCTCAGATCGTCTTAGATTTCATCACTGATCAAGAATAATATATACTTTAAGGGGTCTCAGATGGATATTTCGCTGCATTACAAACGGAATGACAAAGTGAATATAACCTCCACATTCTTTTTTGGAGGGTATAAAAATAGATGAAGATGATTCAAATTTTGATTGCAATACGAAGAGAAAAGTTCGGCAATTATGAATAAAAAGTGATATCTGGTAAAAGTCCACCGCGACCACGTTGTCTTTAAAGCCACATCCTTACGCATAATTCGCCATGTGTTTGTTTTGGATAATTCCAATTTTTTGGGAACGTCGAGGAATTGAAAAATTTGGATCTGCTTCGACACTGTGGCTCTCGGCTGCGATGTTTTCAGTTGATCGTGGTTGTGTTGCCACATTTTGTAAGGACCAAATTCTTATGTTGTGCGAAAATATCGCGAATTTTACGAAATGTAATTTTCGCTTAACTTTAACAGAACCACCATTTTCATAGTGGATTTTAATTATTTTAATGCGATTTTCGACCGAAATTGAATTCATTGTAACAATTGCCAATCCATTTACTACGAATACGTCAAAAAACTAAATGTCAAAATTATCACGTTGTTGGTGTTGCCACAATTGAAAAATAAAGTTCGTGATGAACAACCCTTTACAATTCTGATGTGGTATTTCCATCGTGTGCACTTACAAAGTTGCGAAAACTTGCATCGTTTTTGTTAACTATTGTTCACCTGTAGCAAGAATAATGTTGCACGTGAAATTTTTCCACCAAATTGCCATCACTAATTTTATAGTTCCCTTTATTCACGTCACGCCAAGACAATCAGCCTTATTATGTTTGGCGTTTTTCGCTTTCAGATTCGACATTTTGTAATAGACTAAAAAAATTCCAGCATTATATCTTTAAGCTATTACAATTTGTCGAATTTGAAGTCGTAAAACGCCAAACACAATAAGGCTGAATTTCAAAAATAGGACTTTTTCCGACTCCTTCTGGACAACACTTATGTAAGTGCTCCTGACAGCCTGTGACTACTCACCGAGTCCTTGGATTTACCAAGAAGCTCTAAGAAATTGCCAATTGCTGCAGGAAAGGAGTACAGAAGCTGATGTTGTCTAGACGTGACGTTGTCAAATTGTTATAGAATAAGGAGGGCTATTGTTGTATGTTTTTTCCATAAAATTGCTTGCCATAAGAAATAATTCACATGAAAATATGATTGCCTTTCATTAACAAGAGCAAATTTTTAAACTACCTAATTTAATTTAATGAGGGTGATATTTTGGTTGTCGTGTTCCTGCCTCATGCACCGAGACATATTTCGAATTTCCTGCTGCTCCAGCTTATTTTATTACTTTACCATAAATTCAAACTTCAAGAGAATTTACAAAATTATGCAAAAAATGTGAGTGCTAATTAATAAGCTTATTTGTGTGAGTCACACAATTTAATGAAATAAAATTTAATTTAATTTTAAATAAAATTGTAATGCAATATCCCAACAACTTGTACGAAGCCGTCCAGGCAAGCAGTCTGTCGATATGTCCCTCAATTAACCCTTCTCCCACAAACAGACACTTGATATGCACAATACATTGGATTAAATTATAACGATATTTTTTTATTTTTAATTCAACTAAATTTGCATGGTCTCCGCACACGTTAAATATTTCATGTTGATTGCACAATACGAATCAGCCATTCATTTTGTCATTCATTTAGTCACTCTGTACTTAATATGTTTTTTTTTGTATATTTTATTTAACTTTGCTGCGAATGTTATTTACTGATGTAAACAACTCACAGATACATATTTTCCTGTACTCGTTCTGCAGCAACTACCCCACATACGCAGAAAAATAAAAACACTCGTACAATATGGTAAAAATGTAGAAAAAAAAATTAAATTTTGTGGATTTCTTTTTTCCATGTACACAAGTAAATAATACTTAAGCCAACCAAGTATTTATTTGTGTGTACGATAAATAACAAAACGTACGAGTAGCACACAAGTAAGAATATTTTTGCAACTACAGCAATAATAAATCACCAAACGACAAACATTTTTATTCATTAAATAAATGATCGCAAACAATTTTATATCTGTTTCATACCAGATAAGTATATTTACCTGTAGCAATGGAAGCACTCTTCAAATGGAACAACCTTGACCAGACAATACACATAAATGTACTCACACTATGCTCTCACTGTTTAGATGAGTGATTTTCAGGGCAGCGATTTTGTTACAGATCTTTTATTGGTTTGATATATGCAAGTGGAAGATTTGCTTTGAAAGAATTTAAGATGTCTGAATGCAATATTTTTTTATTGTCAGTCTAGTTTAAAGTGAGTTTTTTTTTGTCCTAATCAAAATAAAAAAAAAGGTGTATTCAAGTTTTTTTTACTTCTGTTCTTTTTGTATCCGCCTATGAATTTAACTTCATGTGTGTGAATCTACACCGAAAATAAAAATCAAGGCGCTCGTACTTTAAATCAAGCTTTGTCAGAAATACGAGTTTTCGCCAAAGTGTAAACTTGATCGGTTGCAATAAAAAAAAATAGTCAACCGGGTCGAATCTTAAATACCCTTCAAATATTTAGGAAATAAAATCTCTATTTTTATTGTTATTTGAATCTTTTAATAATTTTTTGATGAAAATGTTTAGCCTGCAGGGTCAGAGTTCCTTGATGGCATTTCTGTGCCCCATTTCAAAACCCTATTTTGATAGGGTCCCTACGGGAAGGACGTTAAGGGAGACATCTCACCTTTGTCGTAAAAACTTAAAAAGAAATTTTTTGTTGTAATTAAGTTTAGAAAAACAATTTTTTTGATAGGGTCATCTAGGGGCCGAAGGTGGGTGGTGGGGTAGGACAGAGGAAGATCAGAGAACATTATACGTTCTTCGTAAAAGTTTAAACATTTTATATTTAAGTGCTGTAGACTTAAGGAATACATTTTTTTTTAATATTGACACATTTTTCCATGTAATATGTTACTTCAACGCCCAAGAGAGAGGGCGGGGTACAAAAAACTGATTTTTCTGATTTTCTGGCTTCAAGTTCAACGCTTTGGACCTTCTTTGACATAAAAATATATAATTTGCTTAACGAAATAAAAAAAAACTTAAAAAATATGTCGTTTTTTAGAGGTTGGTTTAGTTCTTCTTAGGGCAACTTTTTTTTGTTTCTAACCCAATTCACAGTCCAATTTATGAACTTGGACTGTTCATCCTTAAAATTTTTTCTATATAAAATTTCAAGGGTATGGCTCTTTTCGTTGGGACTGTATCGTGATTTGCACAGACGGATGGACGGACATGGCGAGATCGTCTTAGATTTCATCACTGAATATATATACTTTATGGCGTCTTAGAGGGGTATTTCGCTGCGTTGCACAGTGGGGTGAATGGTGGAGAAAGTGGCCATTAATTCATAGAACTCGTAATTTTAAAATGTTATTTTTTATTGATGAGTATTAATAAATACATAAAAAACCAGCGTTTAAAAAAATTTTTTTTAACAAAGAATTGTTAACCTTTTATGGGCTTTTTTGTATTTTGGAGAAAATGGTCTTATTCGACTATTTTAGCTGTAACTTTGGAATGAAAAACGATAAATTAGTAAATTAAATTGTAAATTAAAGCATACTTTATGTGCCTTTAGAAAAAATAATAAAAATGATAATAAAAACAATTTTTTTTGTTTGGTTTTTTCACATTGATTTTTAGCAACCGGAAATCTCTCACAAAAACCTTCATAACTCAAAAATCGCACAAATGCGCAAATAGGTATTCTGGGATTTATTAGCTAAAATTTTATATTTTAAGAGCATAAAAGTATTTTTTCTTGCACCCATCCGCAAACTTGTTGAAACTCAATGTATATATCTAAAATACCACATTTTTGGAGACATAAATTTTTTTTTTAAATATTTCTAAAACATTTATCTAAACAGAAAATAAACTTTTTAAATGCTCATATACCTAAAGTTGACGGTTCCATTATAAAACGTTTACTTATAGAAGTCTTAACAAAAACTATAATCACTTGAAATATCAAAATTTTCTCTTTTAATCAATGCGCGCAAAGATAACAAAAACAATTGAATTTTGAACACACACTGAAAAATAAAGTAAACTACCAAGAACTTTTATTTTTGCAGTTAGTGATGTAGAATTTTATCTACTTTCATATGGTACCAAATACGGTTGTGAAAGTTAAAGTTGATATTTTGAATTAATCGCCATTTGTGAGGGCTATCACCTCACAGTGCGTTGCGCACGGAATGACAAAGTGAATATACCCTCCAATTCTAGTCTAGATTCAAAGTAAACTATTCAATAGTTTTCGTACTTGAAATTATTATTTAAAATTTTCTTCCTTATTTATATTTATTTACTTCTTGAATTTTCTTGGCCTCAAACTACGCTTGCTGAGTTCCTTCCATGTCCATTACTCTATTATTTGATATTCATGGCTTTTTTTATTTTATAATTGCATATGGAATAACTAACTGATGATCTATTGTAAATCGTAGAACGACAGCGCAAAATAATTTGAAAATTTCCACAACGTTAGATGTTGTTAATATAATGTATTTTTTTTTTTGAAAATATTTTTCTCAGGGTAGCAACATTTTCCATTTTTATTTATGAAAAATGACAATTCTGAAAAACAAAGAATCTTGATAAAACAAAGCGACCGGCAACAGCTACTACAACATCTCACCTCATCTACGTACATTTTTACTTTCATATATTCCTCTTGCAGAAAATATTTCAAACAAAGGAAAAACAATCGAACAAATAAAGGTACAACAATATTTATGATTTATTAAAGGAACAATGAAAATAAAGAATTGCCATTTTATAAGCTAAAAAAAACAAAAAACAATCATTTATTACTGTAAGCCAAGAAGGACTGCGGTTATAACTCTTCTTTAGAAATACTTTTGAATTAGAATTCATTTAGATGTTGTGCTAGTGAAGAGTGTATTTAAATGTAAAATGACAAAAAGTTTGCAAGTTATAAATCACTTGGTCAAAGTATTTTGCTCGAGGTTGTTGCGTTACAACAGCTTGAATGAACACTGAAACCAGCTGATTTTTATTGTAGGATCACCTTGAAAGAATTCATTTTGCTCTAGAAGTGTAAGGAAATATGTTGCATTGAAAGCAAAAATTAAAAAAAATAGTAGCGAAATGCTTCAATTCCAAAAATCTTGATTATTAAAAAAGCACCGTTTGGGAAAAACGTGTAAATATTAAGAATATTTTTTTTTTGATATTAGAAAAGCAAATAAGGAAAATAAGCCAAGGTATTGTCTTGACGTGACGTTGTCAAATAATTACAGAATAAAGGGGATCAATATTTGTTTAATTATCACAGATTGTGTAAGTAATTTAGAAGCATATAATGAATTTTAGTTGAACATTTCATTTCTATTCCTATTCCTGTGCACAGTCCGAGTAGAACATGTAATATGAAAGATTTTCATTTTTATTAAATTCAATTAAAATTGATAGGCTAATTATTCGAATTTTCTTTTTTTGAATTCAGAAAGACATAATAAATATTCCAAAGCACAAAGGAAAGCTAACACCAGCTTTTAATTATTCAACTTGTACAGCAGAGTAGCTGTTTTCAACAGCCGCTACACTTTCATCATCAGTTTTCTTTTTGTGACCACTTAAAATCTCAGCTACCTTCCACGCATTTGTTGAAGTGATTAAAGCAAGCTACAGCAGAGCATAATAGCTGTTTTCGAAAGCCGCTACAGCTTCATTATCAGTTTTGTTCTTGTGACCACTTAAAATCGCAGCTAGCTGCCACTCATTTGTTGAAGTGATTAAAGGAAGATTAACATCAGTTTTTAAGTATTCAACTACAGCAGAACAGAATAGCTGTTTTCAAAAGCCGCTACACTTTCATCATCAGTTTTATTTT
Organism: Linnaemya tessellans; assembly: GCA_951800035.1. Taxonomy (NCBI): domain Eukaryota; kingdom Metazoa; phylum Arthropoda; class Insecta; order Diptera; family Tachinidae; genus Linnaemya; species Linnaemya tessellans. Next base: position 142,621,653 of record OX637532.1, read on the forward strand.
TGTGACTACTTAAAATCCTAGCTACCTGCCACTCATTTGTTGAAGTGATTAAAGGAAAGCTAACATCAATTATCAAGTATTCAACTACAGCAGAACAGAATAGCTGTTTTCAAAAGCCGCTACACTTTCATAATCAATTTTGTTTTTGTGACTACTTAAAATCCCAGCTACCTGCCAATCATTTGTTGAAGTGACTAATAACTTCAACATTCGCAACCCAATAATCAAAGTAGCAAACTTTATTATTCTCTATAGAATTTTTCCATACTTCATTTTAGGTTTTAATCCTCTATATATATTTTTTTCGTTTCTTTTATGAAACATTTTTCAAAAACATAATTCTATTATGAAAGAAATCTATAAAACTTTCACCCAAAGCAGTTAATCATTGAAAACAGTGCTTCTAGTTTCTATTTATGAGAATAGTGTTCTTCATATGCCGAGTTCTTTTCCCTGCTTCTTTTTGTTAACAATTTTAATTAAAAATTAAATAGCCATGAAAATTATAGTCTTAAAAGGCCATTAAAAATCATATGCAATCATACAATTCAAACTTTTTATAGATTTTCTCGCTCCAAAACCAATTAGATTAAGTGGCCTATGAGAGTGAGCGTGAGTGAATGCGTGCATGAATGACCAAAGGAAACAATAATATCATGATGTGTTTTATAGTAATGAGATTATTTTTGATTTTATTTCTGTTGTAGTATATCTTAAAAATACCGCGGTCAAACATAAAGCTTATGATTTATATGAAATTGCTTTATTAAAGAAGTATTTTTCCTGTTACGATTTGCTTTTTTTCTTTAATAATATTTTTGGAATTCTTTTGTTACATATTCTTTTGATGATCATTTTAGTATTGTTTTTCACTAACACAACTAAATGAGTTATGCACTATAAAGATATTAAAGAACCGAATAATATAGACGCATACATTTTTAATCTATGCAAATCTAATATTTATTCTTATTTCTTTCATTGCAGGTAAGATTTTCCAACAATTCAACAAAGATTGTGTAATTTACTCTTGTAAGTTTCCCATACATTTTTATCTAAATTATCTTAATAAGTTTTTTTTAATAATAAGGAATATTGAAAGCTGTCCCGTTACTTCTTTATGAATCGTTTTGTAATTGGACCAGATTTATCAGCATTATTTTAGTGATTGTCCCCAGTGTGCGCCATTTAACACTTATTTGTATTTTGTATGAACTTTGAAAAGGAAACATTTTTTTGTGTGCTCAAGAAATAACTGTTTACATGTAGAATATTGATAAGAAAGCCGGCACATGCCCCTTAATAACCCTCAAAATACAATAATTTGGTAAAACGTTTCTTTTGGAAAAAGTGAAAAAATAAAGTAAGACGCAACTGTGTATAAAAAAAATAATCAATATCTGAATAAATTATATTAGGAAAACGTACTTTATGCATATTTAAGTATATATATTGGGTTTTTTTTACTATAGAACTCCTAATTAATGCATGTCAAAAGCATATAAACAAACATTCATCATCCTTTTCATTAACTACTAACTTTTAATTAAACTCTTAACGGAAAAGCTTCTCGTAGCAAGTGCGAATACAGAAATTAAACTAAAAATCGTTAACAAGTATTATACTTTCCTTTGGAACACCCACCCACTTGTTTATTGTTTATGTTCTCTTAGTTTTAATATCGCTGATGAAAATCATAAGAGTTTAAGTTTTGCGGTAAAATAAATATCGATTAAACTTTGAACTCATTGAAACCCGTAAGAAACATTTTTTAGCAATTAAAAATCATTTATTTAAATAAAACATTTTCTCTAATGGCATTTTCCTTCACAATGTTTATCCTCCTCTCAAGCTGCTACAATTGATTGCCACAAACCGCGCCCTAATATAATACGATAATATGATATATTCTACTTATCCATCATTATTCGTGTAGACATTCCGTATATTGAGAATTTATACTGCCAACGTATTTCTATTTTAGAATTCAAATGAAATCTGACGTGAAGGAAGTAAAAGCAAAAAGTAAATCAAGGATTAAGTGTGCTCATGCATGAATAAGAAAAGAAAAATATTGAATTACTATTAATAATGAAATTGCTTTTAAGTAAAGTGATGTGCCCTATGTAAATTATTGATATTCGCCAATAGGAATACGAACATTATATCGACGTTTCCATTCTATAACGTTTTAAGTACACTTAGAACGTTTTTAATGTTCTTGAATTTTTGAATCCTACGTTCTCTAATTTAAATACTGTCAAAATTTGTTTAAGATGGGCCGATCCGTTTCAAACTTTGAGAGCTCGTAACTCAAAACTCACATTTTCGACTTAGAATGTTATAGAATGGAGGCATCGATATGAGAAATTTAGAGTTGGTGATATGAAATCTGAACATTTTGTTTTTATGAAAGAGATCTTCGTACTTCTAATCGCATACAGTAAATCTAATAAAAAGCTAACCAAAATTTTAATGGTCCTCATTAAATTTTGTTTGAAAACGATACAAAACGCACATTTCTTAAATATATGGATGCCAGTACCCCAAGACAAATTTAAATTTTTATATATAGTCATGGGCCAAATTAGTAGTCAGATCCGATTCTTAATAGTTCAGTTAATTGCTTTACACAAATACTCACGATCCTATATTTTTACCTACAACGAGTGAATGAAGGAGTTCGGGACCAAGCCTGGTTATTTTTAATGTGGTTACACTCTGTTGTATAAATATTGTGACCATTTAATATTGTTTAGTCGTTGAATTGAAATAAAACAACATATTTTATTTTTGACAACTAATTTTCATGCTATTTATTTGAAACTTCTCTTATTAATATACATATTTCATTTTTAAAATATTCGAGAAATAATCGCCTAATTGAAGAATAAGAATAAACTGATATAAAAATGGCCACATGTTCGGGAATTGGAATACGAATATTCGCACATTACAGACGGTGAGCATAATTTTTCTGATAATTATTAGAGATGTGAAAATGGCGTTATACACGCAGATTTTTATTATGTGGTGTAAATACGAGGGCGGATTGATATTGAAGCTACCTAAGTAGGAAAAAACATGTTTTTTTCAAAAACCATTTATTTCTCAACATAGTCTCCTTTTAACTCAATACACTTAGTAAGACGATATTGCAACTTTTTTATACCACTGAATAATACGTCTGAATAATACGATTTTTGGAACCCCTCAAAATACGCGTTAGTTTCGGTAATCACTTCTTCGTTTGAGATGAATATCTTTCCTGCGAGCCATTTTTTGAAGTTTGGAAACAGGAAAAAGTCCCTAGGAGCTAAATCTGGACTATAAGGTGGATGACCGACCAACCAATTCGAAGTTATTTCACATAATTTTAGCATCGTATCTAATGCTGTGTGAACCGGTGCGTTGTCTTGAAGAAAGAACACTTTTTTATTATTTAAATGTGGTAGTTTTTTCTTGTGATTGTAGATCCTTTTTCAAGATAATCGATGAGCAATATTCCGTGTGCATGACAAAAGACAGTGGCCATAACCTTGCCAGCCGATTTCACTGTCGTCGCCTTCTTCGGAGCAATTCCACCAGCTTCCACCCATTTTTTCGATTGATTTTTGGTTTCAGGTGTGTAGCGGTGGACCCACGTTTCATCAACAGTTATTAATTGACGCCAAAAATCAACAGGATTACGCTTTATAATGTCCAAACACCGCTGTGAAGTGGTCTGTGGAACTCGCTTTTGTTCGACACTGAGCAAACGCGGCACCCATTTTGCCGATAGCTTTTTCATATGCAAATGTTCTTGCAAAATGTTGAACACTCGTTCATATGATATGTTCTGTTGCTGACTTTCAAATTTGTTTGAAATTTATATTTGTACGTGGAATATTGTGATATTCACCCTTATTCTGTAACTATTTTTCAACGTGACGTTAAGACCATATCAAAAACAGGACACTAACATCCTGTTTGTGGGCACCAACTGATTACTGCAGACAGCCTCTGTCTATTGTCTAAGGACTAGAAAATAATAAGATACTGTTAAAAAAAGTCAAATGCCAAGTTAAAAAGGTCTTAGTTTTGATATTGTCTTGACGTGACATTGACAAATAGTTACAGAATAAGGGGGATTAATTAATATATATTAGATGTGGTTTCGGCATTTTCATAGTCAACCTTTTTGCAGCAGTTAATTTACTACTACTTGTTTTAGTTATACAAAAATCCCGAACAAACATGTACAAAAGAAGTTTTGCTTTAAAGCAGACATAGGCATTGTGGATGAGCGCGCTTCACATGTATATAAATTAGCTCTTGAGAGTCACACATCTTTGTAGTTACTCACAAATCACAAAAATTGTGATTCACAATTCAGTCTATCACAAGCTTCCAAGCCAGACGGTTGTTTGGGCGCTTGTTAAAAAAGTTATTTAAATGTGGGGAGAATTCTCGTTTGTTTGCAAAATTTCTCTCACAAACACAAAATGTTGATGTGTTTGTGCCTATGTCTGCTTTAGAGGATCCTTATTATTATTTAAAAAAACTTATGTGTGCTGAATGTACAAAAAAGATTAAAGAAAGTTTTTCAATTTCGTCATGCATACACACTTATCTGCTTGTATCCAGTCATAAGGCTCCACCTTAATTTACTTTCTATTTTAAGCCCCGTAACACAGGAATATAATGGCTGCAAAAAAAAATCGAAAATAATGAGTTTTTGTTATTGTAGTAGACAGCATGCTACTGTACATGTCGAATGTGTGTAACGAGTGGGTTAGGTTTCTTGTTTTAGCCATGTTTACATGCCCCATGTAATCCTTTTAATATTATTTTACTACAAATTTGAAGAAAACAGTTTACTTTGGGATTAGAAAGAAAACAAATTGTATTGAATATGTAAACAGTTGTAAGAAGCTAAACAGTGTGATGCATAAATTAATACACATTTATATATTTTTTTATAGCAAAAAGCATTGAAAAAACTTGACATGAAGTTAAAACAAGGGATTAACTTAAGCGGAAAATGGGCGCAATTTTTAATGCTTAAACTGAATAAAATTGCAACTTCAGGCCAAAAAGGCTCAGACAACAAAGTCCATGACTAAAACTGACGGCAGACTCTTCAAGAGCTCTCTAATGTTGTTTTTATATTCTTTTGGCTTTATGATTATATTTATAAAATGTATGAAATTAAATAAAAGTATGGTAATTTTGTTCAGACAATGAGTGCTGAAATGTGGGTGCATGATCATTTAATGTTAACTGAGTTCGATTTCATCATTTAGACTAAGTCCATGTGAAAGTTCTTAGTCTTTTTGAAATGTTTTGCACCTACATACTTTTGGCTGGAGATGTGCGAATGTCGTGATGTTTTCGTGTCGCGTGTGTACGTGATTCAAAAATTTAGAACCGTGCGTAATAGTGTGTGATTTTTAATACGTATAAAAATAATTTTTAATACGTATAAAAATCACGCACCCAAAATAGAAGATAATTTTTTTTTAAACTTTAATACTAACGAAAATATGTAAGTACATATACACATATGTACATATCTACGTGATATACTTTCACACACGAGAACAATTTTACGGGGAGTGCTTGCGATTTTGAATTTTTTACCATCTTGGGTGAGGGTGTTGTTGGCTGAAGTACTTAACACGAGACTATGAAGCGGAGGGCCCTGAGTTCAACCCTGCGCTGAGTCATGAATTTTGTGTCGACTTCTTCTGATCAGCATTACTGTATGTTTGTGTTAGTTGTTGTCAGCCTGTTTCAGTGATGAAGGTATAGCACTCATCACTGAACATAACTTTCAGTGACTGACACAACCATGTAATAAAGAGCAGAGGAACAGCACTCTCCTTCGTCGGCCTTTTAGCAAAAAAATTAGGCGGCGAAGTAAAAAAGTTCAAATTGCTAGAAAAAAAATTTTCTATCTTCTCATCTGTCCCCTCAATACTATCCCCTCCTTTTCAGCTCCGGCGCAATGCATTTCATATATAGGGGTCATTCCCTGAACTCCTAAAAAAGAAGTACGTGATTAAAAATAACGCTTTCGTGAGCGTGCGTGATCGTGAGCGCTTTAAATATTGTCGTGCGCGATCGTTAGCGCCTTAAATATTGCAGTGCGTGAAAAAATTTTTGTTTCGTGATCGTGAGCTTAATTTTACTCACGCGCACATCTCTAATTTTGACTATCATATCGTAGCAAAAAAAAAAAAAAAACAATTGTATTAAATTTTTTCACTGTTATGGCATTAATAAAAATATTTGTTATTTTCCATTTGTCTTTCACGAATCTGCACAAGTAAATTATACTGCTTAATATTGTCATGGCTACATTTTTTTAGTTGATTTTATTTTTAAATTGTATTACAGGATGTTAATTTTCCCAACAGGCTATAGGTTCAAATCTGCGAAACTGCAAATTATTTTTTATTTATTTTTATTTTTATTTAATAAATGAACGTGATTACATTCTATTTATTATTTTTGAGAGTGGAATATTAAGAATATTTTTCATAGTCATTAAACCAGCAGAACGGATCAGTACTGATTTCGAGGCCGCTACGCCATCTCATCAGCGTTCTTTGTTCAATTTTTCCACTGTTTCAAGTGGTGCTAGTTAGTGCGAATATCAACTATTTAACCAATATTTTAACGAAAATTGAATATGAGAAGTTCCCACATTCATATTTTCAAGTTATTACCTTTTTGGCTAGTACGAAATTCCCCAATCCTGACGATTAATATTCCCAATATTCCATGTATCTCTTTCGCTTTTTCCAGAGCCATCGGCTGCTGATATCTAAAGCTTTTTGTTATGATTTTATTTTTGTTTAATCTCAATTCTATGAACGTAAAATATAAGTTGAAAAATAAGTTCTTTTATTAATTAACAACTTTATTATACTTCAATTTGATGTTGTGCAAAGAGTTCTAATGAAAAATACAGTCAACGCCGAGATAAAAAATTGAAGATTTAAAATTTTGTTTGCAAACTTTCTGATAACACTGTGCCTGGCTGTTTTCAATGGTCTTACACTGGGTTTTTACTGTTTTGCTATGCAAACTATTAAAATTTTTTAAAATGATTAAACAGATTTATAGTATTTTTGCAATTGAAAACCCTCATTCCAACATTGTTTTTATAACCAACCAGAGCTCATGCTGTGTATCCCATATAAAAATGTTTGATGTGGTGCCAGAGATGTCTATCAAAATTGCCATATACAAGTTGTTTATATTACATAGACTATAGTATCTTATGTGCTTCACATACATTTATATCATTTTAAGGTATCTGTAGTACAGTTTGTTTTTAATGTTAAGAATTGCCAAAAATAGGCAGTTGAAAATTTAAATCAAATTTTTGAATATAATTCTGAAATGGGTTTTTTTTGGCAACATTAAATATTAAAATTATTTGCGAAAATAGTTAAACAATACAATTTTGTCATTAAAAATTTTTAATTTACTGTGAAGGTTTAATGAATTTGCAAAATTTACATACTTTCAAGTCTTTAAAGTCATGTGCAAAATAATATTGAATAAATTCTCAAACACACAATCCGATATGTCGGCTAAACTGACTGTATGTTGCAGGAAACTGCATTGTATGTTGGCTTAAAATTAAATATCAATAAAACATAAAAAAAAAATACAATTGAATGCGAACAATGACCAAGCACTTGAAGAATTCTTGGGGGTTTCAAAACTGACATCAGCAGTCATATGCTGAGTTTATATCAACAAGAACAAAATTTTAACTTTATACCCATGCGGGCTCTGGAACACATCATAGGTGAAGTCCCATCTATGCTAATTTTTTTAAATCAAATTCTTAAAGAAATAATAACTTTTGGCCTGAAACCAATTCGAAGCCATTTGCAGCTCAAATCCGAAAGCACAAGTAGGATTTCAGTGAGCTATTCTAGAGTTGCGGAACAGTTCTATTCAGGTCTTCTAAAATTATTACTGTTATACTTTTTTTCTATGCATAATGCCTGTGACACGGAGTCACTATTTATTCCATAGTACAATTACATATAAAACAGGAAGAAATTCTAAATTTTTTTATTTCCTATTTTTTATTGTTATCGTCTTTTAAAAAAGCTTAAAAAAATTAAGGCTCTAATATTGTAAATAAGCCTGCGTTAGTGAAATTGTAGTTGGCTGGAGTAGTAGAACACGAGATTATGAAGCAGAAGGTCTTGAGTTCAACCCTGCACTGAGTCGCGAATCTTGTGTTTAATTCTTCTGATCAGCATTAGTGCACGATTGTGTTAGTTGTTGCCAGCCTGTTTCAATGATGAAGGCATAGCATTGATCACTGAATATAATTGGCAGCGACTAACACGATCATGTACTAAAAAGCAGACTAAAACAGAAGCACCCTCCTTCGTCGGTCCTGTAGCAAAAATTAAGTAAAAGGCTGAAATAGCTACAACAAATTCTCTACCTGCTCATCTTTCTTTATCTGTCCCCTCAATACTATCCCCTCCTTTCTAGTTCCCGTGCAATGCACTGCATATGTAGGTGCCATCCCCTGGGTGCTGGTTCGAGGTAAAAAAAAATTCTTTAAATATTTCAATATTCCTTTCAAAATTTTTAAAATTTGTATGAAACACAAAAGCAAAGGAGTAAAAGGAAACAACGAGAATAATATATATGGAAGCTTTGCTTTTGAGTACAAATAAATTTAAAATTATTTTGAAACGCAAACTGATTTAAGAACGAGGCACATAGAATCCGTCATAAGTTGGCTGTTGGGTGCTGTTGGCTGAAGTAGTAGAACACGAGACTATGAAGCGGAGGGTCCTGAGTTCGAGCCCGCGCTGAGTCATGAAATATTGTGTTGAATTCTTCTGATCAGCAATTATTGCATGGTTGTGTTAGTTGTTTCCAGCCTGTTTCAATGATGAAGGCATAGTCACTGGTCACTGAACATAATTGGCAGCGACTGACACTATCATGTACTAAAAGCAGAGTAACAGCACACACCTTCATCGGCCCTGTAGCAAAAATTAGACGGCGACGTAAAAAAAGAATGAAATAGCTACCAAAGTTTCTTAAAATGTTTTGAGTAATTTGTTTGTACTGTTTGTTCAGGAAAAATAAAACAATATATAAAAAAATTAAATAAAATAAATTTTAGTTGAATATATAAAATGGAGAACAAACAACCTATTTAATATCCATCAAGGAAGTACTAATTGTGCCAAACTTCTCCGCCGGTACGTTAGTGTCATTTAAAAAAGGCTACGCATAACGTATGACGATGCTTCGGTCTTCATACAATTGCGGCTTAAATATTTGTTTTTTTATTTAAAACAGGGGTGTGGCACATAGGCAAAAACTCTACAATTAAACAATAAATAAAATAGGGTAAAAAAATTGAAATTCCTAAAATAGTGCAAATCGTTTTTAATACACTGTACAGTTGCTATTTAGCTGCACTTCACTGTCGTGCCCACTCATTTGAAGCTTAACTATTTTTAAGTAAATAATAGACACTAAAATAATATAAATACCATACAATAGTTACAAGACAAAATAATAACGTTTATTGTAGAAAATACCACAAAAATGAATGAAACTTTAAACATTTTCAAATGTATTGCCGTGCCATGTATTTATTTACATACATGCATACATAAGTAAGTATGTGTGCGCTCACATGGCTTATTTGCACAAATAGCAAACAAACAACATATTAACAATAGAAAATCTACACAAAAAATACTAATTTCTATTTTATTTTCCGTTTGACACATGGGGAAGAAAATGAAATGGTGGGGTATTCCCCATTCGCGACAATACACTGATATTTTTGTTTACTATTTAGAATTGAATAACGTCAATTCTTTGTAAATTTATACAAATTTCAGCTTTAATATAAATAAACGAGGGCAGGTAGAAATTACAACTTTTTTTTATACTCTACAAAAAAGAATTGGTGGGTATATTCACTTAGTAATTTCGTGTGTAACGCAGCGAAATATCCCTCTAAGAGCCTATAAAGTGTATATATTCGTGATAAGTGATGAAATCTAAGACGATCTAGCCCTGTCCGTATGTCGGTCTGTTGAAATCACGATTCAGTCCAAACGAAAAGACATAGACCCTTGAAATTTGGTGTAAATACATTTTGAAGGATATCACAGATCAAGTTCGTAAATGGCCTGAATCGGGCCAGAGTTCCTCTAGGAAAAACCGAACCAACCTCTAAATAACAACATAATTTCGAAAGTTTTTTTTGTGTAATTTTGTTAAGCAAGTGCTATATTTTTATTAAGGTCCAAAGCGTTGAATTTGCAGCCAGAAAATCAGAAAAATATATTTTTGGCCACCACTCCCTTTAGTGGGCGTTGAAGTAACATACATGGAAAAATAGTGTAAATATTTAACAAATTGTATAATTAAGCCTATATTCTTTAAAAATTAAATTTTAACCTCGGTATTCATAAAACTTAAAATGAGTTTGAAATGTATTTTAATCAAATTTTTTCATACAAAATTTTCTTAAAACAGATTTCAAATACGTTTTATTTTTTTATGAATACCGGGGTAAAGCTTTTATGACGAACCTAAGATGTCCTCTGATCCTAAATGACCCTTTCAAAATCATTTATTTTACTCTTAATAACCCAAAAAATTTACTTTTTAGTGTTTTATGGCAAAGGTGAGATGTCTCCTCCACCGGCCCCTCCCGGTGTGACCCCTACAAAAAAGAGTTTTTATTTACTAAATATTTGGAGAGCATTTAAGATTCGACCCGGTCAAATATAGAGTTCTTACTTGTTTTATTGTAGGACCAGCACTCGGGATGATCGCTGGATATGTAGTGCGGTGCGATGGAACTGGAAAGGAGGGAACAGTATTGAAGAGACATATAAAGAAAGATGAGAAGATCAACAGATTTTCTGTAGCTATTTTATTTTTTTTTACTTCGCCGGCTAATTTTTGCTGTAGGGCCGACGAAGGAGGGTGCTGTTACTCTACTGTTTAATACATGATAATGGCAATCGCTGCCAGCAACGTTCAGCGATCAGGCCGACAACAACTGATCACAAGAATACGACACCATATACATGAGTGAGTGCGGAGTCGAACTCAGGACTTTCGGTTAACTTTGGGACTACTTCAGCCAACAGCTTTCTATAAAGGTTCTTAAACTTCAGGCTAACGCGTATTTGCTTCCGAGTTCGAAATAGTGTACATATTTTATTCTCTGTACAGACAAGTTTACATCAACGACATTGAAAAATGTATGCATGCCTCACTCTATACACAAACAAATCTTGAGTGTACAGGACTGTGCATCATACCTCAAGCAGTAAAAGCAAACACTGAAAATATTATACATACCCACTAGTTTCAAATTAAAAAAGCATATACACGAGATGTACACGAGTACACTCATAGTTATACACAAGTAGAAGCTGTACACGATGAAAGAAAGACAATGTCTATAGTGTATTCAAGGTGTACATTAAATTTTGTTGTACATTTCTGAGATCTCTTATTTGCTTATATAACAACAGCATTGTTTCGAAAGTCGTTACACTCGAATGGAGTTGCACAGCAACCACCTAGAGAAGTAAATATTGGAAAATGCTGAAACCAATTCAGGGACATGCTTATAAATCACTGGATTAGGTGTTTGTCCATTGACAGATTATATCATTGAGTGATCAAAATAAAATCTATTGCATTCAACAGCAAATAGTTATTTTTAGACTGCTCTCGTAAAAAAAATGTGATAGACATAAATAATTAAATATCCCTTCTTATACAAAATCACGTGTCTGTGTACATACTACTCGTATATGCACAGCACATTTTGTTTTCCGTCTGAAAATGCAAGAAATGTTTGATGAAAACTGAATTTGGTATTTAACATTTTTGCAAAGGTCATACAGCGTATTTGGATTCGTATGGTACGAGTTACAAGAGATAAACCCAGCAGATACAGATATTTATTATATGCAGCCGAAATTTTAACAGTTGTTGATGTCAATCTAAATTTAGATTTTATTTGATTTTATTTTTGCTTTAAACATTTAAATTCTTTTACAAATTGTTCTTTATATTATTTTTATTTTCGTATATTTTCTGCTTCCTATGGCGGCACAAACAAATTGAGTCGACAACAACTGTTGGTTTGCAAATATTTATTCGATTCGAAATGCAAATGTGTAAAAATATATATTTTTTTTGCATATCTTATCTTTACAATATTTGAAAAGCAAAAGGAATTCAAATGTTATATTGTTTGGGTTTTGTTTACGCTTTTCTATTTGGGCCATTTGTGTAATTACAATTTCTAAAAAACACAATATCGGTCATATGCGACAGAACTAATTTCTGGTTTTTCTTTTTAAATTAGCAGCGGACCTCAGTAGATGATTAATAAGAACATTTGATTTGAATCTTCCCATGTTGAATATGACCAAATTTTTGGTAAAATAATATAAATACGTGATGGGCTTATATTAAAAACTAGACACATTCGAAAAGCGGTTTCTAAATTGTACGAAAAATCACATATTTATGCATTAAACACATTCACGACAGCAGGCTACCGACTACAAAAATAGAATACATATGCTTATATGCGAAAAGTAGCACGGACAACAACCTGCCGTGTAGCCCTGAAAATAATCATTCCCATATAAACACATGTATTATATTTCTGTAGTCGTGTAGTCAGTAGCCTGCTGTCGTGAAGGTATTAATCACATATTTTAATGTATTAATCACATATTTTAGTTTTCTAAACGCTTATATATTTATTTCTATGGATCCTTTAAATTCGAACAAATTTTGTTAATGTTTTAATCACATATTTTAGTTTTCTAAACGCTTATATATTTATTGCTATGAATCCTTTAAATTCGAACAAAATTTTTTTTCAAAATTTTTCCTGTTCAGCAAATGTATTTCAGACCAAGACTTTCCTAGGGCGCTTATCTTGCATTCTGATAGCATTCTCTAGGTGTTATCGCGTCTGTACTTTCTTCTGGATTATTCCAAATAATTGTCTTCTTCGATATTTCATCATGGCGTCTTCTCAAGGAAGTTCTACGTTCGGTGACTTCTATACTCTTTGCAATGCTCCGGATAACTATCACGTCTCGATTCCGCGCTCAGCCTTAAATATGAACCAAGTTTTTCTGGTCTCAGCGTATGGTTGTGTAAATTGTTGTCGTCCTGTTTCAATAAGCAAGACTAAGAAGCCGAGCATCCCGAATTCGATTCCACTGATTTTTCAGATCAGCAATAGTAGCGTTTGTTTTTGTCGTCCGGTTTTAGTGACGAGCGCATATCACAGGTCACTAAACAGAACTGGCTGCGATTTACACTATCGTGTACTAAAAAGCAGAGTAACAGCACCGTCGTTCGCCCGACCGGTATCAAACATTTGCCGGCGAAGTAAAATATTGCAATAGCTAAATAAGTTTCTCTATCTTCACAGCTATCATCATCTGTCCTCTCAAGATTATCCACTCCCCAGAGTGCTGATGCTGCTAATGTAAAAACAAAGAAAAAATCAAGATATAATACTGACAACTGAATATAATCACCCCTATCATGAATAATTTTTCCCTCGAAATTTTTCCCTTTTTCCTAAAATTGTAATCATGAAAAAATTCCCCGTGAATGATTTCACGCTAAAATTAAATTCCCCTGATCGTGAATGATTTTTTTCCCGCGAGATTTTTCACTTTTCCCTTTAATTTATGCACCTAGTTTTTGGTGGGGAATAGAGTAAAAAATGTAAGTATTTTCTATTATAATTCGAATATTAGAGTTTGCAAATTTTATTTTACTGCCAAGACCCGTTAATAAGACACAAACTTATGTTTTTGCAACAAATCAATTGCCTGCGTCTTTGTAAAACTTGTTGCTCCAATTTTAAACATTAAGAATATTTTTAATTTGTTTTTTTCGGTTTCCAAAATGTATCCAAATTATTTTATTACTAAATATTTAGCCATACTTTTTTTAAATTGTTTTAAATTATTGCATAAACTTAAACTTTTCAATACAAATTCTTTAATTTTTCATGTTGTTCTCTCTCTTTTTTTTTGCATTCACTGAGAACTGATAGCGGGAATAATTTCTCACGGGAGATTCACGATACCATTTTTCCCTTCGAGTGGAATAAAAATTTCATGTGAACAAAAATTCCCCTTGTTATTCACGATAGGGGTGAATATGTGTTAAAGAGAGTACATTACAACATCATTTTTCTTCAGTTAGTTGCTTAGACCCCTTTATGTGTCCGTACTCCAATTGAAAAGTTTAAAAAATACGTCTCGTGTACAAAGAAAACTTGCTCCTGAAAGGGTATCTTGCATTAATTTAAAAAAAAAAAATAATAATAATAATAAATATAATTAATAAACAACATGTCTGGTTTATTTATTATTAATCTTCTTATGAAAATTCCTTACCACAATAATAGTCGTTAATTCTTATTTGTATTCATACCTTGAAATTTATTTTCTGTGTCATTCTAAAAATATATATGTATTTTTTTTGTTCAAATATCTGTTTGTTGTGAGTTTTCTTTTAATTGTAGTACTTGTCTTAGGTACTTGTACTCAAAGTATTGCATGTACTAGAATACATGCACTCGTTGAAGAATTCTAAGCCAATAGCAATATGATATAATAATACTTTTTTTTTTTATTCTGTTCTATTGTTGTTTACAAGTATTTTGGTTGCGCCACCAGCGCCACATTTGCCACCAAATCCAACCAATTTATTGCAATCAGTCATTCCTCCTATAGTCTGTTTTTTAATATTACATTTATACACAATTGAAAATTGTATTTGTTTTGTCGTTCTTGCTGATTTGTTGTTAAATGGAAATAAATACGTAAAATCCATGTTATGAAAATTGATTGTTGAAAATGTGAATGAACGACATTAACCTCAAAATATTTTAAAGCGGCAACAAGCAATAAATATTGCAAAATTGTACCAAGTGTCTTTACGATAATATTTACATACATATCAAATTTATAACCAATAGTGCAGGGTAAAATTAAGACATACTTACATATCGCCGCGTCATATGAAATGTAAAATCATGTAGGTGGCAAACGTTTCAAAATCGGAATTTTAATTAATGATTTCCAAATATATTATATGGCTTCTACTTTCATGTTAGAATTTAAAATTACTTGCCCTATTTCAGAAAAAAAATTTTTTCATGGCAAATTAAAAAAAAGTTTAGTTACATAGTTTTACGTTTTATATGACGATATGCAGGTTGCTCAAATATGGGGCTATAAAATAAATTGGTTCAAAACACTTCCTTTTTTGTTTCATACGAATGTAAAGTGGAAATATTAATTATAGAATATGATGTTGGACAAATGTCCATCTTTGGCTAATTATGTGACCGGAAAATTTCTCCCTACACATTTTTTATTATTCGAATTCCAAAATTATTTGAGATATAAAACTTGCAATATAAAGGGCTCCCTGGGCCACCATTTGCATCCATTTCCAATTTTCCATAATGGCCACTAAATTTTTTTAAATTGATATTCGAATTCCAAAATTATTTCAGATATAAGATTTTTTCTGCTCCCTGGGCCACCCTTTGTATATAGTGGCATATGTGTACCTATCCTTATATTCCCACAATGACCGAAAACCTCTCCACGAAAATATTTTATTTTCAAATGTGTACCCATCCCCATTTTCCGAAAACCTTTCCAGGAAAATATTTTTTTCAAATGAATATTTTTACAATATTTTATATTTTCAGTACATCCCTTAAGTATATATTTATTAATTATTTCTGGGGCCATAATTTCTATACACTAGTTTGGGCAGAACTGGCTTCAATTCCTAGACTTTAGATTTCAAATTAATTTAATCAAATTTTACCCCAAATGTTATAAGATAATAAATTTTCCATTAGTTAAAAATTGAGGCAACGAGACATTGATTAAAAACTTTTTCGGTATTTGGAAATCAATTATATATACCCTTTTTCACTGATTACATATACCCTTTTTCACTGAGATTGTTGAATCACATATGGGGCAGCCTAACGATGAACAATGTTTCTGGTGCGAAAAATTATCGCAAATAATTGTAAGTCTCTCAGAACTGCTATTCATAAGAAATTATTTTGGAAGATTAGAGCCTAGAAATTTCAAAAAGAAACGGCAGAGCAGAGGAGTAAGAAACGACCCGAATATATCATAAAGTGCTGACTGGGATATTGCCTATAATGAAAAATTGACAAAAAATATATTTTTTTTTATTTTCTTATTTTTTTATCTTGGACCAGCACTCAAGGCATGACCCCTACATATGCAATACATTGCGTCGGAAGTGGAAAGTAGAGGACAGTACTGTGGGGACAGATGAAGAAAGATGAGAAGATGGCTAATTTTTGCTACAGCACCGACGAAGGAGAGTGCTGTTACTCTGCTTTTTAGTAAATGATATTGTCAGTCACTGCCAATTATGTTCAATGACCAGTGCTATGCCTTCGTCATTGAAAACATGCTGGCAACAACTAACACAACCATGCACTAATGCTGATCAGGAGAATTCAACACAATATTTCATGACTCAGCGCGGGGTTGAACTCAGGACCCTCCGCTTCATAGTCTCGTGTTCTACTACTTCAGCCAACAGCTGTTTTTCAACTGATTATTTGAGAAATTTACAAAAATTTTCAAACATAAAATGTTTTTACGAATTAGGCGTAAACCTATAGTCTTTGGATGAGTTATTTTAGAGTGACTTTTTGAGATATGGATTAAGTTTAAACTTAGTTTAACTTAGTCTGAAACTCCGAATTTTCCGACGAAATGGTATTTTTTATATATTATTCCATAAAAGACCAACATTTTAACCAAAACTAATCTGTTCCGTCAAAAGTATGTAGACAAACTTGGTAATGACGGCACAAATTTGTTTTCAGATTAGCTAAACCTAGTTTAACTGAGATCTCAAAAATCCAGCCTTAATTGTAAAATGAGTCGTGGTAGTACTACGGTTGGTACCTCATTGTGCCAAAAAAGTACAATTGTATCATGTTTTCCATCCATGATCCACTTTCTTTCAATTCAGCCAATTAAAACAAGAAGAAGTTTGCTCTTGCAATTAAAAATTTGCCTCGTAGTGATTACTTTGTTTTTGCTTTTTAATGAATTGTATTTCAAGTTTTAATTTATTCCTGCTTAAATGTTACTAGTACTTGAATTTATACCTAATACGTCTATTACGGCCATGTTTAACTAAGAACAGAAACAAACAGAAAACCTAAGGAAAACAATACCTATTGTAAATTTCTTTTAGCTTTTAACTTAACAAATTGAACTAATTACCAATTTAATGTAAATGTAATCAATACTTTTCAACTGCAGAAAGAAAATATTTAAACGAACGCACAAACACAAAACCAAGAAGTATTTTTGTATTAAAGTTTTTGAAATAATGATTTTGTTTTGAGGTTTAGTTTACGCATTCCGCGTAAAGAATTAAGAACACGTTTTTGTAAAGTTCAAAGAATTGAAATTGTATGACTGAAGAGCGAACGGACGAAAGGAATTAAACGGAAATAGCTAATGACGAAAACTTTTAAACACGACAATAAATAAATGTATGGTTGTATTTTTCTGTTACTTGTGCATATATAAGAGTATGTTTATGGTACCTACGACGTTCAGTCCACAAACAGACAAGACCTTTTGGCATAAACGTTTCCCAACTAACAAAAACAAATGCCAAATCATAATATTTATAATAATGTGCTAAGTTAAATTGTAAGGTAATTTTTGCTAATTGGATTAAAGGCAATCGCGTAAGTTGCTCGGGACAAATAAAGCATAACAACTATGGACTGAAGAATATTCCTCGGCTTCACAACAAATCGCAGTGAGCCGAAGTGTTTACTTCGCCCTGTTGGTGTTAAAGAATTGCTCATAAAGTAGTGCACGTTTTTACGTGTCATCAAGATCAGTCTACTTCGAATCGTAAGTATTTATATCATCAGCTCGTACTATTTTGTTGTTGCCAGCCGGTCAACAGCAAAATAGTATTTATCGAATTGATCTCTAAATATTTTA
The DNA here is from genome assembly GCA_951800035.1 of Linnaemya tessellans. Taxonomy (NCBI): domain Eukaryota; kingdom Metazoa; phylum Arthropoda; class Insecta; order Diptera; family Tachinidae; genus Linnaemya; species Linnaemya tessellans. The sequence goes on from OX637532.1 coordinate 142,639,766, forward strand.
GGTTTGATCATTTGGTCGCCGTTAGACAATTATTCATCTTGTCGGAGTGTATTATTTGCTTGTTGTTGGTCGCGAGCTTCAAAATTTATATAATCACCTAAGTTAGGTTGTACAGGTTGTAGTTGATTAACACATCCAGCTCACTTGGGTCCTAGTAGTAGGTCCCTTTGTGCTACCCGAAAACGTGACACACACCAAAGGGTGCTGTTTGCTAAAGTAGGTAACACGAGACGATGAAGCGGAGGGTCCAAAGTTCAAAGTTCAAATCCGTGCTCAGTCATGAATATTGTGTGGAATTCTTCTGATCAGCAATTAAGTGCATGGTTGTGATAGTTGTTGTCAGCCTGTTTCACTGATGAAGGCATAGCACTGATCACTGAACATAATTGGCAGCGACTGACACTATCATGTACTAAAAAGCAGAGTAACAGCACCCTCCTTCGTCGGCCCTGTTGCAAGAAATTAGCCGGCGAACTAAAAAGGCTGAAATAGCTGTCTTCTCATCTTTCTTCATCTGTCTCCTCAATACTATCCCCTCCTTTCCAGTTTCGGCGCAATGCACTGCATATGTAGAGGTCACCCCCTGAGTGCTGGTCCGAGTTAAAAAAGAGTTCTTGGCGGGAATCGAATCCACCACTAATAGGCTAGCATCGCTACCAATCAGTCACCTATGCATATATAATCAGCTAAGAACTAAAGTGTTTATTTTATCGGATCGCATTGTTCCATTCGATAGATTTGTCCACCTACGCAAACAAACTGCGTTACACGTTAAATCGTCTCTTTGTATTGTTTGCTGGGTTCATCTATTTTCAACAGTTTACAAAAAAAGAAAAACAATTAACAAGTAATAAAAAACCTAGAATCAATAATACGATGACCCATTCGAACATTCAACAAAATATACTCCTATTTGTATCAAAGCAATTGATTTAGCGTATTTCAGCCTTATGATTTTATAGCGCGTACTCCTGCAGTCGTAAAGTTGGCGTCATTGGTTTTAATTAAGTTTTTGTCTATTACGATTGTGTTAGTGAGAGCTTCATATTTATATAAGTATGTGCACTAGTTAGAGGAGTTTTGATTTGTGATGGCATAACCGTTAGCGGCTTGACTTCACTACCTACGAAATGCCGGTTTATAGATCAAATCAATACACAATAAATATTTTTTTATCTCATCTTTGCCATAAAACACTAAAAAGTAAAATTTTAGGGCTATTAATGTAAAAATTTTTTGTATAGTTTCATTTAGGGTACAAAGAGGGGGAGGGTAGGGCAGAGGAAGATCAGAGAACATCTCAGCTTCGTTATAAAAGATTTCAAAAATGGATTTTTCTGATATTCTGGCTCCAAGTTCAACGCTTTGGAACTTCTTTGTCATAAAAATGTATCATAAATGGTGTTATTTTAGAGGTTGGTTTAGTTCTTCTTAAGGGAACTTTTTTCCCTCTGACCCTACTCAGCGCATTTACGAACTTGACCTATCCTATCCTTCAAAATATATTTATATTAAATTTCAAGAGTCTAGCTCCTTTCGTTTGGACTGAATCGCGATTTCCACAGACGGACGGACATGGCTAGATCGTCTTAGACTTCATTACTGATCAAGAATATATATAGTTTATGGGGTCTTAGAGGGATATTTAGCTGCGTTACACGTGGAATGGCAAAGTGAATATACCCTGTTTTGGAGGATATAAAAATTAATTAAAAACTTAACTAACATTAAATTAAGTTTGTTTTCTTTTCGGAAAAGAATAAATAAAAAAAAGTTCAAAAATGATAGATTTGATTTAAAGCTGAAATTGGCATGTTGTTGCATGTTTATTCACGTCCATCAAGCTGGCATGCGAAAGATGTAACATTTCTGGCTTAAATTCGTCTTTTTGACATAAAATGTTTCAGCCTGGTTATAATCCTTACAATTAAAAATTTGTCATTTGGCGAATTCATTCTTGAATCACACGTTCTGTACTTACTTTTCGAAACGAACGGCCTGTTCAACAACGTGTCAAGCATCGTTCGGGCGGATGAATAACATTGAAAGCAAAAACAAATTTTAAAAATTGTTTATGATTTTCATGTTCAAAATTATTTTTGTTTTAATTGTTATTCATGCGATCGATCTATAGCTTGCGATATTGCCGAACAGGCAAATAGTTTCAGAAATTTCGCATTGTAAATATATTTAGTGCCTGTTTAACGATGTCACAAACTGCCTTCGTTCGGTGGTGTGGAAAACTTTTAAAACAAAAACAAATTTAAAAGTTTATTTGTTTTTAAATGTTATTTGTACGATGGAACGATAGCTAATCGTATGAATATATGAAATAATATCATCGATAAAATGTGGTTCATTTCGCATGCCTGAAAAATTGAAACGATCATAAAATTATTGTATAAATCTTTTTAAAGCTCTGATTTATGTCCACGTTCGAATATCCACATATAGTATAAGTTTAAAAAAAACTATAACAGGTTATTGGAAATTATGCAGTTTTTGTTTGTGCGTCCGCCTATCATTTGTTTGTATTTGGCAAACACTCAACGTTTATTTTTCATATACTCGTAGTACTTGAATTGCGAATTAATGAAAAAAAAAGAAAAAAAGGTTGTGGGCAGTTAGTCAGTCTTTTAGTAAACACATAGACATGCACTCTCACGCTCTGTCAGTCGCTCGAGAACTTGCGCAGTCATTTCAACAAAATAAACATGAAGCAGAAGTGTTTTTTAAACAAAAAACAGAAGTATTTTTCCCGAATGAGGCAAACTCACTACATAATTACGGTCCTCCTTGGGAATATGTTTTTTTTTTTTTTTAAATTCAAATGAATGTGTACCGCAGCTCAAATTCTTGCTGCTATTTGTATGCAAATTTTTACAGAAATCTTTTGGAAAGTTTGGTTGTTTGGTTGCTTGGTTGACTAGTGCAATTTACATATATGTAGTTTCTATTTGTTTTTAGCCCATGTAAGCACATTTCACTTCCTGTTGTCGTCCACTTTGGAAATAGTCGAATGTTGCGTTACAAGTAACAATTGTAATCTGCGTGTGTTTAACACACTCAAAAGAACATGACTTCATTCGTGATTGAAATAATAATTTATAAATATTAAAAATGGGACTTTTTCTTCAGTTTAACAGTTTCTTGTTATTTTCTAGACCCTAGAAATTGGTCAGATGTATACTTTCTTGCGCTACACAATACCTAAGCGTCATATTTTTAATATACTTTAAGCCTCAAATTAATAAAATTTAAAATGAGTTCGAAATGAATTTTATTCAAAATACATATCCAGATGTCCAGAGGATATCGAAATTTTACTTAAAGCTCAATATTACTTAAAATAAATAATTATCACAAAATTTTCTTAATATATACAGTGAAAACTCCCAATAGCGGACACTCTCTTAAGCGGACACCTCCCATATGCGGACAATTTTCGAATAACATTGCACCAAATTGATTTTTCAGAGCAAATTTCCCTCCCAAGAACGGACCCTCCCTTGAACGGACGCGGACAGCAAAATAGTGCATTATTTGGTCAAAAAACCTCTGAAAAGAGGACAAAAATAATTCAACATAAAACAAAATATTAACAATTGCACTTTTTTAAAATAGAACACGAGACGCTATAAAAAGCCTACGTACATACAGACTTTTCTCACTTAAAAATTTGCATGTGGTAACTACATACATACTTACTCAGCTTATTATATTGTGAATTAAAGTAGAAAAAAAGTATTGTTTTGATTAATTTTGTTGCAATGCCATCAAAAAAAAATGTTTGACGCTTAAAGAAAAGATTGAAATTATAGAAACCTCACAAAAAGATAAATTACCAATTCGAGCAATAGCATCAAAGTAAGTGCACAATAATGACATATAATAAAATGAAATTGCAATTTCATTACATTTTTGTTTTAGGTTTGACATCGGCAAAACACAAGCAGCAAACATTTTAAAAAACAAAGAAAATTTGCTTTCCCAATGGCAGTCTGGCAGTAATTCCAATCAAAAAATGTTTAGACTCCATTCGAACAACCTGAAACTTGACAAAATGTGTCTTGAATGGTTTTCGAAAGTTCGTGCCCAAAATATGCCTCTATCTGGACCTGTTATTCAAGAGAAGGCAAAAGAATACGCAATAAAATTGGGTATAAGGAACTTTGTAGAATCGAATGGGTGGCTTCAAAAGTGGCTAAAGAGGCATAATATCAGTTTTAAATTCATTTGCGGAGAAGCAGCAGCGGTGTCGGAAGAAGACATTAATCAGTTCAACGAAAGATTGAAACTGATCCTTCGTGATTACGAAGCAAAAAATGTGTACAATGCCGATGAAAGCAGTCTTTTTTTTCGAGCTCTGCCGAACAAGACGCTCTCTTTTAAAAATCAGAAATGTACCGGTGGTAAGCTTTCTAAAGAAAGGTTTACTGTGCTTTTTTGTGCAAATATGGTAGGAGAAAAGGAAGTCCCATTGGGGTTATAGGAAAAGCCGCTCGACCAAGAGCGTTCAAATCTATGCCCGTATCTTATTTACCAGTCATTTGGAAAGCAAATAAAAAGGCATGGATGAATAGAGAGATTATGACTGAATGGCTACTTCAATTGGACCATAAAATGGGGAAAGAAAAACGAAAAATAGCTCTTTTTTTGGATAATGCAGCTTCTCATCCCCGAGATGTTGAACTCGAAAACATTAAAGCTATCTGGTTATCTCCAAACACAACATCAATTTGCCAGCCCCTGCACCAAGGCATCATTCGTAGTTTCAAATTCTACTACCGAAGTTTTATAGTAAAGGATATGATAACAGCTTTTGATGAAAATACAGATGTAGCAAAAAAAAAATAAATATCCTTGAATCTATATTTTTCATCTCATCTGCGTGGAATAAGGTAACCACCGAAACAATTCAAGACTGCTTCCGTAAGGCCGGATTCGAAGAAATCCGGCCGGATTTCATGACGAAGATGATATCCCACTAATAGAGTTGCAATCATTGATACAAGGCTGTGGATTATGCAATGCTGAAGAGTACGTTACCATTGACGAAAATATTATGACAGAAGATGATAACATTGTCATTGAATTAGCGAATAGTGAAAGCGAAGTGGAGCTAGAAGAACCATTAGATGAAGAAAATTGGATTGCAGTTCAAAATAAAGCTATGAATTGTACCGATGCCATGAAATACCTTTACAACATCAAGGAATTTGTAAAACTGATTATGCAGCTTTTACATTTGTAAAAAATTTAGAAAATCACCTTCAAACTCGTTTAGCGACGGAAAAGCAAGCAAATATGAAACAAAAAACTATAGAAGACTTTTATTTCAAAATAAGTACAAATGCGTATAATTTATGTTCCTTTTAGTGCCTTTAAAGCAACTTTTACCATTAATTTTTTAATAAGACATTATTATTTTAATTTATTAAATATTTTTTCATTAAACCTTTTTTGTTAATTAGATATAAATTGAATTTTGTGTTAATGCTCTAAGTAAACAATACAAATTATTTTTTTGTCCCATTTTTATCAAACTCCCATAAGCGGACACCTCCCAACAGCGGACAAATTTTGGTCGACGGTGGCTGTCCGCTTATGGGAGTTTTCACTGTAGTTTATTTTTTTATAGTTAATTTTTTTTTTGTTAGGAGTAGGACCAGCACTGAGGGGATGACCCCTATATATGCAATGCATTGCGCCGGAACTGAAAACGAGGAGATAGTATTGAGGGAATAGATTAGGAAAGATGAGAAGATAGACAGTTGTTTTTGTAGCTATTTCAACCTTTTACTTCGCCGGGTAATTTTTGCTACAGGGTCAATATATTTAAGTATAAATTAGTATTTACAAAATACATACATAATTTAATTTACCTAAACAGGAGATGTTTTTTTTAAATAATTTGAAGTTTAAAAAAACTTGTTTACTATTTTTTTTTTTTTTTTTTTTAGGAGTAGGACCAGCGCTCAGGGGATGACCCCTATATATGCAATGCATTGCGCCAGAACTGAAAACGAGGGGATAGTATTGAGGGTACAGATTAGGAAAGATGAGAAGATAGAATTTTTTTTTTTTTTTTTTTTTTTTTTTTTTTTTGTAGCTATTTCAACCTTTTACTTCGCCGGCTAATTTTTGCTACAGGGCCGACGAAGGTGGGTGCTGTTACTCTGCTTTTAGTACGTGATGGTGTCAGTCACTGCCAATAATGTTCAGTGACCAGTGAATATGCCTTCATCATTGAAACAGACTGCCAACAACTAACACAACCACGCACTAATGCTGATCAGAAGAATTCAACACAATATTTCATGACTCAGCGCGGGCTCGAACTCACGACCATCCGCTTCATAGTCTCGTGTTCTACTACTTCAGCCAACAGCACCCACTGTTTTATTTGGGATTAAATTACATTGAGCTACAGGACTTTAAGGACATTGTAAAATTTATTTAATTTACATCAAACATTTTCGATAGATTTGTGGAATAACTGAAAATATATTTAAAACACCATTTCATCGAATACCGCGAAAGCTCTTTTTATGAAAAAGAAATAAGAACGCTATATTCGACCGGTTAGAATCTTAAATACCCTTCAAATATTTAATAAATAAAAACTATATTTTGTAGGGGTCAATACGGTAGAGGCCGTGGGGAGAGACATCTCATCTTTGCCATCAAACAATAAAAAGTCAATTTTTGGTGTTATCAAGAGAAAAATAAATTTTTTTTTGATAGGTTCATTTAGGGTGCAAATGTTGGGGAGGGTAGGACAGAGGAAGATCAGAGAACATCCCAGCTTCATCATAAAAGCTTTAAAATTTAATTTTTAAGGAATATAGGCTTAAGGAATACAATTTCTTAAATACTTACACTATTTTTCCTTGTGATATGTAGCTTCAACGCCCACTAAAGGGGGCGGGGTTCATAAATAGATTTTGTTGATTTTCTGGCTGCAAGTTTAACGCTTTGGACTTTCGTTGACATAAAAATATATCATTTGCTTAACAAATTTAGAGGTTTGTTTAGTACTTTTTAGGGGAACTTTTTTCCCTCTGGCCCGACTTAGCCTATTTACGAACTTGATCTGTGCTATACTTCAAAATGTGTTTATACCAAATTTCAAGGGTCTGGATTTTTTCGTTTCGACTGAATCGTGATTTGCACAGACTGATGAACGGACATGTCTAGATCGTCTTAGATTTCAACGCTGATCAAGAATATATATACTTTATGGGGTGTTAGAGGGATATTTAGCTGCGTTAGACAATTCTTTTTTGGAGGGTATAATAAGTATAATTATCTTAGTATATATCGCATTTTTGGGATTACGACAAAAATATAAAATATAGTAAAATTCTGTAATAAAATCAATCAATTTTCAGGGAATTATTATTATTATTTTTTTATACACAAAATTTTTCTCAGGGGACAGGTGGAACTATAGAAAATAGCTGATAGTATTACTAGGATAGATCTTGAAAGTTGAGAAAATAGAATTTGGAACTAAATATAATGTACTACGAAGTATGTTCAGTGACCAACCTTCATCATTTATGACGATCATGTACTTAACTTTGGTTTCGTAGGTCAATCAGTTAACTACTTCAGTCAACAGAATGTCGAGGATCGCTTTTTTCTAGATATAATACACTATATAATAGGATGTATGGTCACTCCAAAGATGCTAAATGACATCACAAGGTAGATTTCGAAATTAATAGCTAATCTTATATAAAGATTTTGTTCTTATGAAAGAATTTTAAGTATTTTATCTAACAGCAAACTCCATGATTGTTTTTGATAAATAGTGTTTCCTATACAAGGCAAATATCTTTTTTTTAAATTAATTATGAATTTAAATTTCCAAAATTATTGCAGATATATGACAAAAATTGGTTTCCAGTGTAATATGAGTTTGATTTCATATATGAGGAAAATGTGGCCAAGCCAATTATTCTATTATTCATATAAATTGATTAAGTGTGTTGATTTATATTTTCTCTGGTAGCTGTACAAAAGGCTTTTTTTTAATGGTTCATTCTTAAGATAATAAATAAAGAAAATTGTTGCTTTCAACAACTCGTGTCTAGTCAATAAAAAACAATTCAGCATTAATAAGCAGCCAAAAATGGCTAAAGGCTTCGTTTTGAAAAATTAGAAAAGGTGGTTGCTACTCAAACCTGTACACAATGGGATTTTCCTTCTTTGCACAAGTAAATATATTTTATGTATGCATGTGTGTGTGTGGATATATTTTGTTGACTAGTGTAATGGATCGTAAATTTTGTGTTTAGCTAACATGATTTATTATACACGACGGTTACGCAATAGAATATATTTCAGGTTATTGTCAAGCAAATTTTATAGAAAGGTGTGCATAAAAGCAGCGGTGATGCAAAGAATTCTCGATTCTTTTTTGAACGCAACTCACGGAGTGATCCCTTTTCACAGAATCTATTGTGCCGGAACTATGAAAAGACAGGTAAAGTGTTGAGGGAATTTTTGCTAGTCATTTTTTATTTTAAATCAAGTGAACATTTGCTGCAATGCTGAACAAGGAGGATAGTGTAATTTTATTTTTTCTAAATACATGACACAGTAACAATCGCTGTCAGTACTGTTTAGTGGCCAGTGAGCATGAGGTCTGAGGATCTTATTCAAAATATAACAACAAAATAAATTTCTTAAAAAGGGATTTTACTTTTGGCCTATATTCTAACAGATAGAATAAATTATTTGCTAATAAAAACGTAGTGATTTTTTTTATAACAATCCCATCGTTTCGTTCCACCGTGACTAGTAGGTAGAAATGCAACCCGGTTGTGGGTTCAATTCCTGTCTTAAAACCCTGTAATTTATATTGCAATTAATTTGTTGGTAATTGCAATTACTGATAATTTAGCTTTAAGAAAATTCTTTAGAGGTTGCTTGCTTTTGATTTTATTCAATATGAAGCTTTCATTATTCCACTGGTTATCTACTATAAGGACCCTTGAAATGCTGTCATATAACACACAGGAATAAAGTAATAGTAATGCAAGGATTAGCTGCTTTATTCAGAATATTTAAATTTAAATTTTATATACGAGTGTATTTTACAAAAAAATATTATATATAGTAGTTTTCGTTTTCAAATAGATTTCAATAAGATAACATTTCAAAAAAATTGCATGTATTTTTTAAACTGCGTTTTACTGTTTTTTTTCTAAAGCGTAAAATAATTCGAAAGTCTAGAAAATATAACAACAGCACAACAATTATTAAGTTATTCAAACGTATTCTTTCCCTTGAACATAATTATGGAATTTACTTGTATCTCCAGCAACATCTTGCGAATATTAATTAGAAATTGTGAAAAACGGACGGGAATGCAACGAAATAATAGCAGCGAATAGGAGCAAACAAAATGCACTGTTTTTTATCGTCGACACTTAATTATAATTAAATAACTTAAAATATAAAAATTTTCTACTTTCATTCGTTGTGATTATAAAACAGCAATTTGTTTTGCAGATCATTTTATTTCAGTCATTTGTTAATTTAATCAAAACACAAATAGAATTTAAAATTTTCATTATTCTTTTTGTTCTCGTACATGATGAGTTGGCGTCTGGCTGACTTTTCTGCAAAGGAATACTGCTTATTTAGATTTTGCTGCTAGTTTTGATTAGCATTAAGAAATGTATGCAAATTGATTTTAGATAAAAATACTAAAAGAAGCTTTCTACTGTATGTATAAAAATCATATTTTTCTCAATCATGAAAAAATATTTATATTATTAATACGAGTACTGTTTTAACTAGAGATGTTAAATTTATTTCACGCACGCTCACGCACGGCAAGATTTAAGGCGCTCGCGAACGCATTATTTTTAATCACGTACTTTCACGCACGATGGTAACAATGTTTGCAAAATGGCGAACGCTCACAGTAAAATTGTTATTGTGTGGGACAGCATGTACCTCTATACCACATAGATATGGATGTATGTACATATATGCTATGTACATATATATTTTCTTTGGTGTTAAAAATTCAGAAGAATAAAATACTTATCTTCTGAAGCCAAATTAAAGCATTCGATATCGATCGAAATTTCAATACAATTTAAATGTAAATTTCGATCTACTGTTTTGAGTAGGTGTGGGTGCTGTTGGCTGAAGTAGTAGAACACGAGACTATTAAGCGGAGGGTACTGAGTTCAACCCCGCTCTGAGTCATGAATATTGTGGTGAATTCTTCTGATCTGCAATTAGTTGTGTTAGTTGTTGTCAGCCTGTTTCAGTGATGAAGGCATATCAATGGCCACTGAACATAATTGGCAACGCCGCTGACATTATCATGTAAAAAGTAAAAAGGTTGAAAAAGCTACAAAACAATCTTCTCATGTCAATACTATCCTTTCTAGTTCCGGCGCAATGCACTGCATATGTAGGGGTTATCCCCTGAGTGCTAATGCAAGATAAAAAAATAAATAAATAAAAAAAAATATTATACGAATTAAAAATCACGCACGGTTCTAAATTTTTGAATCACGCATACACGCGTGATTTTAATAATTTATAATCACAATTCACGTGAATCATCTATAGCTTTAACCAATATCCCTTATTTTGCATCATTATTCTTAAAAACATGATTGAAATTATTTTAGTCAAAATTCCGGCTATGAATAAGACATTAACAAAAGCTTTTTAATTCTTCAAATATATAATTTTTAAATTTCAGTTATGTTTTATGTAGGTGAATCGGATAACTTATTAATAGATGAGCTAAATTGTATAAAACAAATATCGTTATAAGAAATCAGCTGCATACTTGAAGTTAAGAGGGGAGTGGTAATGCTTAAATAAAATTCAAATTGATCAGTTTATTTATTAAAAAAAATACTCTTTCAGAAAGGAACTATTTATAGTATTTGAATATTTGAATTTCACGAAAACTTCGATTAGAATTTTTCTAATTACCTGTTCGTTCGCTGTCATGAATTCTTGCATCGTAGCGCAAAAACACACTCATACCTACACACGCGTGTACAAGCAATATAAATTTTTCAATTGTGTATTTTTTCCTAGAAGACTGTTAATTAAAATTTCTACTTAACGAATGTCTATTTATTGCATTTGCTAAAACATTATTTAATAACAAACAACTTATTGAACAATTTATTACATGTAATGAAATTATAACAATTGAAACAATTTAACGTTAACACGTGAATAACATTTATTCTATGATATGTGTGTGAGCATTGCAAGTCATTAAAAACAGTGTGGAAATAGTACTACATGCAATTTGCAATTAAAATGTTTCAACGAGCTGTAGCCAGAAGAAAATTGCTTTTGAATATTAATTTGTAATGAATGTCATAAAGTTAAACAAATACTTAAGTATTGGTCTGATTGCAATTTAAAGAAAATTTTATATATTTTTGGAGGTATTTTCGTAATGGATACTGTAACGGAAATTTAAGTTTTTATAGGTATTTTCGAAATGGATACTGTAACGGAAATTTAAATTAGACCTGGGGGCAAATTTCCACAGTCTTTACTGATGGAAATTTCAATACAATTTAAATACGAAATATGATCGATACCCTTAGTGTTGATCCTACTAAAAAGAAAATTAAACAAACTCGATTAAATGATTGAAATACTTGGGGTATTCTCACTTTGTGCTATTTAGTCATATTGTCATAAAGTCATAATATTTTAGACCAATTTAAAAAAGATGTTGTTGTGCTGCATACAAAAAAGTCATACAATAATAGCACTCCTTCAGGTATGTTTTTGTTTTGTCATAAAATAGCTCTAGAGATCTGAGTCGAACGGCTGAAAATCTTTAGACGAGACGGCGATAGTATATGTTTGCCGCCGTTACTTATATATGATTCACGACTAAAGAACACCTAAAACATTATTCATACCTATATGTCTGTACATTAAATCACATTTTTATAACATAAAAAATATTTAAAGAGAACTAAATCGCAAAAACTAAATATATATGTACATGTGAAAAATTTTTCTCGTTTAACTTACGTAGCTGGCAGCCACTGAATGTTTTTCCGTATGCCGCCGCAAAAAAAATTTATTCAGCTCATATCAAGGCAGCAGCTGTTTTAGTTTCTACATACAAATTCATTTAGATATTCTTGTGCACCAGGAGACAAATTTAATAATTTTAAATAGAAATTGAGTTTTTAGACTTTTTGGCATTTTCAAACAGCTTTATTACAATTATCTTAATTATCTTTTGCTTTGATAACATCTAATTACAAATTTGTTGTTTTCTTATCAGCTGATCAATGTTTGAAATAGCATACTAAGTTACGACGGGTTGTTCACACTAGTCATATTTTTCGTGCTATTATTTTATGACTTATGACTTTATGACTACAGTGTAAATCCCCCTACTATTCTTCATTTTTGGTTTTGTTTAATAAAGTTGTTTATAATAATTTTGTAAACTATCGTTTTCCCATTCATTCGCGGATCTCAGTTTGGCCACCGCTGCAATGGGTTACTATCGCCAAATGTTTAAATGTATATTTTAATAAAATACTGTGTAAAATCGTACACGTACATATATTCACACTTGTCTGAAATATTCGAATAGTATAATATTATTGACAAAATAAACAATAAAAACTGCAGTCTCATTTGGTTCATTGAACTTTTAGTTTATTGCACATAAGAAAATTATCACACTCAAATTGTTTTATAATTTGTTTTATTTAATTATTTTGTATATGTTTATTTAGTTTGTTTGTTTGTTTGCGAAGCACGTTTTCATTATTGTACAACTTGAAATATTTTTTAATTAGTTGTTATTTCGGCTTTACACGATTTGACCTTTTTTTATGAGTCCACAGCAAGTTCATACAATATAGTTTGTTTGTATACTTGTGTATGGCTTATGTATATGACACATGAGTAATTAAAAAAAGCCATAACATTTTATGATGTTTAGAAAACAAAAAAATTTATAATTAATTCTTTTAAATGTAAAAAAAGAAATAAAAATTTCTAACGGTTGTAATAAATTTTGCTCTTATTCATGGTTGTCATGATAAAATTCTACACATATTTTACATTCGGCCATTTTTTAAAGCAAAGGTGATGCATTTATTAATTAGCATAAGGCCTTATTCATAAAAATTTTTTCTGCTATAAGACAAAATTTTCATTTAAAAATTGGCTTTATAATAGTACTTTCACACTAACGGCCATTATTACAACTTGCCAGTAGCTAAAGTTAAGATGTTATCGGACAGATAATTCGTTTTTCATTATCATGAGTACACTTTAAGCTAAAAGTGGCTAATAAGCTAAAGTGAACCCGATTTGAACCTTATTTTTTAACGTAATTAATGGAAGTTGCCATATTTTCTCTTCACCATTCAAATATCTACATAAACAAACAAGACAGTCGTTGCCACTATGTAATTAATGATGCCACTATGTAATTTTAACTTGTCAAAAGTAATCGGTTTTTTCTGTGGTACTGCCATATATTTGAAAATATTAATTTTACTTTATAAGGAAGTTGTGATAATGAAAAATTTTAAAGTTCACTTTATTCCGTACTTTAGCGATGGTTACCTTTTAGTATCAGCTGCATTAAAGGCAAGTTAAAACCTGGTTTTAGCATTAAAACCATAAATAGCTGATTTTGCGTTCCAATTGCAAATTGTCGTTTGGACATACAGTTTGTATAATAAATTTGTTCAAAATAAATTAAATCGCTCATAGAAATGTCTGAATTAGTTGCTGTACTTGTTCTCTATTTGACAACCTGAAAGAAAAAAAAGTGTTATAATGCGTTCTAAAATAGCAATTATTTTACATTTTGTGAATAAATATATTAAAATTGTAGAATTACTTATACAAAGTGAAAAACTTCTTGGAAATCAAATTGTTATATGTAAAAAACAACAACAATTTTTTTCCAATATATAACTTGGCAGCACTTAACTTAGCACAGCCAACAACACGCAAAAAAAAGGTTGCATTTCATAAAACCTACTTAAAACCAATTTGAAAGTGGTTTTAAGTTGGTGTTAACAACATCATTTTGTATTGTAAAACCAGGTTTTAACAGAGTTGGCTTTAAAGTCAAAACCAGAATTTATTAAAACCATGTCAGTGTGAAAACACTATAAGCCTCTTATAATTCAATATTTTTGTTGTGGGCATATAAACTTTAAGCAGCTTGCGTTTACATAAGGAGCTCTTTGCTTTTACGAAATTTTTGCTTTTGAGCTGGAGCCTCTTTATTGTGTAGGAATATCCGTTGTAGGGAGATGCGGCATTCAAAGCCTGGACACGTGTAGGGTAGCTAGAAGTATGTGGCCCTGCTACAACGACAAAAGAACAGCACAGCTGATCAACAGGATCCGTAGGGACATCTCAAGACTCGTCTCAGTAGTGACGAGGCACTGGCAGACATGCTGGTAGGATAGATCTCTCCTATAATGCATTCTGTCGCAGCTGCCGAGATCAGGGCAAAGAAGAAGAGACAGTTTATCACTTCCTTTGTGAATGCCCGGAATTACACCATACGAGACGCAAACTCTTAGGCAACAGTATAATATGCGACCATTCGCAGCTATCAGGTATAGGTCTAGGTAACCTTATTAGATTCCTCGATGCGACAGGTTGGACCTAGCATCCATCACCGTATCCGAGATCCGGACTCGGTTCTACACGGGTTGACACTGACGAGTAGAGTGGTCTTTCAAAACGGAATCTCAGAGATCCTACTTGAATGCTTGTGGGTTACACAGAGCCACGTATACCAACCATGCGTTGTAGGGAATCACGTATCCAATCACCATGGAATTTATTCTTTACAGGACTTGATTGCCGCAACCAGAGCACCCCACCCACAGCTGAACAGGTTTTGTAATATTCTTTTTTAAATCTTAATTCCAAATGCATATATTTTTTTTTATGTTAAATTATACAATCAGTTATTATAAAGGATATTGTGCAATTTTCCATGGCATTGGAAAAATAACCACATAAATATAAATATCAACATGGTTTTTGTCAGCACAGCGTCTAAGCACATAAAGCTGGTAGATACTACAACATAATACTCGTTTCTGACACAACTGGTTATCAAACGTAATTGAACTAATCTCTGTTGGGTATCATCACATGGGAAAAGTAAAAAAAAAAAAAAAAAAAAAAATAAAGGAAAATATCTTCCATGATAGTAAAATTTCCGGTGAGAGCAGTAGAAGTACAAGATAGAGCAACAACCTTATAAAATAAAAGCAACCATGAGCTACGAATGCTCAACCATTAGATAGACATGTTGCTGCTACCAGCAGAAGAGGCAAAGCAACATAAATATACAAGAAGGAAAATAAGTAAAACTATTCCATTGAAGTGTTTGATTAAATTTATGAGCAATGAAAGCAATACCGGATGACACACCCGGAGTTATTGTGGCAACAAAAAATGAATCAAGAAAATGATAATGATGAAGAGTAGAAGCTATTGAGAATGTACTCGTATAAACCACAAGACAGGATATAAAATTGAATTTGCAATTCAAAATGTGGAGAAAAATGCTACTGGATTAAATTTCATAGAATAATTTAAAAAATTAATGGAATTTTAAATGGCAACATTTCTAGTTGCGTTTATTTTTTGTGTTTTTAAAATTATTCTAATTGCGTAAATCACGTCGCCTAAGTGAGCCTGCTATGCAAAACAAAATAAATGTGAAAATTTGTTTTTATTTTTCACGCATGTTTTTCCTTCATGAACAAAAGCCTAGAAATTTAGATAAATGTTTAAAATTTGTAATTAAAAATTTTGAAACCCTTTAAAATGTTGCTTTCTTTTTTTTTCATTTCAAAGTATTTATTATTTATTTATTTACATTCGTTCGTAATACTAAAAACCCGTGAAGCCTTGTGGCTTGTCTGCGGGTTAATATCAATTGGGTGACATGATTCACACAATTAAAGTGATTTTTTTTTCCAAATATGAAGACCAACTCATTTTCTCTTAATAAATAAAGGAAATTCTTATTGCAGTAAAAACTTTTTATTATGCCTATGCCGCCCAACATATTTTTTTCTCTACGAGTTCTCTACGAATTTATCTTGTAATTGTAAGTTTATTACGATAGTAAAAAATATATGATCTCATAAAATTTATACGCACATATTTCAATTAACGATTACAATTTCATTGCTTTATTTATTTCAGAATTCTTGCCAAGTAA
This sequence comes from Linnaemya tessellans, assembly GCA_951800035.1. Lineage (NCBI taxonomy): Eukaryota > Metazoa > Arthropoda > Insecta > Diptera > Tachinidae > Linnaemya > Linnaemya tessellans. The sequence goes on from OX637532.1 coordinate 142,656,024, forward strand.
TTGTTATACGAATTGAAAAGACTATTTATGCATATTTAAATAATTCTTTACAACTTTTATACAAATTCAATCATCTGTAGTTGTGTTCATTGCTCCTGCCGTAGGCAGCCGACAGACACTATTGTCGTAGTTTAGCAACATGTAAATTTTTGCCCGTCTAAACACATTATCAACAAAGAATTATGAATATATTAACGCCCAAATACAATGAACAGTTTTTTCATTATTATTTTATTATGCCGCAATTGAAGGTGCGTTTGTGGTTTGTTTTTTCTATATTTAAAAGAAAGCTGGCTGTTATTGAACTTTTAATTTCAAATTTAATACAAGACGAATGAGAGTAAATTCCAAAAGTTCTTGAGTCATGTTTTGCTGTTTGAACCTTTTAGTGATTTGAAGCGGAGTTTTGATGCACGAAAAAAAAACATCAATTAAATGAACTAAAAAATGCGCAAAATAAACGTTTTAAAAGCAATTTATAGTTTAATATTCTTTTATAGCTAAAAATTGTGAGGTTGTAAAGACTTGTAAAGCAGATGCATTGCGACAAATGGAATTTAAAAACAATCAAATTTACTGGCTGTCCTACGATGTCCCTAGATATCGTATGATCGAATTTGTTTTTTTTTAATTTCAAATGTAATTACCTAGTGGCATCGTTTTTGGTTCAGCATTTATTTTCAACACCCAAGCGAACGGAGGCTGTTGTGCCACCGTTCATATCAAAGCATGAACGTTAATTTTTTTTTTAGATTAGATTGAATGGTTTTATAAAATTTAATACAAACATTTTGAGTAAGTTTTCATAATATTTGAAAGATTTCGAATAATTTAGACACCAGAGGATTTACCTATAATAAATATTTTGCTTATAAAGAGATTATAAATATAAAATATATTTTATCAATTTAAACTTAAATATATCCAATTGCTTGTTTTTGGCTATTTAGACAATATTTTGGTTTTTCTGAAATTTGATTTGCAAAAGTATGTAAAATTGAAAACTACAACAAAAAATATAATAAAATAAAATAAAAAATAATATAAAAAATAAAATAAAAAATAATATAAAAAATAAAATAAAAAATAATATAAAAAATAAAATAAAAAATAATATAAAAAATAGAATAAAAAATAATATAAAAAATAGAATAAAAAATAATATAAAAAATAAAATAAAAAATAAAATAAAAAATAAAATAAAAAATAAAAATAAAATAAAAAATAAAAAATGAAATAAAAAAAAAAAAAAAAAAAAAAAATAAAATAAAAAAAAAAAAAATAAAATAAAAAAATAAAATAAAAAATAAAATAAAAACAAAAATTAAATTAAAAATAAAAATAAAATAAAATAAAAAATAAAATAAAAAAAAAATAAAATAAAATAAGAAATAAAAAAAAAAATAAAAAAAATAAACAAAAAATTAATAATAAAAATAAAATAAGAAATAAAAGAAAAAATGAAATTAAAAAAAAAATAAATAAAACAAAAATAAAAAAGGAAATAAAAAATAATATAAAATAAAATAAAATAAAAAATAAAATAAAATAATATAAAAAATATAATAATATAAAAAATAAAATAATATAAAAAGTAAAATAATATAAAAAATAAAATAAAAAATGAAATAAAACATAAAATAAAATAAAACAGAATAAAATAATAATAATACTAATAATAATAATAATAATAATAATAATAATAATAATAATAATAAAATAAAAAAAAATAAAATAAAATAAAAATTGCAAACCCTTTCATCTTTGGTCACATTTAAAAAGTATTAAGTATTATTTTCTTTATCGCAACGATTAAGTGAACTTTCGCAGATTTAGTCCCTGTTTATAATGGTGTAAATTTTTTAATAAGTGAATCTTGCGTGTACACAGTTTTAAAACAATTCTTTTATATAAAATAATGTTGCATGATTTTATTTTGTATAAAATAATGTTTTATATACGAATATTTTTATGTTAGAAGTTTGTTATAAAAGATTGACCGGAGGTGGAGAAACTGAAACACGTGGCAAGGAAATAATTTGATGCTGTTCTTATGTTGAGTGTTTTTCTATTATTTCTTTATATATTTCACTAATTATAACTTTATATTACAATTAACTAACTTTAAAACTTATTTATTAACTTCTTTGCAGACTATGTTCCCTAACGATAACACGTTTATCAATATTGACACCATTACCCGGTGACTTGACATCCCTGTCGCTGGCAGTTAAAATGCAAAGTTCCAAACGTACATTACGTTCACATGAAATACCAATAAATGGTGCCAGTTTATTACAATTAGGCACGACATCAAATACATCCACATCACTTAGCAGCACTGGTGGTACCACTGGTATCGTTGCTGGTGGTGTTACTGGCAATTTAGGCATAAATAGTGGTTTAAATATCATGCAACAAGGCAATTCAGTCAATATCAACGATAGAATGATGAATTCAAGCGGCCAATCATTTGGTGGCATCATTGGAAGCGGTGCTGGCAATGCTCAGTTATCCTCAATGTTGGGAACGCCGGGTAATATTGGCAATTCTGGTATTGGAACTACAGGTGTGATGATGCCAGGTGCAAGTCTACCATTAGCCGAAACTGAATTGGATTTAAATTTCAGTTTACAGTATCCTCACTTCATAAAACGTGATGGAAACAGGTTCGTAGTAATATTTATCTTGTTTTTTTTTTTTTACAAAAAAATGCGAATACGGCGCCGAATGTGTGTTAATAAATTTCTAATCGTTTGTAGCCAATTTTAATTTTTATACAAATCGGTGGTTTCAAGTGGAAAGGGCGCCTACTCGTATTTTTACGAAATTGATGTTTTAGTGATTTCAGTATATTTCACTCAAGTACACCGTTTTAATGACAGTTTCTATTACATATTTATGTTCTCCCTTAAAGTTGGTATGTGACTTAGGGCCTTTTTTTTGGAGACCATCCACATGTTCCTCATTGGAAACGTAGAACAAAAATTTATGCTTCTTAACAATCTTTCAGATGCCTATTTTCTTTTTCACAATAATAATAAAATAAATATAATTTAATTTAAATGCTTAATACAGAAATTACAAAACCCACAGGATCTGAATCTTACTCCTGCAACAGATTTTCAGTACTTTTCAATGTCTTAATTTACAAAGAACGTTAACAATATGGAACATCACGTCATCAAGATTATGGAGCTCAAAAAAGATAATGACCCTTATTGCGGTTGTAGTATTTGTAGTCGAAATAAAACGACTTCAATTCTAAGCACGTAGGAAGCGTTGCCACATTTTAGTGATTTCGTTACGACTCTAACAACCTTATAATGGTCCATCCTTATTGTGGGAAAAATAAAGTGAAGTTCAATAAAAGATAAGTTAAATAAAAAACCCTATTTCGTTGAAACTCATATTTCATGCTTGGGACTTGAAATTATGTACGAAATTCATTAGCATTTAAATGACCGCGAAAGCTAAAGAATTCTTTTTTTTTCGAAAACTCAGCTTTGAAAGTTGCCTGAGGTGGATTTTAAATAGATGGAGGTGCAAATTCAAATGTAAAATATATCTTAATGAGCCGTAAGACTCAATTGCTGCGAACGCCATGAAATCGACAAATTTTGATTATCCGCCTCACTTTCACTAACTTTTGAACCATCACATTTGTAAACGGCAAAACTTTTTGACTAAATAAACGATGACAAATGTTTTATGGTTTGAAAGCACTTAATGGATAACCCGTTATATTTTTGTATAAATATTTTTCAAAACATATCGAATTCCCCTCTTGATCTTTTGTACGGTCGTAACTTTTGGTAATTTTGTTTATAATAGTACGTATGTAAATGTGTACATACTACACACTTTTAATTTAATCAGCAGTCTGTTTTATTCTGTTTTAAATGCGTTTCTTCTGCTCTTTATTTTTTTACTTGTAATGCGAGTAATTTGATTATGTTTCAGCTTTAGAAACAAAAACTAATTACAAACTTCAATGTTGATGACTGTGTTCCCGCTGAAAACGTTAATTGCATCTAACAAAAATAAAAGGGTTGAACGTAAATTTGACTGCTTTTTACTTAAACTTGGAAGCTTCTCTAAATAAGTGGATGAAGGAAATAAAAAAAACATAAGAGATCAAAGTCGACTGAAGGATAATCACTTTGAAAAGATGTTTTCAAAATGTTTCTTATTTAATTATTTATAAAAAAGAACTACTTAACCTGCCTGAAAACTTTTGCAACTAAATCATGTGGAATTCATACTACTTACGAAAATATTTGTTGGTTAATGTTGCTGTGCAATTTAGTTCTCTTATAAATTTTAAGTATTATTTCCTTTCAAAATATTTTTTTCTTTTCAATCAACAAAATAGATACTTTTCCTGCCAATTCATATTGTATAAATATTTACTTAAACGTTTCTTAACACTGCAACAATAAACAGTGCCAACAAATATTCTACATTAAAAAAAAAAAGCAAAAATAAATAAATATTGAAAACTCACGTTTGCCTTTCTTCTACTTTTATTAACATCCCCGCAGACTGGTCATCTTGTTGCAAAGACGCAAAAAATATAAATCACGCACCATATTGGGTTATAAAACATTAGCTGAAGGCTTCATACGCATGGATGCGGTATTACAAAAATCAATGGATATGACAGTGGAATTGACAGCATCCGGTAAAAATGGTCGTCCTGGTACAACTGTTGCTTGCCTACGTGCTGAACGTGTTTCGTCCATACCAGTCGATCATGACAATAAAAATAACAATAGTGTCCTATTGGCAGGTATGTTACACTTAAATGTTTTTATTGTTTCCTTATAAAACTTGGTTTCATATTTGATCACGTTTTTCATTTATCACTGAGGAAAAAACAAAAGCAAAAAAAAACGCAAAGGAAATATTTTTCAATTCAATAAATGATTTCATATGTTTTTTTTTTTTTGGAATACACCCATTTAAATTTTGGTTGTAGAAAGAAAAGAAAAATATCGAAAGACTATAATTTTAGGGCTATTCTTTCACATGTTCACCAGCTTTAAACTATCGGCACAGTAAGATATCGGAAGGCCTAAGTCAAAAGGACTGTATAGTATTAAAATAAAGTAATTTCGAAATAGATTTGTTACGTATTTAGGTGCGATGGTACAGTAAAGAACATTATTCTTTTTTTTCTTTGTCTTGGGCCAGCACTCAGAGGAGGATGACCCCTACATATGCGCTGCATTGTGCCGGAACTAGGAAAGTTGGTTATGGAAAGGAAGATAGAGGGAGTAGTGTTTTTGGCGTTCGATTTAAACCTCCTCAAGTTAAAACTGGCAGGGCAGACCTCTGCAGGTCAAAGAACGAATTCTCTCTGTAATGCGTGGTGCGGTTCACTGGCAACTCAACCACAAACGAATGTGCCCATTGTAAAGAGCGGGTAGCTCGCATAAATAAACGGTTTTCGGACACGAGCTCCCTTATGTCACCAGAACACATTCCGTTGTAGTATCGCTAAAACAGTGTAACATACGTTGCGTCGATAATGCAGTGAGTCAATAGAGTTGGCTACCCTACTGCCACCAAAATGAGTTTCTTCGCGCTATCTTGTACTCGATCGAGCAACTTCAAAATAGACTTTGAAGTACCGGCCCATACATGAGAGTTGTATTCCATTTTCAGTCGGAAATTTTTACCTGTGAAAAATATATTTTTTATATCAAACAGATTATTTCTAACTAATTTTATCTTTGAAGCGGAAGAATTTTTATTACGCTTTTTCGTAAAATGATAATCTGAAAAAATTGGGAATTATTAATACCACAAGTAGCGAGGAAAATTTAGTATGAATTAATTAGTAACTTACGCGACACACCAGAGCAATACCGTTTTCGAAAGTCCTTGCACTCTCATCAGCACTAGTTATGCGCATTAATACATTAAACACATTCGCAACAGCAGGCTACCGACTACACGACTACAGAAATAATAAACTTATGTATTCTATTTGTGTAGTGGTGTAGTCGGTAGACTGCTGTCATGAATGTAATTAATGCACTATGCTCACAAATACGAATACGAGAATCATATCATTACTAAACTGATGTTATTTGACACAAATTGTGTTTCCTTTGCGATATTACCTGAAAAGATTATGTTTACAAAACAAATTTAACAGGGGATAACAGAAAGTCTCTTGAAATTCAAACAAACAGCCTCGAAGAAAAAATACAAAAGATCTATTACTTTTGTAATTGAGCGGATCAAAGGCCATATTTTGTAACAAATTTGAAAAGAATTGTTGCTATAATTGTATATGCAATTTGAATAGTAATTGAATATGCATTTGCCGTAATTGCAACCAGATTTTATCTGGAAGTCAAAGTTTAAAAATGTTATACAAAGTTGGTGCAATCAAATGTTAAATGAAAAATATCTGTCAACCAAATATCAACGCTACAGTTACCACTCTTAAACCATTATTGTATTCAATTAAAAACAGCAAGAAAAGGAACCTAGAAAAATAAATGCCATCAAAAGAACTTTGCACAATAACTTAAAAAAGAAATACTTTCGTGCTGTGCGAAAGACAATGGCAAAGTGTTGAACGTACAAGTTGCATGAAATGCATTCATTGAATTTGCGGTTACTAAAAGTTGAAAAAGAGAAAAACAAATTAAAGAAACCGCAAAATGAAAAACAGTACAACTTAGTTTGCTTAACTATTTAAATATATTCATTAGCTGCATAGAGAATAAGCAAAGGTGAAGAAAAGTGTAAATTTTGCACAGTAGCAAAATAAAATAAAAATTTTATTTTGCTATTATTTGTTGTATCTTAACCTCAAATCAAGCTTTTAACCAGAGAAACCGAAGACATGATACAAAAAAAAGTGTTTTATGGGCATTAAATATGCACTAAAAACCTGAAAAAATGTCCCGCTTTCGTGAGCTTTAAAACTTTATTTACAAATTTTATTAAAACATATATTTCTTCGATATGGTAACATAAGTAACTGCAACATTGAGCAATCGACTTGCTCAAAAATTGTATTGAAAAGTGTACGCCTGTGTTTTCGTTGAGCCAAATCGTAAAATAAATTTTATTTGTCAAAAAAATATTGCAAAATCAGGGCGCTCTTGATATTTTTCTTGATAATGGCATTAAAAATCGAAATTTTTATTGTACTTTGTGTACGTTGGCAAAAATTTTCATTAATATTTTATAACAAAACAAATAAAAATATTAACAAAATATATTAAAATATTTAAACTCTAAACATTTTTGTGAAAATGCTTTTTTGACTAAAATATCTAAAGAGACTAAAAAGTAAAACAGATGAAAACTCGTATCTATATTGTTTCTGCCTGTATTGGTGAAACAAGAAAAAGCATGCAGTCACGCTTTCCCTGCACTCTACTTAAAAATGAGATACCTGAAGTACTATTTCCCCCACACTTGATGAAATAATTTCTACACCTTATTTATAGCAATATTTTTCACAATATTTCAATTATGAAAACTGTCATTAGTTAAAAAAAATTTAGAATACTATTATAAATTTAGCTTGCACAAGTCTTAACTAACTGGCAACACTAACTCCACTTTTGTTGCTCTTTCCTTATTGAACATAAATAATAGGAACCAAATGTTATATTTTCTTTATTAATTTCTACATTAAATATTTCTTATGAATGCAATAAAAATAACATAAAATTTTATTAGACCAAAATTTTCTGAAAATGAAAATAACTTTTTCTAACGAAATAAAAATCAAACGTTTCACTCAAATTTATTGAACTTTTAAGTAATTTGTCATTAAAATAAAAGAAACAGTTTTTTTTTCTCTTTTTTTTTTGGGATAATGCCAATTCCCAATATCTTACAGCTGATTTATAATAGGCGTGATGAATAAAGTATTTGGAACAAATAAAAAATTAACCCAATTTTCTCAGAATTTGTTAGACTGATGAAAAGCTTTTCTCTCCCATAAAGAATGCAGTGCATGCCAACGTGTCTATGCAGAAGCGTGTCAAAAATAATATTTTAAGAAAATAGACCTGCCAAGGGAATTTATAATACACAACATAAAGGAAATTTATATGCTTAATCAATTTGTGAAAGGGGCTTTTACAACAGCCCCTTTCTTCTAATGATTTTTCACACATTATAAACATGTTCGGATTTGTACGTCTGAACTTTAAACAAATGTTTTAAAAAGAAAACAAATATATGAACTTTTAAAAATACCATTAATTTGTAATGCTATTAATTGTTGATTTATTGTTTTAATGAGAATGAAACGATGCGTTTAATATCATAAAAAAAACACAGAAAATATATTCTCTACCAATTGATGAGTTTAATTTTCACTACTTCTATATTCACATTTTAACTATTATTTGTGGATTTCACAAACTACGAGTTGTACCTTCAAAATATTTGTCTGGAGACAACAAAAAATTAATTTTTTTTAGTAGAGTTAGGAAAACTCACTAAAATTTTTGCGTAAAGAAAAGCGCATCTATATATTTGTAGTTATGGAAACCAGACTTTAACTAAGTTTTTGTGTATTTTTGCTGCTGAATAATTAATTTAATCTTATAAAAATACGACACAAATATTTTTTGGTACACTTTTAAGTACTTTATCGTCCGTCAATTTTGATGAAATGTTTCTGATATAATAGCAATTGTTATGGAGATGTGCATAATATAAATTCATTTTCTAAATTCCTAGCATAAAACTGGCAAAAAGTTATTTTAAAAAAAAGGTATTTGCAAAAACAAACATTTATAAACGTTCAGAAGTTTCTGTGCAATTTTTATTTCTGGTAGAAACAGAATACCACGCAATTCACAATAGGATTAAAATTAACAACAATTTACAAATATTTAGGTCTATTTTTACATACTTCTTTATTTTATGAATAAAAAAAAAAAAAAAAAAAAAAAAAAAAAACAAACAGAAAAAACGTGTTGGTAATTGCCCACAATTCGATGGTACTTTGACGTCAAATACAGAACAAAATACCCATCAATAACCAATAAAAAGCCCAAAGAAAATATGAGTAAAATCTACATGCATATACGTACACTATCGACTAAAAATAAATCCTGAATTTGTATTTTTTTGTTCATATTAATATTTTCTTCGAATAAACTCGTTATCAAAAGCCACGATATTAATTCACCACTAGTGCGGAGTAGTCGACTGAATGTAATCACATATGAGCCAAAATTACTTACCGAAAACTACTTGGATTTCGTTCATTTATTACTCCCCTTCCTTTCACCGAAAAATATGAGGTTGTATGGAAATCAAAAAGCAATATTTCCTTCCATCAGCTTTACCATGACCTCATGCAGATTTGAAGGTGAATATTCTCTGAAAATTAATGTGTACATGTACGAGTACTCACTGAAAACTAATGTGTACCTGAAGTATGCTTTCAAACACGTTTCCATAAAAAATTTATCCTAAAGTATTTTCGAGTCCATATTATTTCTATGAATACATAATTGCTTAGGACTAAATAATTTTTTTCACTGTAAAATGGGATTTTTTAGTTCACACCTCGCAACTGGGCAACACTGTTTTATTTAACCAGTAAATTGACACCTGACAGTTGCTTTTGTGTATTAATTATTTTATTCAAAGAAAGATTTGATGAAAGAATTGTTTCACGTAATAGGCACCAAGATCGTGCTGTTTAATCACATCGTATTATACTCTCTTGGGGTATGTGGAGTCACTTGTCTATAACGATCAAAGCGAGACAAATGAACACTTGGAATGCAACAACTAGATGAAAACAACAAAACAATACCAGCAAACAAATAAAAAACAACCTAGTAAAATTATTGATGTATTAAAATCAACGTAATTCTATTTAAGATTTAATTGTTTAAAAACGAAAGTGTTTCAAAGAGCTGAATAACATATGAAATTGAGTGCTTATGCAAAACCAATTCACAACATTGTATCAATTATAATAAATAAATTGCAAATTTTTTAAAATATTTTCAAATGACTCGTAAGTAGTTTGGAGTTTCTTATATTAATTGAGATTGTATATGCCAAATATATGATAACTAACAGCAGATTCTATAGTTAATCCCAGGGCTGTGGAGTCGGAGTCGGAGTCGAAGAGTCGGAGTTGCACTGTTTTTGCCGGAGTCGGAGTTGGAGTCGCTAAAAAAAGTCGCGACTCCGACTCCGACAAAGAATTTTTTAAAATTTTTCATAATAAAAATTCTGCGAATTTTTTTTTTTAAATATTTTCTATTTTCAAATATTTGCCTTTTTACAGAAATTGACTTAATCTTTTTAATGAATTATTATTTAGTTTATTTAATTTGAATTATTAATTTTGTTGATTTTTTGTTGTGTGTTGGAATAATAAAAACGTAAAAATGTGAGACTTTTCGTTTAAAAAAAAAACGATTATTTTGCTCCTTTTTCAAAAACTTCAACATTAACCCTATTTGTCACTCATAAACTTGTGCTTTTATTTTCTCATGATTGAGAAGAAACCGAAGCAAACAAAAGCATTAACGTTCTCTCCCAAGTAAAAGCAATTTTGAAAAGTCACGGTTCACACAGTGAAATTTCATTACAAAAATTTCAGTGTGCAGACACGGATGAAAGTGTAGAAGAGAATAAAAAAAAAATTCATAAGAAATATTTTACTATGTAAACCCAGACTAAAATCTAAAAAATTTAGCAACTTTACAATTTCAAATTATGGCAACACTGAATGCAATTACTGTTTGCATATATTCTCTATCGTGTAAATACTCTCTTTCGTTAGAATTATGTATTGATAAAGCATTGCATTCAGTCGGAGTCGGAGTTGGAGTCGGAGTCGTACTTTAAAAATTTCGGCGGCTGGAGTCGGAGTCGGAGTCGCAACTATTTTTTCACGACTCCACAGCCCTGGTTAATCCATTCCAATTTAATTTCAAATCTGTATAAATTAAAATTTTTATAAAAAAAAAAAAAAATTAACTATTTGGCATAAAATTCGAACACCCATATCTGGTAGGAAGTGACCACATTTCTGACATATAAAAATACGATAATATAACGATACAACATTAAGAAAAACACATTAAGAAAGAAATATTTTTAATGCTACGTAATCAAAGACAGCGAAAATGTTTGCATTAGTTTTGTCCGACACTGTGCATAGGTTAAAGGCAAGTTAGATGGTGTTTACAAATATTTTCTGTTTAATGAACAACATTAAAGTAAACAAAATGAAATATAAAATAAAAAAATGAATATTTTATCCTTAGATAAACGGAAGAATGTAAAACGATTTATGTACGAGTATGACTACAAAATAATGAATGGTTTTTGGATTGACAGAGAAAATAAACATACAGGTCATATGGATTTATTCACACAATATGTTCCTTAATCTAATCGAAAGTTTAAATTCACTGCCACTGCAAAATTTGTAAGGGAAGTTGATTAGATATTTTAAAATGAACGGTAAATGATTTTTAATATTTTTAATATTTTTTAAAAAACTTTCGTAATAATATTTACTTTTTTTTGCACTGCAAAATTAATTAGATGAAATTTTCCCCCAATACACTTTATACAACATGGCGAACTAGTTCAGCTGCAAAGATCGCCACAAAGGTGAAATGTGCAATTAGCAGAAGTGAATGCCATCCACTTACACATAAAGTAAGCCAGACCACGTTGAAGATGCCTATTTCGCAAACTTTCGCTATACGATTAACAAAAAGAACAGAAGCTTAAGTCCTCTCTAAATTGACTGTTCGACAATAAATACTTTTCTAGCATAAAAAAGCTTTTTATATTTTCCAATCCAAATTTAAATCGCTCCACGTTCCAAAAAATTTCGATCACAGATTTCGTGTAACAATTCACTTAGTTTTTTTTTCTTTCATTTCGTGGCAACTAATGTTGTAAAGTGAAATTATACAAAATAAGTGTAAAATTTAGTGGCTTTTCTAAGTGTCTACTTACCACATTTCGCAATTTCATTCATGTTTTTCATTGGTTTTCATATATTTGCGTGCACATTTGTGAAATTTTACACTTATTTCAGTTCAAAATTATTCTCCAATTAAGCAACAACAAAAAAAAAACTTTTTTCTCTTTTAATTAAAAATGCATATAAATAAATACAGTTAAAACTTGTTGGCTTAAAAAACTATGAGATCGTTCATATTGGCCCATTAAATTGAAGTGTTTGTGAGTTTGGGTAGTTGGAAGTTGTTTTTTGTTTTTAACTTTTTCAATTTCACGTTGACAAGTAACTGCAGATTCGTTTAGATAATTTTTGTAATTATGAAGAGCTTTTTTATTTTATTTTATAGTTTTCAGGTAGGTTGAAAATTGCGGCATGTCTGGCTTTTACTCTGTCCGTCTTGTTGCCTGTTTGGCAACAATGAAATGTGTACATTTTAAAACAATATAGGAAGTATTAAGATTATGAAACACCGTGACTCATTTAAGCTAAAAAAAAAAAAATTACAATTTTTTCTAAAACATACGGCAAACAAATTATTTTCTTGGTAAGTGAGTAACATTTGAAATGTGATGTAATGAAAGAAATATATGTATAAATGAATAATTATCCAATCTTTATAATCTTGAATTAATAAAAATATGTACATTTTTACTAGATCATTCTCTGTTCATTAATACCAAAGTATGTAAATTTTTTATTTATTTTCGTATTACTCCCATTTGGTGTTGTATGTCAGTTACTACAACATAAGAGAATTTCTTAGAAAAAATTACTCTTATAAGAAATATTTCAGATATGGAAATGTATGAAATAACATTTTCATTAAGAACAAGTAAGAACGTTATATTCGACCAGGTCGAATCTTAAATACCCTCAAAATGTTTATTAACTAAAAACTCTATTTTGTAGGGGTCACTACGGGAGGGGCCGTGATGGAGACATCTCACATTTGCCATAAAACACTAAAAAGCCGATTTTTCGGGTTTTATGACAATTTTGGGTAAATTTTTAGGGCAAGGGCAGAGGAAGGGGGGGGGGGTGGTGTGGCAATTGCAGAACAAGATCATAGAACATCTCTCTCAGCTTCTGGTTTAGTTCTTCTTAGGAGAACTTTTTTCCCTCTGGTCCGATTCAGCCAATTTATGAACTAGATCTGTGATATCCTTCAAATTTATCTATACCAAATTTTAAGGGTCTGGCTCTTTTCGTTTGGACTAAATCTTAATATCCACAGAGGGTATAAAAGTGTGCTTATGTATTAAGTTTCTTATGTCCGCTACTGTAGAATATTTTCAAAACACAAGTAGCGTGCTTAAATTAACGATGTGTACGTCTCACGTATTCTTGAATCACGTATGATGGTGCAATAACGAGTGGGTGTGTGAATGTGAGCACGCATGAGTAATCGTTATTGTTTCATTGTTGAGATGTTCTAAAATATAATTTAAAAACTCTGAAAAGCGGTTTACAAATTATGAAACGTGTACAGTAATGCCGGCGATGTTATTAACCCGTATTTTCTTCCGTTACTGTGACTGACTGTACACGACCTATGCCTTCACATAGGAAGTAGCAACGTAGTTAACCACGGAATATTCCTCAGAAGAACTGTAAAACTATACAATTATCTGATATGTTGTAATTAACTAGTGCGAGTGAGACGCAAAACTCTCGAAAGAGAGTAAACAATCACTGGTGTGGCTGCACTTAAAAAATAATTGCCAACGAGGCTTGATGTTAACTGACTCAGAGCTGCTTTGCGACTGAATTGTTATTTATTTGTTACAATTCTTCAAAAAAAAAAAAAAAAAAAAAAAAAAAAAAAAAAAAACGAAAAATAAATTTGTTGTTTGGCTGGTTTAAGGCGTTGCCCACAATGCGCAGGTATTTGTTTTGTAAAAACCGCTGCACTTCTCAGTATCACACTTTGCAGGAGCGAATCCAATTACTTGGATCATCCGCTGAGTGGTACTAAATTCAACATTTTGCGCTCCGGTATCTAGTACAGGATTGCATAAAAACTAGTGTCGAGAAGTATCCAAAGTTCTGCAAACACAAATAAAGTGTCCGATGTCTTATTATACAAACCGATGTGCTTATCACCCCAGTGCGTGAACCGTCATATCAAATTGTTCTCTAGAAAAATTTCACTACCATAGTTTTTGGATTATCCTTAATAGAATTATTGAGACTTGGAAGCTTAAAATGTTTCATAAAAACTTCCTCCATGAACACGCCTTAATTCCGCCTACTTCCCGGATTAATCTACTTCTTTAAGTTATCGTCTTGCTATATTTTATGGTGTACAGTGTAATTAGTTTCCCAGATGAGAAATGAGAGTTACACAAGTTGTTGGGGCCACTCATACAATTATCTTAATATATATTTTTATGCAGTGGTAAACTGAATTAATCAGTGCGTCATGAGATAGATTCACATATATATTTCGGAGAAAAATTTTTTTCACTCACTGAATGAGAAGCTAAATTTCATATGGGAAAAATTTTTTGCGCACAAAATTGTATCGAAAGCAAATAGGTGAATCCGGCTTTACGTTTATCTTATAGCTTTTAAGTGTTAAATTATTCGAATATTCACCAGAAATTGCTCTAGTCTAACAACATTGATTAATACAAAGAGTTAATTAAAATCCCCAACCATTAAACCACTAAGCCATGTTCGAATAGTTAACAAGGTGCAGCACTATAGAATAATGGAGTACAAGTTGCTATTCATACTTAAAGTAAATATATCTATGTATGTTTGCATGTATGGCTAAACCAATCACCTTTAAACACAACATACTTATTTGGAGCACCTTGACAACGCCTTGCGGCAACAACCACTTGACCAAACCATCAAAATGTATTTTAAGGCGTCGCACAGTAACAACAAAAACAAAAAAAAAAATCATCATCAAAATAATGCCAAACCAGACCTATTAAAAAAATAAACTTTTTTATTTCTTACATTTTGTTATTGTACGTGCAGAAATATTTTCATACATGTTTTGCAATATTGAAATGAAAAGCCAATAATTGATAGAATGTATTAAAAGAAAATGAATCTGTACACAAGGCAATGTCAATCTTACTTTTATTTTTAATATGACAGAGAATTTGTGTTACCGGGTGCGCGAACGACAGCGTCATAGTGTTAATAGTGATGATGATAATGACGCTGATGGTGGTGATGATGGAAAACAATGCCTGTTAAGTATTTTCTTGACACAATTTACGCATTTTGTCATTAAACACTTGATGAAGGAATACGATGACAATGACTGCAAAAGAAGAATAATGATGAGTACGTTCATGTAGCCCAGCAAACATTTAGCTACGATCTCAAATTGAGAATAGCATTTGTGACAAAAAGTACTTTCTATGTTGCTACCATGTGATGTCATTGCATTCTTTATCCCGTGATGGTGGGTATACGGAGTGCCTCCAAACTTAGCATAGTGTTTCACCTCTAGCAACTATCAAGTACGATGAATTTTAATTTATAAATTGATGAAATACTTTTAGAGGTTGTTGTCCTTATAAAATCCCTCTTCAAAAATCTAGTTTCAACTTCATTAAAAATTAGTTAATTAATGTGAAATTCAAGGGACTAGGCAGAAAACCTAAATAATTGAGAGTTTTCATATAGAAACAAATTTAAAATAACAAGATAGACATCATAAACTATCACCCATTGGCAACTTTGCAATATCATTTGGGACAAAAACTAAATTCCAAAAATAATGAAAAGCAAAAACAAGGCGAATTCAATCAGGTGACTTTATTTCAGAAAATGTCGATCAGGTGATTTGACACCGGTCTGTCAAAATCTTCTTCTGCTTACTTTGTTTTTTTTTTTATCAATTAAAACTAAAATTTTGCGCCAAAAACGAAGTTTTTCTGAAATTTCACTAATTTTATTGAAAAAGTGAACAAAAAACAAAATGCGGATGTGCTTTGGGTGCAAGAAGAAGTTCAGCAAGGGAGAGGGAACTTTATTCCATGTTCCAAAAGATGTTGGAAGCATGAGGCAAACATCTGTATCACAATTTTTTCTTTTTTTCTGCTCAACTAAACTTGACATTTCAGAAACCTGTACACTAACAAAATATGTACATGTTCTTTATACAGAGTTGCATAAATAAGTTCACCTTATTCAATTCGCCTTGAGCAAAAACATTTAGTTTTATAAATTTAAGTGCGACAGTTGTGCTAAAAGCAACTGTCAAGTGTGGTAACTTTTAGATCTAAATATTTGTTTTACAAAACAAAATGATTCAAATTTCAAATTATAATATGAATTTTTTCAATTTATTAAATGTTTTTCAAGTTATCTAAGAAATAGTCCAAATTAGTCGGATATTAAAATTTATTATATATTATTTATGGTCACATTTATTTTCATATAATTCGCATCTGTTACTAAAAATCTTTGTGGGTCAAAATAATATACACAAAAAGTTTCGTCAATATGTTGCATACATTTTTTGCAATGTTAACTTAATTGACTTTTCATTACACACAAAAATTTAAAGTTTCTTAAATATGTACTCACATATCGAACAGGAAGAAAAATTATTCCAAGGATTTGTTATTGTGTTTATTGGGTTATTTTTCTCGAGTGTCTATATTTGTTACAATGATTGCGTTTGTAGCAGCAGTTTGCTGACTTGCAGCTGGATATGATTTTTTTCTTTTGACTCCCATGTATTCAATAGAATTTGCTTAAAACAGCTTTAAATTAAAGACTATATATAAATAACTTGATAGTCTTTGCTTAAAGTGAAAAACATGGAAGCAAGAATAGTAAATTATAGTATTTTTTGTAGGCAAATAACTTTAAAATAGCAGAACTTTTTTCTGGAACTCCTCCGCTAGTACTCGACTATGTTGCCGTTAATTTGGTGAGAAAGCTTAAAGCCACGCCACAAAGCGGTGTAAAATAAAAATTAAGTAAGGAAAATCTCAAGTATTCAATGGAAATTGAATTGATGTTGAGGTGAAGTAAAGTTTTCAGAATTTTGTCTTGTGAAGCCTGTGTGTAAGTGAACCATGGAAGGACCTACATGGACTTCCGAGCTTCCATATTTATTATAAATTTTTTTATCTTATTTACATGAAAATGTGCGTTAATTAATGACCCTTAGCATTGCATTTAATCAATGGTTCTTTTATGATTAATAACTTTTAATACTTTTGTTTTTAATTAATTCAAGATCATATTCGTAATATATATTAAAAAGTTTTTATCTCGACCGAGGACAAATTATGCACATGTTTACATATTGTTTTTACTTCTCATACAGAAGTTTCCGTTCATTAAACTACTTGGTTACATTAAAGGTCAAGAAATTATTATTTCGTTTGCTTGAAAGACATATTTTTATATTGATACATTTCCAATCAATGGAGGATTTAAGTTTATATATTCTTCTTTAACAATTTACACAATATTTTCAAAGATTTTTGTAATCGTGTTAACAACAATTTGAAAAAGTGTCGAACATGAAACATACGCTGAACAAAACAACAATTGGCAAAATTGTAACAAAACGGTTTCATCTGTTTATTTTTTAACACAAATCTTGAATAAAATTAATTTTTTTAAAAATCTTGACCAAAACTATGAGGGTTTTTTAAAATTAATCAAAACTTAAAAAAAAAAACATTTTTAATTTATTGGTCTTGCTGAAGAGCTAAACCGAAGTAGATAAGAGTGAATAACAATGAGCATTTGCGCAGCCGAGTACATGCGCTGAATGCATTTGATGACCGAGCAAACACTTTCATATAGACCTCTCTAATAAATAAGTAATCGATATCTGCCCACCATATGTCCATAGCACATTTACGAAATCCAGAATTAATTTCAATATTGGTCCTTCTATACGAAGCAATTATTGGAAGAAGAGAGTTGCTTCTTTATTATCTTGACACACAATAAGAAAGTACATAAAAGAAATATTTGCCAAAAATAAACAATACCCAATGCAATTAGTCATCAGGCACGTATCTCATAATTGTAATTTCATTTGTTTATTTTTACACATTAAACAACCAAATTTCCCAGAAATGTGCGATACAAAACACAAAGAAGATAAAGATAAAATTGAAACATTTTCATGAGTTTTCCCATGACTTACTCAATAGAAATTTTCTTAAATACCCCCATTATCATTGTGTTTTTCAATTTTATAACAAACAAAAAATTATAATAAAGATAAAATGTGTATGTACATTCTTGCGAACACATAAATATATGCATTATTATTCTTTCTTATATAAATAAATTTTTATATTTTATCCAGATTTTTTCAACATTTTAAAATTTATGCAGGCATGTGTTACGCATTAAAGTGTACATGCCCGTTTGCATTACAGTGTGCCTTAAAATTGTTATACAAGTTTTTTTTTTTGCTTACTATATCCAGATGTAAACTATTGGTAAGCAAGAAACTCTTCTTAAAGTAATAAATGACAATTTAATTTAATTAAGAATCATTTATGTGGTTATGTGACTCTAATTAATCTGGTTCAAAAGATAATGATTCAAAAGATAATGATAACAATTAAAGAAATTGTGATGACGAAAGCGTTGCGGCTTTCGAAAACAGCTGATCTGCTCTGCTATGTAAGTTGAATAGCTAAAAACTGATGTTGACTTTCTTTTGTGCCTTGGAATATTTATCATGTCTTTCTGAATTTAAAACAAAATTTCGAACAATTAGTCTATAAATCTTAATTGAATTTAATTTAGCAATATGAATGTTCGTTAAAAAAAATACTCACATGAAGAAATTCCATTTAAACTTCATGAGCTTTTGAAATAATATTAAAAATTTTTGCAACGTTTAATTTGTAAAATTTTTCCGCGGCAGCTGTAAACCGAAAACAAATAATTTTTACCATTTTCATTATTAAAATACAATTAATTTTTATTACTAAAATACATTTAATTTTGACTTTTCCGATGTAAACAATTTACAATAACGTAATATTATTATTACAAAAGTAGTTTGCAAAGTATCGGTGCACAGATGATGACGTTCTGGCTTGGACCATATGGTGGAGCTGTTATTAATCTGAATTTTGTGCGTTACTGTACACGACTTATCCTTTACATAAGAAGTATCATCTTGGTCCTGGTTCACACACTAAAATTTTTGTTGTGTGAGACGAAAAACTCTCGAAAGAGAGTCCACGATCAGTGGATTGACTGCACCTAAAATATAGTTGCCAACAAGGCCTGATGTTGACTGACTTACAGTCCAACCTAAATTACGACGCAAAGCGGAACGTAATTTAGCGCTTAGCTTTAACGCTGAAATGAGTAACCTAAATTACAGCGTTAATCAGTAATGTTTACTCACTTTTATTAATTAGAAATAAGAAATAGAGATGAACACGTTAAATTAACCTAAAAGTAGCTAAAGTTACATCACTTAACACTACAACAAAATAAACAAGAGTGCAGCAAACTTCACTTCTTTACGCGCTGTCAAAATTGGATTTTCCAATTGCACAGCGTTGACGCTGTGTTATTTCGATTGGTCTCATACATTTTGACAGTCAGACAACGCTTTGCGTCGTAATTTAGGTTGGTCTATTAAGAGCTTTGCTACTGAAATAAATTATTATAAATTCATTAATTAGTGCTTTAACAAGTAAAAACGTTATATCGGCCGAGTCTTAAATGCCCTCCAAATATTTAGTAAATAAAAGCTCTGTTTTTATTCTTATTAAAATTTAAAATTTTATGTTATTTGGCTTAAGTAAACAAAGAAAAAAAAAATTATTTTTATACGGTCGTTTCCAATGTGTTGGGGGGAACTTGGCTGAGACACTTTTCGATTAGCATAAAAGCATATACACTGATAAGGAATATACATATGTGACCTTCTCCCCGAAAAGGGACCTCTGCGCCGAAAAGAAGTTATTGAGAAAAACGCGTTTAAAAAAAGCGCTTCGTTTTTCCGTGTTTTGCGCATGGTTATGCGCAATTAATTTTGTTCATCTTTACAGGTTATTTGTAAAAAAACTAAAAGACATAGAAACTTGCGGTTTGCGGCATTTTGAAAGAGCGTTTTTTTCCTATCAGAATCACTCAAAAAGTAAAAAAAAAATTTTTCGGCGCAAAAGGTCCCTTTTCGTGGAGCAGGTCACATACATATATACTTTATGGGGTCCAATTTTTTTTGGAGCATATAAAAATTCTATTTCGTCGGGAACGCTCTGCCAAGGGTCTTAAGGCATACATATCACTTTTGCCATAAAACACTAAAAAGTAAATTTTTGGAGTTATTAGGTTAAAAAAAGAATTAGATTTTTTTTATTGGTAGGGTCATTTAGGGGAGGGGTAGAGTAAAGGACGATCAGATAACGTCTCAGCTTCGTCATACAGACTTAAAACTGTTATATTTAAAGAATGTAGTTAAGCAATACAATTTGTTAGATATTTACACTATTTTTGCATATCTTATCTTACATCAACGCCCACTACAGGGGGCGCGGTCCAAAAATAGATTTTTCTGATTTTCTGGCCCCAAGTTCAACGCTTTGGACCTTCTTTGATATCAAGATATATGATTTGCTTAAAAAAATTACAAAAAAAAAACTTCAAAAATTATGTTGTTATTTTAGTTCTTCCCTCTGGCCCGATTTGGTCCGTCTATGAACTTGACCTGTTTTCTCCTTCAAAATGTATATATACCAAATTTCAAGGGTCTGGTTCTTTTCATTTAAACTGAATGGTGATTTCCACAGACGGACAGACAGAAAAATATATATATTTTATGGTCTCTTAGAGGGATATTTCGATGCGTTACAAACGGAATGACAAAGTGAATATACCCCCCATTTCCTTTTTGGAGGGTATAAAAAAATTGGAATTTCGTCTGATTTAAAATTTTGAAAAATAAAACTTTACTTTATTATTAATGTCGATGCGAAGTTTTATTAGTCGTGTGATATGATAAAGAATTTAACAAATCCAATCCAATTATCCAATATGTACATATTTCGTTAAAAAATTATGTTATTCGAAAAAAGATATCAAGAACGATTGGTAATTCTCTTTACGAACATTTGAATTCGTGTCTTATAAAATACAATTAACTCTCAATAATATCCTACAATTCCAAATCATCTATCTGAAAAAAAGTTCAACAAAATCTATATAAATCAATTAATATTTTTATTTGTAAAGATTTTCTTTAACGATCAATGTTTGTTTAGTGCAAGTGAGTATTTATCTTAAAAATTATTCTAAATATTTTGCTTAAAGTGTTTTAGAAAACACTGTTGGTGAGCAATTACATGAAGCGTGTAATGAAATTAATTTTTATTCGTCATGTTTCTTGCACCACCTTTTATCCCCCACCTATAGTTATTGCTCTTGGTGAGATTTGTTTCTTTGATTTGTTTATTTCCATTGATGATTGTTGATTTTGCAAAACTAAATAAAAGACACTACTGTGTATGGATGGATACAGTGCAATGGCAAAGATGTTGCAGCTTGCACAGTATGCCCCATGGCATTCTTAAGGAAGAGAACTGAAAAAATATTTATGTGCAAAGCGAAGCAGGGGGAAAAAACTTACATAAAAATTCTATAAATTTGTAAACAGTAGCTGAAAATGAAAATATGCAATAATAAAGTGGTGGTGGTGATAGTGGTTCTTCTTGTAGTGAAGATTGTGTGATGATGCTGCCGCTTATTTGGCTGCTTCTTTAGCTGATACAGAGCAAGATCTGAAAACTATAATAACATGCAAGTACGAGTAGTACTTTGAAAAATTCAAGACACATTTTTCAAATGGCTAAATTATTTAATTATTTGAAAATAGTTATTCAAGCAAAAGATATTTAAGATTTTCTTATTTCAAAACTGACATTTCCCTTTGATTTCATTCCTTTAATTATGGCATAAGAACAATTTCAACACTCAAGAATTTTCTTGTTGCAAAAATCTAAATTGGTATCTATTTTTCACTTGCTGGCTGCCACACTGTCGGCTACTGGGTGCTGCTGCTTCAGCCGATTTTGTTGTTTTTAGTTTGTACATTCGAAAGTTTTGTAGATGTTCATGTTGAAATTGCCAAAGAAGAAAAACAATATTTTCAACATGCGTCATCAACATAAGTTTAAGCTTAATTAACAGCAAAAAATAAACATTAAATGTTTATGATGTTGTAAAAATATTATTATATTCGAAACTTGCACCATAATTATTTTACATGTGATCATGCTCCTACTGATGATAATTATGTTGATGTTGCCTTTAAATAACTTCCGGTTATTTGGCAATTTCAAGAGTGATAAAAGATTTCTTTGATTTCCTTAATAAAAGCAATTAGATGCGCAATGAGGAACAAGTGTGGATGTGTTTGGGAAATTTACTTCATAGAAAATATGCTGCTTTAAGCAAATAAAATTGTGTACACTGAACAAAAATCTAATGAAACGACTTCATTAATTTTTTTAAATGAAATATAAAATACATCGTACGGAATGATGGTGCCTGAATGTGCTGAACTACTTTTTTTTTTAAAGATTTTGTAATTAATTCTTTAAAACTAAATTCATTGGGCAGTTTTTTCTTTTACTGTTTCCTCTTGAAGTTTAATAAAAACTGTAATCAAATTCAGTTAGTCCATTTATTAAGTGGTCTTGGAACAAAAATAAACATGAGTACTGATGATGAAATTGTAGAAATTTTCGAAAATTCTCTTGTTCCTTGAAAAATTTATTATTTCATTTTGAATTTAATGTTAAAAATCTTGGCCTATAAATCTTAATTGGATGCCAGTTTATTTATTAATTGGTAAAAAATTTCGGAAATTTGGCAGTTTTTGATAATAATTTTTTTTATTAATTTTAAACAACCTGGATTTCATTAATCACATTCAAATAATGATATAATTAATTATTTAATTTGATTATTACAGCAATTGAAATAAATAGTTACTTTTCATTATTCTATAAACGGTTAAAAGCCTATTACTGAAATTCTAAAAGCTTTTGGAAGGAAAATTATGGCTTCATGAATTTAAAGAAATAGTTAATATAATAAAATACATTTCTTTTAAACGTTGCAGTAGTTAAACCAGGTTTTCGCGACATAAACCAGGAAATGCAGGTATTTCATGGTTTGTTGTACTTATATTCACAGTTTCCTGTAAAGAAAATTCTAAAATAATAAAAATGCCATTTCATTAAAGAAATAAAATGGGCAGCTGATTGCCCATAATATTGATATATTTTGACCATTAACAGATCCTTATACTCGTATATTACAAAGAAATTGGCATGAAATTCAAAAGTAGGAAGTATTATTTTGCAATATTCTTTTTCTTTAGCCACTCGAAATATATTGATTCACAAATTTCAACACACTTTTAAAAGTACAATAAACAAAATATTTCATATATTATTTCGAAATTTCAAAAGGCAAAATGAAACAGAAGTGTTACATATGTATGCATGTGTGTGCTTGCATACATATGCATTTACATATATTATTTTACATAGGAAATACAATTTTGCTTGCACATACGAAATGTATGAATTTCATAATTATATTTCTTTCATAAGAAAAAAAAGTAAGAAACAAGAAACATAATTTCATTTAAAGAAATGAATATTGTAGAAAGTAAATATTTTTACTGAAAAATGTTTAAACAATTTGTTTCATATTTAAGTTCATTTTGGCTATACGCCAAGAAAATATTCCATCCAGTCCCAGAGTAAACTTGTGTGTTTTCGTATGGCAACATTAACAGCTCAGCCCAGAGGGTCAAATTGTTTGTTCTGTTAGTTCTGCATGGCTGTGCGTCTTAATAATCAGTAGGTAGACCTCCTGCATGTTGCCTATCTGTCTGTCTGTCTGTATGTGTGTCCACTCACTACTGCCTTTGCAGTAGCTCTGAAAGCAAAAACAAAAAATATAGAAAAGCAGCAACTCATCTTATTTTGTATGTCATTGTCATATTGTGGGTTATTTTTATTTCTCTTAAGTACTTTATTTTTATACTATCTTTAAATAGTAGACCTTAATATTATTAAGTGCACATATGTGTATGTATGTGTAAGGATGCATTCATTTATGTATGTAGTGTATATGCAAGTATGTGTTAGAATATTCAAATGGTGCATGACACAAGTCAATTTGCTTTGTTATAGGGGGATAATTTACTTCATTACATGATGTTGCAAATCAATATTTCTCTTGCTCAAAACTTTTGCATCAAAAGTAAACATTTTTATTTGACTTTTTGGGATATTTGATTTGATTAGAACATTTCCTTTTTACTTAGGCCAAATTCGGAAAAAATATTTTATGTTTATAAGCTCTTTATACGACAAATTTCTATGCAAAATTTGTGATATAAACAGTTTATAAACCTAAAGTATTTTTCTGAATTAGGTCTTTTCTAGATTCTTCTTGGGGCAGTCATGTAAACCGGTCTTTCGAATTCAACTAAATTGAATTACCTAATCTGAATACTTAATAATGAACATGTCCCGGAAATTAAAATTTAATTTCATGGGCTGTGTTTCAAACCGATCATTAAAAATTTTTAACTAGCTATAGTTATAAAATATGGTTGCATAATTTATGTTGTTCCCTTAACAACGGGGTTCCGAACAAAAAAGAAAAGACGAGGTATTATTAGTCGATGGAAAATTTTCTTTTATTTTTGTGCAATCTGGTTAGTATTATCAGGATGTAAAAAACTTTATCTGTTTGTTTGTTTAGTACCAAGGAAATGCAGGCATTTAGATTAGTTAATCTACAACAAATAAATATTTTTAAATTCATTTTTATTTATTTTGTTGTTATGTATTTGCTTGCTTAAAAATGTTCAAATGATATGTCTAATCAAATTTGAATTAAATATATATTATTCATGACATACTTCATAAAAAGCACTGTAGAACAACATAAATTTTTTTATTGTAATAGTTTTAGCTAATTACTGATTGTGCTAGAATGGCGAAAAAGTATAGATATGTCGGCATTTTGAAATTTCACGTCTGGAGTTTATTTCAAGCAGAGCTGAGCCTTGTAATTTCTACATTATATAAAATGGATGTGTTTAGCAAATTTTATGTAATACGAGAATTTTATATATTAGATACTTCAATGAAAATTTTTGTAGAAATCCCTCTAGGCAATATGGACACAACCGATTGAAATTTAATACAAAAATATATGTAATAAAATTGTACTTTATACGGAAAGCTCAAATTTCGATGCCGGTAAAAAGTCAAAAATTTTATTTTTCATATCCAATAGAAAATTGAAATACGAGTGTGAAACGGACTAAAATAATTCATTTAATTATAATGTTTCAGTGGCCGTGAAGTGACTGAAACTCATATGACTTTTATAAACGAATTTTTTTAGTTACACTGTGCAACAACCTCTTGTTTTTCAGATTAAAATACATTTTGTTAAGGAAAAATAAGTCAAAACTTTTAATTTCCTACTTATTCGTACCTGAATTTTCAGAATTTTATCACAAAGATTTTTGTGGGATACTGTAACTCTTAAATTTTTTTCACTATATGGGTGTGGTTTGTGCATTTTGTGAAGAAAAGTAAACAGCGATATAACAGATTAAAATACCCCACAGAAATATTTATTTCCATTATAAATCTCTGAGTACATAAAAAGTCGAAAATATCTTTGAATGACAGACACTAGTCAAAGTTTAAAAAGTGTCACTCTTTTAAAATTATAAATTTTCATATATTTCTAGTATAATAGATAAATTAGTCCCCTCCACCAGAATCATTCGTTAGAACTCTGTTATATTGATAATATATTTTTTATTGTTGTGTTGCACAGTGTAATTGAAAATTTTGTATATAAAAGTAAAATGAGAATTTCAATTAATTCACGGTCATTGAAAAATTATAATTCAATGAATAATTTTAGTCAGGTTCAAGTTTATTTTTCAATTTTCTATTAGAAATGAAAATATTTATTAATTAAAGCGATAAGTTTTGGGAGACATAAAATCGCATAATATTCAGTGCGTGTATGAAAACTAAAAATAAAAAATGGAAAAATAACAGCCATGAAAACAATAAAGAGATTAATTACTATCCCAGACGAAAACACGATTAAAATTTACTGTAAAAGGAATAGACTGTTTGCCAGACGTGAAAACGTATACACTAGTTATTAGAAATAAACGCGTTTTGGGTAAAATTGTGTTTCAAGCAAAAAATTGATTTTTTCCAAAAAAATTGGTCAACAATTTTTTTTGCTTAAATGCATGCGACTTTGGAAATATTTATGTTGCTAGTATTTTATATTCTTCTTTTACTGATTGATCAAAATAATGAAAAGTATATCGTCTGCATAATTATTTTTTTATTTAAAAATAAATAAATAAAAATATCGTCTGCATAATTAAGAAATAAAGAGCACTGAGGTATTTTTATAGGCGACCATTAACAACAAAAAAACGCAATTCTGATCTTAAGGGTTCCTCTATAATATGTTTACGTTGCTAAGCGAAGGCAATTCCTTTTTATATCGCATTACAGAGTAACTCTTCTGATGAAAACTATTCTATTAAGAATATTTTCAATCGAAATCAAAAAGTCTGGCACACATATTCAGTTTTAATTAGAGCCATCCCATAAAAATTGGCGACAGTTATCTTATTTGAGTATTCCACTGGCAATTTCTTGATTGACGAATGTTAATTTTCTATTGAAATTATTACCGCGTTTTCTAAATCGTTTCTATGTGATACAGAACAAGTAATGAAAATCGTCCCATATTTATTTATATTTTAATGTCAGAGTTGCTATCAGTTGTGCTTAAATAACAAAAATAAGTGCAAAAATTTTGAAGAAAATTTTCAACTTCAAATTAAAATTTTTTTTAGTTTGTTAGGTGTGTAGCAAAATATGTATATATGGTAAATATGGAATTTTATACCAAAATATTTAAATTCGATTAGAAGAAAAAGATTAATCGAGTAACCCAAACCATAATCGTATAAATTTTTTTATATACGTGCATACAAGCATGCCTGTACTTATGAGTACTTTTAATCAATTTTACTAACTTTTAAATTATAAACAATAACACCATATGCACTTGTAAACCGGCCGGCCGGCGGGCTGATAACAATCAGTTATTCCACAAGCAACAAATCGTTCTCTTATGAATAAATAAAACACTTTTACAGTCCATAAATTGTAGTTTTCTATTTGTTTACTTTATTAAATAACATAGAAATTTTTCTATACTATTTTTAAATACAATATGTTTTTTATCTCTAAGAAAAAGAGCAGAAAACCATATGAAAACATTTTAAACAAACACACGACCAAATAGAATGAGTCAGTGATGTTAACTCTTTTTTTCTAAATATCTTTATGGAGCTTAAAAATGGTTTATTCGCAATGAATTTCTGATTTGAAGTTCTACATTTATTTCTACACGGCAAATTAATCGTGTAGAGACATTTATTTGTACCAATTGTTCTTACTAAAATTTCGTTGCAATTAATTTGTTCTTTTTAAAACACGCAAAAAAATCGACATTTTTAATAATTTATTGTTAACAATTGCTTGAACATTATTTTTTTTGTGTCAGGTGACGCACGAAAGTCTCCACTGACCTTGCTTTCAAGTATTATTATGTTTTATTTTTCTGTATGTGAGGTAGCACATAGAGTTGCCAGGTGGTCTTTCTAGACAAAAATCGGTGTACATATATACAATATTAGTTATATATAGATATTCGCATTCGTATTCGCAATTTAAGCGAATATTTGTCGAACATTTTATAAGCAAAAAATAATAAATGGATAAGTAGCAAAAAAATTAGATTTAATCAGGATATGGCAAATAAGAAGACTATATTTTAATCTGCCCAACATATTTTTTTATGAATACAGCCTAAAATAAATATATATACTTATATATCTAAAATATTTCCTATCTCTGTGAACGGCTACGCAGGGAGAGTGTACTTCTCTCCAGATAAAACGTATATATAAAACAAATAGTAAGAATTCAATTTTATAGCTCTTTTGAATGAAAATAATATAATAAATATTTCATATGTGTTTGTGTGAGTTTAATATAAACTTTTAAAATGAAACATAGCAATTGTTAATTTTTGTTCTCAACGATGACAAATATTTTTCTTGAAATACAGATGTTAAAATCATTATGGAACAAGAAAATAATAAATAAATGTTAAAGTTTATTAAAAAAAATAAAATAAAAACACTTAAAACATAAAAAAGCAACAATTTTTTTAAATGGAAAATTAAGCACACAGGTGTATTTTTTAATTATAATAAAGCGAAGAACAAAAAGTCAGGGCTGCCGCTTTCGTGCGATTTGAAGAAAAATGGTAGTCTTTTTGGAGAAATTAGTGGTTTGATTGTTTTGAACTCTATAACAATGAAAACTCCGAATAAAAAATGTACAAAATGACATACAAGAAGAGACAAAAACATAACAGAAACTGTACTGATAATAACGGAAACTGCAATCATAATTTGCTTGTAAAATCGTTATATTTAATACCATTGCACAAAATTTTTTTGACGAGATGTATTTGTGTGGAATGTATTGTAATCACTGATGAAGTGTAGGTTGCAAAAATTCGAGTAGGGCCTTTTTACTTGTGACCATAAATATGTTGCTTTAATATATTTCTTACAAAATCTTCACATTAAAAAACTGTTGATCTGCTTTCACTTATCTTATTACTAGGATAATAAATCAGGTTCCATTTAGCTGAAATTATGTTCTAATTATGCTATAATGATATCAAAAATTGAATTGAAATATTTATTTATTATATATGAATTAAAAATTTAAATAATAAGTAGAGTAGGAAAATGACACTAATACATTTAAGTCTAAAAGAGGTATGACATCATACATATTTATTTAATCTGCTACAAATCGTTTTGCCAATCTGTATGTGAAAATCTATTCTAATTAATATATAATGGCTTGCTAGTGTTTGCTGAACAGCTGTATGGTCATGTGTTGCACCGATGGCAACACTATAAATACACTCACAGAAGAAAAAAAACTCACTAAATATTTCTTCTCATTTGACGCTTTGACGGTTCACTTTCTTCGGCAGTAGGTGGCTGATATTGTTTATAATGTAAATTGTCTTTGGTTTGGTTTTGTTTTGTTTTTGTTTTTGTTTTTTATTATTAATTTTCGATTGTATTTGTGTTATTGGCTTGCTCTCCGTATTGCTGCTGGTGTCGTTGTTGTTTTAACAAAACGATAATGAAAATAAAATTCATAGTATTTGTTATTCTTCAAAACTGAGAAAATTTAAGGAAAGTCATATCAGTTTTAAATGCGCCACTAGATAAAACAGTCGCCGGGACAGATTATATGCGCCAAGTATATAATAAAATAATAACGTGTTCATATAATTAAATTGTATAATTTAGTTCGAAAAAATATTAAAAATAAATAAGAAACAAAAAAAAAGGAAAAGACAGTGAAACATATTTTCAACGAAATGAATGTGATTCATCCTAAGAAAAAATTAAAAGTTATTAATAAAAATTTCAAGAAATTTATTAAAAGTAATTAAAAGGCATTCAAAATAAATTAGTAATAATATTTTATTAACAAAATTTATGTATATGTCTGTCTAATTAATACATATTCGTACATACATAATTATATAAAACAAAACGGTCTTTTTGAATCTTGCAAAAGTAACAAGTTTCCTTTGCGTTTGCAAAAACTCTTCAAGTGTTCATAATTGCTATTTTAGTAATAAAATTTTAATTAAAATATATATTTTTCATAGTACTGTGGTTAAACGTTATTATATTAATTAAAATGTCATTTTTTATACATATATGCTTCTAACTGAAATTGAATGTTTATGCTTTTGTATAAAAATTTAAACGCAATTCATTTATCTGGTTACTTATGTACGTTTCTTTCAAACCCCAAAGAACCCGCCGTATGTGTGTAAATCATCCGCAATAAATAATACTCATTTATAAGAATAACAGTGATAAAGACTTTTTTTTTTATGTTTAAAAACAAAAGCGTTAAGTAAAAATTATCTTATCATTCGATTTGTTTAGATCGCGTTGCCGAGTACTCAGACGAAGACGAGGAGGGAGAATTCAGTTCGGGAGAATTTAACGACGAAGCCAATGATCTTGGCATACCCGGCTACGATCCAAAACGTGATTATAATCCTTCCAAGCATGATATGCGCAAATATCGTAAATTACAGCGTTCTGAAGTTGAAGACGTTGTTGCATTAGGTGCTACCAATCCGGTCGATAGTGACAGTGAATTCGAAATGAAGGATAAAAGTTCATCACGTGCTAAAATAAGCAGGGTAAGTGATTTGCGTTAAATTTTCTATGTAGTTTTAATCATAAGAAAATATAAAATGTAAAATTCTATAATTCAAAGTCAGACAACTATGAATTTTTCAACTACAAATAAGAAAAAAAAAACAATTAAATTTGAAATCCTTTAATCAGAAATATTGGAATTTACAGTCAATTAGAGCATATTTACCTCCATATATATGTATGTATATAAAATTTAGAATGGGTTTGAAATATATTTTATTCAAAATTTTTATACAACATTTTCTTAAAATAGATTTCAAATACATTTTATTTTTTTATGAATTTGTGGGTTAATGTTATTGAGTTATAATTAAATATTTTAAAAATATATAAAATCTTCCAGTGGAATCTAGCGTCGAACCCGAACTGAAGTAATCATGCCTATTTACGTTTTTGTATGTACGTGCATATTCCTATTTTTTTCTTTAAAACTCTTTCGTGATTTCCAAGGTTTTTCATTAGGGGCAGACATACATATGTATTTGATAGTACTAACACATTTTGTGTACACTTAGTTTAAAATAACATCTTTTTTTTATTACTGATTCATAATTATATATTTTATAAAAGTTGTACAATAATATTTGCAATGAAATGAATATTAGCACTGCTAATCTTCCTTTTTATCAAAAAGTCAATTTAGTTGATTAAATACGTATACTATTGATAGTACATGTTTGTTTTTAATTATAAAACTTTTATTGTCCGAATGCATAAGTAGTTTCCCTGTGGTTTAATGTATCGTCACATTAATGAAATATTTCGTTATTATAATTTACGCAGTTAACGTAATGGTTTAATTAATACAGGAACCAAACATTTTTTATCTAAACTTTGCAATGAATTCACGTTGTTGACAATATCATATGATATTATTTTCTAGGGACAGCTATTTGTGAGCAATAAAAGTAAATAAAATATAAACAACAAATTAAAATAATGCATTATAAAGTTATTGCACTGCAATTTTTTAGCAAAAAGAGATTTTAAACACTTTCTCGTCATCTTCCAAATGTCTTGACGTGTATCAGTCCAAAATACCAGCGATACAGACGATGCAATCAATGACTGCTCATAAGTAAATAGCACCAGTTGTGAATTGTGGAATTGCATACTAACACGAATCGTTAAACCACTTGTTGGTCGATGAAAGTGTACTTGCATATAAAAGCATTCGGGAAATTGAAATCTCGTAAATGTGTTCTTTATTAATAAAACAATGAACAAAAATAGCAATTGTGTCATGTAAAATATTTTAAGCTTTTCTTCATTTCTTTTGTTATATTTACGAGTTCAATGCTTTTTTCTTTTTTTTAATAATTCCATAAAACTTTTGTCCTACAGGTGCTAAAAATTCACTAACCCGCTTCATTAATAATGAAACCAGTTCATAACTAAAAATAAACAAAAACTTCAGTGAGCAACCGAACAACGATGGCTACATATTTGTATCCATATGAAAATAAATCATAAAAAGCAGACACCTCAGAATAATTAATTGTTTTCATTATAAAAATGAGTATCAAACAGACATGATAACTTTTAGACTAAAATAGCAATTAAATGGCCTCCTAACCCAAGAAAAATCTTGTAAAAGTCATTGAACTTGTCCAATAAAAGAAAAAAAACTAATGTTAAGAATAAGAACAAAAATGCGAGGGTAAAGTGAAAAGTTATTAAGTAAGAATACAGTTTGTGTGTAAATGTTCAGGAATAATAAATGTCCTGTTTAGTGGCAATATATCGAGACTTATAAAAAAAGAGTGTTTTATTTTATTTTTAAATTGCAAGTTGGATATTTTTATTTGGCAGATAGTTAACGGGACTATGATAAAAAAAAAATAAATTTAAATACGTACTATTTTTTCGATTACTGATAAAAACTTAATGGTTACTGGTTTCGGTGCATATTATTCGATTTTTAGTTGCCGCAGATATTTTTACAGTTTTTTTTTAATACAAAAAACCGTTGCAAAAAAGATTTTTTTTTGTTGTGAATAAAAGCTATTTTACTTATAAGAATCCTTTGGAAATTATTAAAATTTATATTGAACCAAATTTAAAAAAAATTTTATTAAAAAATTGTGTTTCAAGCATTTTTTGGTATAGTGGTAAAAATTTTATGAATTTTTTTTTTTCTTAAATTTCCATCAATAAAAATTTTATTAACTGATTTAATTTCTAACGGATTTTTGAAAATCAAATTGCCTTCTATTCTTAACTAAAGCAATTATATATAAAACTCTGAGATTGAAAAAATGCGCAAAAATATAACAAAAACATGTTAGCTGGAAAAATTGAAACTTAAATACAGGGTGGCACAGAATGAGCTATATGGTTTAAATGGTTTATAAAGTTTTTTTTTTTAAATGCAGTATATTATTGGGGAATTTTTTGCAAATACCTTTGAAAAATTATATCCTGCAAGTGGTGTCCATGTTCTGCTTCGCACATACATACGTGCTCTTTTTAGCACATTTTCCATAACATTTTTTCGGGTGTAATAGCCATGATTTCATTTCGAATGTTGGTTTTTAGTTGGAGTATGGTTCTTGGTTTCTTAACGTACACTCTTTCAAATATCCCCAAAGAAAACTGTCAGGAGCTGTTAAATCTGGTGAACGTAGAGGCTAGTTAATATCGCTGGTGCGCGAAATAATGCGTTCGGCGACAACAGAATGTTGATTTGAAAAATAATATTCAAAATGCTGAAAAAAAAGAAATAATAATAATTAAAAAAGTTATAAAGAATTCAAACTATATAGCTCATTCTGCGCCATCCCGTAATTACGAAAGACCCTTAAATAAATTATTCGAGTATATTATTGGAAAAGTAAATGCTTGTTTTTTTTCGAATTTGTCAAGGAACTACAACTCAATTGTATTCACAAAAAGTATAAGTACATAATGGTACATAAAGGCATAAGTACATAATGGTAATCTTATGAAACCACGGTTTTTAGTCGTAATTGAAGGGTTTGGAGGTGTTTGGAATATATAACAAAATTGGTAGGCACTTATGTTACTTTTTTTTGTTGGTGGGTGTAATCTACCGCAAGCAGCATGGATGTTTGAACATATGTACATATATAGAATAGCACAAAATTAATTTTATAATGCGTTGGATACAATACAATTTTGTTATATGCGTGTTGTTCCTAATTAGTTATTCTTTTTAACACAAGCTCGTGTGAAAAACATATATGTATATTTTATAAATAATTATAGATTTATTAATGTGTTATGCTGTCGGAATTTAATGAATCCCAGCAAAACAATAAATTCTATATATTATTAGTAACTCATTGATGAACGGGCCTCAAATTAGTCATATATCTCGAGAATAATAAATGAATTTACCACATAGCTAAACAGTATGTATTCGATTAAAGGGTTTCAAAATGCGGAAAAATATTAAATTAAGTTCTTGTATAGCTTATTATGCAATTAAAATGACATGTTTTTATTTTTTAAATACAATTAAGTATGTGCGATAAAAATCTTATTAATTAGCAATGTTTTAACAATTAAAAAAAATTGTAAATTCCTTTAATCCATTTCAGACTATATCCCTGCAACAGCGTAATTTTAAGCAAAAGATCTTTGCTCTTTTGAAACGTTTTAAGGCCTCCGAAGAATTAGAGGGAGAAGTTAGTCGCGGTACGGCTGCTTTGCGCGGTGAACGCGATTTAGATGCACTATTTCAAGAGCTGGAATCGTTGTCTTGTTGCGAGGGTGATGATTCGGGCCCTGACATAGACAGCTTGTCAATTGGTTCAACACCCAAACCCTCCTTAAGGCCGTTTTTTACAAATTCTCGCATAATGTTACATGACATTGGTGCGTGTGGCGGTAAGTCTGTCAATTGTTGTATTTGTGTTATATCTTTATCTCTTCTTTTCTTTATTTTGCTATTTAATCTATATTCTGTTTACGCATACGAAAACACATTAAACTTACATGTTTGTTTCTTATCTGCTTTAAATTAAAACAAATAATATATTTTAGTAATAATGAAAAGAAATAAGTGAACGTTAATGATACTTTAAGAAAGTTGTTGCCTATTTTTACTCATTTACGTTTATAATTCTATGGATAGAAATTATAATTATAGCTGTTGGTTTTTAGTACAACAATTTTCTTTCTTTTTTGATTTATTAGAACAGTAAAATGTTTTTTCTTCTTCTTGTAATTAGTTAGAAAAGTTACTCTTAGAAGAGACTAAAATACTTTAATAATATTAATTCTAATTTATTTGTTTTTTTTTATGAATTATTTATAAATGCTCATACCAACAAAATGTGGGTCAACGATTTACAAAAGGAATAAAATAAAAACATTATTTGTTGTTGTTATACAAAATCACTCAAGTCAAATGTATAGTACAGTACATATACAACACCACACCAGGCCAGTGACTGACAAATTACATTTAAATTAGAAGAAGAATATGTGCCATCACATATGCAACTTCCGGTTTCTTCTGTATGTGCATTGATAACAATGTTTTATAATATTAAAGTTATTCCTAAAAAAAAAATATTTTTAGCTAAGGTTTGAATGCACGAAGATTTCAAGATTGTGCTTTCAAAGCACAAGGAAAAATGAATTTTCAATGTACTATAATTATATGATGCAGTAAAAATGGTTATACATACATACACATGTGGTATGCTATAGGATACATATATTCAGGATATTCAGTTCAATATTGAAAAAAATGAAAAAGTGGAAAAATACAACGTTTTTTACAACAAACATAAGAAAAAAGTTTTCATCACAACTGCAAAAAAATCAGGAAAAAAATCATGTAATTTTCCTCTATAAACGTCAAACGAAAAAAACATTGTCATTGGTAAAAATTTTTTAATATGTTAGAGCTTTCTCGGAATTTTTAAAAAATGGTAATTATTTTCCACAATTGCTTAGTTTTGCGGATTAAAAATTTACAGGACTTAATTTAAAAAAATTTTGGTCAAATCAATAATAGTACAATTTTCCATTTTTTCTTCAGCGAAAATTTTTTTTTGGAATGAATACCTTTAATATTAATATTTAAATATTAATAATTATTCAAACAATTAAATGAAATGTTTTGACTTTATTTTTTAATAAGAAAGATTTTCGTGTGAAATTAATTAAAAATGCTGCTAAAATTAGTTTGTTTCAAAAATAACTTTGAAAACTTTTCAATGCCGTAAATTGTACCCAAGAGCATATGAGTTTGAGTGCCATGTCATATTTCTACTGAAGAAAAAATTTTAAAATATGGCAAAATGGAAAAAAATCGCACCAAATAAAAATATTTGTTGAAGTTTTCTCATACTTTAGCGATTTATGGCCCAATTTAGTTCCTTGCTCAGAAATTAACCCATTTTTTCGAAATACTTTCTTTTTTTCGAAATAGCTTTCTTCATTCCGTCTTAAATATTTTATTCTTAAAATTTTGCAAATTACTTGAGCTTCATAGGAG
Source organism: Linnaemya tessellans (assembly GCA_951800035.1). Taxonomy (NCBI): domain Eukaryota; kingdom Metazoa; phylum Arthropoda; class Insecta; order Diptera; family Tachinidae; genus Linnaemya; species Linnaemya tessellans. The sequence goes on from OX637532.1 coordinate 142,691,898, forward strand.
TAAATTATTAAAACGAGTAATATATTAAACTGAAATCAATAAATTTAAAATAATAGAATACCGCGTGGGCTCTCATCACTTTTAAATACATGGTGTATATGGCGCCTCATGCTAAAATGATAAGCAAATATTGTTTTGACGTGTTGAAATTGCGCAGCTGGTATTATTTTGTACATATAAGAAATTGAAAATTACTGAAACGAATAATTACTGATCTTTAAGTCGTCATTTTCTTAATACAAAAAAAATCAAAACACTTGTGAGACACAATTTTTATGAATCATTGAAAGCAGAATTAAAAGAGCAAAACTTTAATTTCATTAATTTCAAAGCTATCACATGCACACGTAAATATTTATGTACGAGTTGTACCTTCTCCATCATATGAATTAAAGTAAATAAATTGCAGTTTCTGGTGGGTCATATTTTTTTCAATTCCTTGTCGACACGCAAAATTTGTATACCATTACGAATTAATATAAATTTAAATGTAATATTTATAATAAAATAAGCGCACAACAGGCCTATGAGGCCTAAGTGTAATCCAGGACGGATTGAGATGCTTATGTCGCTCTTTTCAACCTATAATAAAATAAATCAAATAATGCCATCTACCTAAAAAAAATTGTAAATTCGAAGTGGCACTATCAGTAAACTTTAATGATTATTGTTGGTTGTTAATTTTTTAATCTTAAAAAAAAAAAAAAAACCTAATTGTCAATGGATATACGAGATTGTCTGGATGAAATTACAAATTTATTTTGATCTTAATGCTACACGCGGAATTCTTCCTCATCAATAAATCATTAATCCAAAATATCACAAAGCTGTCATTTTCTGTATAATGCCAAAGTTCAGGTACTGATCCAATTCAAGAGTATGAGAGATTATTAATTTTCCTTTGACAGCACAATAGAACTCAGGGATGTTATATTCGTTTTGAAAGGTCAAATATTCCATTTTAACCTCTACTGCACTTGATTTTACTAAAGTTGGATACGATACGTGGTTTGTATCATAATTGATTTGCATACAAAAATATACACAAAAAAATTGTATCTATATTTTTCAAAGTACGTTATAAGTTTGAGCTTCAAAAACTAAAATAAATAAGAAATTTTATTATCAATATAATAAATTAAGTCCAGCCGAACAATAGGCGAATGTTAAATTTTGTTGGTTGTGTTTTTTGTATAAGAGCACGCAAAGTTTACTTTGACAAATTTTATGTTGTCTTGTTGAATCGTCAAAATAAACATGCAACCAAATGGAAATACATGCATATAAATGATTAAACAAGAAAACCAAACTTTCTGAGTACATCAAACTCTGTGCTAGCCCCATTTCTAATTAGCAAATTATCTCTGTGCGGAAGACGTCTAAAAGCGCGAGGTCAAATATAATGGTTGAAGATCTATTGCTGAGATAATGTGCAAAATATACAAATATAAATATTTTCGAAATATACATTCCTAAAAATATCCCTAATAAAGTGAATACCCTCGTATTTTGCAAATATTCATTCGGTGACACAAAAGGAATAAGTGCTTAAGTCGACTTAAGCAAATCATAATTTTGTGAAGCTTTTGAGTTATTGCTATGAGACTTATAGGCTTATGTTGATTTCTTTTCTGAAAAAGAATGCATACATATTTTGCACTTTTCAATAAAAAATGGCAATATTATGACATTTGGAAATAGTGATTTTATTACAAATGAATGTAGCATCTCTTGCGAAAAATTATTTTTATTTTAGGAAAACAGTGATAAAATGTTACATATTAAAAAAAAAAAAAAAAAAAAAAAACAAATCACCATTAAATGAAATAAGTGTAACCCTTTCTGGATTACTATTGTCACCATTGCGAACTTCAATAGAATACAATAACTTATGTCCAATAAACGAGTATTTAAGCAAAAATTTTCTTAAATTTCCTTATTGCCACAGAATTTTATGCCATATTTTAAGTTAGTTATGGTTTCGGCTATAAATCTTCCTAAAGCAAAAATCAATAGCAAAATATTATACTTACTTGCATAATAATAAAAAAAATATTCAAACTTTTCTTAAAGAACAATTAATTTGAAAACTTTTCTAATTAAATATTCTATTGTAACGATTTAAATTGATTTTTAGATGCATACATGAATATGTACAGGCCATATGCACATTTTTATATGCAGTGGGGACCAAAAGTGCCAAGATTTATACAGAATCCATAAATACATACATATATCATATGGTGGTCGCTAAAAATTGATGGTTATTATTATTATTAAAGCCGGCTGATTTAGATGTTATAAGATCAGTTTCATAATCTTTGTTTTTATTACACTAATAAATATATCAATAAGACTTGCCTTATATGAGCACAGCATTAATTTGCAAATTCCATTAAATTGCAAAGATAAAAAGACATGAGCTTATGAACTACTTCGTAATGAAGTATGGCTACTCTAAAGCTAATCAAAATTTATGAAAAAAATTCTCAAATATAAATTGGTATATTTTAGGGCTGGACCACGTATCTATCCCATTGCTGTACTACAAAACTACACAATGTGAGAATTACTTACAGTTATTTGTTCCGACACTTCCCTGTTTTATTTTTGGACATTTTTGTCGTTTACTGAGAGTTCTTTTTGATTATTTTAATTTTTTTATCTCGGACCAGCACTCAGGAGATGACCCCTACATATGCAATGCATTGCTCCGGAACTGAAAACTAGAAGATAGTTCTGAGGGGACAGATGAGAAGATAGAGAATTTTTTTGTAGCAATTTGAACCTGTTTCCCCTCCTCTTCAGTACATAATAGTGTCTGTCGCTGCCAATTATGTTCAGTGACCAGTGCTATGCCTTCATCACTGAAACAGGATAACAGCAATTAACACAACCATGCTGTAGTGCTGATAAGAAGAATTCGAACTCAGGACCGTCCGCTTCATAGTCTTGTGTTAACTACTTCAGCCAACAGAACCGAACTTTACACAAAACTGCGGGTTTAGACTTGTGTTGTCGTAATTTAAATGTCATAACTTCTATTGGAATTTTCTTAAAATTCGTTTCTATTTTCCTTATTTAAATCTGTTTCTTATTTTTAGCTCTTTGAATAAACAATTGCTATCAGGGTTACCACACTTGTAGTTTAATACCAAATGATGCAAAAAATTTTCCCATGGACCGTGTAGTGCAAGTATTTTTCCAGGGATATCTGGAGTGTGATTTGTAATATTGAATAATTTTCCTCTGTTGTATTTTCCCATATTATTGACTATTTTAAGCGCGAGCTAATTTTTGCAGATGTTACGTTTTTGCTATATTCATTTCATCTCAAATTGGAATTTTGTCAACATATTGACACTTTTGCTCTCTACTGCTTAAAAATTTTTAGGAAAAACAAAATGTCACAATTTCCATATTTTTGTATATTCAAGTTCAACAAGTTCAGTTTTTTCGTTGTGTAATCTGCAATATAAACTTTCCTAAGCTCACAGAAACACACTTCATTTACTTACAATCCTTTTTCATTGTCCTTGGTGTGGTCAAGGCTATAGACAAAACAATTTTAAAAAACAAAAACTGGAAAAAAAAGTTAGAGACCCTTGTCTCCATTACACTGCAGAACAATTAATCTAATGCGTAGTTGTTGTAATAATTTGTGCTGTCGCCTTTTAAATAATGAAAATAAACTTTCTATACAGGCACACATACATACGTAACTAAGTATATTATTTGTAAGACATGAAACGAAAATGTTTTTAATATATTTTCTTGTAACCTTTAAGGATGACATTAAGCTAAGAAAAGCTAAATAACAATAGTTGCAACAAGGTAAGGGTCAGTTTAAGAAGCTGGCAGCTTTCTGGTTAATGTTAAACAATAAATATATGCATATTTTTTATAAAATACAATAAAATAGGTAAAAATATCTAAATTATAAAATATTCTTTACAACAAATTTACTTTATAATCATAAATGAATAATTCACAGGTGTTGTTGTATTGTTTAACTTTGTATTTTGCAAAATAAAAACAAATTATGTGTAAAATATTTTTGTTTTGACGAACTTTATTTAAAATTGTCTTTTCAAATACGACTTTAAATGATACGAAAAGGCTTGTGAAAAGAGATTATTTCGAACTAAATTATATATTATATTGATTTGCCTTTGAATCTAAAATTATTTAGTAGGGTCAGGTCCTTAAGGTGATATTCCGGGAAAACTTAGCATGATTAATATTTCAAGAGACAACTGAAAATTAAAATCAATCTAATTTTTCTATGCACACTCGCCACTGCTTATATAAAAGCTGAATATGTTGACTCTTTCTGTTTATACTCATTTTCTAATAAGTTAGCATACGAGAATTATTGCATCATTACCAAATTGATGTCATCGTACATAAATAAAATTATAATATACATATAATAATCTAATCGTGAGGTAATATTTAATAATTTTGCGATAATTTTGTAACAGTCTTGCTAAAAATTTCCACAAAAAGTAAAATTTAATTAAATCAAGGCTCTTAGGAGTAGTAAATAAAGGTTGTACATACATATTTAGCTTAACACATTATCTACGCTGCTTTGCCGTACTTGGCTACAAAACACGTCAGGTTTTGCATGAGCAAATTCCTTCCCTAGGATCCATTTTTTATATAAAATATTTTAAAAATAACAAATAATTCAAACTATTTACATATATGCTACTATTACAGATTGTGAATATATTTTGCTCTATCCTTTCATGTAACCGGTTCCTATGGGGCCGCATTTCTTAAGAAACTATTAAATACCATTTTAAATTACAGCATACGATATATTATTTAACATATTTGCTATCATTATTCATAATGTACACTCCAGCACCATTAGGGGAACAAAACTTAGCATATTAGTACTCTTCCAGTTCTTTTCATCCTGGTAAAAAGGTGAAAAACTAAATATTAACCCCCTTATCCATAAAAATTATGAGAGTCTAATAACAACGTAATTAACCAAAATTTCATATGAAATTTGCCCTATTACACTCTTATAAGCCTCTCATAATTTTTATGAATAAGGGGGTAAAACTTTTATTAATAATTAAAGTTTAGTAAACAACTTCCATCAAGTTGTTCAAAATGAATATGAACTATTTTAGAATTAATTTTCTTTTTTTTTTGGTCACACTAGCAATTAATTGAATGATTGAATATAATTGAAGGCAATTTTAATTTTTAATAATTAATATCCTATTTGATTGCATCTTTTGTATTTGATCATAGAAAACGTAGAGGACTAAATATTGATAAAAGTTTTATTAAATTCCATGTTTTCCGATTGCTTTTCAAATTTTTCTATTAAAAAGTTGCACGCAACAAATGTTA